>CAWUFW010010677.1:0-675450 GCA_963921515.1 Calotriton arnoldi
GCTAACACTGATGTACATTGTAAATCAGTGTTAGCCCATTAGAATGTTTGGACTGCATTCTGGTTGTCCTTAGTAATAGAATGTTAGGGCTTGAAGAGAGACAGTTACTAGGAGCCTAGATCTGAGGATGATGACAGCTCAACTACTGAGGCTGGAGTGTTATGATTAATTATACTTAATAAAGTCTCCTGCTCTACAATCAACCTGCTGCCTCCTACATCTTTTCATTGGCGACGACCTGGAAGAAGAGCGGACCCGTGCCTGAACTTCAACACTCCAACTCAAATCCTTTATGAAACCAAGGTCATCTCGATCTTATATTTTACCTGCCTTCCTCCTGCTGCTTTAATTTATTTAAAGCAAAAGATCTCATCCAAGACAGTGTGAACTGATTGAAGAAGTGAAGTGAACCGAATGAAGAAGTGAACTTTGGACACTCACCCTTTAAGTAAGGAAATCTGGTGGTTGGTCTGGGTTTTAAGACTTCCTCTATATCCTTATTTGCTGCTGGCGCTTCATTTATTTATTTTCTTTTTCAGTATTGTGGGGCTGAAACTCTCTTTTCTTCACGGCGCGAGAGCCATGCGTGTGATCCTTTCAACGTTATCTGCCCCGTGAGTCCGCGCGGACGCAACTCTGTTTTATTGTCAGCGCGAGCTATTGCGCGAGGAGCTTTCTTTGCTTTGGTCTTGGCACGTCATTTCTTCACGACGTGAAGCATCATCGAACGCCGAACTACTTCTGTAACGCAGCACGGCTCCCCAGCGTGAAGCTCCGTCATCAAATCTCAGCGTTGCTCTGCTTCCTAGCAACCGCTGAACAACGTCTAAACGCTGATGCGCACAGCCTACTGTCTTTCTTGTTAAGCGCACAGCTCTCCAGTGTGAAGCTTCGCCGCTCGAAGTGCATCAAATCTCAGCCTTGCTCTGCTTCCAAGCAACCGCTGAGTGAGATGTAAACGCTGATGAGCACAGCTTTCTGCCTTTCTAATTAAGCGCTCAGCTTTCTATTTTTGCTTGTATCCACAATCTACTTATCTAACGCTGCAATTTTTAACGCTGCAATTTTTGTCTACACGCTCTGTATTGTTTTTTTGCTGACACGCACAACTTACCAGTTCATATTTCTATTATTTGCGTGCAGCTCTCTTTGACACGGCTGACACGCACAGCTTACCTGATGAAATTTCACTGACTTACACAATATTTCTTGTTTTCGCTGACACGCACAGCTTATCATTTTGAATTTGCGTTATTTGCGTGCAGCCTCAATTTACTTTGTTGACACTGACATGCACAGTATTTTTTGTCTTCGCTGATACGCACAGCTTGCCAGTTCATATTTACGAATACTTACTGATTCTTACGAACAACTTGTTCTGTGGAGTACTTCTTTATTCAGCTATCACACACAATCTTCCGAACTTTGCTCAACCTGCATGTAACACGTCTTAGTTTCTACTTCCTTTTGCATACAACCTCAGGTCTTTGATCCTCTCGACTTCAACAACATGCGAAACGTTCCACCTCCTCCTTTCTTTCTTATGAATCCTGGGGAGCCACTTATCCCTTGGAATAAATGGAAAAATGTT
Organism: Calotriton arnoldi; assembly: GCA_963921515.1. Lineage (NCBI taxonomy): Eukaryota > Metazoa > Chordata > Amphibia > Caudata > Salamandridae > Calotriton > Calotriton arnoldi. Next base: position 1,592 of record CAWUFW010010677.1, read on the forward strand.
TTCATAAATTATTCAAGAGTGTGTGGGACATCTTTAAGTGCAGAGCGCAGAACAGCCTTATTGCTTCATTGTCTTGGTTCAGAAGGGCAAGAAGTTTTTCAACACCTTCCTGACTTGTCGCCTGAAATAAGCAATGATTTAAATGAGTATGAAATTTGCATAAAAAAATTAGACTTACACTTTCTGCCCAAAATTTCCTGAGTTTTGGAACAATATCAATTTGGGAAACGCATGCAGAGATCAGGTGAATCTGTGGAAGAATATGTTTCTGCCTTAAGAAAACTTGCCTCAACATGTTCTTTTGGTGTCACCTCTGAGGAAAGACTTCGTGATCTATTTATGTTAGGTTGTTGTGTAGAGAAAGCTAGGGAAAGTTTCTGGCAAAAAGATGACCCGTCTCTTTCAGAAGTTGTTACTCTTGCCAAGAGTTTTGAACACAGCAAAGCTTGTGTTGAGGTAATAAAGAAAAATAGCACAACACAAAGAGAAGAAACAGCTCAAAAAGAAGAAACGGCTCAAACGGTTTCTGTACGCAGGAAGAATATTAATACTTACACTCCACGTTCTTCTCTACAGCAAAAAGACTATAGTAATGCTTCTCAATCCAACTCAGGAAAATGTTATAGGTGTGGTGATGTTGGACATTATGCCAATTTTAAAGGTTGTGTGGGTTGGAAATCCATGTGTAAGAAATGTGGAAAGAAGGGCCATATTTCAAACTGTTGTCGTAGTTCCAGTACATCCAATACGAAAAAGAAAATTCAAGAAGTCTCTTGTGAATTTGTTGATGATTCATCTGAAGATGAAATCATTATGCAAATCCAAGATGGCACATGAGGTCCCTGGGAAACAGTTGAAATTGATGGGGCACCCGGTCTCCATGTTATTTGACTCTGGTGCTAAGATAACCTTAATTCCTAGGATTTTCTTTGAGAATAATTTAGCACTACAAAATAAAGTTGTTAAGACCTGATATTTCTCCCAAAGGATATGGTGGACAACCCATTAAGCTTGTGGGGTACTTTAATGGGTCAATTCAGTTCAAAGATAGGGTTTACCGCAGGAAAAATGTATGTTTCTGTACGGTGTGACTCTCTTATTAGTTGGATTCACCAAAAAGATTTAGGTGTGTACCTAGACCCCAATGAGTGTCCCTCAGTCAAATTAAAGCAAAACTTCCATGTGAGTAGTGTGGGTTCTAACAATTCTAATTTTGAAGAGGAGTTTCCTGATGTGTTTGACAAATGGCTTGGTTGTATAAAAAAATATATACACAAGATAAAAATTAAAGAAGGAGCCAAACCTGTGGTTAGCAAGGTTAGAAATGTGCCATTAATTGTCAAGGAAAAGATGAAAGCTGTGTTGGAAAAACAAAAAAAAAATGGCATCATAGAAGAAATGGAAGCTACCCAATGGTTGGCCCCAGTAGTTATGGTGAACAAGGCTAATGGTGAAGTTCGCCTTTGTGTGGATCTACGCAAGCTAAATAAGAATGTTATTGTGGATCACTATCCCCTTCCGAACATTAATGAAATGCTAGTCATGCTAAAAGGGGCTAAGTATTTTACAACTGTGGATCTCACCTGGGCATACCACCAAGTTAGACTTCACCATGAGTCTCAAGATTTAACGGCTTTTATTACTCCATTCGGCACATTTAAATATGTACGTATGCCGTTCGGATTGATATCTGCCGCCGCTGTTTTCCAGCATGTGATGGAAAAAATGTTAGAAGGTGTATCAGGCATTAAGATTTATCAAGATGATATACTCATTTATGGTGAAGATGTCACTGTTCACAATCAGAGGGTACGTGAAGTGTTGCAGAGATTCAAAGAAAATGGTGTTACTCTGAAAGCCAGTAAATGCAAATTTAATTTAACGGAAATAGATTATCTTGGTCACAAGATATCTCCAAATGGTATTGAGTCTAAAGGGACTTGGTTGAGACCATAAACAATCTTGTCAGTCCGTCATCGAAAGAAGAAGTTGTAAAATTTTTGGGTATGATGGAGTATTACAACAAATTTATTCCCAGTTTTGCAGAAGACAAAAATTTGAGGGCTCTTCTCAAAAGGCATTTCTTTGTTTGGAGTGATGAGTGTGAGTTGGAATTTTGCATGGTTAAGGACATGCTTAGAAAGGCTTCCATTCTTCAGAGTTTTGAGCCAGGGCATGAGTCTATTGTGATGTCTGATGCCAGTTTGAAAGGTCTTGGAGCTGTATTGTTACAAAGACATAATGGTGTTGAAAGGACTATTTTGTTCATTTCCAGGGGCCTTAGAGGTGCAGAACTGAACTATTCAGTCACAGAGAAAGAGGCCCGAACTGTTTCCTGGGCTATACAGAAACTTCGAAAGTTTCTATGGGGAAACAAGTTTACAGTGAAAACTGATCATAAGCCCCTCAAAGAGATTTTTGAAAGGAAAGGCTTGGATGCAATCTCTGCAAGGATTAGATGTTGGGTTATTAGTCTACAAGAATTTTACTTTGTAGTGGAGTATGTTCCAGGTTCCAAGAATTGGGTGGCTGATTGTTGTTCTCGTTTGGTCAACTCTACTGATTCAGGCGAAAATATCACCGATGAAGAAGAGAATTTGGATGTGTGGAGATAAGAGAGGGAATCATTGGAGAGGATGAGTGGTTGACACAAGTCAATAAGGATCCTGTACTTCAAACTGTAGCTAGGAAAATAAAAGATACCTGGTCCTACATGGACAAGAACGATGAAACTTTACAACCACTTTGGAGAGTTAAAGATGAATTATCTTTTCAGGGTGGAATTGTGTTCAGGGGGACTAGACTTATTCCTCCCCTTTCCTTGAGGGAAGGATTGATTTCCTTAGCTCATGAGAGTCATCCAGGCATCTCAAAGACCAAAGGAAGGTTGAGACTTATGTATTGGTGGCCAGGAATGGGCATCCAGGTAGAGCGTGTTGTACGTGAGTGTGGTGAGTGTTGCAATGCTGATAAAACCTTCAAATGTGTGCAACCCATGATAATAAGAGACATTCCAAAAGAACCCTGGAAAGAAGTGTCATTCGACATTTTGGGTCCCATCTGCCTTGGAAGTGTTGACAAATATGTATTGGTGCTTTTTGACATGTTTTCAAAGTGGCCAGAAGTTGCCATTACTAATTCCATTGAGTCTCGTGATGTTATAATGTTTCTTGATCAAGTTTTTGAGGGAGAGGGTTTTCCAAATTCGTTATTGACAGACAATGGAGTACAGTTAGTCTCCCGTGAGATGGAGGAATTTTGAAGGAAAGGGGCATTAGACATAAGAAATCATCCTTATATCATCCGAGACCAATGGTATGGTCGAAAGATTCAATAGAGTGCTGAAAGAGACCATCCAGCGTGCTGTTTCAAACAATCTCTGTTGGAAACGTGAAATTTTTGGTAAAGTGAAAAACTATAGAATAACTCCCCATTCAAGCACGGGTTTCTCCCCGTTTGAATTATTCAAAAGAAGAAAGGCTAATACTTTGGTATGTCCTCCTGGGTAAATGACTTAAATGATGATGATTTGTCTCTTAGTCAAAAAGATGAGTTAAAAAAAGCAAAAGAACACAAGTTAGCCTCTAGGAGAAAAATATTATTTGACTCACGTAAAGCTACCAGTAAAACAGATGTTCTGCTTGGTGATCTAGTCAAGATTAAGAACCCTCGTGGTGGTGTCAGTAGTTCAGGTTCAAAATTTTTATCTCCTATGAGGGTTATCAAACTTTTTGGAAATGCTGTCAAAACGGAAGATCGCCGTATCTGGAATCTTTGTCGTGTAGTAAACATTTTTCAAAGAAATTGTGATGCTAAACATGTTATATATGTTCCTGGTGAACAAGAAGTTGGTGACAACACTGGAGTAAGGAAGTCCTCCAGAGTGTCTAAGAGACCGTCTTATCTAAAGGAATATGTTTAATTCTCTGAAGGAATATGTTTAATTCATTTGTTTTTTTTGTTCCTGTTGTTGGGAAAGGGGGGAGGTGTGTAGTATCCTATGGCTAACACTGATGTACATTGTAAATCAGTGTTAGCCCATTAGAATGTTTGGACTGCATTCTGGTTGTCCTTAGTAATAGAATGTTAGGGCTTGAAGAGAGACAGTTACTAGGAGCCTAGATCTGAGGATGATGAGAGCTCAACTACTGAGGCTGGAGTGTTATGATTAATTATACTTAATAAATTCTCCTGCTCTACAATCAACCTGCTGCCTCCTACATCATTTCAGTGCACTTACATGTGCACTAGGAAATTCAGGGTGCCTGTAGGGGGGCCTTAAGCCCAGAGGCACCATTGGCTCTGCTTTTCTTAAATTGCGATTTCCTATTAAGAAATCGCAATTTCGGAAATGCAAAGCATTTCCTATCTTGCCCATAGGCAAGAATGTAACAGCATTTCCTATTTGCGATTCCCTAATAGCGATTCCTACTTTGCAGGAATCACTATTAGGGAATCGCTAATTTAGTACATATCCTTTTGCATTTCTTACATAGCGATTCCTATGGAGTCACTAAGAAATGCAAACAGGAAGCTTTATACATCTGGGCCTAAGTGTGTTAAATCTCCGGTGCCATGATTACGGTTCCAGCAGGGTACCTCCTCTCTGATACCCACCTTATGAAGGCAAGAGGGGGTCCAGATTATTCTTGAAGCAGCCAGAACTTGGTCTGGGAGAGTGCAGGGAGGATTTTATTGGAGACTACCGTTTTCCAAACCCATTTCCAATGTTCATGGGGGAATGAGGAGTCAGGATCCCATTTCTCTAGTATGGAATGGTTTAAGATTGAAGAGTTTGGTTGTAGTAGTTCATAGTACCGTGGGATCTGATGATCATGCTTATTGGCCATCGTCATTAATTTTGGAAGAGAGGGCTATTGGTAGGATGGATCGTCCTTAGGGATGCTGGACCTAAGTTTAAGGAAATTGTAAAAGTCTATGTTGTCAAGGTTGAATTAGGTCTGCAATTTCCTAAAAGAGAATGGATCATTCCTTTGGATGACCATGCGTGCAAATCAATCAGAATGCCCTGGATTTTTGAATTGTGTATTATTCCATAAGGAGACCAGGTTGGAGTTTTTAATGAGACCTACAGCTTTTTCTAGACTCAGTAAGGTCTGTTTAGTGGTCTGGAAAATTTGTCTCACTGGGAGAGATTTTTTAAGTTTTGACGAAAGTAGCATAATAGGGTGATTGGTTTCCAGTAGAGCTTTATCAACCAGCCGCCACATAGGTGTGTACCCCTGTGGGGAGAGGAGCCACCTAGACCCTTGTTTGGCCAAAAAAAGCTGTTTGGTATAATCAAAAGTTTTTGAGGTTTACTCTGCCTAGAGAAAGAGGCATTGGCGTTTTATAATAGATATTCTTGAGCGTTTGTTTTGCCATATGAAGGGATTTAGAATTTTATCTAGTTTGTGGTGAAATTCATCCTATAGGGAGAGAGGGAGAATAGCTATAAGGTAGTTTACAATCGGTGTAACCATCATTTTTATGGTTTTGATATGTCCCCACCATATGCTAAATTTAAGGTTTAATGTTTGCATACTGCGAGATTCTGCAGAATGGAGTGTGTTTCAGACCCTTTCTATATGGACACCCGATGCGGGGTCAACTCACCTTAGTAAGAGAAAGATGGGAAGGACCTCAGAGTCTCCACAGAAATATGTAGTGGACTATGTGAATGGTGTTAGGATACTGATGACACAATATATGAGTCAGGTAAAGGAAAACCTTCAGGCTAGCCAAGTGCTGATGAAGGAAAGGTACGACCAGAAAACTACGCTGACTGGGTGTCAGGAAGGCAAGGAGGTGTTGGTGTTAAAGCCTATTTCTCCAAGAGCTTTGGAGGACCAATGGTGTGGGCCATACAAAGTAGTTCAGAAAGTGTCTGACGTAAACTACTTGGTGGACACAGGTGCCACAAGGGAACCCAAAAGGGTATTCCATATGAACAGGCTGAAGCCTTACCTCTGAACAGACTACACATTGAATGTCAGGGCTCTGGCATAGGAAGTTGAGGAAGACAGTGAGACTCTGCCTGACTTGCTGCACAGTGAGATGAAGGATGACACTGTGTAAGGGGTTCAATAGCCCCCAAGTTAACTCCTGAGCAGCAGAGAGAGTACAGCGATGGGTTGGGACTGTTTGCCAACCTCTTCTTGCTGACTCCAGGGTTGACACCTGTCTGTGTGCATGACATAGTCACAGGGGACAGTCTACCAGTCAAGGGCAGAATGCACAAAATGTCTGACCGGGTGCAGGGATGCATTAAGGCAGAAGTTGCTAAAATGTTGGACCTGAAAATTAATTAAGAGATCTTGTAGCCCTTGGTCTACCCCTATGGTTCTAGTACCAAAACAAGGGTCTCCTGACTAGCAGTTCTTTGTAGACTACCGAGCCCTCAATGAGGTGACCAAAACCAGTGCCTAGCAAATCCTCAGAGAGGATGAGCTTGTGGATTGGTTAGGTGCTGCAAAGTATTTGAGCACCTTGGATCTGACCTGTGGATATTGGCAGATTGATTTGGCACCAAATGCTAAGGAGAAGACAACATTTTCATTGCCAGACAGGCTGTATCAGTGTAAGTTGATGCCCTTTGGGTTGAAGAATGCTCCTGCCACTTTTCCGCACCTGGTTAACAATGTTCTCACAGGATTGGAAGAGTTCTGTGTGGCCTACTTCAATGATAGTGTGCTGTTCATGTAATTCATGGAAGGACCACCTGAGGTACCTGGAACAGGTATTGGCAAGGATTCAGGAGGTAAAACTGGACAACAAGGCAACAAAGTGTCAGGAGAGACAGTCCTCTGTAGTCTACCTTGGGCATAAGATTACGACTGGGAAGATACTCCTGTTGGATGCCAAGATTCAGTCTGTGATGAAATGTGAGGTACCTACTAACCAGACTGAAGTGAGGGACTTTTTAGGACTCACTGAGTATTGCAGGAACTTTGTCGTGAACTATGAAAGTATAGTTCCTCCATTGACCTCTAGGAAGCTGCCCAGGAAAGTGATATGGACTGCAGAGTGTCAGAAGGCATTTGAGGAACTGAAGAAGGCACTATGCACTGCATCAGTACTGAAAGTGCCTGACTACAGTCAGCCTTTCATTGTACAAACGGATGTCTCTGACAAAGAATTTGGAGATCCATTAGTTCAACTGGATGACAAAGGTAGAAGCGATCTAGTAGCCTTTATTAGTAGGAGATTACTACACAGAGTACAGAACTGGGCAGTTATTGAGAAGGAGTGCTTTGCCTTCATGTGGGCCTTGCGTAAGTTCCACCCATATTTGTTTGCCACTAAGTTTGTGGTTCAAACAGATCATAAGCCACTGAAATGGTTGATGGCTGTGAAGGGAGAGAATACCAGGTTTTTGAGATGGTCTATTTCATTGCAAGGGTTAGACTAGCACAGAGCCTGATTGAGCCACAGGAATATTTAATTGACTTTCCCGCTAGTTTTACTGATCTACCACCCAACCTCCCCAGGTTAGGAGTTGGTTGGGGGAGTTCTGATCTGCAAGGGGTGTATATTGGTACAGAAAAGTCCTCTTCATAGTAAGAGACATATACCCGTGCCCTGAGTGCCCAACTGCACTGTTGTCTGGATTCCTAATGCTGATTTTTATTATTTTACACAAACAAATATCATGCGTGTGCATCATGACATAGGCCAGTCTCACGGATTGCAGTCTTGTTGGACTGGGAGGGGCACCCAAAGTGCTACCCTCATAGTGGTGGGAGGCTACAGCCTTCACCAAAGAGTTAAAAAGCAAAATGTGTGGTGGTGGCTGCATACCGTATAGTGATCAGTAGGAGTGGACAGGTCCTTTTTACCCTGTGTCACTAGAGTGAAGCTTACAGGCTCACTTACCTTTTTAAAGTTTAGCTATTGTGTTCTTAACTCATCCATGGCTTATATCATATAGATGAAGAGTGCTGTGCAGCAATGGAGAAGGGACTCTGCGTTGGATGTAAGTGTGACCGGGAAGGTTACAGTACGGGGATAGAGCAGTGCTGTGCAGTGCATGTATGGTTATTGCATGTACTGAGTGTATGTTTGACTGCAAGCAATGGATTACTTGAGAGCGGCAGTGCTCAATAAAAGCATGTTCTGGGTGTATGTGCACTTGCTAGACTTGAAATACATGAAGGGTGGAGTATTGCGAAGCACACACATGGTGAGTGGGTGTGCTGGCAATGTGTGTGTTTGTAAATAACACATGATGGTACAATGCAGAGAACCTACAGTACTGAACAGTGTGCGCAGATTGAATGTGTGTGCTGAATGTATGTGTGTCTGTGGTGGCAAAATACATGGAGGTAATAATACTAGACAGTATGGGCCTGATTCATAAAAGTAAACTTACACCTTTGTGTACGTTTACAGTTGTTTGCTATTCACAAAGGTATTATACTAGTGGTATCTTTAAGGCTGTGGACTCTCCACACATTAAAAGATAGGACCCTCCTATCTTTTTATGTGTGGAGACTCCACAGTTGTAAAGATCTTACAAGTAAAATACTTTTGTGATAAGTAAACAATTGTAGATGTACAAGAAAGTGTAACTTTACCTTTGTGAATCAGGCCCATAGTGTGCTGTGAATGCACACTGAGTGTAAGTATGCCTGTAATGGTACATTTCATGGAGGACCCTGGGTTCCTTTTTGGGAGGTCCAGGCCAGGCCTGCCTGGTTAAGACATGAGGATTAGAGGAATCTTCCCAGTCAGATTTGTGTATTGTTGCATTCATGTGAGCTGGATGGGACACACTAGATGAAGGGAGAGAGAGACTCCCCATTTACACTACAAAAGGGTGCTCTTTGATTTAGCGATGGGTCCCAAGGAAGGGGCCTGGACACTTCTCAGAAAGGAGATGGAGCTGATAAGGAAATTATAAAGAGTAGGGGTGGGAACGTGGGATTAACCTTTTGATGTGCATATTACGGTGGCTGACATCCAGCTGTAACTTCTGGTCACTCCCAAGGAAAGTGTTGTGGGACAATCAGCTTTTGATTCTTTCCTGCTGTGACAGACAAGAGCAAATAAGAAAAAGAAAAGTGTTTACTTCAAATGAAGCAGAACCCCAACATAAAACTTTATAGATTCAGGGCCTGATTTAGATCTTGGCAGATGGCTTACTCCGTCACAACGGTGATGGGTACCCATCTGCCGAAATATAAATCCCATAGGATATAATAGAATTTATATTTCAGCGGACGGGATATCTGTGACCATTGTGACAGAGTAACCTATCCGACGCGATCTTAATCAGGCCCTCAGACGCTAAATCACATTTGGTGTCTGGAAATGGACTATAAGAGTGGGAGGTTGAGACCCGAAAATGTGTCATCTAACAAGCAGCCAGATGGGCTGTGTGAGAAGGGTAAACTCTGCAAGACTTCTGCTTGTGTGTAGTACGGGGGCCAAGTACTTTTAGTCTCCTTGCTGGGTGACAGAACATCACCCAGGGACACTAAAACCATTTGCCCTGAAGCCTGGACCACCAGCACCTGCCAGCTTGTCAAGAGACCAGTGTACCCTGTGAGGAAGACGAGAACGATGGAAGAAGCGAGGTCCAGTGGGGAGCCCTACCGAGATGATTCCATGAGCAAGGTGTGAGGGACGGCTGTGGACCGATCGAGTTGTTGCCCATGAGCAGTGTTGGTTCAGCGACCCCAGTATGCCAGAATAGGGCTGCCTTGGACTGAGCTGTGCACTAAGCACCATGGGGGACTTTCCAAGCTCATTCTGTCATGTTGTGGTGAGCCTGTACTCCAGAGGGGGCCACTGTTGAAGTTACTGCTGCTAGATCGCTGAGACTCATAACCACCACAGTGGAGTAGTTTGCAGCAGAGGAGTATGTGCTCATTTGCAACATACCTCAGTAACCCTGTATGCTAGGAGGGGTTGTCGATACCAACATTGCCAAGAAGTTTGGGTCATTGCCTGAGGAAAGACTGAGGCTGCATTTGGCGGGTCAAGCCTGCATAGTGAGAGAAGTGCCCCTGACTTACCCCCAAGGACTGTAGAGGACTCCCTGGATGACTTCGCACCCGTGCTTGGGCTCCATTCAGGAGTTGAAGGACCGATCACTGGGCAGTCACTTGGGAAGAGTGCTGCATGTGTCCCGTGAGATGCCTGACTTCTCCGAACAGGATGAGAACTCTGGAGTGCCAGCTGTCGGGTCCTCACTGCAATGTCAAATGCTTCCATGCTGCAGGAGTGAGTAAAACTTCAACTGGGCCTGCGGGGACTCGGGGTAACTCGCTACTAACAGTGCCGCTGTACCATAGACACCCTTGGCTAAATTCTAAAGAGTCAAAGGGGAACTCTTGAGTACAGCTTAGTAGTATGCATTCCCTGGATGTGGCCACTAGTGAATGGGGAATTACCCCAACCACAATAACAAGGAAGAGGGTGGGACAGGGATTTGACTGATAAATGCTAGAGCCTTGACCTCAAGGGGATTGAGTTGTTGTTAATTCCCTTGCATAAGTAGAGTTGAAAAAAAAATGTTTAATCTTTTTATAAAAGCAAGTATTTGTCTAGACAATGATTTATTGTCTATACTGTGCGTCCTTTGAGTTTTGAGTCATGTTCACTAATCTCTCTCTACACCTCCCTCCATGAGGGAGCCTTTTTCTGCTAGTCCACAGCTACCACTGAGAGTCAAGTGCAGAAGCAATACTTGGCCCAGTTGCCCAGGATCCATTGTAGGCTGGGCCCCGGGACATCAGTAGTAAAACGCCTCACCACCACAGTTGGGACCAGTAGCCCATGTGTGCCCCATGGCACTCTGAAAGGGGTTCTGACAGATATTATGACTATCGCACTATGCCATTTGGGCTATGCAATGCACCATCAATTTTTTACCAGTTTATAAATGCACACTCTTTGATATGCTTAACCATCCCATCATCGAATAGCTTGAAGTCATTTCTATTTTTTCTTCCCCTCTCAGTCTACGTGGGCAACATATTTGGAAGCATTCAATGGTTGTATATTTATAATTTAGCCCCCAAACCAGAAAAATAGATTTTCAAAGGAGGAAAGGTAGAGTATCTTGGTTACACTCTGTCTGTAAAAAGGCTTTCTAAGGACCCTCATAAAAGGGAAGATTTAGATCTTAGGGGAATCGGTTCCACCATCACTTTTTCGACTGTTTCACCGCTCGCCTACTTGGCAGTCCACCTGCTTGATTTAGATATGTGAGGGTCCATGGGCGAAAGACCTCTAGAGTCCCGCCGCCTCCACCAGGAATCGAACTAGCGTCGAAGGTGCCATAGGCAGAAGCAGCTGGTGGCGGGAGTCCAGCCAAGGATTCTGCCAAGCTAATTATGATGTGGCTTTCCGTCAAGGCAACTGTGGTCGGGATACCTCCTACCTTGAGTTGGGGAAATAAAAGGAAATGAGGTAAACACGCACCTTTTTTCCTGTTTTTCTCTTCTATTTCCATATTGTGCCTCATATTCCAGGTCCCACCTTTGCTTCTATGACTCCACCACAATGCCAAATGACTCCATTGTATCTGGGATCTAAGGTAAGCTACCTGTACAACTGTCCTACTATGATTTGTGTGTTGACAATTGCTGTAGCCTCGTGTATCTATTGCATTGCTCTGACATGCAATATTTTTCTTAAGTGTAATGCATGAGTGTTCATTTTCCTACTTATCAAGGTAAATTAAACACACCTGTATTGGCACTTAAAAAAAAAATTATTGTTGTGTGATAGTTGTGGGTGTTATGCTTGTGGTGCCTGTGGGTGTGCATTCAGTAGTGTGTGTATGTTGTGTGTGTGGCATGCAATATGTAACACAAAGAGCCAAAACACATTGCCTGCATATGTTTTTGATGCAAACATTACACATACGTCTATTGACACATTAATAAGTGGTACTTACCAGTCTCCACTCCACTAGGGACTCACTCCGTCAGCAAACTGCTGCTAGGACACTGCCAGCACAACAGGAACATCTAAATAGGCTCAACACAATGTTGCCAGCCTGACGGTGACGGAATACAGTTAGCTAGCAGGAGAGAACACCGCATCAGCAGTTCAGCCAGCACTCATCTAAATACAACTGGCAGAATACTGTCAATGCAATGAAGTGCTTGGAACCGCCGCCTCAGAGGCACGGCGGTAGTCCCGCTAACATCTAAATCATGCCCAATGTCTCTAAAAGTCAACAAAATGGGTTCAGAAAACAGGAGGGTTAGAGCAAAACGTTTGGGGATAACCCTGCAGAGAGGGCCATGAGCAGCAAGCAAGTTTCTCCTTCTCCTGTTATTTGACACCCTAATTCTAGATTATCTTTTATTGAAGAAATGAATGCCTCTGGTCAAAATATAGGCATTGTTCTACTTAAGCAACAGAAAGTTGTTTTAATAGAACAGTCAATATATTTCTATTCCAGATCACTGTCCAGTTTTGAAATCAACTATACTGTATTCGAAAAAGAACTGTTAGCCATGAAGGCAGCCTGTTCTGAATGGCACCACTTGTTACTCAGTGGTCAATAATATGTAGAAATCTTTATAGACCACTCTAATCTTCAAGCATTACGGAATATACACTATCAAAACAGTACACAAAGTCATTGGGCATATTTTTTTCCTCAGTTCGATTATCATATCACTGATATTTCAGGTTCCTAGAATGTTCTAGCTGATGCATTATCTCAGCATAAACCTGAATTGAATCATCTGGGTGTAACACATTCTACTCTTCCTTCTTTGTGTTCAACTTTCATTGATCCTTTTTTAATCAGGCCAAAGCTATAGTCATGATTTGAAGGTAGAATTACTGTTAGAAATGGGTTTCTGGTTGGCTAGGGTTTGCACCTAAACCAGGCAGAATCCACCACTCTAGTCAGGATAAGGGGATTACATGTCTAAAATATCCCCTGCTCACCCCCTTGGTAGCTTGGCACGAGCAGTCAAGCTTATCTCAGAGGCAATGTGTAAGCATTTGTACATAACACACAGTAATACAGCGAAAACACTACAAAAGGACACCCCACCAGTTTTAGAAAAATTTCCAATATTTATCTATGTAAAACAAGACCAAAATGTTAAAAATCCAACATACAGTAATCCACAATAACAATAAAACAAAAACAGAATATATACGGCTCCTTGAAGTCGATAGCTCCATCCGGGGCTATCACAGCGTCACGAGCAAACAAATCCAAACAGTTCATGCTGACTGCGGAGTCGCAGGCCAGCTACGGTGTCAGGAAGACTCAGAAAACAGTACCTTTAGAAATGCAGGGTGTCGGCGACCTCTCGTTGAGCTCTGAAGAGCAGGTGTCGGCAGGTGTCAGTTCCGGAGGACGGTGCAGGAGTTGTCGGGCCCTTAAAGTCGCACATGTTAAAGGTCGACCTCTGTGAGGTTGACGTCAGGAGTGTTGGCGTCGGCAGGTGTTGGCGCTGCGGTGTGAAGTGCAGCGGTGCGGCGTGCGCTGCCCTCAGGTCGCGGTACAAGCAGCGGCTTGGTGATGGTCATCCAGCGGCATCGATGAGACCAGGTCTGTGGTGCGAAGTGATGAGGTGTTTGTCGTGGTGCTGGCAGGTCATGGTGCAAGCAGCGGCATCGTTGTGGCTGAAGCGCGGTTGTCGGTAGACCCAAAGCTGCAGGCAGGGCCATCGGTTGATGATCTGGAGTCAATGGTGCTGGTGTCGGTGGGCAAGGCTGCATTGTGGGATGGGGCAGTGCATCAAGAAACCTATGAGCGGTACCCTCGAACCACGGTGCAAGCAGCGACGTCGGTGTCAGCTTGGAGCAGCATCGTCAGTGAAACCAGGGATCCAGTGCGAAGCGAGATGGTGCTCCGTGTTTTCCACAAGTGGTATCCACAGGTTACAGTGCCTGCAGCAGCATCAGTAATGGTGTCGCAGGCATCGTCGGGGATACCAAGGTGGCATTGTGAAGCGAGGCGGAGCGAAGTGCGGTGTCCACAGGTCATGGTGCAAGCAGCGGCCCGGTGGCGGCGTCGGACTGCGTCGTCGGTGAGACCAGGGTTGCGGTGCTGCAGTGCCCTCTACGGTGCCTTCAGGTCACATAGCCGGCAGCGGCATCATTGACGGTGTCGGGTTACCTTTTTCCTATGTGGCGGCTGAAACCAGTTCCAGAAGCCGGTACCCAGCAGATGTTAATGTCTTTGATTTCACTAAGACTTCCAACAGAAGCCAAGCTCTACATCAAGCCCTTGGAGATACTTTCAATGCAGACAGAACAGTCCAGTCCTTTCCTGACTAAGACACAAGCAGCAACTTCAGGCCAACCCAGCAAAGCACACAGCAAAGGGATAGTACTTATCCTGGCAGCTCTTCCAGCTCTTCTTCCTGGCAGGTTCATTAGTCCAGCAGTAATCTAAAGTTCCGGGGTATGGGCCCCAATATTTATACCACATTTTCCTTTGTTCTCTTGTGGCAAAAGTCTCTCAGCTCAGTCCAAACCAGTTCTGTGCTCTCTGGCCCAGCTTCCTGGCAAGAGGTGGAGACAGCATTGTGCAAGGGAGACAGGGCCTATTCAGGTGCAAGGGAAATCTCCTCCCACCACTCTAAATGCAGGCCAGGCCGAATCAGGTGCTAGTGAAACTCCTCCCACTACTCTAAATGCAGCCCAGGTCTATTCAGCCCAGCTCTGAGTCACCCAGGAAAGGCAGGGCACACCTCAACCCCTCAGTGGCTGTATGCAGTGAATGCACATCCAAAACCAGACAGTCAATCCAAAAACCAGCAGAGGCACATAGGATGGCTAAGCATGAAAATACCCACTTTCTAAAAGTTGTATTTTCAAACACACAATATAAAAATCTTATTAAAAGATGCATTTTTAAATCCTGAGTTCAGGCATACTAAATTCCACTTCCCTATCTTGTCCCAATAGGAAGTTATACTTATAAGATGTTACACAGTAGCTCCCATTCTAGCCTATGGGACAGATAGCCTTTCAATAGTGAAAAACGAAATACACTGTACTTCACTATCAGGACATGTCACACACACCAGTACATGTCCTACCTTTCACATACACTGCACCCTGCCCATAGGGGTACCTTTGGCCTCCCTTAGGGGTAACACATAACATGTAATAAAAGGGAAAGGGGGTGCACTTGCCAGGATGACATGGCAGTAAAAACTGTGTGCAGACACTGCAGTGGCAGGTCTGAGAACCCTTTGAAATGATGCTTGTGTGAGTGGTGCAATCAGTGCTGCAGGCCCACTAGCAGTATTTGATTTACAGGCCCTGGGCACACACAGTGCACTGTACTAGGGACTTAGTAGTAAATCAAATAAGCCAATCATGGAAACACCAATCCATAAACACAATTTACATGGAGAGCATATGCACTTTATCACTGAATAGCAGTGGCAAAGTGCCCAGAGTCCTAACACCAACGAAAACAGGGTCAAAAACAGGAGGCCAAAAAGCAAAACGTCTGGGGATAAACCAGCTGAAAAAGCCAGGTCTAACACAACCCCCTCCCAGCCTAATGCTAGGGTAGACTAATCAATCCCTTGATGGACTTCTCTGCTTGGGGCAATAGAACCTATGCCTGGCCCACAACAGCATGGGCATGTTCTAGTCCTGCGCCTTGCTGAACCCAGTTGAATCCCTCTGTCCATACTCTCAGGGCCCACTAAGCTAACCCTTTGGGGACCCTTCTCCTCAACTGTGAACCCCATCTGTGCAGCATATAACCTTAGCTTGCTCACAGGTGTGTCCCAGCAGGCAGACGGTACCACCATGGCCAACACAGTGATGTGGCCCAGTCCACCCCCGGGGTGTGACTCCTGTCCCCAGGGGCAACTCTGTATACCAGGACAGCAAGCTACAGGGGCCACTGACAGCTATCAGTGATGAGAGCCAGGTCTCATGCCTCTCAGGGCTCTCTAACCTCTGTGGCATCAGAGTGAGGGGCAGTAGCCCCAGGTGACCGGCACCCATTGTCTACTCTCCCAGCTGCCATGTCAGGTATGGCATCCTGACACTGGCTCACCAGCCTAGGGTCTGTACCCTTAGGCTGAACAATGGACCGGGGTGGACTCTTCCACACCCTGTCCTCCATCTGGGGCTTTGCACCCTCCCACCGGCAGTGGTACCCCTAGATTCCAGAATTGTCAGGGCACCTGTGGCAGGGGTCCTGCACAATTCTCCCACCAGTTCAGGGCTGCCATCCTGCAACTGGTACACCAGCCCAGGGTCTGCACCCTTAGGCTGGACAGGAGTTAGGGGTGAGGCTGCCCTCTCCATGCCCCCCTCCTTGGGCTCTGTACCCTGCCACCTGGAGTGGCACACCCAGAAGACAATTCTGTAGGGGCACTGTTAGTAGTCTCCCCTCCCTCCAGGTCAGGGGGGACACCCTGCTTCTGGCCCTCCAACCCAGGGTCTGTACCCTTAGGCTGGACCTATACCTGGTAAGCCAGGCCTTCTGGGGAGTACACCCTACCCCCAAGGGAAACACACTCCTCATGAGTTTTTTTTTTTTTTAAACTTATTTTTATTAAGTTTTTTACAATAACACAAATATTTTATCCGTCAAGGCTTATCATGGACATTGCATTCTCATTTGAACAAAATATTCAAAAACCATCATCTCCCAATCCCCCCCAATAAAGGCACAAACTAACATTTGTATACATGATCCGCATTTATCACCCATGCGGACTCAGTGATACTTATCCATTCGGATACAGTTTAGCATATAGGCAACACGTACCTGGATTATATTGTACTATCTAGTGCAGTTTCTACATCATCTGATAACATTTACGGTCGTGGACCATACGTCCTGTCACTATTCTTGTAAGTCTTTGGTTACAAACTCCTCCATCATTGCATTCCAGACCAGGGAGATCGGTACCTTTCGCAACCCTTTCTGTTCTTCTCTCTGTAATTCTGCTCCCTCTGCCCTTCCCCATCGCACCATCTCATTATACCAGTCCAACAATTTGGGCGGCCTGGTAGCTTTCCACCTCATGGTCACATTCCTCTTCGCTAAAATCAGTGCAAGGTTCACAAATCTGCGGGTGGGATCTCCCTTTTTTTTTCTTGGGTCCTAGACC
The DNA here is from genome assembly GCA_963921515.1 of Calotriton arnoldi. Taxonomy (NCBI): domain Eukaryota; kingdom Metazoa; phylum Chordata; class Amphibia; order Caudata; family Salamandridae; genus Calotriton; species Calotriton arnoldi. Next base: position 18,670 of record CAWUFW010010677.1, read on the forward strand.
TAGTATGCAACAGTCTAGTGACCGAATGTTCCCAGTTGGTGCCACACTATTCACTAGTTCTTGCACCTTTGACCAATAATACAGTAATCTCGGGCAGTCCCATAACATATGTAGTAAACCGGCACTTGGGGACTGGCAGCGGGGACAATCACCTGACACTTCCGGGAACATTCTGCTAAGCTTGTGGGGGGTTAAATACGCACGGTGCACGATCATGAGCTGTATAAATTTAAATTTCGGGTTCCTAGAGATCTTACTTGGGTGTTCCACCACTATCTCCCACTCCTTATCTGTGAGTGTGCGGCCAATATCCGCATCCCATCTAGCACGAGTCAACTGCAGCGAAATAGAGGTGTGTGTGCGGATACCCCGATACAGCCATTTCGTTAGGTGACTGCCATTACCCATCAAATACTGCATATGTGTGAGTGCATGGGTCTGCGGCTCATCGCCACTTGGGGCCCAAACCATTTTGATATAGCGAGAAATGTGTGCATGCAGCAGAAACAGTCTATCTGGTACCCCCGTCTCCTGCACAAATGTGTCATGGTTCATCAATGTGCCATCAGTAAACAAGTCGCCTATCGTGGACACTCCCGCCTCTGCCCAGATCTCTATGTGTCTCAGTGTCACCCTTCCCGATGAAAGTGCAAGGCCCAACAGGGGTATATTGGGGGCGTAGGGCACCGATATTTTAGTATAACGCGTGGCCCTCTTCCAATACTGTAGGGCTGTCCGCAAAAGTGGGGACGCCGACATCGGGGTTTTGCTGCCTGGGAGCAGTAATACATGCAGGGCCTGATTCACAGAACTAACTTACGTCAAAAACGTAAAGTTAGTACTTTTTGGTATTCACAGAATACACTTACTCATTTTGGTATTCACAGAATGAACTTACTCATTTCGGTATTCACAGAAGTTAGTAGTCCTAACTTTAGGACTCCTAAATGCCTTCTGTGAATACCGAAAGTCTTAAAGTTAGGATTTTTCTCAGTTTAGGAGTAGTAAAGTTAGGACTCCTAACTTTAGGACTCCTAAATGCCTTCTGTGAATACCGAAAGTCTTGAAGTTAGGATTTTTCTCAGTTTAGGAGTCGTAAAGTTAGGACTCCTAACTTTAGGACTCCTAAATGCCTTCTGTGAATACCGAAAGTCTTGAAGTTAGATTTTCTCAGTTTAGGAGTAGTAAAGTTAGGACTCCTAACTTTACTACTCCTAAACTGAGAAAATCCTAACTTTAAGACTTTCGGTATTCACAGAAGGCATTTAGAGTCCTAAAGTTAGGACTACTAACTTCTGTGAATACCGAAATGAGTAAGTTAATTCTGTGAATACCAAAATGAGTAAGTGTATTCTGTGAATACCAAAAGTACTAACTTTACGTTTTTGACGTAAGTTAGTTCTGTGAATCAGGCCCGCAGTTCCCCACGTTCCCAAGCTTGGGACGTCATGGATATTTCTCTCAAGTTATGGCCAGTTATCCAATAGGCCAGCCACTGTAATTGGCCTGCATAGCAATAAGCTCTCATGTCAGGGACTCCCATACCCCCTTGCTTCGTAGCTAGTTGTAGCTTGGCGAGCCCTATACGCCTACGTCCCGAGCCCCATATTAATTCAACCAGGAGGGTGTCCAGTAATTTAAACATTTGCAGTGGAATCATAATGGGCAAATTAACGAAATAATATAATAATCTTGGTAGCATCACCATTTTGGCTATGGCTATCCGCCCAGCTACCGATATCGGCAGGGAAGTCCAGAACCTTATTTGCCGTCGAAGTGAGATTATAGAGCGAGTCAAATTACCATCTAAAATATCCTCCACATCCCGGTAAATCTGAATACCCAAATATTTAAAAGTAACCGACGCAGTCTGGAACTTCCAACAACCAAATTGAATTGGTTCGGTTCTGGCTACGTCATTAAAAAGAAGGCGTAAGACTTGTTCTCATTTATTGTTAGTCCCGAGAGTTTTTGAAACACCGAGAAAAGCTCTGGCATGGGGTCACATACTTCGTCCATATTTGCAATAAATAATATAAGGTCATCGGCGTATGCCGAAACCACGTGCATCTCCCCATTTATACGTACCCTCCTTGTGTCCTGCCATTACACGCAATTGTTGCAGAAGCGGTTCCAGCGCTAAAATGAATAGTAAGGGCGAGAGCGGGCAACCCTGTCTAGTACCCCTCGCTACCCGGTATTGGCTTGAAATGTGTGTCCCCGTGCGGGCCCTTGCCGTTGGATTCGTATATAATAGTCTCACCCAGTTCGTGTACTCCGGTGGAATCCCGAATCTAGGCAACGCCGCCAACATATAATCCCAGTGTAACGAGTCGAATGCTTGCCTCAGATCCAGAGAAATGCAGCCCCGCGGATCAGCGTCCGTAGGCACCTGCGACATTACCATATGGAGCCTCCGGATATTGAGTGCCGTACTCCTATTTGGTACAAACCCACACTGGTCAGTGTGTATCAGTTTGGGGGAATATTGTAATAGTCTTGTTGCTAGCAGCTTACTCAAGATCTTGTAATCCGTATTAAGGAGCGATAGGGGTCTATAACTCGCCATATCTCTGCTGTCTCTTCCCGGTTTTAGCAAGGATATCACTGTTGCCTGTACAGTAGTGAGGGGGAGTGAGCCATCATCTAGCGCTACTCTATACAATTCCAGCAGTCGGGGAATTAACAACTCAGAGTACATTGCATAAAGTTCAATGGGTAAGCCGTCATTACCTGGCGACTTGTTACGGGGGAGGGCATTAATCGCCGTTTTTATTTCCATGTGTGTGATCGGCTTCTTTAAGTCTACTGTTGGCCTTCGCTTAGTGTAGGGAGCTGCAATCCCACAAAGAACGCCTCGTATTCCCTTTCCTCTGCCCGGTCCGGTGACGTATACAGCCGCTCATAGTACTGCTGAAAAGCGGCATTAATTTCCAATTGTGTGTGTTTCACCTCATCGCCAGGGACATCTATTTCCAGAATGGGAGACACTGGTGGTGCATCTTTGATAATCCTAGCAAGCAAGGGGCCCGCTCTATCCGCATTCACATGTTGCTTCTGTGTATATAATCTATAATCCAGAGCTCGGAGGTCTTCCAATAATTCTGCGTGTACTATGTGCAGTTCTTGTAACTCTATTTTGCTCGTGTCATTTGTTACCGCTTCCTGTTCCAGTTTGCCCAGCCTATTCTCTACATCCGTAAGCCTGCCAAGGAGTGCTGCATGGACACTCACTTTTGTGCTAATCGCCACCCCCCTTATTACCGTTTTAAAGGCGTCCCACTCAAGCTGTCGAGTGCTCGCTGTATTTGTGTTCTCATTAAAATAATGGGTTATGGCCGTGGAGAGGGTATTGCGGAACACGGAGTCTTCCAGCAGTAACGGGCTTAACCTCCATGACGGGATTGGTGTCGGAACCTTCCCCCACAATAATGTGGCCTCTACCGGGTTATGGTCTGAATACGTTTTGCCCAAATGTGTGGTGCCCATAACAGTGTCGAGTAGCGTCCGTGAACAAAAAATCCTGTCTATACGAGTGTGTAGGCTATGTGGGGCGGAGAAGAAGGAGTATTCTTTGCCTACTGGGTGTTTCTCCCTCCAAATGTCTCCCACTCCCCAACCTTCTGCCCATGCCTGAAGCGCTTCTGTTTGTTTCCTACACCCCGTCCCTTGCAGGGGAAGGTGCAATCTGTCCAGGCCTAGATCCAGCACTGCATTGAAATCTCCACTTAGGATCCATGGGTACCTTTCCCATCCCACCAAAGCCGTACTAAGAATTGCCAGAAATTTGTCTTGTTTCGTGTTCGGGGCATAGATACTCCCTACTACTATGTGTTCTCCATCCAACAAGCCATGCAACAGCACATATCGCCCATTCGAGTCTGCCTTTTGTTCTATAAGTTTGAAAGGGGTGCCATTCCTGAACCATACCGCCGCCCCTCTGGCAAACGCAGAATAAGAAGTAAAAAACAGTTGTCCCCTCCATTTCTTAAGAAGCTTAGCGGCTTCCACCTGTACTAGATGTGTTTCTTGTAAAAAGGCTATCTGTGTCTTCCTACGGTTTAATTGTGCCAAAATTCTATGCCTTTTGTGTATCGACCCCATACCTCTAACGTTCCAGGACGTATATTTATATCTATTAGGTTGCGCGATCAGGTTGCCAAACATACAAACTGAGCATCACATAATTACCCGCACACTGAGCGCCCTGTCTATCACATGTAGTCGAGCCTATAAACCCCAATAAACTTTTCAATACTAGGTTCCCCACACAACAAAAGAGAACCAAACCAACAAAGAAAACACAGAAAGAACTCCATAGTTTCCATAACGAAATGCAGTTGCCTGAGGGGTAGTGGCCACCACCTGTCTCATAGCATCTTCCATGTAAGACTCAAGAAGTCAATGACCTTAGAGCCCCCCCCCACACCCTATTTTGTACATCCATCATCATTGTAGACAACTCAACCAACCAATACTTCAAGATTGTCTAAATAATCACATAATTGGCATATTCAGCATATATTATAGGCACATAGATACTCATCTGACAGTCCTTGACAGCCGCAGGATATAGGCCCTGCCATCACCCCAGATAATCATTGACCGTTTGAGGGGTGACTAGGGGAAACAGTGCCAAGCTAGAGTCCGAGTCAGATTGTGCATTCACATCTTCCGAAGAGTCTATAGTTTCCGCCACCAATTGTGCATCATGAGCTGCTAGCGCTACTGCCGTCAGGATCGCGTCCTTTTGGCTGTCCGAGATCTGTTCTTGTGACGGGTGTCCTCCTCGATCGGTACCATCTTGGTGTCCCTTGTCAGTTCTTTCTCCTCTCAGTCGTTGCGATTTTGGCTGCTGTCATCGTGTGGACTGCGAGGAGTGTTGTGAGCCTGGTGGTGACATAGTAATTTCCAGCCAGTCCGCTGCTTCTACCAGGCTGTCAAAGAACAGGGCTTTTTGATCATGGAGAACCTTGAGGCGAGCCGGGAATAATAGGGCGTATTTCAGTTGGTGCAGTCGAAGTTTCCTTTTGACGTCTTGGAAAGTAGCCCTCGCTCTTTGTACTGCCAAATTAAAATCCGGGTAAAGTGAAATTGTTTTATTCTCAAATGTTATCGGGCCTTCTCTCGTGCTGCCCGTAAGATCGTGTCCCTATCTTTATAATTCAAGATCCGTGCTATTATTGGCCGGGGTGACGCCCCAGGAAGGGGAGGTCTAGACGGGACTCTGTGAGCGCGTTCGACACTAAAATGTTCAGTTAGCCCCGTCGTAGCTACCTGTTCACGTAGCCAATGCTCGACAAATTGTGTTGGATGGGCCCCTTCACTTCTCTCCGGTACTCCCAGAATGCGCACATTCTTGCGCCTAGAGCGTCCTTCTGCATCGTCCACACGGTCCTGGAGACCTTTCAATTGGCGCTGTAGTTGTTCTATTTGGGAGGAGTGTGTCGCCTGTTGGGGCACGAGATCATCAAGTGCCAGCCTGTTATTTTTAACTTTATCCGCCAGTTTCGTGTGATCAGCCTTCAAGAGAGTAAAACTGGTAGTCAGTGTGCTTATTTGCGTTTCCAAAATGGCTCTGGAGTCTCGTATTTCTTGTAATATTAAGTCCAGCTTGCCTTCAGTACTGGTGGGCTCCGGGGGCGGAATCACGTCCGAGTTCGGATTGCGCATCTGTGTGTCCGGTACTGTTCCCGATGGGCCGTCAGGGGGTGGGGGTTCCGATTGTTTGGTTCTTGGGCACCCCATATCCTCCAAAGGGTCAGAAACAGTGTATGGCTCAATTCTCACCTCCCAACACCACTTGTAGGATGTTAGTAGATAGTCCACAGTACTTGCACAAGGTTGGATCTCGTGGCATACAGCGTCTCACTATCGGGCCCCCAATGCTGTCATCATACCAATGCACTTCGTTATCTTCCCGGTCAGTCTAGATCTCCAGTGGCACAGTCCACTTCCATCACACGCGGATACTGGCACCAGCACTCCTCACGCAGGTAGGGCACATACCACAGTGACTCCCAGACTGGCTCCTCTCCACGATACCATGTGCCCCTGGGCAGACAGCCACACAGAGAGAGGTGTGTGAGCAACTGCAGAAGGAAGTGTCAGACTGTCTGTGTGGATCTTTCATAGGCACTGGTTCTCTATACCACGCTCAGCGAGTTAAGTCCTGCTATCCGGCATGTTATCAGAAGCATCCCCATCAAACTGCCAATCGTCACCTCCTGATGTTGCCCCAGGTCATACACACTCTCCAGGTCTCCTCTTTCAGTTCATTCTCAGCAATTATGGCATCCACTGCCCCGCAATGCACAGCCTCGGTTTTGCCTCTGCGCACCCAGCACTTCTAAGGTGGGCCGATTTCCGGTAGATTGCCCTCAGAGCCAGTCTGCCAAGCTTTCCTCCGTCCGTCGTACCGCAGCAGACTCAGGCAGGGGCAGTCCAGATCCGAGCCGCATGCACGTCCCCTGCGCCTCCGTCATCAATCGGGAGCCGGTCACCTCCGCGCAGCCGCCATCTTGGGCCGGGTCCAAGTCTGGCTCAATACTGTTAATTATATCTAGATCGGCCATGACGAGCTCATCAAACAACCGCTCTGCAAGGAGGGAAGGCGGTCGCGCTCTCCGCAAGCAATCTGTATTGCCGATTCTGACCGCAAGGTTCTCACTGCACCTCCGTGGCACGTCGCAGTTTTCTGCATCAACGCAAGCTCAGTCCTCTGCAACGCCCGCTCATTCAGGGCGATATCAAGCCTCAAACTGCCCGAATTTCAGTTCGTAGGAGTCTACAGACCTTCCGATTCATGAAACGCCGTGTGGGAAGCGTCGGTGAGCCCATGTCCGGCGGATAAATGCCACGATGTCAGGGTGGGTTACGGAGCTCTCTTAGCTCGCGTCCGCCATGCTCAGTGGTTGGCCACACCCCCCCACTCCTCATAAGTTGTGTGAGAGTCTGCCTGGCACAGGTCTCTGGCCTCCTGTCTACCTGACAGTGCACGGAGATCCCCCAGGCCAGAAGTGGCCTCACCAGGGTCAGACCTGGGGTGCTCTGACCACAGACCGGGCAACCCCTGACCCACTGGTCCTCCCACTGGGGACTGTCTCCCCCCTCACTCCTTTCTCTGGGCTCATGCACCCTCCCACCTGGAGCAGTGCTGCCAGACACCAGAACTGGTGGGAAGCTTGGGACAGCCATCCCCCCCAGCTCACCTGAAACCCTGGGATCCACCTCGGGGGATGGCCTCCCCATACAGACTAGGCTTCCTCCCTGGTGTTCACTCATGGAACCAACCAGGCCCTGGGACTGGGTCTCGGGGACTCTGGGACTCAGCCCATCCCCACTCCCTCTGCTCTGAGACTGGACATGGGACCCTTCACCCATCCCACTACCCTGGGACCTACCTGGGCTACCACAACCCTCCCCTACCTCAATTGGTTGGGAAAAACATGAGCCACCTCCTTCAGGATCACCCCAGATGCTTCTTCAGACCATCTGGAATCCACCAAAAGGTCTGCCTCCAATGTGAGCTCACTGGGGTCAGAAAACTCACACTCCACCGAGTGTTGGCATAGCTCTGGAAACAGGGACTGAACATATGCTCTCCAGCATCAAAATTACACAGCCCCTCACATGTGTCAACCAAACTACCCTTCACCCCACCATCCAGTGCATCAAAAAGTACCCCACATCATTCTTTCAGGACTGGTGAGACAGTGTCTGACTGTTGCTGTCCCTCAACCCATACTCTTCTGGCTGGGCTCCATACCCACTTACCAGGGCTTCTACCATGGGGGGACCCCTATCTCTGCACCTCTCATGTAGAGTCAGTAGAGTGTCCCTCCCACCATCAGGAATATGATCCCCTGTGCTATTTCTCCAACTCACCTCTGGGACCCAGTGCACCACTGGGGTTACCACACAATCCTGAAACCCCAGGTGTATGTCGACCCCCTCCTTGAAGCAGGGCACCAAGTCTCTCTGTGTGTGTACCTCATCCTCAGTACTGGACCTAACACTTTTGCTGCCACCATCTGGACTGGACCTAGCCCTCCTGGCTGCCCAGTTTAGCTCTCTCATTTTAAGCTCATAGGCTAAAATAATTTCCCTTTCCTCCATCTCGAATTGCCTTTTTACCCTTTCAAACTCGAGCCTCCTGGCTCTCTGCCTATTCTCCAGCTCCTCTGGAGATAGACCTAGAGAGGGACTACTGCTGTCTGACCCAGAGGATACCTTCCCTCCTTAGAGCTCATAAGCCCTCAGCACATCTTCCCTTTGAATTGGCTCCCTGGTCTCCACACTAGGATCTCAGGATACCCACTGCCATTCCTGGCTGCTACCCTGGCCACCAGCACCTTTCATAGCTCCTCCTTTTTGGTGAGACCTCTCAATGAGTCTTTGAGGTTTTTGCAAACTGCCTTCAGTTTCTTTATGGTGTAGGATTCCAACACATCCTCCTCAAAAACCAACTCTAGGAATGTAACTGACGATGCTCTCGACTGAGACATGATGCAGTAGGAAGTTCAAGTTCAAAAATAGGGAAAGACAAAAATAGATCAAAAAGGAAAAACCCAGTATGTGCTATGTATTGGTCTGTGATATGGTAGTAGTGTACACCGATCACTGTAGGTCAAGTGCAAACGCAAGTCCTATCCTCATCGCTGACAGCCAATGTTAGAAATGGGTTTTCTGGTTGCCTGGGGTTTGCACCTAAACCATGCAGAATCCACCACTCTAGTCAGGATAAGTGGATTACATGTCTAAAATAGCCCCTGCTCACCCCCTTGGTAGCTTGGCACGTGCAGTCAGGCTTATCTCAGAGGCAATTTACAAAGCATTTGCACATAACACACAGTAATACAGTGAAAACACTACAAAAGGACACCACACCAGTTTTAGAAAAATATCCAATATTTATCTATGTAAAACAAGACCAAAACGATAAAAACCCAACATACAGTAATCCACAATAACAATAAAGCAGAAATAGACTTTATATACAGTTCCTTGAACTCGAAAGCTCTGTCTGGGGCTATCACGGCGTCGTGAGCAAAAAATCCAAACAGTTCTGGTTGACCGCGGAGTCGCAGGCCAGCTAAGGTGTCAGGAAGACCCTCAAAAAGTACCTTTAGAAATGTAGGGCATCAGTGACTTCTCGTTGAGCTCCGAACAGCCGGCAGGCATCGGTTTTGGAGGTCGGTGCAGGAGTTGTTGGACCCTTAAAGTCACACACATTGCAGGGTGAACTCTGTGAGTTTGACGTCAGAAACGCCGGAGTCGGCAAGTGTCGGGGCTGCGGTGTGAAATACAGCAGTAAGGTGTGCGGTGCCCCAGGTCATGGTGCAGGCAGCGGCTCGGTGACAGTTGTCCAGTGGCATCGGTGAGACCAGGGCTGCAGTGCGAAGTGATATGGTGCTCGTCGCAGTGCTGGCAGGTCACGGTGCAAGCAGCGGCCTCAGTGCTGCTGAAGCGCGGTCATCGGTAGAACCAAGACTGCGGTGCAAGATGGGACAATGCATCGTGCAGGGCACACAGGTCGCGGTGCAGGCAGCGGTGTCAGGTGATGAGCTGGAGTCAATGGCACTGGCATCAGTGGGCAAGGCTGTGGTGTGGGATGGGGCTGTCCGTCGAGTAACCTATGAGCGGTGCCCTCGAACCATGGTGCAAGCAGTGGCGTCAATGTCACTTTGGAGAGGCATCATCGGTGAGACCAGGGCTGTGGTGCGAAGCGGGACGGTGCTCCGTGTTCTCCACGAGCGCTGTCCACTGGTCACGGTGCAGGCAGCAGCATCTGTGACGGCATTCCGAATACCAAAGCATACCGCATACTAAAGCGGCGGTGTGAAGTGAGGTGGTACAAAGTGCAGTACCCACAGGTCACGGTGCAAGCAGCGGCTCGGTGGCGGCGTCGGATGGCATAGTCGGTGAGACCAGGGTCACGGTGTGAAGTGCGGCTGTGCCCTCTGCGGTGCCTTCAGTTCACGGAGCCGGCAGGTTTGTCATGTTGACAATGGTTATCTTGATGTCTTTCACAGAACTTCCCCAGGCAGTCTGCGCTGCTCTGTCTCAGGTCACAGGTTTGGTGATTCTGTACCGTAGGGTCCTGGCACAAGACAAAGGCTTTCTGCATCTCTGTTTCTTTGCACAGTGCTGCAAAGTTAGACTGCTGCATACCTGTCTATGCCTGCGCTGGGAAAGGAAAACGTGGGGCATGAATAGAATTTTCACTAAGTGCCAGGAATTCTCTCATATTGAGTTGAACAGCATTCCTACACACTATACCTAAAATCCAAAGGTGGATTTTTTAGAAGGAATGAACAACTTTTAATTGTTTTTGGCTGTTTTATCAACAGAAATAGTGCACAAAGTTGTCTTTCTACAGCTCCATGCTGTCTAGTGTTACATAGAGCCCGTATTTCTCTATAGGCCCTTCTTTTATATAGTCGTGCAGTAAAATCTCCTCTCTTATGCTCCCTGATCAAAATTCTCTGGTGTCAATATATTTATTCTAATTCCTTTATTAAATACTCTCAGGCGCCTGACCCCTCACTGGGCCCTATATTTCACACAGGAGCAATTCAGGCACTTAGTTTATGGTCACTAGCATTTTCATTAGGGGTTATCTATTTATCTAAAAGGCGTTAGAACCACTTACTCACACTTACAATTTTACCCTCTGAAAGATGAAAGGCTGAGACCCCTTACCAATGTGCGCGCTATACACTTACACCGAGCTTGTTAACACGTTGTGTTGCAGCACATTTTCAGCTCCTTGGCTATCACACTCGATTTGTTTCTACAATAACAGATAGATGAAGCAGGCATAGGATTCATTGAGCGAACATTCATTATTTAGGGCTTAATGCACTAATTGTGGCACTGCTGATTGCTTCCATAACCTGTGTTTTAAATTAAATCTAGATAGTTCAGCAGTTCACTCATTTGCATTTTATCTCAAGGTGTAAGTATTCTCACCATTAATCTTGTTTTATCTTTTTCCACTACACAAAATATCTCTGGTAGTAAAAATATGTTTTACGCAGAATGATTTTTAATTATACAGTATTTTAAAACAATAAGTGGCAATGCCGTTAATCAATACAAAGTAGTGCGATGTTAATGTGAATGTAGCATACACTTCCTTGCAACTTACTATTTAATGAATTCTACAACAATGTCACATTTTTCTCGTCTTTTTCAAGTTAAGTAGAAGAATCTACAGTTTTATACGTAAGAGCTGTTGGTTATTTCATATGCCCATATATTGGGGTCAGTATGTATGGCATCCATATATTCCTATTTCATCAAGCAGTAAGTCTACGTCCCGACGCATGGACCATTACTTTTTAAAGAGCAAATACATAATTTTGCTTTGATGTTGTATGGTAATAACTATTCAGGAACTGCACTCCGGGGGATATGTTCATGGTCCGTTGCCTTTTACCCTTTGGAATAAATGGTAGCACTAGGCAAGTCCTTTCTCAGCAGTATCTAGTACACTGTAGCAGGAGGTAGTTAAAATGGTAAACCGTGCAGCAGTGCCTTACCAGTTGATTCAAATTACGGGTAAAGTTCAAAGATGTCCAGACTAGGAAAGCAAGGCAGCATTTAAATTGTTATTTGAGACTTTTGTGTCAATTACTGAGGCACTCATTTTTTCTACATCATCTTCTTTAGTCTAAAAGCAGCAATTAAAAATTTTGAGTAAACTGATCCTTCAAAGCAAAGCAAAGATGAAATATCACTGATCAATGAATTGAGGGACTGATTAGGGGTTCCTTGGGAAGACAGTCAATGTTTATCACGTCCGAAAAAATCCTACAACTTGGGATTCACAATGTGTTGACTGTGATAAATAGCACCTATTCTAAGTTTTTCAAAAAGAGGATTTTGGTTCTCTCAAATCCCCATGTGCCTGTAGTCACCGTTCCCTTTTCCTCTGCAAATTCTAGCAGATTTGCCCTGCCAAAATGTAATGTGGCACACGGTAATTACCAGATGGGATAAAAATTACATCACTTTGACATTACATCATGTATAATTGTTGTTCCTGTCCAAACGTGTTTCAGCAAAGATTGCAATTTAATGGGTAGCTCTTAATCAGGCAACATACACTCTTAGACCATGATTTTGATCAGTGTGTGATAGGTGTAATTCTCACTAGCGTAATTACTCAAAATTACCACAAAAATTACTCGTAATTATGCGTAATTGTGTGAGAAGCGTAATCCATTATTTAGCGGTATTTTCTTAGTGCAAAATGCACCCTTGCGTCCCAAATGGCCCAGAGGATGCATTTTGCTCTAAGAAAATAGCACTAGTACTATATGGCATGAACTGCAGTAGCCAGAAGATGCTCACTTGCTCTTAGTTCATTGTTTGTGTGCTCCTGAGGTAGGATCTTTCCCCAAAATTACTCCCTTAATTACTCAAGATGGCGTAATTGGGTAATTTCAGTAATTTCACATCACAGGAGTAATTTGTAATTACTGAAATAACACCAATTACTCCGGTGTAATTAACATTTCTCCCAGGCCTATTTGTGATGAAGATGTAAACTGGAAACAGGTGCTAAGTGTATTTTCCTATTTATTTTTTATTTTAATATTTTTATTAAATACTGCATGCCTCCTTCCTGCTGTATGTGTGCAATGTAAATGGTGGCCTTATAAAATAAGGAGAATAGCACTGCACAGTTTTCTAAGACAAGAAGAACCTTGACTTCATTATGTGAAAGATTTCCAAGTCTGGGATTCCAAGATGAAGTGCAAGTCAATAATGTTTGAGACTGATGGGTTTCATTGGTGACCATTTTCAGGGCCACATTGCCTGGATTGAATTAGTTTGCTAGGGGAGGGCTTGCAAACATACGTGACAGGCTGCACTAGTCCACCGCTCTGACATACCCTACATTAATCCTGAATCATCCTGCAGCTTATACTCAAGAATTTGTGAAATAAAAGCAGGAAAGGAAGGGGCACTTCTAAGCCATGTGATCTTTACCTTGGTAGCCCTGTGGCACTGTTGAAATCAGCTAAGGAGAGACGGTGTCAGTTGGAGAGTCAGGTGTAGGCCACATCGCATGAGCAACTTGGCAGAGATCTCGGATGGGCTCTGCTTGTGTTAGACCAACTGGAGGTGCCTTCACCTGCACTGGTGGTGCGAAGAACATCCTCTGATTGGAGCGGGCAACCCCAGAGGGGGTCTATGGTACTGGGTTTGTGCTGTGTAGTGGCTATCCCACTGTGCCTGTTCATTCACCGAGGAGTTGGCCTGGGCTGCGTGAAACAGGCCTAGAAAATGTAGTGAGCTCTGGAGCTCAGCATTGAGTGTGCTGTGGGGAGATCAGCTTAGTGATGCTTCTGCACTTGATGGCATGCAAAACTTGGCGTACCTGCAGCACCACTGACCTTGATTGAGAAGTGGCCTACACCCAGTGAACAGCCTGACAACAATTACAGAAGGACCCAGTCTGGGTACTGCTGACTGGAGGAGCCATCGCCTGCATGGGCGGTTAAGGGAGTGGACTTCCTCTGCCTGGAGTAGAGCAGCCTGTCCGGGGTTGTGGGACATGATCAGTGGCACGCAGTGACTACCCCAGTGGGCCTTCCCTTCTGGTTGTGAGCGATGGGCTCTAGAGAGCAGACTGCTGCACCCTAGTGTGCCTGGGCTGATTTTGAATTGGCTGTGAAGTGAACAACTGCCAAGCTTGCTGCAATGTGGAACTTGTGTACAGTTGCTAAACTCTGGGCTCTTGAGGCCAGAGGTCATGTCACCAGGAGAAGTCGGGTGGTACAGGGGGGTAGCTGGCCTGGATTAGGCCTGATAGACTGTCAAAGAAACAGATTCCTGGGAAACAACTCAAAATCAAAAAGGCCGAGCACCAGTGACCTGGGGCAGGGAGCAGCTGTTGGACTAGCCCGTGCTGGACAGTGAGACCATCGCTGGGACTGCAGGGCGGAATATGTGACAGACCATTCTGGAAACCATGTGTGCGACTTTGATTTGAGCTAAAACAGGGAGGTTTTCTTTTTTGAAATGGGCAAGGACAAGGTTATTAAATCCACACAAAATCATTCCATTACACAATATAACATCACCCGGCCATTGGGGCAGTGATAAACTCGACAGACTATTTTAGGGTCTGCTGAGCACCTCCCCCGAGCAACAACAAGAGCCAATAATGTTGGATTTGCTTGTAGCCATACAAAACACAAGTGGGACTATGGAGCCAAAGATAGATGAGTTCGCTTTTGAGGTTAACATCCTGTGACCAGACCTCCGGAAAACAATCAACAGTTATCAAGACTGAGGGCAAAGTCCACGGTTACTCACAGAAGAATCAAGGCTTAAAAATACTGTGGCCATACTCAGAACTCAAACCTCAACCCTGGAGGACTGAGTTGAGGATGCATAGGGTCGTGCTCGCAGAAATAATCTTCCATTCTTGGGCTTCTCTGAGTGGGCAGAGGGAACTTCTCTAGAGGAATTCCTCAAACAATGGATCGTCCAAGTGCTCCAGCTTTGCGATCTATTCCTGTTGTTCATCATTAAATGAGACCACAGAGGGCTCACTCCTCGGCTGCCACCCAGTTGCCAGTCACGGCAATCATTGCAAGATTTCTTAATTATAAAGACAGGGATGCCAGACTTCAAGCAGTGTGATGACACAATACCTTTTGGAAATCTCTCCATTGTCATCTTTCCTGATTATACCAAAAAAGTACAAAGTACAAAACATTCCTTGCAGTTAATCAGAACTCAATGCAGTTGACCTGAAGTACATGTTACTACTTCCAGCGTGCCTCAAGGTACTTGATAATAGAAAAGTCATTTCTTTAACACTCTTGGTTGTGGACCTGGTTAGAGTGCAGGGATGGAATTCCTCCAGGAAAACTACATGTGCTTCATAAGAACTTGAGGGTGGGGGGTGCCCTGGACGATGGAAATATTTTTAAGAGACCCGAAGAGGTGTGGCGCTGCGGCCAGGGCAACTGACGCTGGAATCTGGGGCTCACGGTTCGATCCCCGGCACCGGCGGCAGGTCAGCTCAGCACCATGTGACTCTGGGCAATAGCTTGCTTAATCTTCCCGACGGCCCCCAGCGCCGGGATGCCTTCGGGTAGCTGTTCGCGCTTTACAAATACTGGATTTACATTTACATTTACCTCTGGGTGCTTTGTTGTAACCTTTTTCTTGGAGAACTGTTGCATGAGCATATATACTGTGGACCAATGATTTGGGATAGGAGAAGTATGCTTCTTTGCTACATCATAGATAAGGCCTCTGAGTGAGCTGACCCCCCCCCCCGGGTTGACTTGCTGAGGGTCGCTGGGTGGTTGGGCGCACCTTGAGACGGGAAGGTGCCGCGCCCCTCTAAGTCCTCCCTCTTATGTTTTCTAACCAGAAATTATTTTTGGGTATAAATAAATGTGGGAGGAAGATTGTGATAAGATCAGCACTTTTGGTATAGTGCTGAACACACATCAATTGCAATGATGCTCATGTTTCTTTTTGTTCAGGTGTCTGCCCTGGTGTGGGAGGATGGAGGGATCTGCTACTTGTATTCTGTTAGATTTCTATGTATAGGGTTTTTTAGTTGGTACCAAAAACAGGAAACTAAGCACTATACATACCAAATCCGCAGCGCCACACAGCTGGATCTAACATAATATCGACACTACTAATATCGAGCAACAAAATTATTGACACACCAATATCGACCACAAAAATATCGACATCACAAATATATAAATATCTAAATAAGAAATATTGCCAGTAAAAACACCGATACATCTAATCTCGAAATCAGAAATATCGAAAACAATAATATCGTAATCATTAAATAAACATACAAAACAACAAAAATATTTAAATCAATAATATAGACCACATTATTATCGTAAACACACAAATATCGACACCTTAAAAATAATAAAAAGAACACAACACATAACATTAAGAACATAAACAATAGTACAAACACACACAATATAATTAAAAACCTAAAAATTATTTCAATATTAAAATAAAACACCACAACAAAGGGGCCGATTCCGATCTCGGTCGGAGGCGTACCCAACACCATTCGGTCGGGAAAAAAGCCATGCGAAAGCCTGTTTCCCGACCGATCCGTACAGCACACCGAACGAGTAAGTACGATGCGCACAACAGCAAAGAATCCGGCCGAGCCGTACTCACCCAAACCAGGTCCTGTTCCCCGACCGAGACGAATCCGGAAACGCTGAATCGAGTCGCACGGAAGGGAAAATGCAGCTCCGTCCGGCCGAACGAGTACGATGCGCTTTCCGTACGCGCCGAACCCGTCGCTACGCACGGCACGTCAAAGCATCCGGGAGAGGCGCACATAAGCTCTGATTCGCGCCACAACACGATCCACGGCTCCGAGACGAACACGCCAGCGACGAGGACGACGCGAAGCGGCGAGGACGAGGCGAAGCGGCGAGGACGACGCGAAGCAACGAGAAGGACGAACGACACGAACCAACCATGAATCCCTTCGTCCCGATCATACCAATATTCTACATTTACTACCGGAACAGGCACGGACGCGTACGGCGCAGAAGGTAAGCCAGACACCAACCACAAAACACATACAACACGTACACGACACATCACACACACACAGAGGGATGCAGAATATACTTACACCAGCAACAGCAGCACCATAGGGGCGGGATGCCCATCACCAATGCCACATATGCACACAGGGGCCTGAATGCGCACCACCACCCCTACCCAGGGGGGCTGGATGCCTACCACTAGTACCACCCTCACCCAGGGGGGCTGGATGCCTACCACTACTACCACCCTCACCCAGGGGGGCAGGATGCCTACCACTACTACCACCCTTAGCCAGGGGGGCAGGATGCCTACCAATACTACCACCCTCACCCAGGGGGGCAGGATGCCTACCACTACTACCACCCTTAGCCAGGGGGGCAGGATGCCTACCACTACTACCACCCTCACCCAGGGGGCTGGATGCCTACCACTACTACCACCCTTAGCCAGGGGGGGCAGGATGCCTACCACTACTACCACCCTCACCCAGGGGGGGCTGGATGCCTACCACTACTACCACCCTCACCCAGGGTGGGCAGGATGCCTACCACTACTACCACCCTTAGCCAGGGGGGGCAGGATGCCTACCACTACTACCACCCTCACCCAGGGGGGGCTGGATGCCTACCACCACCCTTAGCCAGGGTGGGCTGGATGCCTACCACCACTACCACCCTCACCCAGGGGGGGCTGGATGCCTACCACCACCCTTAGCCAGGGGGGGCAGGATGCCTACCACTACTACCACCCTCACCCAGGGGGGGATGGATGCCTACCACTACTACCACCCTCACCCAGGGTGGGCAGGATGCCTACCACTACTACCACCCTTAGCCAGGGGGGGCAGGATGCCTACCACTACTACCAGACTCACCCAGGGGGGGCTGGATGCCTACCACCACCCTTAGCCAGGGTGGGCTGGATGCCTACCACCACTACCACCCTCACCCAGGGGGGGCTGGATGCCTACCACCACCCTTAGCCAGGGGGGGCAGGATGCCTACCACAACTACCACCCTTAGCCAGGGGGGGCAGGATGCCTACCACCACTACCACCCTCACCCAGGGGGGCTGGATGCCTACCACCACCCTTAGCCAGGGGGCAGGATGCCTACCACTACTACCACCCTTACCCAGGGGGCAGGATGCCTACCACTAATACCACCCTTAGCCAGGGGGCAGGATGCCTACCACTACTACCACCCTCACCCAGGGGGGCTGGATGCCTACCACTACTACCACCCTTAGCCAGGGGGGCTGGATGCCTACCACAACTACCACCCTCACCCAGGGGGGCAGGATGCCTACCACCACTACCACCCTCACCCAGGGGGCAGGATGCCTACCACTACTACCACCCTTAGCCGGGGGGCTGGATGCCTACCACTACTACCACCCTTAGCCAGGGTGGGCTGGATGCCTACCACCACTACCACCCTTAGCCAGGGGGGCAGGATGCCTACCACTACTACCACCCTCACCCAGGGGGGCAGGATGCCTACCACTACTACCACCCTCACCCAGGGGGGCTGGATGCCTACCACTAGTTCCACCCTTAGCCAGGGGGGGCAGGATGCCTACCACTACTACCACCCTCACCCAGGGGGGGCTGGATGCCTACCACCACACTTAGCCAGGGTGGGCTGGATGCCTACCACCACTACCACCCTCACCCAGGAAGGGCTGGATGCCTACCACTACCCTTAGCCAGGGGGGCAGGATGCCTACCACTACTACCACCCTCACCCAGGGGGGGCTGGATGCCTACCACTACTACCACCCTTAGGCAGGGGGGGCTGGATGCCTACCACTACTACCACCTTCACACAGGGGGGGCTGGATGCCTACCACTACTACCACCCCCACTCATAGGATGGACAATGCATGACACAACCAGCACACCACAACCTAGGGAATGCAAGAAGAAGACATCCCCCCAACACCATGACAAGCGTGTGTAGACTGTGTCAAATGCCTACAACACCGAACATGACTTTGAACATACAATGTGACCCCCTAGCACATGTGCCACACATATATGTGTGTGGCACCCACAATGCAAGCAGGCCATGACCATTGTGGCAATGGGGTCCAAACCCCCATCATCACAGTGACCAAAATGTAAGTGTGGGGTCCATAGCTGAAGCACACTTTGAACAATGTGGCAATGGGGTCCAAACCCCCATCATCACAGTGACCAAAATGTAAGTGTGGGGTCCATAGCTGAAGCACATTTTGAACATTGTGGCAATGGGGTCCAAACCCCCATCATCACAGAGACCAAAAGGTAAGTGTGGGGTCCATAGCTGAAGCACATTTTGAACATTGTGGCAATGGGGTCCAAACCCCCATCATCACAGTGACCAAAAGGTAAGTGTGGGGTCCATAGCTGAAGCACATTTTGAACATTGTGGCAATGGGGTCCAAACCCCCATCATCACAGTGACCAAAATGTAAGTGTGGGGTCCATAGCTGAAGCACATTTCGAACATTGTGGCAATGGGGTCCAAACCCCCATCATCACAGTGACCAAAAGGAAAGTGTTGACAAAGAAAGAGGTGCAACTGCCAAACTGCATGGATGATTCCTGGTCACAGAACAACAAACACATCAGTGGCAAAGTAGTGTATGTGTCCCATTGCAACATAAATTGGGGGAGCCAAATCCTGCAGTGCAAATAAGACATAACTTTGGCCATGTGCAGACAAACAACACCCATGGGGGCTGACACCGTCAACAATCATCAATGACACAATGACAGAAGTGACCATCAGAATGCAGACCCACATATTTGCACCAATGGGCACACACATGCAGATACCCTGTGGAGACTGCAGATGTGAGGTGAACAGATACCATACCATGGCAGCAATGGGACACACAAACCATGATCATTGTGCTGACCGATGACCTAGGAGTCCCAGGGAGAGCAGGGGAAGCCCACCAAACTACATACAGCCAATGGCACACCCAAGATATGCCAATGCAGTGGTGCAGATGCACAAACACAAACAGGCAGACCCACACTGCACATCATACACAACAGGTGAGGGGGGTGCCAGTGTCCCCAGGCAACCACACAACACATGAGGAGACCTGAATACCAATCATACAGATGTGCATACAGTGCCACACAAAGGTAACTCATGGATCCAAATCCCCTATGTGGGCAAGCAGGCATTGTCAGATGAGAGGGAGCACAAATCACACATGTCACACAGGCACGTAGGGACAGCAACTGACACAGCAAGACACAGACACACCACAGCACCACCCCCAGGGCCCCCACAATGTGGTGACCCTGGGCTGCATTACAATCCCACTGTGATGACAAAGCTAAATGTGGTTCACACTGTGAACCACAGTCATGTGTACTGAGCAACTAACTACCATCACACCTACACAAGCACAAATCAAACAGCATGGCCAGTAAGCCAAGGCCAACATGGAGGCAGGGGCCTAGCCGGGCAACAACTCTCATCTGCACACACTCAACACCACACCCCTCGACCTCCAACAATGTGCAGCAGTGAAGCACACATGCACTGGTGACATTGCACATGCACCCATGACTATTCCAGGGTGGTGGGTGGGAACCAAGGTGCAGAAACACATCACACATGGACACTCAACAAGACTCCTGAATGTCTGACACATTGCACACTACGCTGTACATGGACATGACGGCAATACCACACCAACCAATGGGATCCCAGCCACAGTCACACACCAATGAAGAAGCCAAGGTCACCCACAAAGAACACACATAGACAACAACCAACATTGCAGCCCGGACCCTGAGGAGTGCCAGCAGTCACACACACAACGTGTCACAATCACTGAAAGATAACACAAACTGGAAATCACATGACAGGGGCAAACAACAAGTGCCAAGGGGAAACCTGACTGTGACCCATCTGCGTCTGCACACAAACTCAGCCCTGACAGCAAGCACACCTATGGGTGACACCCTGATGACCAGTAATGTGCCATGCACCCACATCACAGAGAACCCAGGGAGAAGACTTTGGGGGAACATAGCTCAACTCAGCTAGCATCACAAACAGGTACAACACTAGGGATCACAGCATGCACAGCTAAACGGAAGTCAACACACAGACATGCACATACAACACACACCTTGGGTGCAGGCAATGTCACAGGAGTACACACTGCCATGAGGGGACTCCACTCCTGTGTGAGGAAAGCTGTGCCATATGTTGCCTCAGTAGGGCCCCACCATGTCAGCTGAGCACTTGGTCACACAATCAACAATTAGCACCAAATGAGGGCTCCCGTCACATCAGCCTGGTCATGGAAGTGCCAACGGAATCATCAGCACAGATCCAACACACTTGTATAGCAATGTTGCACTGACAACACAGATGAGTCCTTCCCCATTGATGCCCAAACCTGCATGTCCAGTGGAGATGGCCACACGGTCAGGGAAGTAGACGAATTGAACAATGGCAGGCACAACAGATGTGCAGGGGTGGAAGCCACAGATGTGAAATAGCCAATCTAAGTAGGAAATCCCATTGCCAAATACTGAACACATGACACCCTCAGATGCTGCTATGGATGACATGGATACACCACAGGATAGGACACATTCCCCCTGGACCACATGGGTTCCTGCACAGTAACACTTCATTATCATGAGACCAAATATCACCATCACTGCAGCAAGGGCATGGTTAGCATCATCAACATCATGAACATCAGAAGCAAAAGCACTAGAGAACAGAAAGTTGCTTTATTCAGCATATGTGGCATTAAAAGTAGAAGTCCGGTAGAACATAAACAAAGGCCAATGGCCAGTCCATCAACAAAGTCACAAGTGGGTGACAGTGGCAGATGCCACCCTACTCATGCCTGCACAAAACCAGGGACAATCCACTAGGAGGGGCAACCGGGGGGTAGGCCAGGCACCGCAGGGACAGGATCAGGGCTCACCAGGAGGAAGCAGGGAAGGGGTGGTGGGTGCTGGAGAGCCACTGACAACTGCAGTGGAGGTGTCTGACATGGTGTGTGCCGGCACAACTGGGGGCATGGCTCAGATGTTGTGGGTGCCGGCACGACTGCAGTGGACCCTGCAGATGGAGTGGACAGGTCCGCCACTGCAGTGCCCAAGTCAGACAGGGTGGTAGTGGACTCCACTGCAGTGCCTACCACCAGGGGAGGAGAATGGGGAACAGGCAAGGTGGGCTGGACAGAGGGGAGGACACCCTCACCACATCAGTGGCACAGACAAGCGCAGCGGGGGGTGTGGTTCCGGGAGAGCAAGTGGCAGGGGGAGAAGGCCGGAGCCTCTTGGGGATGGTATATCTGTGGGTGGGGGAACCTGGGGCAGGGTGTGGTGGGGGCACCTGTGGAGTGGGGGCCTGAGGGATGGAGGAAGGAGACCTGGTGCTTGAGCTGCAGGGCGGCAGCGGGGTCTTGCTCTTAGCACTCCGGGGGGACTTGCGGGTAGGGGCCTCAGTCTGTCTGCGCCTGGGGGAGGGTGTCCGGGGGCAAGGGGCACTCTGCTCCGTGTGGGGGGCTTCCTCTTCCCCCTGGATGCTGGGGCAGCTGGATCGGAGGGGAAGAGGCCGAGGTCACTGAGGAAGAGGCGCTGGGTCTTTGGGGTTGCAGGTGAGGCAAGGGAGGGTGCTTTGGAGGGAGAGGCAACTGAGGACTGCGCAGTGCCCGTGGATGCGTGTGCGTGTACCAGGGCCCCATCCCCTGTGAGTCTGGTTTCAGTCCCCTGACTGTGCGTGCGTGTGCGTTTAGTTTGTGGCGTGTGTGTCTGTGTGCTGGACGTGTGTGTGCTGGTGTGTGCCTGTGCCGGTGTGTGTGTGCTTGGGACGGGTAAGGTGCTGGGGAGTGTGGATGGAGCAGAGGCAGGAGGGGTGAGGGACTGTCTGTGGAGGGACACTGCTGCCGTCAGGGAGGAGTCCATGGACCTGTTGCCCCTCTGTAGGTCAGACATGCCCGATGAGATGCCCTCCATGAACGACACCAGCTGAGTCAACAGTGCGGTGTGCGCATGGAGGACACTCAGCATGGCTGTCTGCCCTACATGGAGCTGGCGAAGAAGGTACACAGACTCCTCACTCAGGGCAGCAGGGGACACAGGGGCAGGGGGTGCAGTGCCTAGCCCAAAGGAGACACGCTCCCGAACATGGGAGCCTCCACGGACCTGGGGAATGGGAGCCGATGGGAGGGCGGTGGTGGTGCTGGTGGTGGCGGGGACAGCAACAGTAGCTGGGGTGTGGTGGCTGCTGACACCCGCCTCCACAAGGGAGTCATCCTCCGAGTTGCTCTGGTCCTCAGCTGAGGTGGATGGTGCTGAGGACTCCTCGGTGTGGCTCCCCTCGCCCTCCGTGCCACTGGGTCCCTCCGACCACTCCTCGGCTGCTGACCCAGTCTGGCTCTCTGGCTCCTCCTGGTCCGTGGAGCTGTCCCCTTCCGTGGCCGTGGATGTATCTGCAAACAATGGGGAAACAGACAGACATCAGTCACCTGCACCAAACGCACACACCACTGTGAGCACAGCACATTACAGAGCAAGCCCTGGCATCATTAGTTGTACATTGCTAAAAGTGCCCTAACTGAACAGGAGAAGCCAATTGTCAGTCTGATGCCAAGCATGGCACTCACATCCCACATGGCCTTGCACCCATCTGTCTGGTGTCTGTTGGATTGCAACACCCCAGTGTGGACACATGCACCAAGTACACAGTAGTTGGACAGTGCAGAGGACACAGTGTGGCATGTGGACATGCACACATCACAGCTCTTGCCACTGAGTCAGTACAGGTTTCCGGATGAAAGGGATGCCCAGAGTCAAATAGGAAATGCATGTGATGCATACCAGCGACAGACACCATGATGCACCCATGTCCTGATAGCCATCGCCACAATGGTGTGCATGTAGCACATGTCACTCCCCTTCAGGACCACCAATAAGTTGACACATGCCATGGCAGAGGCATGACTGCTAAGTCATACATCACTGTCTCAGTGATGTATGACTTGGCAGCCAGACAACAACACTATGCACTGTGTCACAATAGTAGGTCATGGGGAATGCAAGTCCTGGAGCTGCACAAGTGCACATGTACATCCCCCACACAACACATCATCTTAACCCTCATCTGTCCAGGTCATACCTATTGGACATATGGGAGACCTGTGACACTACCCTCTGAACCTGAGCCCCTCACAATTTGCTGTGAATGGGGAACAGCTGCCTGAACTTCACATTCGCATACCCCAGTCTGCACGCGCAGCTGATCAAACACCTATGTGACACACAAGTATCGTCTCCTATGGTCACATCTCCAGGGGCATGCTGAGCCCCTACCAAGAAACACCCCAGCAGTCCTGGCAACTAATCCACAGCACACTGACACAGAGGCAGACACCTGAGGGGTAAAATCACTGTGCACAATGTGTCAGCTGATACACGGGAGTGGGAGTACAGAGTGCATTGCTTGGCCTGGGGTAGGCATGACTGTCCTGCTTCACATGAATGAGGGATGTGCCCTGGACAGTGGATAGCTGGCTATGTATGTGTGACACACATAATCTGCACACTCCTTGGGCCCAAACATTGTTCCCACCCGCTGCATGGGCGTGTGCCACATACCCCAGGCACATGTGGTGGCTCAGCTCAGCAAGTGGACCGCATATCAAAGCAACACGCAGATCACATGTCCAAACACAGGCGTTGTGTGAACAATGGACCCACCCATGATGCCCACAACAGAGTTAGGGAAACAGATGCTGTCCCCCACATTTAGTGAAGCAAACTGCAAGGACACAGTCCCAAGTGACACAATTCCCTGAATGTAAGTGCCACACCTGGGTATCAGATGAGCAGTGGGCAGTGCACAATAGAGGGACATGGCTCCTGGACAACATGACTGCTGCACTGTGGCAGTTGAACCAGGCCAGAGGAGGGCACAAAGCATGTAATACAGAGTTCACAGTGCAGTCTTTGACTCACCCCTCCTTGCTGCTGTCTGGCCTTCAGCTGCCCATCCAGGTCTGGAAACACCACCGCCAGGATCTGGAGCATGTGGGGGGTCAGGGTCCGTGTTCCGCCCCTCCTGCGAGGAGGCGACAGCTTCAGCTGGACCCATGCAATCCTCCGGGTCCAGCCCCGAAGGTCCTGCCACCTCTTCTGGCAGTTGCGGATCCGGCGCTTGTAGACCCCCACGGACCGGACGGCCCGGACGATGTCCTTCCAGATCTCCTGCTTCCGATGGGCATTAACCTGTCAGGATGACAAAGTGAAAAGGCCATTACCACACATGCAACATATCCGTGCATGACACAGTTGTATATACATGTCTCAATCACAGGGGCAAATGATGTACACAGGCAGTGCAAAGCTGCCCATGGACAGTTTGCCAGACGTCACTACATGGTATCATTGCATGGGAAGTAAAACCATGTTCAAATGCACTGTCACTGCACCATACCTGTCCAGTGCAAGTCACTACACACTATGGGGGGTGACAACTACTCAGTGAGCCTGCTAGCCAGTGGCGTGCAGACTTTCAGCCTTGCTAGTCACACAAAATGCACATTCAGAAAGGCAGTGCACAGAACACTCACCTGCTCCCCTGGTGTCCCATACAGCTTGCTGTACTGTGGAAGTAGGCTGCACACATTGAATGCAATGGGCCGGCCGGAGGCACCGATCGGTCCATTGCAGTACAACGCGCACAGGGGTACAACGTGTACCCGCACACATTGAATGCAATGGGCCGGCCGGAGGCACCGATCGGTCCATTGCAGTACAACGCATCACTGTACATGTGACTGGCATATGTCAGCATGCCTGTCTCAGATGGACAAATGCCAGCCACAGATAGCTCCCAGGGAGTGAGGGGCACACCTACATCACGACAGCCTGTCCAAACTTTATCATAAGGCATGTAAGGCTGCATTTCCTATTGTGTGTATGTTGGTGTACATGTTGTCCTGTGGGTGTCACCTGTGGGCAGCCACCCCCAGGCTGTGCACGTGTTCATGGGGACAGGATCCTGGGTGTTACGTGTACATGACCACTGTGATGTGCAACTGTTCATATCTGTGCATGTGCCATGGTCACATTTCACGGTGGTGTATGTGTATGTCATGTCACATACCCCGTGAGTCCCATGTGGGACGGTATGTTTGAGCCAGGGTGTCCCAGTGGCACAATAGTGATGGTCCTCCACAGTCTTTGTGCATGTAGTGTTTACAATGTCTCTGATTTCATGTGCACAATGGGAGACAGTCTCCACATCCAGGTTGTGTGTGCATGGACTTTGATGTTGTGCGTGTGTGTGTCACAGACGTCCATGTCTGTCCTGCCGTGGCAAGTGGGGCCACTACCTGTGGGGGTCATGGTTGTTTTGCTGTGGTGTATACATGATACTCCATGTAATGCCAGTGTCCATGTGGCAATACAGGGTCCCTGGGAATGTACCTGTCATTGAGCTGTGGTGCCTGGGGCACATCTGTCCTCACATGTCACTGTGGGGGGTTATTGTGACACGGCAGCAGGAGATGGGAACTGTGACACGGCCTCATGATATCCAATGGGCCAACCTGGGACTAATTGATGCCACCTGTTGGACCGTGTTGACAGATGTTGGCCATGTATGTACCATACATGTCCTTCTGGAACTGCACACTTCATGTAGTTGTGCCTCATAATGATGTATGTTGGGATCTTGAGTGTGTTCAATGCCGCATATGTGGGGTGACTGACAATCTTGCTTACTTCTCCTCTGCACTGCAGGGCTCCTGCTGTCCATCGACCATTCCCAGACCTGGCAACGATGGTGGAACGGGACAGCATCCGACGGTACCGCTTCACCAGGCAGCTGATTGAGGATTTGGCAGTGCAGTTGTCCCCACATTTGCAGCCTGGCCGGCCGTATCCTACAGCGCTGACCCCGAAGGTGAAGGTGAAGGCAGCCCTACATTTCTTTGCCACCGGTACCTTCCAACATACTGTGGCGACTGCTGGTGGGATGTCACAGACCATGTTGAGCCGTGTGCTCCGCGATGTTTTGGCGGCAATGTTGCTATTCCTGAACCGGTACATCTATTTCCCTAGACTGCGACGACTCACTGATGTGAAGAGTGACTTTTATGCCCTGGGGAGGATGCCGCATGTCATTGGCTCCATTGATGGGACACATGTGGCTTTGGTACCACCACAGGCCCAGGAGCAGGCCTACAGGAACCGCAAGCACTACCACTCGGTCAATGCACTGGTGGTGTGTCTTGCAGACATGACCATCACACACGTGTGTGCCCGTTTCCCTGGTTCAGCACACGATGCCTTTGTGATGAGGAGTAGTCGCATCCCCAGGATGATGGCACAGATGCAGAACCAGCGTGCCTGGCTTGTCGGTGTGTACTGACTTTGTGCCATTGTGTGTGATCTGATCTGTAGTATTCCGCCCACTTTTCCAAGTCAGCTAATGTGCACTTGTCTGTCCGTAGGTGACTCGGGATACCCCAACATGCCGTGGTTGCTGACACCCCTCAGGAACCCTGTGACACCAGCCCAGATGCGCTACAATGAGGCACATGGTCGGACCAGGAGAGTGATTGAGCGGACATTTGGTCTCCTGAAGAGCCGCTTCCGCTGCCTGGACAAGACCGGAGGGTCCCTCCCATATGCCCCTGCGAAAGTGTGCAAGATTATCATCGTCTGCTGCATGCTCCACAACCTGGCAGTGCGGAAGGAGTTGCCTCTCATCCAGGATGACAATGACCAACATCCGCCACCTGTGGAGGATCCTGGCCTGGACCACGATGCCAGTGACGATGATGATGATGATGATGATGATGGTGATGTCCGCACACAGCTCATCACCAACTTCTTTAGCTGAATGTGAGTATCCTGAGGTGTCATATCAATGATGTGAGTTGGCATGATGTGTGGGTGGTGCTCTGGTGCTGTTGGAGTGTGTCCATGGGCTACTTGACTGGATGTGTGTTGCGATGTGTGCTAACAGGTGGGCTGTACTCCCCAACAGTGTTGACATGCTAACTTGGTTCTGGGTGGGTATCTTGTAACATGTATTGTGCATGAGTTTTGCTGTTCTGTCCTGTACTCCATTGCTTTTGACTGTGTGTCATTTCTGTCCTTCACAGGGTACTTTCAGATTCGTTTGGTCAACTGTGTCCACCGACGACGTGATTGCACATCCAGGCTGGTAGCTGTTGTGTCCCTACAGGTGATGTGCGCCACACCCATGGACTTCCTTCCGTCTACAGTTGTTGACTGTGTGCCCGCTGCCAGGTGGGATTACCTTGCATCTGTAGTGGTTACGACATGTTGCAACTGTGTAATAAACCTGTGCTTCACTTTGTGATGTGCGTTGTCTGTGGTCACACATTTGACTGCCATTTGCTTACTGCACCTGTGGGCTACTTGACTACAACTGGGAATGGGTGTGGTGTCTGTGCATTGCACCGTCTTCCCTGGCAACATCAGTGTGGCAATGAGTCAGATGGCCTAGGTGTGTATGTGTTGTGTAGCCCTGGTGGTGTGTCTCCCTCATGTGTGTCACGTTGCCTGTACTCACATGCCTGTGTTGTCCTTGCTGTTGCAGTTCGCATACACAGTGTAATTTTGCAGTTCATCATCCCCATAACAGCACCCACGTTGGAATCACGACAGAGGCAAGTAAGGTGTATTAGTGTGTTTATTGTGATACATTTGTGTTAATAGTGCATAGGATGGGTAGTGCTGTACATAAATCTTGCAATCCGAAGTTCCTAGGTGAATTGAAAGTCCTGGTAGACAGGATCCCCAGTATCGGGGCCACAGTTGTCTGACACATTGGTCCAACTTGTACTCCCCATGCAATGTGTGGGAGTAGTGTTGCCGTCAACAGGGTGAACAGTCTGTGCACAAAGGCGAACATCCAGAACAGGTTCAGGCTTCCTGGGAGTTGCGCTTGGCCATCGGCCTCTCACTTTTCCCTCCTCGGACGACCCCTCTTCTTGGGGGGGGCCCCTCAAGTACAGGCTGCTGCGGTGCAGGGGACTCTCCGCCAGAGTCCTCCTCCCTCCCTGTGGCAGTTGCAGTTTGTTCGGCACCAGATGTTGTTGGCACACAGGGAGGTGTGGACTGGTTGCTGTTCATCTGGCAGAGGCACTGTAAAATGTCCCTGTGCACCGCCGTCATCTCATGCAGTGCATCCCACTTGGACTCCACGCGGGACATGTGTGAGTCCACGCAGGACATGTGTGACTCCACGTGGGACATGTGGGAGTCCAAGCGGGCATGATGGGCAGCCTGCTGCTGTTTCATGTCTCTGAGGAGCCCCACTACCTGGCTGAGCTCTCCGGTGCTGGACTGGAACGCATCAGCTATGCGTACCAGTTGTGGGTCATCATGCACACCAGCAACGTCTGCAAGCAGCGACCTCTGTCTCCCACCCCTCCCACCACCCCTGCTGACATGTGCAGTGTGTGCAGTGGCACGCACAGATAACCCTGGTCCACCTTGGGGGTTGGTGGTGGTGGTGGTGTCCATGGCCCCAGGTTGGTCCAGGGTCCCTGTGCTGGTGTTGCTCCTTGTTCTGTCCATGTCGGCAGGGATGGTATTCGTGGTGACAGTCGTTGGAGGGGTGGGTGCAGGGGGTGCAGCTGGTGGTCCTGCTGGTGCTGCAGCTGGTGGTCCTGCTGGTGCTGCATGTTGACTTGCACCGGATGTGCCAGGTTGGTCTTCATCGTCCGAGGAGGACAGAGGCTGTACGACGCCAGTGAGCTCCGCATCCTCTTGAGCCTGGGACTGGGACTCCTCAGCGTCTGCTGCTGTGTCCCCATAATCACCTGTTTTTGGGAGACACAAACAATGTATGTTATATTTCTGCAGGCATCAATGGTTGACACACATGACAGTTGTGACTGTGCCTCTGGGTGCGGGCCTGTACATTGCATTGTCCTAAGTCGTCACAGTCAGGGGTTGATATTGGTGTGGCACATTGTCCTGCATTATTTGGGCATTTCTATGTATTTTCTGGGGTGTGAACATGGTCTGCATTGGTTGTGTTTGTTTGACAGCCGGCCCTCCTTCCCACCCACCCAGCCAGTCAGTTATCCCACCATGGTACGTGCTTGCGTTGCAGGGAGTGTAAGTTGTCTCTCAGGATGTCACTCAGTGGTGTCCTGCTGTTTGTTGGTGCACATTTGCCAGCAGGGCCTTGTGCTCCCCACAGCAGTAGCCAGTGTCAGACATCTTGTGAGTCCTTCTCCACTCCCTGTGATGTGAGCATGGTTCAGGGTGGTGTTGATGGGACAGTTGTGGGGGTGAGCTATGTCTGTGACTACGACTCCCATCATGCTATTGCCTCCACCCCACTTCCCAGCATTCCCATACTTACTTGCTTTTGTGGGGAGTTCAGTGTGTGTGGGTGTGAGAGCAATGGCAAGATGGCTGACAGTGGTGTCCTGCTGTTGGTTGGTGTGCAGTAAAACACACAAGGTGATGGACGGAATGTTGCACATTGGCAAACATTCACCCCCAGTCACAGATCTGGGTTTAATCCATCGTTATTTTGCTTCACCACGCCACCCCAGTTCAGACATAGCCATATGCAAATCAGTCTTGACCCTGTGCCTCATGGGAACAGTCCAGACCGAACTGCCAAGCCATGTCTTCCCTGGACCGGAATCAAGCATCCTAGGACCGGTTTCTGGCGATCAGCCATCATCAGCCAGGATAGCTTGACTCCAGTGGCGTAGTGAGCACGGGACCCACGTCTGGGCATACCCTTCCCACATAGGGCGAACAGCAAAACACACAAGGTGATGGATGGAATGTTGCACATTGGGAAACATTCACCCCCAGTCACAGATCTGGGTTTAATCCATCGTTATTTTGCTTCACCACGCCACCCCAGTTCAGACATAGCCATATGCAAATCAGTCTTGACCCTGTGCCTCATGGGAACAGTCCAGACCGAACTGCCAAGCCATGTCTTCCCTGGACCGGAATCAAGCATCCTAGGACCGGTTTCTGGCTATCAGCCGTCATCAGCCAGGATAGCTTGACTCCAGTGGCGTAGTGAGCACGGGACCCACGTCTGGGCATACCCTTCCCACATAGGGCGAACAGCAAAACACACAAGGTGATGGACGGAATGTTGCACATTGGCAAACATTCACCCCCAGTCACAGATCTGGGTTTAATCCATCGTTATTTTGCTTCACCACGCCACCCCAGTTCAGACATAGCCATATGCAAATCAGTCTTGACCCTGTGCCTCATGGGAACAGTCCAGACCGAACTGCCAAGCCATGTCTTCCCTGGACCGGAATCAAGCATGTTTGCCAATGTGCAGCATTCCGTCCATCATCTTGTGTGTTTTGCATTTCGCCCTAAGTGGGATGGGTATGCCCAGACGTGGGTCCCGTGCTCACTACGCCACTGGAGTCAAGCTATCCTGGCTGATGAAGGCTGATAGCCTGAAACCGGTCCTAGGATGCTTGATTCCGGTCCAGGAAGACATGGCTTGGCAGTTCGGTCTGGACTGTTCCCATGAGGCACAGGGTCAAGACTGATTTGCATATGGCTATGTCTGAACTGGGGTGGCGTGGTGAAGCAAAATAACGATGGATTAAACCCAGATCTGTGACTGGGGGTGAATGTTTGCCAATGTGCAGCATTCCGTCCATCATCTTGTGTGTTTTGCATTTCGCCCTAAGTGGGAAGGGTATGCCCAGACGTGGGTCCCGTGCTCACTACGCCACTGGAGTCAAGCTATCCTGGCTGATGAAGGCTGATAGCCTGAAACCGGTCCTAGGATGCTTGATTCCGGTCCAGGGAAGACATGGCTTGGCAGTTCGGTCTGGACTGTTCCCATGAGGCACAGGGTCAAGACTGATTTGCATATGGCTATGTCTGAACTGGGGTGGCATGGTGAAGCAAAATAACGATGGATTAAACCCAGATCTGTGACTGGGGGTGAATGTTTGCCAATGTGCAGCATTCCGTCCATCATCTTGTGTGTTTTGCATCTCGCCCTAAGTGGGAAGGGTATGCCCAGACGTGGGTCCCGTGCTCACTACGCCACTGGAGTCAAGCTATCCTGGCTGATGAAGGCTGATAGCCTGAAACCGGTCCTAGGATGCTTGATTCCGGTCCAGGGAAGACATGGCTTGGCAGTTCGGTCTGGACTGTTCCCATGAGGCACAGGGTCAAGACTGATTTGCATATGGCTATGTCTGAACTGGGGTGGCGTGGTGAAGCAAAATAACGATGGATTAAACCCAGATCTGTGACTGGGGGTGAATGTTTGCCAATGTGCAGCATTCCGTCCATCATCTTGTGTGTTTTGCATCTCGCCCTAAGTGGGAAGGGTATGCCCAGACGTGGGTCCCGTGCTCACTACGCCACTGGAGTCAAGCTATCCTGGCTGATGAAGGCTGATAGCCTGAAACCGGTCCTAGGATGCTTGATTCCGGTCCAGGGAAGACATGGCTTGGCAGTTCGGTCTGGACTGTTCCCATGAGGCACAGGGTCAAGACTGATTTGCATATGGCTATGTCTGAACTGGGGTGGCGTGGTGAAGCAAAATAACGATGGATTAAACCCAGATCTGTGACTGGGGGTGAATGTTTGCCAATGTGCAGCATTCCGTCCATCATCTTGTGTGTTTTGCATTTCGCCCTAAGTGGGAAGGGTATGCCCAGACGTGGGTCCCATGCTCACTACGCCACTGGAGTCAAGCTATCCTGGCTGATGAAGGCTGATAACCTGAAACCGGTCCTAGGATGCTTGATTCCGGTCCAGGGAAGACATGGCTTGGCAGTTCGGTCTGGACTGTTCCCATGAGGCACAGGGTCAAGACTGATTTGCATATGGCTATGTCTGAACTGGGGTGGCGTGGTGAAGCAAAATAACGATGGATTAAACCCAGATCTGTGACTGGGGGTGAATGTTTGCCAATGTGCAGCATTCCGTCCATCATCTTGTGTGTTTTGCATTTCGCCCTAAGTGGGAAGGGTATGCCCAGACGTGGGTCCCGTGCTCACTACGCCACTGGAGTCAAGCTATCCTGGCTGATGAAGGCTGATAGCCTGAAACCGGTCCTAGGATGCTTGATTCCGGTCCAGGGAAGACATGGCTTGGCAGTTCGGTCTGGACTGTTCCCATGAGGCACAGGGTCAAGACTGATTTGCATATGGCTATGTCTGAACTGGGAGTGGCGTGGTGAAGCAAAATAACGATGGATTAAACCCAGATCTGTGACTGGGGGTGAATGTTTGCCAATGTGCAGCATTCTGTCCATCATCTTGTGTGTTTTGCATTTCGCCCTAAGTGGGAATGGTATGCCCAGACGTGGGTCCCGTGCTCACTACGCCACTGGAGTCAAGCTATCCTGGCTGATGAAGGCTGATAGCCTGAAACCGGTCCTAGGATGCTTGATTCCGGTCCAGGGAAGACATGGCTTGGCAGTTCGGTCTGGACTGTTCCCATGAGGCACAGGGTCAAGAATGATTTGCATATGGCTATGTCTGAACTGGGGTGGCGTGGTGAAGCAAAATAACGATGGATTAAACCCAGATCTGTGACTGGGGTGAATGTTTTCCAATGTGCAGCATTCCGTCCATCATCTTGTGTGTTTTGCATTTCGCCCTAAGTGGGAAGGGTATGCCCAGACGTGGGTCCCGTGCTCACTACGCCACTGGAGTCAAGCTATCCTGGCTGATGAAGGCTGATAGCCTGAAACCGGTCCTAGGATGCTTGATTCCGGTCCAGGGAAGACATGGCTTGGCAGTTCGGTCTGGACTGTTCCCATGAGGCACAGGGTCAAGACTGATTTGCATATGGCTATGTCTGAACTGGGGTGGCGTGGTGAAGCAAAATAACGATGGATTAAACCCAGATCTGTGACTGGGGGTGAATGTTTGCCAATGTGCAGCATTCCGTCCATCATCTTGTGTGTTTTGCATTTCGCCCTAAGTGGGAAGGGTATGCCCAGACGTGGGTCCCGTGCTCATTACGCCACTGGAGTCAAGCTATCCTGGCTGATGAAGGCTGATAGCCTGAAACCGGTCCTAGGATGCTTGATTCCGGTCCAGGGAAGACATGGCTTGGCAGTTCGGTCTGGACTGTTCCCATGAGGCACAGGGTCAAGACTGATTTGCATATGGCTATGTCTGAACTGGGGTGGCGTGGTGAAGCAAAATAACGATGGATTAAACCCAGATCTGTGACTGGGGGTGAATGTTTGCCAATGTGCAGCATTCCGTCCATCATCTTGTGTGTTTTGCATTTCGCCCTAAGTGGGAAGGGTATGCCCAGACGTGGGTCCCGTGCTCACTACGCCACTGGAGTCAAGCTATCCTGGCTGATGAAGGCTGATAGCCTGAAACCGGTCCTAGGATGCTTGATTCCGGTCCAGGGAAGACATGGCTTGGCAGTTCGGTCTGGACTGTTCCCATGAGGCACAGGGTCAAGACTGATTTGCATATGGCTATGTCTGAACTGGGGTGGCGTGGTGAAGCAAAATAACGATGGATTAAACCCAGATCTGTGACTGGGGGTGAATGTTTTCCAATGTGCAGCATTCCGTCCATCATCTTGTGTGTTTTGCATTTCGCCCTAAGTGGGAAGGGTATGCCCAGACGTGGGTCCCGTGCTCACTACGCCACTGGAGTCAAGCTATCCTGGCTGATGAAGGCTGATAGCCTGAAACCGGTCCTAGGATGCTTGATTCCGGTCCAGGGAAGACATGGCTTGGCAGTTCGGTCTGGACTGTTCCCATGAGGCACAGGGTCAAGACTGATTTGCATATGGCTATGTCTGAACTGGGGTGGCGTGGTGAAGCAAAATAACGATGGATTAAACCCAGATCTGTGACTGGGGGTGAATGTTTGCCAATGTGCAGCATTCCGTCCATCATCTTGTGTGTTTTGCATTTCGCCCTAAGTGGGAAGGGTATGCCCAGACGTGGGTCCCATGCTCACTACGCCACTGGAGTCAAGCTATCCTGGCTGATGAAGGCTGATAACCTGAAACCGGTCCTAGGATGCTTGATTCCGGTCCAGAGAAGACATGGCTTGGCAGTTCGGTCTGGACTGTTCCCATGAGGCACAGGGTCAAGACTGATTTGCATATGGCTATGTCTGAACTGGGAGTGGCGTGGTGAAGCAAAATAACGATGGATTAAACCCAGATCTGTGACTGGGGGTGAATGTTTTCCAATGTGCAGCATTCCGTCCATCATCTTGTGTGTTTTGCATTTCGCCCTAAGTGGGAAGGGTATGCCCAGACGTGGGTCCCGTGCTCACTACGCAACTGGAGTCAAGCTATCCTGGCTGATGAAGGCTGATAGCCTGAAACCGGTCCTAGGATGCTTGATTCCGGTCCAGGGAAGACATGGCTTGGCAGTTCGGTCTGGACTGTTCCCATGAGGCACAGGGTCAAGACTGATTTGCATATGGCTATGTCTGAACTGGGGTGGCGTGGTGAAGCAAAATAACGATGGATTAAACCCAGATCTGTGACTGGGGGTGAATGTTTGCCAATGTGCAGCATTCCGTCCATCATCTTGTGTGTTTTGCATTTCGCCCTAAGTGGTAAGGGTATGCCCAGACGTGGGTCCCGTGCTCACTACGCCACTGGAGTCAAGCTATCCTGGCTGATGAAGGCTGATAGCCTGAAACCGGTCCTAGGATGCTTGATTCCGGTCCAGGGAAGACATGGCTTGGCAGTTCGGTCTGGACTGTTCCCATGAGGCACAGGGTCAAGACTGATTTGCATATGGCTATGTCTGAACTGGGGTGGCGTGGTGAAGCAAAATAACGATGGATTAAACCCAGATCTGTGACTGGGGGTGAATGTTTGCCAATGTGCAGCATTCCGTCCATCATCTTGTGTGTTTTGCATTTCGCCCTAAGTGGGAAGGGTATGCCCAGACGTGGGTCCCGTGCTCACTACGCCACTGGAGTCAAGCTATCCTGGCTGATGAAGGCTGATAGCCTGAAACCGGTCCTAGGATGCTTGATTCCGGTCCAGGGAAGACATGGCTTGGCAGTTCGGTCTGGACTGTTCCCATGAGGCACAGGGTCAAGACTGATTTGCATATGGCTATGTCTGAACTGGGGTGGCGTGGTGAAGCAAAATAACGATGGATTAAACCCAGATCTGTGACTGGGGGTGAATGTTTGCCAATGTGCAGCATTCCGTCCATCATCTTGTGTGTTTTGCATTTCGCCCTAAGTGGGAAGGGTATGCCCAGACGTGGGTCCCGTGCTCACTACGCCACTGGAGTCAAGCTATCCTGGCTGATGAAGGCTGATAGCCTGAAACCGGTCCTAGGATGCTTGATTCCGGTCCAGGGAAGACATGGCTTGGCAGTTCGGTCTGGACTGTTCCCATGAGGCACAGGGTCAAGACTGATTTGCATATGGCTATGTCTGAACTGGGGTGGCGTGGTGAAGCAAAATAACGATGGATTAAACCCAGATCTGTGACTGGGGGTGAATGTTTGCCAATGTGCAGCATTCCGTCCATCATCTTGTGTGTTTTGCATTTCGCCCTAAGTGGGAAGGGTATGCCCAGACGTGGGTCCCGTGCTCACTACGCCACTGGAGTCAAGCTATCCTGGCTGATGAAGGCTGATAGCCTGAAACCGGTCCTAGGATGCTTGATTCCGGTCCAGGGAAGACATGGCTTGGCAGTTCGGTCTGGACTGTTCCCATGAGGCACAGGGTCAAGACTGATTTGCATATGGCTATGTCTGAACTGGGAGTGGCGTGGTGAAGCAAAATAACGATGGATTAAACCCAGATCTGTGACTGGGGGTGAATGTTTGCCAATGTGCAGCATTCTGTCCATCATCTTGTGTGTTTTGCATTTCGCCCTAAGTGGGAAGGGTATGCCCAGACGTGGGTCCCGTGCTCACTACGCCACTGGAGTCAAGCTATCCTGGCTGATGAAGGCTGATAGCCTGAAACCGGTCCTAGGATGCTTGATTCCGGTCCAGGAAGACATGGCTTGGCAGTTCGGTCTGGACTGTTCCCATGAGGCACAGGGTCAAGACTGATTTGCATATGGCTATGTCTGAACTGGGGTGGCGTGGTGAAGCAAAATAACGATGGATTAAACCCAGATCTGTGACTGGGGGTGAATGTTTTCCAATGTGCAGCATTCCGTCCATCATCTTGTGTGTTTTGCATTTCGCCCTAAGTGGGAAGGGTATGCCCAGACGTGGGTCCCGTGCTCACTACGCCACTGGAGTCAAGCTATCCTGGCTGATGAAGGCTGATAGCCTGAAACCGGTCCTAGGATGCTTGATTCCGGTCCAGGGAAGACATGGCTTGGCAGTTCGGTCTGGACTGTTCCCATGAGGCACAGGGTCAAGACTGATTTGCATATGGCTATGTCTGAACTGGGGTGGCGTGGTGAAGCAAAATAACGATGGATTAAACCCAGATCTGTGACTGGGGGTGAATGTTTGCCAATGTGCAGCATTCCGTCCATCATCTTGTGTGTTTTGGTTGGTGTGCAGTACCCAGCATGCCCTTGTGCTCCCCACGACACAGCAACAGTGTCAGACATCTTTGATGGGCCTTTCCACTCTCTGTGGGATGTGCATGCGTGAGTGTGAGCTTGCTGGGCCATGTGGTGGGGGATGTAGAGCTGTGACTACGACTCCTATCATGCTATTGTCTCCTCCCCCCTTCCCAGCATGCCCATGCTTCCTTCCTTTTGACTCTGCTTCCCTGTGGGGTGGGCTGGCTGAGCTGACAGGATGGCTGGGAGTGTTGTCCTGGCAGTTGTTTGGCTAAAAGTCCCAAGAGTGTCCCTGTGCTTCACACAACATAACCCAGGGTGGTGGTTCTTTGTGGGATCTTGTGTCAGGATGGGGGCATTGCATTCTACCAGGTGGGTTCTGTGGAGTTTGTGTTGGGGTGTGTGTGAGGGGAGGTGCTTGTGACTATGGTCAGTGCTGCAAGTCCCCCTTCCCACCCAGCTAGCCAGATATCCCACCATGGAACGTGCTTGCATTGCAGGGAGTGTAAGTTGTCTCTCAGGATGTCAGTCAGTGGTGTCCTGCTGTTTGTTGGTGCACAGTTGCCAGCAGGGCCTTGTGCTCCCCACAGCAGTAGACAGTGTCAGCCATCTTGTGAGTCCTTCTCCACTTCCTGTGATGTGAGCATAGTTCAGGGTGGTGTTGATGGGACAGTTGTGGGGGTGACCAATATCAGTGACTACGACTCCCATCATGCTATTGCCTCCACCCCCCTTCCCAGCATGCCCATGCTTCCTTCCTTTTGACTCTGCTTCCCTGTGGGATGGGCTGGCTGTGCTGACAGGATGGCTGGGAGTGTTGTCCTGGCAGTTGTTTGGCTAAAAGTCCCAAGAGTGGCCCTGTGCTTCACACAACATAACCCAGGGTGGTGGTTCTTTGTGGGATCTTGTGTTAGGATGGGGGGCATTGCATTCTACCAGGTGGGTTCTGTGGAGTTTGTGTTGGGGTGTGTGTGAGGGGAGGTGCTTGTGACTATGGTCAGTGCTGCAAGTCCTCCTTCCCACCCAGCTAGCCAGATATCCCACCATGGTACGTGCTTGCATTGCAGGGAGTGTAAGTTGTCTCTCAGGATGTCAGTCAGTGGTGTCCTGCTGTTTGTTGGTGCACAGTTGCCAGCAGGGCCTTGTGCTCCCCACAGCAGTAGCCAGTGTCAGCCATCTTGTGAGTCCTTCTCCACTCCCTGTGATGTGAGCATGGTTCAGGGTGGTGTTGATGGGACAGTTGTGGGGGGGCAATATGTGTGACTGCGACTCCCATGATGCTATTGGCTACACTGACTTGGCCAGCATACACAGAATTCCTTCCTTTGAGTGGTCTTCACTGTGTGTTGGTGTTGTTGTGGTGGCTACATGTCTGGATGTGTTTGTTAGTTCTATTTGTGCCACTGCCTAGCTGTAGTTGTAGTTGTGTTTGTACATGTGTTGGCACAGTTGGATGTGACTTTTTTGATGGCATGTGTTGTGTTTATCTGTCTGACATACACATTTTGGGATGATTCTGTTCTGGTTGCTGTGTAATTGCTATGAGTGCATGGTTTGACTCTCCCCTTGACAGTGATGTGTGTGTTTTGTGGCAGTATATTGTGTACATTTGTTGTGTACTCACCAGGCTCTGGGATGTCCTCTAGTCCATATACGCTCACTGGCGGAAGGATGGCCCGCACCTTCTCCTCCCAGGGCCTGAGGTATATTGGCTTGGCAGGAGGGCCACTGCCGGTGTATTGGCTGTTGATGTAGTCTTTCTTCAGCAGGTCCCGTACCCTCCTGCGCACGTCATACCACCTGTTCTGGATGTCGCTCTTTGTGCGCCGACATGGTGATTGTGCGTTCACCCTGTTGATGATCCTCTCCCACATCTTGGTTTTCTGGGAGATGGGGGTCTGTTGGACCAGTGTGCCAAACAGCTGTGGCTCTACCCTGAGGATCTCGTCTACCATGACTTCCAATTCACTATCTAGGAACTTGGGATTCTTCTTGGGGAGCATGGTGATGGGTGGTGATGGTGAGTGATGTGTGTGTTGGTGTGCAGGTGAGGGTGTGTGAGTGTGTGTTTTGCTGGGTGTATGTGAGGTAGGTATTTGTTGGTGTGCTGATGGTGTGTGGCTTGTGTGAGGGATGAGCTGTGGGTGTGTGGTTGCTTTCTCTTGGGTGCTGGCAGTGGAATGGCATTTGCAAAGGCTCATGGTTGTGATTTGTGTCCTTTATATAGGTGGAGTTGTGGGTGTGTCTTTGTTCTCTGTCCCCACCCCCAGTCTTTATTGGCTTGGTAATTGCTTGTTTGGCCTTTTTTTGGGTGATTTTTCCTTTGTGCTG
Organism: Calotriton arnoldi; assembly: GCA_963921515.1. Taxonomy (NCBI): domain Eukaryota; kingdom Metazoa; phylum Chordata; class Amphibia; order Caudata; family Salamandridae; genus Calotriton; species Calotriton arnoldi. Next base: position 58,118 of record CAWUFW010010677.1, read on the forward strand.
TTTGTGTATGTTGGAAACGTTCTTGTGACCGAGTCGGACCCTGCATTTGTCTCATACGGTGTTCTCTGTTTCGTTCGCGCTGTGTTTGTGCAGTTTTCTATGCTGCGTACGCGTCGGTCGCGGTGTTTTGTGTTGCTTCGGCTCGGTTTTGTATGCGTGTCGGTCGTACGGCTTGGCCTCCGTCCGACTCGCTCGTGGTTTCGCGCCTTGCATCGTACTTTGCGGTTTGGAGTTCGCGTGTACGTTTCGGTCGGATTTGTTCCGGGTGCGTGTCGGTCGGTTGGATTCGCGTGTTTTCCGGCCGGATTGCTGTTTTCCGTGCGGCTCGGTCGGTCGACTTGGTTTCGGTCGGATTTTTCACGCCTTGCATCGTACTTGGCGTGTCGGGCGCCACGGGTACGTGTCGGTCGGTATTATTTCCGGATCCGAGTCGGTCGGTGCTTTTTCCGGCCCGAATCGGAATCGACCCCAAAATATTTAACATAACTCGCACCATCACATAAATAATTTTTACAAAGTAACTAAAAAAATATATATATTTTTATACATTTACGACATTATTACTGTACAAAATAAGGGGCTTATTAGGATGGCGGGCGGACATTCGTCCGCCCGCCACCCTAGCGGTGTTGGGACCGTCCGCCAGCGGTGCGGCGGTCCCGCACCACTAATTAGGATGCGACCGCCACCCTGGCGGTCGCATTGGCATCTTCAACATTGCGGCAGACGGTGCTGTAGGCAGCACCCACCGCAATGTTAAAGAGGCACGTCGTGCATTGCCATGCCCAACGTGGCAGGCACCGTGCGGTGCCTGCCACCTTGGGCATGGCAATGTAGGGGGGTACCATAGGTACCCCCCAAGTGCAGCCCCCCACCCCCCCGGGGGCCTGCAACGGGCCCCGATGCTAAACACCGTATGCCTTTCCATGGCGGCATGGCCGCCATGAAAAGGCCGGTGTTTGCCTGCATCCTAATCTGGTGGACGGTGCCTGCTAGGCACCGCCACCATTTTGGGCTCCCTGGGCTGTCTGCCAGGCAATCGGGATGATTGCTGGCGGCAGACGGTCTTTGCGTCCGCTGCGGACGCATTCCTGTTCCCACCTCCATCCTAATCTGGCGGTGGGACGAATTGAGTTTGATGGCGGGCGGATCGCCACCGCCGGGCCGGCAGTGGCGATCCGCCTGCCATCCTAATAGGCTCCTAAATACTAACATATTACTAAATATACACATGATATATAAAACATAACTTAACATTAATTAGTGTTTGCCAAATAATGAAACAACTACCAAAACAATTTAAACCCATTCTTAAAAACCAATGAAAAGCAACTGCAAACCAAATAAACAACTAACACTATATAAACAAATGAAAAATCAACATAAATCTGTATTACACCAGCAAACACCAGAAGAAGCAAAATCCTGGATTTCTTCTACAACATCACACTGCCACATCCAAAACTTCTAATTCAACTTTACAAAGTAAGTAAAATATGACATATATTTGATAATGTAACAAAATAAAACTAAACTAGTCTTAAACAAACTAAACAAATAACCTAATGTTATTATAAATTATATCTCCTCTACAGAATATCCAAACTACACTCAACTAACTACAAACAACATCCAAGAAACTCCATCAAAGAAAGTAAGTATAAATTAAAAATATACTAATCCAATAACTAAAACTCCCAACCCCAAAAAACCGCTAACTACCCACTCCCCAAAATACAAGAAAAATACTGTCAAATAAATTAAAAATATATTTTTCTTCAACAGAAAAAAAAACAAGCACTGTGTCCAAAGACCAACAGAAAACGTCACAAAATCCAACATTTTCTACAAAACCAAACATGTAAGTATATTAAACATTTTTACTATTTTTAATACAATAAAAACATTTATAATATATTTAACATTTTCTAAATAAATTTCTCATCACAGTTGAAATATCAAAATGACTGAAGGTGCAAAATTCATTACATCGCAAAAAGGTAAACTTTTACTATGCTATATAGGATATGTCTACACCCAAGAGAAAAAAACAGCCGACATGATTAATTGGAAATGCACCAAATAATATTCCAATGCATGTTATGGGAGGGAAACAACAAAGGAAACTACTGTAATAAATGTCAAAGAGCATAACCACCCCACTAATATAGCAGAGATAGAAGTAAGAGATATTTTAGAAACTCTTAAAGAGAACAATTCCTTCTTTAAGATAACAAATCTAATGAAAAAATAATTTTAATATTTGCAACTCCCACAAACCTACAAAAACCTCAAACTTGTGAAACATGGATGATGGATGGTATATTTAAAATATGTCCCAAACCATTTTTCAAATTATACACAATCCATGGGCAGTATACCAATAGTGACATCCCCTTCATTTATGCACTATTACGAAACAAACAAACAAACAATGACTTATGTAGAATTGCTAACAAAAATACAGCAAGAAACTAATAACTACTACCCACAAAAATTTATCACAGACTTCGAACAGTCAATGATACAAGCTATCCTGAAAAATTACCCTCACACAGCAATACAAGGTTGCTATTACCACTTTAATCAAAGCATATGGAGACACCTTCAAAAATCTACCCTTAGTATAGAATATGCAACCAACAGCAACTTTGCATATGAAATTAAAAAAACTAATTGCACTACCCTACGTCCCAATAACAGAAGTTGCTGAACACTACAATTTATTAATTGAAAGCCCCTATTACCAAACCAATGAACATAAACTAAGTCCCCTACTAGACTATTTCGAGGATACTTGGGTGGGAAGACTACATAGATCTGGACATAGAAGAGACCCAAAATTCCACATTTCATGTGGAATGTATACAACAGTACCCTAAACAAGGAAGCAAAAACTAACAGCGCAGTGGAAGGATTGCATAATGCCTTCCAAGCCACAATGGGAAGAACCCAACCAACCCTATATAGATTACTGGAATCGATCCAAAAAGAACAAAGCTACCAACATCTAAGACTAGAGCAATCTGTAACACAAAACAAACTAAAACAATGTATGAGTATTTACAATTCAAAGTAAGGCTCTACCCAAACACTAAAAGACTAGAATACTTAGAAACCATAGCAAAATCCATACTCTAAAAAATGTCCACATCTACATAAAAAGCACCAATTTCTAAATTAAATACTTAACGGAATCTTAAAATAATTTTTAAGCTCTAAAATATAAATATAATGTCAAATAATATATTCTTATATAAAAAATATTTGACATAATAAAAATATTATATATCTTAAAAAACATCTAAAAACATATATTTCTTCTAAAAACATGACAAACAACAAAATATACAATAATACTACCTATATTGAAAACAAATATAAACATATCAGTAAAATATTTAGAAATAACAAATGTATAAATAATATTTCTCACCCACTATAAATAATAAAACTAAAAATATAAAACTACTTACGATTTTGTAGCTGAAGAATGTCATCTACAAAGCAAGCAAAAAATCCAAAGTTGTAGAAAATCCAATATTTAAATGAAAATAACCCCCCAAAAAATGGAAAAATGCAACTGTCCAAAACGAACTCCTCCGACACAATATCCGTAATGTAGAACCATAAAAAATCTGAAAAATAGATTTAAAAAAAGAAACGCTCAATAAAGACCCGAAAAATAAAGGAAATGTAAAATAATTTAGTTTACTCGAAACTAATACACATTTCCTTGAAAAATAAAATGAAACAAAACCTTATTCCGACGCCAAGTCTGGAGCGAACAGTACCTGTAAAAAAAAAAAACAGAAATCCCTCCCACACAAACATACAGTAATAATACTATAAAACAAACAAAAACATACTTACAATTCCTCAACACATACTACTCTACATATAAGTAACACTCTAAAACATACCATAACACTCAACTTACGCAACCTAACCGTACTTCACATAAAATAATATACCTACTACACCACACAACAACCAAAAACACAACGTGCAAACCCTAAACAGTACCTAACTACCTTCCCCCTCGTCTAAATTACCTTAAAAAAGTAATTAAAGTAAAGTTACCTTAACCGATGCGCTGCAGCTTCCAACCGCAAGCTTCTCCCTTCAGAAACGACCAAAAAAACACCAATAGCCTAAAAAATACAAGCTACTGAAAAATAAAATGGCTGACTAATTGAACTAAAAAAAAGACTATCCCCCATTAAACTCAATGTAAAATGAAAATCTCAAATAATTTTTTTTATAAAAAATACATATCAATTTTACAAATTTAAAAAAAAATTTTTTATCGTATGTTAAAAATGTTACAATATATAGTAACAAATATTACAAAATACATAATATTTTTAACTATATAATAAAAAATATTTCATGTCTTTTTTGTTAAAAAAAATATTATTTACTGTTATAAAAATATGAAAAAGTTGAAATATGTTACAAAAAAGAATGTATTTTTACACAATACTTTCCTAACTATATAGGGCCCGATTCTGATGTCGTTCAGAAGGCCTCCGAATCAAATTTGGCTTTCCCAGATTCGATTTGTAGCCCTTGTTTACGACCGAATTGTACACAGGTCCGGACGACCAAGTACGATGCGAAGATCGCGTACACAACGACCGAATCATTTCCGGGACCCGAACCTGTCCGTACGACTCGTTTGTAGGCAAATCGTGCCGCGCTATGGAGCCGAATTCTGACCGAGCGAGTACGATGGACAATTCGGACATCCGCTTCGCCTCGGTCTCAGCGAGATAAAAAGGCTGTCGGAAGCATACTTCGGGGGGCCGTAGTAGGCCCCCCTTCACCCGGGCCCCTCCGAATCTGTCATGGGGTGTGCCCATGGGTCCCCCGATCCAGGCATGCACAGTGTGGTGGGCACCATGGGGTGCCCGCCACTGGGTGTACGCTTTCCACACCCACCCCTTTTCTGCTATGGGAGCCTGTGTACGTGTCTGTACATGGGCTCCCATAGAGTTCAATGGGAGTTCGAGCGAACCGAGTCCGTAAGCATACAGCAGCATCGTACTCGCTCGTTCGGACTCCCGGTGTGTGTCTCGCTCGGAAAGCCCTCCAGATCCGAGTCGTACGGAGGGCTTTCCTAGCGAGATCGGAATCGGGCCCATAATGTTTATTTTTCTTATACATTAAATAATATTATATGAACTATAATATTATTTAATATCGAAGCTATAAAAAAGAAAATATAACACCCAAATTTTAAAAAATATATATTGAATAATAATATAAACTGTATATAAATATTTAATATATATTTTAAAAATATTAAGAATTGTATAACTGTTACAAAATCAATATTAAATGAATATATGCATGCAAAGCGACCAATTAATTATTCTTATATTTGAAAAAATTATGTTTCCAAACTTTTGCATTATATAAAATAGAAAATGTTGAATAATTACTGTGTTTAAAAATGTTTTTATCTATGTTAAAATATTTGCAAAATATGTTACATCACAAAAAATAAATAATGTATTATTGTCTTGCTTTATAAAAATGCATACAAAATATTGTACATAACATAAAGGGGCCGATTCCGATCTCGGCCGGTAGGGCTCCGAATCGGATTCGGCTTTACCGGATCCGATTCGGAGCCCTATTTCCGACCGATTCGTACGTGCGTCCGGGCGGCGAGTACGATCGCGAAATCTCCGACCGACTCGTTCGCGAGACCCAATCGCACCGACCGACTCGTTCGCGAAAGCCGACCGCTCCGACCGACTCGCATGGACACGACTCGCACCGCGCAATGGAGACGTTACCCGGCCGGGTAAGTACGATGCGTGCCTCGAGCAGTCCGACCGACTCGCGCCGTCCGGCTCAAAAGAGCAGTCGGAGCCGCACTTTGGGGGTCCGTGTCGGACCCCTGTACGCGCAGCCACGCGAGTCGCACACAGGGGGACCCATGGGTCCCCCTACCTGTGCATGTACGGCGCGACCCGCCCGACGCGTACCCGCTGTAGGGGCGCCCTTGTTCGCCTCGCACCCATTGAGTCAATGGGAGCCCGCGTCCGTGTTGTACGACCGGCTCCCATTGACTTCAATGAGTCCGACTCGAATCGAGTCCGATAGCATGCGTGCGCATCGTACTCGTTCGGTCGGACTGCTAGGGTCTGATTCGGTCGGAAATCTCTCCGGGTCCGGATCGGTCGGAGAGATTTCCGGCCCGAATCGGAATCGGCCCCAAAGTTTACTGAATTTCCTTTCTTCATTTTTTCAATAAAGATACATTGAAAAATTAAATATAAATCTTTTTATTTATTTACTTTCTATTTTAATTTTCATATATTATAATTGCAATAAAAATCATTTACTAAAATTCAAAACCTGTTTTAAATTATTATTTGAATAAACATATATGATGTACTATTACCACTGAAACCTACATTAACTCAGGGAAGGTGCTGTACACTAAACATATATAATCTACTATTTCCACTCCAAACTACATTAACGGGTCGATTACGATGTCGTCCAGAAAGGCTCCGAACGGCTTTCGATTCGTCCAAATCCGATTCGGAGCCCGCTTTTCCAACCGACTCGGACACTTTTCCTAACAAGCGATTACGATGGCTGGAAAGCGTTCAGACTGTCCGACTTGGTTCCGAAAGGCATTGGGAGGAACCGAATCGGTCAGAGCCAAATCGCAGCATTCTGCAGACCGCATTTACAGCTGAGCAATTAGGATGTCAGATTCGGACAGCCTTTCCAAATCGGTTGTTCCGAGACGGATCGGCTGTCGGAATCTGGCTTTGGGGGCTCGTAGCAGGCCCCCCTTCACCCGGGGCCATCTGAATCAGGCCCTTGGGGGTACCCATGGGTCCCCATTCCCATGCATGCACAGTGTGGCAGACACCATAGGGTGCCCGCCACAGGGTGCAAGGTTTTCCCCAACAACCCCTTTTGTCAATGGGAGCCTGTGTTCTCGTTCGGAAGGGGTGGCTGGGGAAAACCTTGCACTCTATGGGGTGCCTGCCATACTGTGCATGGTTGGAAAGGGGGTCCCTTGGGTACCACCACAGGCCCAATTTAGAGGGCCCTGGGTGAAGGGGGGCCTGCTACGGGCCCCCAAAGTCCGCTTCCGGCAGCCGATTTGTTCTGGAGAAACTGATTCGGAATGGCTGTCCAAATCGGTCATTGTACTCGCTCACTCGGAAAACGAGTCCCTAGAGCTGTACGATTCGGCTCTGAAAGACTCGACATATCCGAATGCCTTTCGAAACCGATTCGGTCAGCCCTACCGGTTTACGGGAATCGTAATCAGTCGTTCGGGAACTGGGTATGATTCGGTCAGAAACAAGGGCTCGGTATTGGATTCGGCAAGCCCGAGTCCGATTCGGAGCCCTTCCTAATGAGATCGTAATCGGCCCCCAAGTCAGGGAAGGTGCTGGACACTAAACATATATAATTTACTATTGCCACTCCAAACTACATTAAGAGGGCTGATTACGATGCCGATCGGAAAGGCTCCGAATGGCATCCGAATCGGTCGGAAGTCTTGTTTGCGAGCGACTAGGACACATTTCCAGACGACTGATCATGATGTCCGGAATCCGTTTGACCTGTCCGACCCAGTTCCAAACGGCATTCAGAGTAACAGTGTCGGTTGGAGCTGACTTGTACAGGTCTACAGGCCACGTTTCTGGATGAGCGATTAGGATTTTGGATTCAGACAGCCTTTCCAAAATTGTTCGTTCCGACACGGATCGGTTGTCGGAATCTGACTTTGGGGGTCTGTAGCAGGCCCCCCCTTCGCCCAGGGCCCTCCGAATCGGGCCCATGGGGTATCCATGGGTCCCCCCTTTCCTTGCATGCCTAGTGTGGCAGGCACCATAGGGTGCCTGCCACAGGGTGCAAGGTTTTCCCCAACCACCCATTTTTTCAATGGGAGCCTGTGTTCTCGTTCGGAATACAGGCTCCAATTGAAGTCAATGGGAGTCCGACCGAACGGTGTTCGGACACACCGTGATCGATTGGTTGGACTCCCCGAACCTGAGTCATTCAGAAAGCATTCCGAAACCGATTCGGTTGGAATGCTTTCTGGACGACATTGTAATCGGGCCCTAAGTCAGGAAAGTTGCTGAACACTAAACATATATAATTTACTTTTCCCACTCCAAACTACATTAACTCAGGGAAGGTGCTGGACACTAAACATATATAACTTACTATTCCCACTCCAAACTACATTAACTCAGGGAAGGTGCTGGACACTAAGGGGCCAATTCCGATTCGGGCCGGAAATCTCTCCGACCGAGCAGGACTCAGAGAGATTTCCGACCGAATCGGACTCTGGCAGCCCGACCGAACGAGTACGATGCGCACGTATGCCATCGGACTCGAGTCGGTCGGACTCCCATTGAAGTCAATGGGAGCCGGTCGTACAACGTGTACGCGGGCTCCCATTGACTCAATGGGTGCGAGGCAGTCAAGGGCGCCCCCTACAGCGGGTACGCGTCGAAGCGACTCGCACCGTACACACACAGGTAGGGGGGACCCATGGGTCCCCCCTGTGTGCGACTCGTGCGGCTACGCGTACAGGGGGGTCCGACACAGACCCCCAAAGTACGTCTCCGACTGCTCTTTGGAGCCGAAGTGCGCGGCTCGGTCGGACTGCTCGCGGCGCGCATCGTACTCACCCGGCCGGGGAACGTCTCCATTGCGCGGTGCGAATCGAGTCCGAGCGAGTCGGTCGGTGCGGTTCGACCCGGGAACAAGTCGGTCGGAGCGGTCGGGACGCCCAGACGAGTCGGTCGGCGATTTCACATCGTACTCGCTCGCCCGGACGCGGGTACGAATTGGTCGGGAAATAGGGCTCCGAATCGGATCCGGTTAAGCCGAATCCGATTCGGAGACCTACCGGCCGAGATCGGAATCGGCCCCTTAACATATATAATTTACTATTCCCACTCCAAACTACATTAACACAGGAAAGTTGCTGGACACTAAACATATATTATTTATTATTCCCACTCTAAACTACATTAACTCAAGGAAGGTGCTGGGCACTAAACCTATATAATGTACTATTCCCATTCCAAATTACATTAAATTCCAAACCTTTCTACACATTTAACATTTCCAAATGTATAACACCAAACCAATACACCTTAAAGTTAACCACCAACACACTAATATGTTAAAACAAATTAAATAATATTTGCAACATATATAACAATTAAAAAAAATAATAAACATTACACATATATAATTTTTACAATTACAACAGAAGATGATCATATTAAATCTTTTTTAATCTTACAATTTATATGTAACAAAACCAAAAAAAATGTATTACCCAAAAGTTTATAAAGCATTAATTTTTTTATGTTTTCTTCAATAATGATTATAGTAAAAAAAATAATCAAATTTACTCTTTTTTATTACCTATTTTTTTTTTAAAAACAAAACAAATGTAAAATACTGTTACATTTTTCAAGATATTCAATAAAGTAAAATTTAAAGATTTTTCCATAATAATAATCATTTTTCTACACAAAATAACAATAAAATATCACAAATATATATTTGTTTTTCATAATTTCAAATTTCAAATTCAAATATTAACATTACTCAAATAAACTAACAAAAAATGATTTTTTGCCCTTTTTATTAATAAAAATCCAAATATTAAAGAAATAATTATAGAAAAACAAAACACAACTAAATTAAAAAATCAAAAATATAGCACTATTTTCTACAAAATGTTCCTTTTAAATAATCCCAAAATCCTCTTAAAAAATAAAATCAGCAACACAACATAACAACAAAATAAATAATTTAAAAAATACAATGAACAAAATTTCTAAACTTTTTTAATTTTTTTAAAATATAAATAAACAAATATTTATCATTTTTCTAAATTAAAAATGTTAAAATTCAATTATGAATAAGAAACATCCACCATAATTTAAAAAAAATCCGAACGAGAACACAGGCTCCCATTGAAAAAATAGGTGGTGGGGGAAAACCTTGCACCCTGTGGCAGGCACAGTATGGGGCCGGCCACACTGTGCATGCAGGGAAAGGGGGGACCCTTGGGTACCCCCACGGGACCGATTTGGATGGCTCCAGGTGAAGGGGGGCCTGCTATGAGCCCCCAAATTCAGATTCCAACAGCCGATCCATGTCGGCACAACCAATTCGGAAAGGCTGTCCGAATCTGACATCTTAATCGCTCAGCTGGAAACGCGGTCCATAGACCGCTATGATTTGGCTCTGACCGACTCGGTTACTCCCAATGCCTTTCGGAACCGAGTCGGACAGTTCGAACGCTTACCAGCCATCGTAATCGGTCATTGGGAAACGTGTCTGAGTTGGTCGGAAAGGCGGGTTCCGATTTGGATTCGGACGAATCAAATGCCGTTCAGAGCCTTTCCAGACGACTTCATAATTGGGCCCTAGGTAAAAATACATATGGTTTATTAAATATTAATTTTATTTTTTCCCCAAAATTTTCAGCAATATTTTAGTAAACTCCCTACCCTTATCCCCTATAAACCCAACAACACACACCAAAAAAAAAACAATTTTATAACATTTTAATATTTCACTTTTTTTTGCATATTTTAAAACACTCCCCTCCCTTATCCCCTATAAACCCAACATCCCACTCCTAAAAATAATTTTTGAAAAACTTTTTTTATAATTTTTGCATTTTTAAATAATTTTTTACATATTTTAAAACACTCCCCACCCTTTTCCCCTATAAACCCAGCATCCTGTTCCTAAAAAAATGAATAAACAAATGAACATTATTCAAAATATTGAAATATTTAAAAAATATAAAAGATAAATTACTATACAAAAAAATAAAACTAAACAAATTAAACGATATTACATTAAAAAAATGATATTTTTAACGACATTTTGAACATCGATATTTTGAATATCAATATTTAATAAAACACCTAAACTCAATATTCTTGACCTCAATATCACAAACCACAATATTTTTAAAAGACGATATTTAAAATGCAATATTTATATTGTAGTTGTTGAACCGCATTCAAATGCAGGGAATCATAGGTGTGGCATTTACGTGGATTTCCTATTTTCTGAAGGATCGGACACAAAAAGTCCAGCTGGGTTGCCATGTGTCCAGTAAAGGAGAGCTGTCATGTGGAGTCCCCCAGGGTTCCGTGTTGTCCCCACTGCTTTTTAATATCTACCTCCAACCACTGGTGGCAGCACTAGCTCAAATGGACTGCCAAGTGTTCAAATACGCGGATGACACTCAACTGATCCTCCGGATTGACAATTCTTTACAAGCACAGTCTAGCGCACAGAACATCCTTAGGTTCACAATGAACTGGATGACTGCTAAAGTAAATCCAGACAAGACTGAGGTTCTAGCAATCACCATGGGTAGTAACCCCTAGTCAAACCTCTTTTGGCCACAAAAGCTAGGCGCCCGCCCCTACACCGATGCCTGTCGTGAAGAACCTAGGCATTAAACTAGACAGTAAGCTGACACTGACAAAACAGGTGATGACAGTGGTAGGAAATTGCGTAGGCCTTCTGAGGCAACTTCAGAAATTGGTACCCCTTTTATCCTTCTCAACTATGCGAACTGTGGTGACGGCACTGATTTTGTCGCAATTGGACTACAGCAATGCGCTATATATTTGGCTACCTGGACAAGTTGTTAGGGAAGCTTCAGGTAATTATGAACGATGCGGCAAGACTTATTTTTAAGCTCCCAAGGCGATCACATGCCACACCATTATTGCAACTGCACTGGCTTCCAATTTAGCAGAGGTCTAGGTTTAAGGACATGTGTATTGCACATAAGGTGCAGGATGGTGCGGCACCAGATTACATCAAGGACCTTCTAAAGAGATATGTGCCAGGACTATGCCTCCGGTCGTCTGGGGCAAGTCTGTTGTCCTGTCCATTGTTTGCAAAAGTTTCCATGGGCTGACGAGCCTTTTCAGTATTGACTCCCCAGCTGTGGAACAAGTTGCCGGGGAATGTACAAGAGGATGCCACTCTCCTTACATTTAGGAAAAAATTGAAAACCTTTTTATTCACACAGGCTTTTGGAAAAGATCAGCTCAAGCAAAGTGGTATTATGCAGATAACATCTGAGGTTAGTTGTAACTTTCTCACAAGTGCTAAGAGACCATTGGTGATTATGCGCTATACAAATGACATATAACTTAACATATACCACGATATTTTAAACTCGATAGTCTGTCTAAATACCCACACAGCTACCCATGCCTCGCACACTAATGCTGCGATCACCAACATGTAGCGAATGACTGACTGGAAATTGATTTCTTGGATGGTGCGGGCCTCAACCATTACCCCAAACAATATAGAGTAGATGTAGGGGTCCCATTTCAGAAGGAGGTAATCATTTTAGACCCGCTGGGTCACTATGTGTTATTCCAGGGCTTATTGGATGGTATAGATACCTGTATACTAAACATCTAAGCACCCAACATTGAAGATAAAGCATTCTTTAGAGATGTTAATCAGCTGGCAGTCCCACATATCCATACACAATTTATTTGGCTAAGTGACTTCAATTGTACGCTTGTCAGACTGTTGGATATTCACCCTAATCGGATTGAGGTAAAGCCTGGTATGGCTGCGGCGTAAAACAAATCTTTTTGGAAATGGATATGGTGGAGGTTTTGCGGTTTCAGAATCTATTAGTTACACAGTTTTCATGTGATTCACCTATCCATAACTTGTAGAGCAGGTTTGACTACATTATAACCATACTGACCTGCTTGAGAGGCATTGTTACAGTATTGCATTTAAACAGATTCCTCCCTGATCAGTCCTTGGTGGTGCTCACTCTGAAACAGTTGAGGGCAGTCCCTAGGATTCCCATTTGGAGATTGAAGCCAGAAACACTGACGGACCCTCAATTTGTGTCCCACATACACGACTTTACCATACACTTTCATAAATGAACTGCAGTACAGCAGAAACTAGGGCAATGGAATGGAAGGCTTACAAAGTGGCACTGAGGGGAGAATATATATCCCGAATTGCAGTCAAGACGGTGTTAGAACATGAACTTCATAATGCAGAGATGGAGGTGGCAAGGCTTGATCAAGAAGTGTTTTGGCCTAGCTCTCAAACCCCAAGAGTAGGGGCGCACAGATATTGGAAATAGATTCTGAGGAGGGTACACGCGTCTATACACAGGAAGCCATCAATAGAAGATTTAGTCAATTCTATGCAGGTTTACATGTTATGCCTTTGGAGCTTCCACCACGTTTTATTAATGAGTTTTTAGAGCCAATAGAATTGCTTAAGATTACAGTGGAGGACAAAAAAGACCTGGGTGGGGATGTAACAATTCAAGAAGTGAAGACTGCCATAAAGCATATGGCAAGAGGGAAAGTCCCTGGAATGGATGGGGTCCCTGTGGCATTGTATTTGACATATATGGAAGAATTGGCACCAAGACTAGTTAATCTTTACTTGGCAGCCTGTAAGGCGGGGCGATTGCTCCCACATAACTGCAGAAGCAATAGTGATCCCATTGTTAAAGCCAGGAAAGGCCTCTGAGGATGTACAGGCTTATAGCCCACTTTCTATGCTAAATCTGGATCACAAGATATTAAGTAGAGCATTGGCAATGCGCCTGTCTCCATTAATGTCTTAGTTAATACAAAGAGACCAGTCTGGGTTCATTCTGGAAAGGAATATGCCTCAAAATATTAGGAGTGTATTGGCGATTATGGAATCTGATTTTACAGAGAAGGAAAAAGGGGTAATTGCAGCAATTGACATTGAAAAGGCATTTGGTAGTTCATGCTGGGATTTCCTTCATGAAGTGCTCAATTAGATGGGAATGGGAAACCAATGTATTGCATGGGTTAGGCTTCTGTATTCAGCACCTACTGCTTGTGTCAAAACGGGTACGCATATTTCGGAAAAATATGAAGTGGGAATAGGGGCTCGACAAGGGTGCCCACTCTCATCATTATTATTTGCAATTGCTATGGAGCCACTTGCTAGTTGGATGAGGACAGGAGGGATTTACAGGAGTCTGGGGGTGTGGTGTGTGCAACATTATTCAGCATTATAGGGGGCGTGGTGAACCAGCCGATGATGGCGGATGCGTGAGCGGTGAGCTCCGCACAGGCCCTTCATTTATTCGCCAAATAGTGAGGCACTAGCCGCTGAGAGCCGGAGCGGCAGTGTCTGCTGTGGTGCTGGGGCTTGCGGCCTCGGCTGCTGCCTGGAGAAAGGCCTTACGGACTGACTGTGCCCGGAGCCCCGGGCCTGAGAGCGGAGCTGACGCTGCCGGGGTCGGCCCGTTGCAGACGCGGTGCAGCTGTGGGGCCCAGTTATGGGGCAGCGGTCATGCTCAGACAATGGGCTTTGGGTGGTGCCCCTGCACTGCGCGGTGGGGGCTGGCAGAGCTTGGGGCCCGGCGTATTCCGGAATCTGCGTGGTGAGGCCCGTACACACGGTAGTGACATGGCCGCGATGGAGTGTGGAGCACCAACCAGGCCCAGGCGGCAGAAGAGCTGCGTGAAGAAGTGGCGGTGATTGCAGCCGCGAGGGGGTCTGGTGTCCCCGGTCGGGGCGAGATCACCACCCCTGCCGACCTCAAGGAAGAAGGCAGAAAGGCCAGGACTGTATGTGCAGCCGGGCGGGGCGCGGCTGAGCAGCCTGCCAATCGGCGTGAGTGGCCCCGGCGGCGCGTCTGCTCTGTTGCAGTCAGATCCCCCCGCACTGAAGCGCTGCCGATGCCCCCTGTGGGGGACCGGATGGGAAGGCGCCTAGCCGGTGCTGGCACATGTGGACAAAGTAGGCCCCTGCTCTGAGACCAGTGTGTGGGCCTTCGGGCTGTGGGGGCCCGTGACTGGAGGGTGCGCTGCTAGCCCCCCACCGGCTGAATCTCCCCGGAGCAGTGGGAACATGGGCCAGGAGTTGGAGCTCTCCAGAGGAGTGGAGACACTGGGCAAAGATTGAGGGCCCGAAAGGGCCCATGGGGTGCTTGCTGGCCTGGTGACAAACAGAAGAACTGCACTGGAGGGAAGGTGAGAAGGTGAAGGGGCCCTATCTAGTGGTCACTAGTACAAGTTACAGGACTGGCCTCACTGCGTATTGAGTGGTGGGGAGCTGGAGCAGCGCCATTGAGGGGCCAGTGATCGGTCTGGGACTATTGACCCACTCAATTCCTGGAACAGGACTGCTCCCTTTGTCTTTTGCGGACTGGGTGAGACCCCCCCCCCGCCTCCCCTGCGATTTCTGGAGAGTGGAAGCCTGAGTGAAAAAGGGTGTGGGACTAGTGGTCTGGGGAAGCAATCTCCCTGGAATCGGTGGGAGTGTTCGTGGAGAGCAGTATCTGGTGGCCACAGGCAGGTAGTATTTGGCTGGGACTGCGGATATGGGTAAACCACGGGGGAAGCATGCTGGGAATTCTCCGGAACAAGAGGAAGACCAGCAGGAACAAGGACAGGGTAGCCCTGATCCTCAGCTAAAATCGGATCCTATCCAGCAGCAACTGTCCAAATCCTGGAGGCCATCTCCGACACGAAGACCACGCTCCACCAGGACATCAGCACAGTATCGGTGGGCCTTGGACTCCTTCGTGCGGAACATCAAAAACTTAACGAAAGGGTGAAGATGGTGGAGTCCGGGCTTGAGGAATTATCACCTGCGCACAGGGCCCTCTCGCAACAGGTAGCAGAACTAACTGACAGGGTCCGGACCCTGGAACGCCGAGCGGAGGACGGAGAAGGAGGTAGCCGCCGAAACAACGTACGGATCCTTGGCCTGCCGGAGGGGATTGAGAAGGGCAACATGGTGGCATATTTGGAACCGTGGCTCAAGGAAGTGGTGGCCCCGGGGGCGCTGACGCCGTTCTTCACTCTGGAAAGGGCGCATCGAGTGCTGGCCAGCCCACTGGCGCCAGGCCACCCTCCGCGACTGGTGGTGGCCAGACTACTGCACTATAGGGACAGAGACATCGTCCTGCAGAAAGCTTGCATAGATGGCCCCTTTGTGGTGAATAACCCTAAAGTCTCAATGTTCCCTGACTACACCCCGGAGGTCCAACAGAAGCATGCCTCATACATTGAGGTCAAGAAAGCACTCAGAGATGAGGGCATCCAGTATTCTCTTATGCTCCCAGCCAGACTCCACATTGTGGTAGACTTTTGCGAGGATCCCAAAGTGGCCTGGGATTGGATTTAGGCTTACTGTACTGAGAAGCCTGGGTCAGAACCGAAACCCCAACGAGGGGCAAGAGGCCGCGGACCCAGGAAGCATTCTCAGCGACGATCTGAATGCATTGGGGCAAAGAAACCAAACTCCTCGCAGACAGAACCGGAAAGGGCCGCGGTGCTGCAAGCGGTGGTGGAAATCACCCGGAAAAGTGGTTCCCCATCGGAGGAGGGATCAAGATCCATGAAGGGAACTGAGGGTTCAGAAATGGACTACTCCAACAGGAACAGCCTGGAGCTCCCGGTGGTGACCCCGAACACCGCAGATGACATTATATGACTGGAGATGGCCAGCCTGGGTTGGTTGTAAGTCTGGGCCAGTGCATGGGGCACCGGAGTACACCACAATTTGTTTTGTACTCTTGCTGCACTCAACAGAGTAGGCAGTCTTGCGAGGCCACGACCCCCCTTGGAGGACTTCACTGTGTTTGGTTTGGGCCTTCACTGTTTTGTACTTCAGTACACTTGGAGTTTGGGCAGATGGCCGTTGCCAGGATGCTCTGGGGCCGGGGAGTTGTTGCAAGTTGGGGATTTTTGTGTTTGATTTGCTATGTTCCTCATGCATGCAGGGATGTCTCAATTTTGAATCATACTGGTTTAGCAGGTGTGGGAAATCTCAGAAGGGGCGGTGCTTGGAATTATACAGGATGGCGGTTGCACACCAAGACCTGAAGTTACTCACGTGGAACATTAGGGGTATGGGGTCTATGTCCAAACGCCATAACATTCAAAGCTACCTGAAACGCCTAGGAGTACAGATAGCACTTCTTGCAGGAGACGCATCTCGTTCAGGGGAAGGTAGGGAAACTAAGGAGAAGATGGAGAGGACAGATCTTTGCCACTACATTTTCAGCGTATGCATGAGGAGTGCTGATATGGATCCAGCCGGGGGTCCCCTTTGAGGCAACACGCACGTTAATTGATAAGGAGGGAAGGTATGTGTTGGTCGCGGGGCGATTATTAGCTCAGGAGATTACACTATGCTGCTGTTATGCCCCCAACCATGATCAAATGGCATATTTGTCCTCTCACTCCACTCACATAGCTGATATAAAAGTGGGGCAGATAGTGATGGGGGGTGATTTTAATTGTGTAGCGGATGTACAGTTGGACCGATCCCATCCCCCCGTCAGGATCTCAGGCGCATAGAATAGCAGCTGGACTGCGGGAGTGGATAGCACACTGGGACCTGCAAGATATATGGCGACTCCAGCATAGTGGAGATAGGGAATACTCCTTTTACTCCCACTTACAGCACCTTCACATGAGATTAGATGCATTCTGGTGCTCTCCAGCAATCGGCACCCTCATTAAACACACTGAATACCTCGGCCGCACAGTCTTGGATCATAGCTCATTGTTAATATCGTACGATCCACACAGGCGGAGGCCCCCAATACCTACATGGAGGCTTAACCCCGTGGCATTAGAGGATGTACCGTTTGTGGAATCCTTACGATCTACTATAGTCACATATTTCAACAAAAACACAGACACTGCCTCTCCAGCACTAGTAGAATGGGAGGCTTTTAAAGTGGTGGTGAGGGGGCACTGCATGGAGCAGACAATGGGAATACAAAGGGAACTACCCAGAGAGCTCTTGGATCTGGAGGGAGAAATGCGTACATTGGATAATATGCAGGGCCCGGGGTGCATGCACATGAGCAATTATTGTCTAGATGGAAATAATATGATGAGGTACTGAAACGGCTTCGATCTCTTGCCTATAGAACGTACATGGACAGAGTGCAAAATGAGGAGGGGAAGGCTGGACACTTACTGGCGTGGCTCATTAGGCCTGAGTCATGGGGCTCTCTGATAACTCATATAAAAACAATGGTGACATGATCGAATATGACCCGGACAACATCAATGGTGTCTTTCAGGGATACTATGAATGATTATATGTCGCCCCGCAGGGTGCCTCACAGGCGGAGCTTAGTGCTTGCCTGGCCCCACTGAATCTCAGTGTGGTGGATGACGAGACTGCAAGGCAGTTGGGGGTGCCAGTTACCTTACAAGAAGTTAGGGGTGCCATTACCTTGATGGCGGGTGATAAGACGCCGGGCCCTGATGGCCTCCTGGCTGAGTTCTCTGCGAAGTATGGAGTCAGACTGGCCCCCCGCCTGGTAACTATGTTAAATGAGGCTCTTCGACTGGGACATCTGCCGTCCTCCACGTGGTCGGTGCTGGTGATCCCGCTCCCCAAGACTACATGCCAGGAGGCAGGGGTGAAAGATTTCAGGCCCCTGTCCATGCTTAACACCGACTTTCAGCTATTAAGTAAGATACTAGCAATTAGATTACTCCCACACATGGAGCGTTTGGTTAATCCTGACCAAAATGGGTTCATCCCCTCCCGTAACGCATCGTACAATTTACGTAGATTCTACTCAGTGCTCTACCATTCAGATCCCAGGAAGTTGTCACGGGCTGCTTTCCTCTCAGTTGACCTGGACAAAGCGTTTGACACGGTGAGTTGGGATTACTTAATTGAGGTCATGCAGAAAATGGGGCTGGGGCGGGCTGGCTGAAGTGGGTCCCATTGTTATATACTTCCCCCAAAGCAAGGGTTAAGACGGGCAATACTATCTCTCCAGAGTATACGATATCACGTGGGACTCCCCAGGGATGTCTTTTATCCCCACTCTTATTCGCGCTGGCGGTGGAACCACTGGTCGAGCTTTTTCGCCAGGGTGGGGAGGGCCTGGGATTATCGTTGAATGGCAGAATATACTTGATCTCTTTATATGCCGATGACTTGCTGATCTACTTGAGAGATGCCGTGAAGGGGGCGGGAACCGCTTTTAGGCTACTGGAGGACTTTGGTTACCTGTCGGGCCTTCAGGTTAACCACCACAAGACACATTTGTTCCAGGTGGCTGGACCCTCCCCTAGACCGTGGGAACTCCCTGAGAAACATAACTGGACTCCCAGTACTTTTAAATATTTGGGTATCCGGATCTTTCACCATTGGAGGACATGAGGGAGGGCAACCTGGGCAGGGCACTCTGCTCGCTTCGCTCTAGTGTGGCCTTTTGGAGCTCGTTGCGGCTACCATTGATGGCCAGAATCTCACTGACCAAGATGGTTATGCTGCCCCGCCTACTGTATTTCTTCGCTAACCTACCGGTGTTGATGCCCGCGGGGTGGTTCTGGCCACTAGATGCACTGGTACGAGACCTCATTTGGGCAGACTGGAGACACAGAGGGGCCGATTCCGATCTCGGCCGGTAGGGCTCCGAATCGGATTCGGCATAACCGGATCCGATTCGGAGCCCTATTTCCCGACCGATTCGTACGCGCGTCCGGACGAGCGAGTACGATGCGAATTCGCCGACCGACTCGTTCAGGCATCCCAACCGCTCCGACCGACTCGTTTCCGGGTCTAACCGCACCGACCGACTCGCTCGGACACGACTCGCACCGCGCAATGGAGACGTTCCCTGGCCGGGTAAGTATGATGCGCGCCGCGAGCAGTCCGACCGACACGCGCCGTCCGGCTCGAAAGAGCAGTCGGAGCCGTACTTCGGGGGTCCGTGTCGGACCCCCCTGTACGCGTAGCCATGCGAGTCGCTCATAGGGGGGACCCATGGGTCCCCCCTACCTGTGCATGTACGGCGCAAGTCGCTTCGCCGCGTACCCGCTGTAGGGGGCGCCCTTGTTCGCCTCGCACCCATTGAGGCAATGGGAGCCCGCATACGCGTTGTACGACCGGCTCCCATTGACTTCAATGGGAGTCCGACCGACTCGAGTACGATAGCATACGGACGCATTGTACTCGTTCGGTCGGGCTGCACGGGTCCGATTCGGTCAGAAATCTCTCCGGGTCCGGCTCGGTCGGATAGATTTCCGGCCCGAATCGGAATCGGCCCCAGAGTGTCATTGCGGACCCTACAGCGTCCCATGAGATAGGGGGGACTGGGAGTACCGGACTTCGAACTTTATCAACTGGCTGCACAGTTGCAATGGGTGGCTCAGTGGTTGAAGGGGGTGAAACAGGACAGAACTTACCTGATAGAACCAGGGCAGCGCCCACGCCTATTACTGGCCAAGCTGCTGAATCAGGCTGTGAGGGTTCCATATACCTCGACATTACAGTCCACAGCCTTACAGTGCTGGAGAAGGTGCATGGCAAGGCTACAGGTTACTCCGAGATATTCCCCGACATTACCACTGGTGGGGTTGCCTTATGGAGAACCCCAGGCGATCCTGGGGACAGAGCAACTAGCACCTTGGACAGAGGCTGGGATTGGGACAACGGGGGATTGCTATCAAGACAAATGCTTTCTTACCTTTGCTGAACTAGTGGATGGGTATGGACTCCCTCCAGGCCAGTTTCTTATGTATAAAGTGCTGATACGAGCGTTTGGGCGGCTGTGGGGAACAGGGAGAGAGGAACCGGACACACACATGGTTCTCCATTCACTGCTTACACTGGGTACAGCAGGGCATCAAATAAAGTGGTTCAATGCATCGCTCCTAGAGGCGTCCCTGTCACCGATGCTAAATTTAAGGGGTAGATGGGAGAGATTCCTTGATAGGGCACTCACTGATATAGAGTGGCGCCGCGTATTAGAATCACCAAAGAAAATCTCCTGCAACACCCATCTAAAATACTTGCAATTTAACTACATTCACGTATATGACCCCCCACCGCATCCGGGCTGCCTTTGGAGGAGAACCAAGAGGCTGCCCGAGGTGTAGTCAATTAGATGCGGACTTCCACCATATGACTTGGAGCTGTGTGTCACTATGAAGTTTCTGGTTAGCGGTACTGGCCAAGATTAATAGTACGCTGAACTGTACATTGGATCACTCGGTGGAAGTTTACCTACTTGGTCTGTACCCTAGGCCACCCAAATGCAAGGTGGGGAACAGATTTATTGATTTGTCCCTGGCACTAGCTAAGAGGCGAATCGCTATAATATGGAAATCAGCCATGGGACCGCAGATCAGCACGTGGGCTCAAGAGGTATCTAGGTGGGCTGCTGCAGAGGATAGAGCTTTGAATAGGGAGGAGCTGAGGGGCCTGTAGGCACCCAATTGCTGAGGCATGGAGGGACATTTTGTTTAATTGGGACCACCCGAGCAGCTCCAATAGTGAGGAAGACGAAAGTGGGACTCTCACAGAGTAAGAGGCTGAGAGCGTTGGGGTGGTGAGGGGGTGATGTGTGCTAACCGCCACGACAGGGACACCCCGGTTGCTGACTCTGAGACACCCCTGCCCTTACCCCCCTCAATAATACGGGCGCTTAAGAATAAACATAGGGGTCTATTCGATGTTAATAAAGTTTAGACATGTCCCACCTTGACAAGAATATACTAGTTCACCACCCCTAACACCAAGACTGTCAGAGATATGGACACCTGCATGGACTGTTTGAAGAGGCTTTTCTTTTTTAACATGATATTAATTAGAGGTATCTATGGCATGTCTGATCCATGGAGTAGCCGGTGAATATCACAGCGTTCACTTGTAACTAGTAGGCCCCAGGGAATAAGTAATATGGCATATAAGGCGCATCTTAGATATGTGAAATGGGGGACGTTAATAAGCTGCAGCCCTTCTGAGATAGACGGAGGGGCGCGGCTGATGTATATGTGGTTCCATAACCTCATACATTGTCTGTTGCCTATGAATATAAATGTGATGCAATAATGCCTTCTGAAACATGTTAACTGCCCAGTTGGGTAGAAATCAGTTAAATCTTGTTCCACCTATGCTATGTTATTAATTAATGCCTACAGTATACTGCTATGTATGATTACAAATGCCAATAAAGATATTTTACCAAAAACATTATTCAGCATCAAATGAGATGATATGTTGTTATTTCTCAAAGATGCTAATGCTGATTTGCTGCATGCCATCAACCTCTTAGATCAGTTTGGGCAAGCCTCAGGGTCAGTGGCAAAACTAAACTAGAGGAGGCCCCTCTGCAAAGTACATGCAGGCCCCCCCACACTGCGGACCCAGTTTATAGCTCTGAGGCCAAGAACCTGCTAGTTCCAGAGGGGGCCCTCAGAGCTCATGCCCAACCTCCCTCGCACCGAGGGGGCTGCGGGGGCTTTTGTTACGCCACTGCTCAGGGTTATGTATTAACTGGAATATATCATATTTGTTCCCATTACAGAAGGATGTGTAGCAGCCTGTGGATCTGAGGGGGCTTTATTGGGAGGGAACGTATCTAAAATATCTGGGGGTAAGATTATACCATGCTCCCATTGATTTATTGGAGGGTAACATTGGTGTGGCGATTAAAAGTTTACAGAAAAGTGTAGATTTTTGTAGAACACTGCTGCTTTCAGTTTCAGGATGAATAGCAGTAGCAAAACTGGTGGCGTTGCCATGATTACTTTACATCTTCACAACATTGCCCATAGTGATAACATGTAGAGTATTTAGGGACATTGATTCTTTGTTGGTTTCTCTTATTAGGGGAACAGGTAGGCGAAGAGTATCATTGGCAAAGTTGCAAAGCCCACTAGTCAGAGAGGACTAGCTGCCCAAGACATGGAAAGCCATTACCTAGCAGCACAGTTGCAATGGTTTACACAATGGATTAATTGGGGAGGTGAATTTGGAGAGAAAACCAGATTTAGATATGCTGTATAAAATAATCATGACTCCTGTCAGAGGACCAGTGTGGGGAATGCCCACACATGGAAAGTTGTGCAGCACTGTTGGTGTCATGCGTTTCAACGAACACATACTCAGAGGCCCTATGCCCAGGGCATTTCGTGGAGAGGTTTGGAACAAATCATTCCGGGGTGAAGATTGTGGGGCTTAGTGGAGTGGGCAAACCATGGAGTGCATACTTTAGGAGATTTGTATAGTGACGGGGTGATATTATCATTTGAGGAATTTTCAGCCACTTTTAGGATCCCAAGAGGACAATTTTTGTTGCATCGAGAGGTGATTGCTTGATTGCGCAACCATTGGGTTACTGGTTTAGTAGAGCCGCACGTACATAGTACATGTCAATTTTGTGTACCACGACGGGTCGTATGAAGGCGGTGACGTGCCTTTATCAGGCAATAGGAAATGATATAATAACACCTCTTGTTGGTGTAAGAGAAAAGTAGGAGGAGGATTTGGTACATCCAATACCAGAGTTGGAATGATCTAAAAGTCTTGGAAATTCATACATTGTATTTAGAAATGTGAGATGTAAAATTATAATTTGTTTCTTCTTGTACAGAGCGTATCTAACTCTGGGAAAAACAGCTTGAATTTATCAGACAAATGAGGCATGTCTGAGATGTGGTGAACATGGTGCAGAAATGTTGCACATGGCATGGTCATGTGCATTATTAGTGGAATACTTGTGGGAAGTAATATGCTGTATAAATGAGGCAACAAAGCGATCAATTGAGTGTACTCCTATGGTCTGTCTGCTGGGGGTATTTCCAAGATCTGCAAAGTGTAAAAATACTACAGGATTTATTGATTTAGCTTTGGTGCTTGCAAGACGTGAAATAACTATGAACTGGAAGGCGCTCAGGTAGGGGTAGCAAAATGGAAAGTGGAGTCGGTTCATTGGACGGGTTATGAG
This sequence comes from Calotriton arnoldi, assembly GCA_963921515.1. Lineage (NCBI taxonomy): Eukaryota > Metazoa > Chordata > Amphibia > Caudata > Salamandridae > Calotriton > Calotriton arnoldi. The sequence continues at coordinate 81,927 of CAWUFW010010677.1, forward strand.
AGTGCAGTATTGTATAGTGATATGAGGAAAGGAAGAGGATCAATTGAAAATGTTTGTGCATGGGATCATTTATTAGATTCCCTTAAAGTTTTAGAAAAGAGTGATGATTCTGGGATCAAAAATGGGTAAAAATGTAATTTGCAAAATAAATATGTGGTATTCATACTGTAATGGGGACTGGACTTATGGGAGGGTAGTGGTAGTGGGGATAAGTTGTTTAATATTGGTATGCATGTCTTATTATAAATGCTAATAAAAATTTGTTTACAAAAAGAACTGGTGTCAGACCTAGGGAACGCACGTAACCTCTTTGATGCTAAACACTGCCTGTCCATGACGTGGGACAGACTGGGTACACATATCCACACTAGCTAAAGACTCCAAAAGGGGAGATAAGTCTTGTCATCTCTTGGCTGTTAAAGAAGGAACACCCTTAGACTCCCCCCCATGTTACAGTTGAAACAGGATGGAGAAACTGACATTATTTCCAGAGTACGGATGAATGATAAATTCAAATAGCACTTAGAATTGATATATACACACTTGCAAAGTACACCCATAGATGCGATATCTAAATACCTTGCAGAATTGCACTTGCCGTCTCTGTCCTGGGAGAAGAAGGATGAACTTGAAACTCCAATCACAACTGAGGAGCTTAATGAGGCTCTAGATGGAATGGAAAAACGTAAATTGCCAGGAGTGGGCAGCCTGAAGGAAGTTCTGCTACAGGGGTTCTCAAGTAGGGTAGCCAAAGAACTGCTGCATGTGTTCCTTGTAGCTAATAAAATAGAAATACAACCCCAATCTATGAGGCAAGTGATAATCACTTTAATCCCAAAGGGAGATAATGATTAGGTACTTATAACTTCATTTTGCCTTCTTTCTATGCTCAGTACCGACATTAAAGTGCTGAGTAAAGCTGTGGCCAACAGGATGCTTTGAGTCACGGAACCTTTAATCCATAATGACCAAACAGGTTTTGTACAGGCAGGAACACTAGTCCAGTTGAAGATAGCTTGCATGACACACAAGTCCCTTCACCACAACACACTTGTACTGCAGTGATTTGGAACTATATGAGGAATGGGAGGTGCACAAATGCAAATGTAATTCAAACATGATACTTGTAACTGTGTATGTGTTCTGGTGAATTGGGAGGGGCGGGTGTCTAGTAACGGCATGGCGTTGCTGATGGGTCTGTAGTAATTGTTTTTCTCTTGCACAAAATGCAATAAAGTTTAATTTAAAAAAAAGAATTGATTTGCAAAGGGATATTAAAGAGTAAGTGTCAATTAGGGCATTTTTTGGAGTTTCACCCAGTCTGTCCCATCCTTCGGGGACACTATTCCAGAAGGTAGATCCGTTATGCATAGAATTTAGTGATTCTGGGAGAATAATGTCATCCACCTGGATGGTTGGCATGGCTAGAAGGCAGTAGTAATGCAGACATAGGGATGGAAGTGGAGTCATTTGTGAACCATACAGTTATTTTGTAAATTACTCAACTTGCTGCAAGTGGATCAATTTCTGGGTAAAAGCGATGTGGTCTTTGGATCCTCTGTAACTTGTGGAGGAACTTTTTTGTTAGCCACTTGCATAAACTGTTGCAATAATACAAAATGATGTAAAAACAGGTAGAACAAGGGTAGTTTTATTGGCAAGAAGCAGAAGAGGCAGGACAACTCTTGCCAGTTGCAGTCAATGCTGCTAGTGTTCATACTGAGTATACAGGATATACGCCCACTTTAATGCTACAAAAAATCACGTGAATTCATAAAACTCATAAAATCAAATGGATCCAAAGTTGAAGACCTGCTTGAGTGATTAAAATTCTAAAACGTACCTTCAATGTCTGTGTCCTCTACGCTAACGATCCTTCAATACAGAATCTCAGAAGAATCACCTTGGATCATTATTCACTGTTAAATGCAAAAATAACAATTGATGGATGGAATGCTAAACAATGTCAAACATTCACCCCCAGTACAGAGTCCTGGGTCTAAATCCATTGTTGTTTTGCTCACCATGCCTTTCCAGTTTGGACCCAGCCATATGCAAATCAGTCTTGACCCTGCTCCCCATGGGAAAAGTTGAGCCCAAACTGCCAGGCCAGAACCTCCCTGAACTGGCAACAAGCATCCCGGGACCAGTTTCAGGGTATCACCCCCTCATCAGCCAGGTGAGCTTGACTCCAGTGGCATGGTGAGCAAACGACCCATGTCTGGGCATACTCGTCCCACTCGGTGTGACAAATGCAAAAAGAACAATTGATGGACGAAATGCTGAACAATGTCAAACATTCACCCCCAGTACAGAGAAGTGATAACCTGAAACTGGTCCCAGGATGCTTGTTTCCGGTCCAGGGAGGACCTGGACTGGCAGTTCGGGTTGGACTGTTCCCATGAGGAGCAGGGTCTAGACTAAATTGCATATGGCGGGTCCAAACTGGGGTGGCATAGTGAGCAAAAGAATGATGGATTCAACCCAGATCTCTTGACTGGCTTGATTAGTTGAAAAGTTTCAGAACTCGGCCCATCATCTTGTTGAGTTTGCTATGTTCACCCTAAGTGGCAAAGGTTGTGCCCAGACAAGGGTCCCTTGCTCGCTGTGCTACTGGATTCAAGCTAGCCTGGCTGATGAGGGGTGATACCCTGAAACCAGTCCCAGGATGCTTGACCCGGTCCAGGGAGAACCTGGCCTGGCAGTTTTGGGCTGGAATCTTTTCATGAGGAGCAGGGTCAAGACTGATTTGCATATGGCTGGGTCCAACCTGAGGTGGCATAGTGAGCAAAACAATGATGGGGGTCACCCACATCTCCTGTAACACTATAACCTCCCTGTCCCTACACAGTGACAGATGGACATCACACATACACTGCAATGTTTTGATTTCTGGGTTTTTTGATTTTTGATAAATCTTCTCTTCATATGTGTTCTTTGGATATGTTTGTTTGATATATTGACGACATGCGTACCACATGCACATTGATAAAGTATACCGACGTGGTTTTCAGTCTGCTTTATATGATGACTGTAATGCCCAATATGTATTAACATGTGTATATGTATACACTATCCTTGGGGTAGTCTTGCCATGCTTAAGCAAGATTCTAGTTGCCACGTTTTGTTATATATATTGTTATATATGTTCATTTTAATGTTTAATGCTAATCTTAATGCACACTCCAGGTACCAGTCTCAAGAGTGAAGATTGTTAGTCCACCCAATGAGCAAAATAAATCAATCATGGTTTTTGAAACTGTATGAAGACACCAGTGATTAACTTATGTAAAATCTGTTCCCACAGAATACCATAGCTTCTCTTGAACCTGTTTTCATGCCCTGGTATTGTGGGGTCAATATGGCAAACCCCTAGATGTTGACACATGTGCACCTCAAGAAGCGATCAGTGATTGGCGTATGTGGATTCAAAGCACAACTCCAGCTTTTGAGAGGCCCTCGAAGAAGGTGAAGGCCCTATGGAGGAGCACAGCCAGTAAGCCTGCCAAAAATCTACAGGTACAGATTGGATGCGGCCCCTTTTTTGCCCTTGCTCCAAATGGCAAAACCTTTTTATATCCCTTCTCTCAGTCCCCTCTCAGCTGAGTTGTACTGTTGAAACTCACTTAACACAACCAGGAGACCAGCCTGGTCACCTAATCTGTGCATGCTTGCACACTACAAGATGGCCAACAAGAGTTTTACATGGAATACGTGACCCGCATCGCATGCCCTTTTAAGTCAGCCCATCCTTCCACCTATCACTAACGACACCCCAGACGTTGTAGTGTAGCTCCTATTTCCCTTATAGGCTCTGCGCATTGGAATAATATATCCTATAGGTTTGACATAGGACTAAGGTCGGTATGTCCCTATCGAGTATATTAAACTTAATTACTTGTGCCAGCTAGCTCAGAGGCCACTAGAAACTTCTTGACGACAAGAAGGGAGTAGTTTCTGGCAGCCGCAAAACATGACCACTGTGTTTCCCTTACAGAACCAGGACGTGTCCCAGAGTCGTAGAAACAATCGATAACTATTTCACTCAGCTCAGTCGTGCATGGTTCAGTTATTCTCAAAGTTACACAGAAATAACAGACGGGCGTTTCAATAAATAGGTTTATTGAACAGTCTTGTTTCTGTTGTAAGTTAGATGTGCTGTTACGATCACAAGACAGTATGCGAGATAAATAATGTACAGAGTGAGCAGTAGAAATAAATAATACTGCGTTAGCATTATCTTTTCAGCATATATGCATTTACATAAAATGACACAGCCTAAAAATGCGAGTACTCATACAATGCGTTTCTAGCCTAGTTCTACCCCAGTGTACCTAACCTGTCCTAGGTGTAGGGAGAAGTAGAAGTAGGTGATGTATTCCTGACTAGAGTATGCTAAGAGTATGTTACGCCTAGTATGCCAAGAGTCTAGTATGCCAAGAGTCCCTCTAGGTTCTAGTGTGCTCCATACCTGAAGAATGAGAGAGGTAGGAATCTCTTTCTGGACTCGAACTCCAACACCCCGCAAGGGAAGTTAGATCACTGGAAGCTGGACTCTCTGCATGCAGGAATGACAGCGTCTTCTCAGTGCGTCTGGCCGGGAATCGGGCTCCTCTGAAGTCGAGGTCTCCTCTGATTTACAGGGGTTTGGGAAGGTATATTTATACCTGAAAATGTTAGCATTGACGTGAGTTGGGCAGCGAAAGACGTCATGAATGAACCCCTAAGGAATAATGGTTCATGCATAATATATGAGTCCTTGAAGAAATCAATAGTCCTGGGCAAGGGAAACTCCGCAGCCTAAGGGTCTGTTTTTTTCATGGACTCGTTGAGACGCTAGGGTGGACGGATGCCAGAATCCATGCCTGTATTTGGAGTGCATGGTTTATGCCTAAATAAGGTCTGGGATTTTATGCCTATATAAGGGCAAGGCGAATTGTGCCTATATAAGGACATGATTCTAGAAAGCCCGTTTATGGACACCCTATAAAGTATACAACAACGTGACTAGAGCGCCCGACCCGCATATGCCAACTGGACTGGCCATGGCACACTGAGGACTTCCAGCATTGTATGAGTAAGTGCAGCCACTACCCACTTTCCCAAGTGGCTCATGGCCCACAATCATTTTAATGAATTGAGCCCCTCTCCCCTGCCCCACAGTCTGCTTCCAGAGTGGCACCAATGCCGCCTCAGCCCGGAATGGTTTAGTCAAACAAGTCTGCCCGAGAGGCACATGGAGGACTGTCTGAATAATAAAAGTGCAGCCGCAACTCGCTTTCAATAGAGGTGCTCAGCTCACATATGTTAAATTAATTGAGCTCCTTCCCACAAGCCGTGCAGATGGCACACTGCTTCCAGCGCAACACGAGGAAATGCAGCCACAACCCGCTTTCCCAAGCAGCTCCCAGCAAGCAATCTTTTTAATTAATTGAGCTCCTCTTCCTTGCCCCAAAGTCCGCTTCCAGAGCGGCACCAACACTGCTTCAGACCGGAATGGTGTTGTTAAATATGTTGACCCGAGAAGCACACGGGGGACTGTAGTGTCGCTGCGCCAATACAAATGACACAGACACTGTTCTTGATGAGGAGAGCTTTATTCACATGCACCCACTACCTTCGTATCCCCGCTCTAACCTAACTTCCCTCGCTCCACCTCTTCCGCCACCCGGCTCTCCTCCCACCTCTTAGCCTCATGTGCCGGTCCTAACGCCCAACACATATCACAACATTACATCTTCCCCCTTCTTAAACAATTTTAACTATTTTAGATGTGTCCCTGCATGCCAAATTAAACAATAATATAAAACAATATAGTTACAGTTCTTCAATCAGGCGAACTGGTCTCCGATGAGTTTGTTGCGGCCGGAGATGAGCCTCTTGAGCCACCCGTTCCCTTTCGTCAGGAGACGTGGAGGGTCGATGATCACTTATCGACTCAGGTGCATCTCCTATTGCCACACTGTGAGGTGCAGTCAATGCTTCTCGGACATTGGGCATGCATTTCTGAAAATGCGTCACGTTCCTTGTGATCCTCTTGTTCTCCGACGCAGCTGTAATCATGGTCCCTTTTTGTTTTGTCACCAGCAGTGGGCATGCATGATATCGACAGTCTGCTTTTCTCTGTTGTTCTTGTCGCACCAACACCCAGTCTCCCTCATGGATGGATGGCTGTGCAGCTTTTCTCCGTCGGTCTGCATATTCCTTCATCTTCTCCTTTTTCAGTTTGTCTGTGGCTGCTAATTCTTCGTGCTCAGAGTCTTGAGACAAACCACTAGCTGCATCTTCCCAAGTTGGTATTCTGGTGCGCACTGTGCGACCCAACATTAATGTTGCCGGACATTTGCCTGTGGTAGTATGCGGTGTGGTTCGATAGGCGCGTAATACTTCATTTAGAGCCACTTGCACATCACACTTAGAAAGTTCTGCCTGCTGGATGGTCTTCTTTAGAGTGGCCATAAATCTTTCCACCATTCCATTGGCCTGGGGCCACAAAGGAGTGATCTTCCGGTGTCTGAAATTGAGGTGCTTGGCAAATTCAGCGAAGTCTTGCCCATTGAATGGTGGGCCATTATCTGTTTTTACTACCTTTGGTATGCCCCATGCTGCGAAAACCTCATCAAACACCGGTATAGTGGTGGCGGCTTTGGTTGACGTTATGAGGTGCGCAATTGGGAAGCGTGAGTATTCATCCATTATGACCAGGATATACTTGCCAGATTGTAGCAGTCCAAAGAAGTCCACTGCAACCTGATGCCACACGCCATCCGGCAGTTCAGACATTTGAAGCGGCGCAGGTGGATCCTCTCGACTTACTAGCTGACACTGTGGGCAGTCTTTCAGTGTAAGTTCCACCATCTGATCCAGCATAGGGAACCAGACCCGTTCTCGCAGCGCTCTCTTCGTGGCTACAATACCTCTGTGCCCTTCATGCGCTAGGTTGATGACTCCTTGGCGCAACTGTTTCGGGATGATGATCCGTTTGTCTCTTAGTATAAGACCATCTGAGGTGATGGACAATTCATCCTTCACATGCCTGAAAGAGGACAGTTCCTGACTGTCAATCTGTTCACTCTGTCCGGATTCTTCCAAATGCCTCCAACTGTTTGTTTGAATGCGATGTTTTACATTTTGTAGTGTGGCATCTTCATTGGTAGCGTCAAAGATGGCCTTCAGAGGGACTGCAGGTGGTTTGGCTTGAGCCACTACAAAATGGATGTATTCCTCAGCTAATGATGGATTGGATTTGGACGTTGCCTTGGGATGTCGGGACATATAATCAGCAGGATTAGCAGATTTTCCCGGCTTGTGAATGATAGTATAAGTATATTCTTGAAGGCAGATGCCCCAGCGCTCTATTCTAGGTGGCATTTTAGCTCGGGTATTTCCAAAGATGGTTATCAGGGCCTGGTGATCCGTGATAAGTGTGAAGTGTTTGCCGTAGATGAAAATGTGAAAATGTTCACAGGCCCAGACTACCGCCAGGCTTTCCTTTTCAGGCTGGGAGTAGGCTCTCTCTGTGTCCGTGAGACTCCGACTGGCATATGCTACAATATACCGTCGATCACTCTCTCTGTCATATTGAGCTAATATCGCTCCCAGTCCTACGGGACTCGCATCCACGGTGATTTCAGTTTTTCTTCTAGGATTGAAGTATGCAAGATTGTTGGCAGATTCAACCGCAGCTTTGATTTCATGAAAGGTTTGATCACATCTCGTGGTCCATTGAAATGGGTGTCCTTGTTTGGTCAGCTTTCTCAGGGGGTAACTGATAGTGGCATAGTCCCTGATATAGCGTGCACAGTAGCTCGCCATGCCTAAGAAGGAACGTACATCCCCGCGTCTCGCGGCCTGGGGGTGTCATTCAGAGCGGCAATCTTTTCTGGATCTGGTTTCATTCCAGCGCCTGAGAAAATGTGTCCGAAGAATTTTAATGGGGATTTGTGGAATTCGCATTTGTCTTTATTTAAAGTGAGATTAGCCTCTAATGACAGACTCGGTCCAGCGCTGTGTCGTGTTCTTGCATTGTTGCTCCATAGACTAGGATGTCGTCACTGTAGTTTAGAGTGTTGGGAATGTGATGAATTACCTTTCTGATGGCCTCCTGAAAAATCTCAGCGGCAGAAGAGACCCCAAAGCTGAGTCTTTTGTATCTGAACAGTCCTTGATGAGTCGAGAATGTGGTGATATATCTCGATTTTTCGTGAAGTTCCAACTGGTGATAGCCCTTGTTAAGATCTAATTTGGAGAATATTTGCGCACCATTGAGTGACGCAATCATGTCGCTAATATGAGGCCCCGGGTATCTTTCTCTTTCAATGGCGGTGTTGGGTGCCCTCATATCTACACAGAGGCGCACTTTGCCAGGTGAGCCCTTCTTAGGCACAACGACCACCGGAGAGACCCAGGGAGTGGGTCCTGATGTTCTCTCAATGATGTCAGCCTGGAGAAGATCCTGCAGTTCCTCCTCTTCCACCACCCGGCTCTCCTCCCACCTCTTATCCTCATGTGCCGGTCCTAACGCCCAGCACATATCACAACATTACAGGGACTGTCTTTATAAATGGAGTAAGTGCAGACACAACTCGCTTTCTAAAGAGGTGCTCAGCTCGCTTTCGTTTAATTATTCGAAATCCTCCACCTTGTCCCCCAAGCCGCGCAGACAGCACCCTGCTTCCAAAATGGCACGGACACAACTTCAGACCAGAATTGCTTTTTTATTTAACTGAGACCACCCTGAGGCACCGAGGCCCCTCCAGCTCGCCCCTTGTTTAAGTAAGGTTTTTCTATCTGAAACATAGACCGTGCAGTCAGCGCCCTTCTCACAAAAGCGGTACCGACAATGCTATAGCCCACATTGGTAATCTGTGTTCCTTGATTGTTCCACAGCAGACGGAGGCTTCCAGCGTGTTTCCAGTGCATCTCAACCACTGTGGCAGGGCACACGCAGCTCCCCCCTCCCTTCATAAGAAAATGCGACCAGCACTAGCGGTCGTATGCTTACGCTGCATGGAGCACAGACAGCTATGTAAGGTTCTACTAGCTACCTAACGCACTTCTCCACTAGAGGGACTTTGCTGGTAACCCTTACTCATGCTTTCTTCTCCAGACTCAAGCCCCCAAGCAGACAAAGGTGTTCACCTCTCCAGTTAATCCCGTGTTTGACAATCAAGTAAGTGCCTTAACAATGAGGCTACATTCACGTTTTTCGCACCCCACATGCGGACACTCAATGCCAGAGAAGCACCAGCCATAAACACCTGTAATTCACTTCAGAAAACTCAAGCATAGAAACCTGGCATGATCTCACTGACAAACAAGTGTTTTTGGTAACACATATAGCCGAGCACAGGCGTCTGTGATACATGCCACCTTCTCAGTGTGCATTATTTGCCCAGAAAATTGACAAATATTTAACACCTCCACCAGATTCCATAGGCCCTTTTAATGACACTCCTGCCCCCTGTTGGTGGTTGGTCCCCACAGTACAAGCGGTTTGAGAACCATTGGCGGATAAAACATTTTATATAAATATTTACTTGTCAAAATAGGCTCTGCATGCCCTAGAATTTCAGGTACCTGTACCTGGTTTTTAAACCCCTGGTGCACAAAAATATGTAAGCACCTGTTCATATGGTTACAATGAATATATTATTTTAATAGGAACTTCCTTCTTCCAATGTCCTGAGGAGGCCCACAGTAACAAGGGCCAAAACTAGTCGACATTTTTTTTTGAGGAGTCATCCAATCTTAAACACATTAAACAATGCTTTGGACCTACATCTAAAAAACAGAGCACAGGATTATACTCCAAATGAGACTACCCAAAGGACTACCTCCCATGTGGACTGTGCAATAAACAAGAAGTACAGACATTTTGCTCAAATCAACTGGAAGACTAAAGCAAGATTCTAGTTGCCACATTTATTTTGTCTTCTTAATTTTGTTGTATGCACAAGTTAGGCCATTGGTTTGCCTCTTTTGTTATATATGTTTATTTTAATATTTAATGCTAATCTTAATGCACACTCCAGGTACCAGTCCCAAGAGTGAAGATTGTTACGCCACTCAATGAGCAAAATAAATCATGGCTTTTGAAATTGTATGAAGACACCAGTGATTAACTTATGTAAAATCTATTCCCACAGCATACCATAGCTTCTCTTGAACCTGTTTTCATTCCCTGGTATTGTGGGGTCATTGAGGCATACCCCCAGATGTTGACACATGTGCACCTCAAGTAGCGCTCTGCGATTGACATATGTGGAGTCAAAGCGCAACTCCAGCTTTTGAGAGGCCCTTGAAGAAGGTGAGGGCCCTACGGAGGAGCACAGTGAGTAAGCCTGCCAAAAATCTACTGGTAAGGCTGAAATAAGAGATATTGTGCCACAGCATGGCTCAGAGCAAGCACTGATCCAAAGCTGAAATGCTAAAGACAGTGACGACCAGGTACGAAGCTGCGCTAAAGGCAGCGACAGCCAGGTGCAAGAAAGCCCTAGAGGCAGAGACGACCAGGTGCAAAGAAACTCAAAAGGAACAACAACCAGGTACGAGAAAGCACTAAAAGGAGTGACAACCAGGTATAGAAAGTACAAACGTATTTACCAGCATGAGCAGGGGAAGTTCCACATGACCTCGAATCGTGTGTGATGACCCAGCCGGGTTGAGCTGACGATGCATGCAAAGTGGCCAGTAGCATCGAATACACCAACAGGGCTTTGGAATAGTGACATTTTTCAATGGCTGAGGAGAAGGGCGCCAAATATAGCACAGCTGTGTTCCTGAAACCACCACCTCATTTCGATACCGCCAAAAAGAAGAATATTGGTGCCAGATGGACTGCCTGGAAGGAAATGTTTGATTACTTCATAGATGCTATTGAAGAAGCAGATGACAAAAAGATCATCAAATACTTAAAGAACCTTGCAGGTGATGGAGTAAAAGAAGTGGTAAAGGAGATATTGCAAGCTGTTGAAGTATCATACTGTCAAATCAAGAAGACGTTGCAGGTCAAATTCAATTTAATGCTGAATGTCGCCTATGATAGGGACACTTTCAACCAAGGAAGACAGCAACCTCATGAGACGATGGATGAGTTTGTTGAAAGAGTTGATACGCTTATTAAACTCTGCAAGTTCAATGAATTCAATGATGAAGAAGCCTTGCGTAATAAAGTTATTGATGGTTGCCTCTTCAATTGATTCAGATGACGCATGCTGCGAGAAACGCTCAGTTTGGAATAAGTGCTCATGGCTGCAAGAGAGGAGAAATGTGCTGATCGACAAGCTGCTGATATGGAAGCTGGAACAACCCAGAACAAATCAGCGTTGACCATGAAAAGCAAGTAGAAACCCAAAGCAGAGGCCCATATAGTGATGTCTACGAAGAAAAATAAATTGTGCATCCGCTGTGGATTCTCTTTTCCACAAGAAGGTAGATGACCCACCATCGGACAAATATGCAAAGGCTGTGGAAAGAAAACCATTTTGTAACAGTTTGCAAAGTAAAAGAAAAACTAAATGTTTCACGGAGAGAAGAGAAGATGGACACCAGAAAGATCCAAAAGCACTCTAGCTACTCCCACAAGGCCAAATGGCATCATCAACTAAGGTGAGTGGAAGCAAAACAAAGTTGAACATTATCAAATTCATCTTCCAATGGTCCGTTGACATCATCATCGAGTTGAAATACAAATTTACAGACCACAGAGAGGCAACACAAACATTGATAGCACAAATGCTAAAAAAGAATTCTTTCTGGAGTCTTCAGTGTGGTTAATGCTTCTTTTAATAAATCCACAACCATGGATGCGTGATACAAAGCAGATGCAGCCAACGCGTTTCACCCTGAATAGGGCTTCATCAGGGCCATATATGAGGTTTAAGAAGTTTTGAGAGAGCAGGTCGATTCATATAACGTCCATAGAGGCTCAAATTAGTGATGTATGAACTCAGAGTAGAAAAAGCGTGTCCTCATCGAGGTCATCAGATCCGTGACGGAAATAGCGTGTTCACTCTGATAGGTGAATCAATGGTCAACGAGTCAATTCATGTATGTTCTCACATCGTACGGAGCTTGAGAGACGCGGTCTCAGTCCATTAACTGCAGCGTTAATGGACTGACACCGCGTCTCTCAAGCTCCGTGCGATGTGAGCATACATGAATTGACTCGTTGACCATTGATTCACCTATCAGAGTGAACACGCTATTTCCGTCGCGGATCTGATGACCTCGATGAGAATGCTGCTACTCTGAGTTCATACATCACTAATTTGAGCCTCTATGGAGGTTATATGAATCGACGTGCTCTCTCAAAACTTCTTAAACCTCATATATGGCCCTGATGAAGCCTATTCAGGTGAAGCGTTGGCTGCATCTGCTTTGTATCACGCATCCGTGGTTGTGGATTTATTAAAGAAGTATTAACCACACTGAAGACTCCAGAAAGAATTATTTTTTAGCATTTGTGCTATCACTGTTTGTGTTGCCTCTCTGTGCTCTGTAAATTTGTATTTCAATTGTTGGGTTCTTTGGCAGTGGACCTAGGAGGTGGGCAACAGTGACCCCTTGTGTTTGCACGTAGTGTATAGTCAGGTAGTGCAGCGTTAATTATCCCTTACTGCCATTTGTTCCTTTTTCTTCTTATCATCATCGAGTTGAAATGAGGAAGATGGATGTGCGATGCTGATGTCCGTCACAGACCGATGTGCGCATGTAGCATTTTCCGATTGCAAAAAAATACACAAATCTGAAAAGAATCAGCAGATGAAGCAACAAGGTTAATTTGGACATTGTCCTAAAATCAAGGTGAATGGTTGCCCTGCAACTTCCAATATAGTAAATGGTGCATAGATAAACGTCATGCCGCTTAATCACGCTAGGGTGAATGGTTGCCCTGCAACTTACATTATAGACAGTGGTGCATTGATGAACATCATGCCGACAGAAAAGTACAAAAAGCTGTCTCCAATAACACATCTCACACCGTCGAGAACAAATGTGTACACCTGGGCAGCTTCTATGCCTTTGCAGAGTAAAGAATCCTTAGTGGTGACCATGCAGCAAAAGCAAATGACAGTGCAAGCGCCAATTCATGTCCTACCAGATTCTTCATCGAGTGCATGCCTATTAAGTTTCGATACTTTTGCTGACATGGGACTGATCTCTATTAACGACAACTTGAATGCCCATTCTGAAATAGTTAGTCAATTCCCAACATTGTTTCATAGACTTGGGAAACTTAAGAGAATAAAGGTACAGCTTCACATTAATGAAGATATTCGCCTTGTGGCACACTGACACCGTCAAATTGCTTTTCACTTACAAGAAGCCGTTGCGAAAGAACTAGAAACACTGTTGAGACATGACATCACTGAGCACTCTACTGGTCCGACACCGTGGGTTTCACCAATTTTGGTGGTGCCAAAAAAGGGCAGTGGAGGTTCAGTGCACATTTGTGTTGATATGCGACAGGCCAACAAAGCAATTGAAAGAGAAAGACATACAGGTCCACAAATTGTGGACACGATCACGCAGCTAAATGGCGCTAAAGTCTTCTCCGCCTTAATCTGAACAAAGGCTACCATTAACTTGAATTGGAAGAAAACTGTAGGTACATTACTACTTTTTCAACTCTTGTTGGTTTGTTCAGATATAAAAGACTCAGTTTTGGTGTGTCATCAGCTGCAGAAATCTTTCGGGATGTCATTTGTTGAATAGTTCAGCCTATCACACATGATTTTGGCTACAGTGATAATGTACTGGTGTTTGTGGCTACACGAAAGGAATGTGACAAAGCACTCACACGTTTGCCATCTGCTTGCTGATGTAGGTCTCACACTAAATGCAGAGAAGTGTGAGTTTCACAAAAACAGATTTAAATTCTTTGGGCATATTTTCTCTGAAAAGCGAATGACTCCTGACCCCTAAATGGTACAAGCATAGTTGTCTACTTGACCTCCAGAAGATGTGACCATGCTGTGATCCTGGCCAGCTACTGCTCTAGGTACATGTGTGATTTTGCCACTGTGAGTGCCTCTGTAAAAGAATTAACAAAGTGAGATGTTCTGATTTAATGGTCATCTGAATGTGACCGAAGCTTCAAGAAAATAAACATGCAACAATAATGCAACTGAAATGGCTTACTTTGATCCAAAATTGCATACAGAGATTGTGGTGGATGCAGGCCCGGTGGGGTTGGGAGCGATCCTTGCTCAACACAATGGACATCCCAATGCTCAGAGACACAGTGTGGCGTATGCTAGCCAGAGTCTATATCAGACTGAACGTGCTTATTCTCAAACGGAGCAAGAAAGCTTAGCTGTAGCATGGGCATGTAAACACACCCAAGTGTTTCTGTACAGAAAGCATTTCACCCTTGTCACGGATCATCAGATGTTGCTCATCCTCTTCAGAAATCCGAAACCCATAATTCCCCCTTACAACAAAATTGTGCGGGTTGCATCTGCAGGAGTATTATTACACTATTGTGCACAAATTGGGGAAGGATCAAAACGCCACAGACTACTTTTCATAAGTTCAAGTTTGTTCGGGAAGAACTTTCCGTTACACATGATTGTGTCATACTAAGAGGAGCAAGTATAGTTATCCCTGAAAGCCTGAGGCAACAAGTCATTGTACTGGTACTCGAAGCACATTGTGACATTGCTGCAACCAAAACAGCCCTCAGGGATTGAGTGTGGTTCTCGCGTCTTGATGAACGAGTTGAAAGGGAGCCTAAAGCTTGTCATCTATGCAAATGTTTGTCTCCCAAAATGATTCAGCCCCTGTTAAACATAACTGATCTTCCTAGGAAAGCCTGGGAGAGAATTGCAGTCCACTTCTTAAGATCCCTCATTAACAGACATCCACATCATCTCATGATAGTTAACGATAAGTAATCACGTTTTCCTATAGTGGAAGGCTTATCAGTAACCACACATGACAGAGTCATCGAGAAGTCCACTTCTTCAGATCCCTCATTAACGGACATCATCTCATGATAGTTAACGATAAGTAATCACGTTTTCCTCTAGTGGAAGGCTTATCAGCAACCACACATGACAGAGCCACAGGCAAATGGCGCTGTTGAATGATTTAAGAGTACTTTGAAAAGGGTGGCTCAGCGTGCTGCACTAGAAGGCATCAACCTCAAGTCAGCCTTACGCCTAACCCTTCGTGCCCACCGTTCTACTCTTCATTCCCCAACAGGAGAATGTCCTGCCATCTTGCTGTTCAGGAGAACACTTGAAATGAAGATGCCACAATGGACCACTAGTCAATCAATAGGTCCTGCAGAGATACAAAATAAAGGCCTATGCCGATAAGCGCAGATGCACTTGAGATACGGTTTTCGAAAAAGGAGACCGAGTTATTGTCAAACAAAAGCGGACACGCAAGACTAATGTTCCATTTGATGCTGAACCGCTAAGGATTGTGGCAACCAAAGGACTTATGGTAACTACCCAACGACCTGGAAAATCCATAATCAGAGACTCGTCACTTTAATCCTTTGCCTCTATGTTCATCAGCTCCAGACTTCATGAGGTAGGCAAGTTCCCCTGAGTACCCAAGTCAAGCATCCGACTCTTCTCCAGAGATGCCAGGTGAAGGCTCCCCTCCTCCATCTCATGCAACTAGATCTGGAAGACTGGTGCGATCACCTCGACGAGACACCAAGGAGTTATAATATGTATGTGTATATATATTTTTTCATACTTTTTATTTAACAAAGGAGGAAATGTTGTGTCTTTTGTATGTGTGAGGCCTCCAGTGGCCCTCGGCTGACTCCTTACAAGTATTACATAATCTGGTGGGTGTAACTGGGTGCTGTTAATAAAGTTTGTGATGCAGTGAGCTCAGTTAATGGTTGCATGCTGAAGAATAAAGATGTGCAAACCAGAGCTCCGTATGTGGCGTAGTCTGTTACATGCTCCCAAGCTGGGGAGACTCTACTGAGTTTCTTGAACATTCCGCGTTGTTTTTTGACTTTTGAACTGAGTTTACTGAAGCTTTATGTTTACTCTCATTCTTTTGATATAGAATTGTTCATGGGTTCTGACAGACTCCTTTCTCCCCATTCTTAGAATAGGGATTCTTTCCTTTATGGAACATGTGCAATGCATTATTAATACTCTGCATGTTGATTTGACATTAATATGATTCCAATAAATACTTTATTGATGAATTTTTTGATGACCTAATAAAGATGACCTCCCAAAAGATTTTGAATTATTAAAACCCTTAACACTCACTCCTACCTCTCTTTATTGACTCACGAATAAAATAAATGAATTGTGATGATAATTTACTTGTTATTTTGATTTTAGCTTCTTAAAACAATGCCCAAGATCTTTTGGCTTGACAGAGCAGGAATTAGCCCGGATGATGTTAAACTAGAAACTTTAATTTACACATAATTTTCACTGCTGTTAATTTGGTAGCAGAGATGCGGTTTACGCTGAGAAGAGAAATTATAAATAATTACCCGAGCTAGAGAAACGCCTAGGTCCCATTGCCCAAAGCCCAGAATCTTAAGACTGACAAAGTGCAATTTTCAAGGTCAGTTGCTGTATTGTAGGTGTGAGTATCAATATTGTTATGTGTTGTGAATATTGATCATTATTGTGCTTATTTATGAGATATCAGTGAGACATTGGTGTACGAGTGATGAATGAATTAGTGATGTTTATGTGCTTATTGTGAAGAAGTCAAAAAGGTTATTGGGCCTGATGTAGCCTAAGATCCCAGGATAGATAAAATAGATATTGAGAAGTGTACAATACACTATATGGTTTTTCTTGACTGCTAGAGATTTGTGGTGTAGGTTGCGAGATACCGTCTACTACACAATTGAAAGAAGGACTGTAACAATTTGTTGTGATTGTACTAATATTGACCGATGTTAATGGAACCTATCTGCGTAAAGGTGAAGCTACATTGATTAGGGTGACTTCCCGCTAGTCGAGATTTCATTCACGTAAGTGGAAACTCCTTTTGTGAAAAAGTCAGAAGGTGTTAAAACTTCAATATTACGATTGTTGAATTGTATTCATTTATTTAGTAGAGCAGACAAGGGTTTGTGCATTTTGCATTTGCTTGAAGTTGTGAAATTGTGTACGAGAGAAATTGTAAAGGATAGTGAGCTGCCTCGAGGAGTGAGATCATACTTCATAGTGTGCCACGCTGCAATTGGTTGGTTGGTGTACTGTTGCGCTGCTATTTGTTAATGACAAAACAGAGTGCCGTGCTGTTATAGGTCAATTGTTGTGTAAGTGCCGCATTGAGATTGGTTAGAGAGTCTTCAATTATTAAAGCTTTAACAGGATTGGAGAAAAGAAATCTGATGATTACGGAAATGGATCAAAACGATTGGGTTTTTGAATTTCGTTGATTTCTATTTGGTGAATAATCTCAAATCATCAAATGTTTAAATAGTATTAAGAATTTTGAAAAAGGTGATGTGACAAATCCAGTACAGAAAGGTAAAGAGATGCACTTCCTGAGGACCCTCCTGCAAATTATATGACAATGAATCTGGATTTACATGCATGTTTATCACTTCATCAATGGTGCAAGATCACTGAAAATAAGGATCCTTTGAGTTTTCCAAAAATGGGACATTCTATCTGAGTTACTGAGAGATTGAAGGACAAGCTATATGAAATGAAGCCACCCTCTTTCCAGTCTTTGGCATCTCTATTAGATCATTGGTATGAATACACAAGAATTTGTAGTATGAAGCCACACACGCATGAGGAAGTTATATACATACAATATAGAAGCTTGTTCACATGATAGATATGGATAGAAGCACATACTGGGTTCAACAGGTGGACTACTTGAATGAATCATGAGGCTCCACGGGTGAGTCACAATTGCATGAGGGGGTAGGTGTGGACCCAAGGGATAGGTATTTGAGCATTTATCTCTCTGGTGATAGTTCATGACTCAATATTGCTGTTCACCCCCACAGAATAAGAACATGATCAAGGTAATTATGCCAGGTGATGGTTCCGACGGTGTATTGAGAGAGTGAATGATTGTATTATTAGAAGCCATTGTAATGTATGGCTCAGCAGGGTTTAAATTTTGATTGCAGGTCACTAAAGCAATACAAGAGGTCTTGAGTTGAATATGTGGCCTTCCTTAAGAAGGCATTTCACGCTGAAAGGCAAATTGAGAAGAGAATGAGTTACAAACTGCAAATTAAAAATTGTGGTACTAACTGTAATTGATTTACCTGAATAGTGGGTGAATATAAGTAGAGTTTACAAAAGATACACAAGATCATATAGGAAAATGCATTTTGTAATGTACTAATTGGTTTTAAATGTAAGATGTGGGTGTGCAAGAAGTATGAATGATGTAAGTGAAGAATGGGGTTTCAATTGAATGAATTATTTATTATTTTTGTGACATGCAGTTATGATGTACAGGGTATTGCCTATGCATAGTGAAGAAAAAATATAGAATTTCTATTTGATTGCTAATAAAAAGACAAATGTAAAGTAAATGGTTTCCTCTCTGGGCCATGTATTTTCCAAATGAGCACTAGTATGTAATGCATGAAATTGAAAGATTAAGGTTTCCGGTTTTTTTGTTGTTGCAATATTAGCCATCCCCTAGACCTACACAATATAAAGCATTAAATATTTGGGAGAAAACAGCACATGCTGGAGAGAGAAAAAGATACCTAAATAAGACTAGAAGAGCAGTGTGTAATTATGCAGATGCTCACTGGGATGAGCAACAACAGAGATGGAGGAAAGCTATAGTCGTAGTGACTAGGCTGTATCCAGCCATTATCACTGATGAACCTGAGAAACCAAAAAAGGATAAGACACAGAATAAAGATGATGAAGAAGCTGCAAAGAAATCAGATACTGAGAGTGATTCAGGGGTTTACATTTTGAATGCATTGTTTGCGCGTCCACTAACATATGTGGCCCCTGTAACTAATGCTGAGGGAACTTCAACAGTGGCTACAGCCCCTGTTGACCCAAATGTGTGAAAGACCATTACATATTACAAAGCCCATTGTACAACCTGTTATAACAAGTATTGTGTCTGCATGAATTGAGACTATTCCTATAGTGATGCCTCCAGGTGTTACTGCAAAAATATTATCTGTCCCAGCAACCATGACTATGTTTGCAACAGTACAACCATTAGGGATTTGCACACCGACTACTCCTACTAATGTTGTTCCGGATTCTCTAACTCAAGGTGCTGTTGGAGGAGCACCTGTGACAGGGTTTATCTCAACATCACAGAATTCACAAATTATCACTTGGACACCAAGCAAACAGTTCATTCATTAAGAGAAGGGAGAAGAATTACCTTACAGCACCAATGAAACAGGGCGAGATCAATGTTTTCGAGGATGGGATTTTTCCTCCATAGTTGGAAGAGATGGCAGGGGATAAAAAGACCGAAAGTCAGATTATCATTACACAACAGACAGAGAAGGAGAGACCACTGAATGTCCCAAGATTAAAAATAGAATTAGAAGAAACAATCAGAGGTTGCTTAGAACTCGATCAATTGAACCAGTACCAAGAGAAAGAACTGACTTTTGTAAAGACATTTCCAGATGTGCAGCAGTCACACATGATAGATTGACAGAGTTGTCCAGAAAATATGATGTTGATATTTCAAAAAGTGTTCTATTTCAGAAAAGTTCCAGGGTACAATTAGATGAGTATATTGAGACAATGCGTTCTTCAGGAATGTGATTATACATCACTGAATTAATAAAATGCATTCATAGATGGGGTGATTTTAAGAAACTGGAAAACAAATGGGCAAAGAAGATTGAAAAGAAGCAATCAGGGGTAGATGAAGCAAACAATAAATTACAGACAGGTTCCATGGATGAAGAAGAAGCTTCGGTTTAACTTTGAGAGAAATACAGAGACGAGCATATGTTCATTTGCCTTGGAACAGAGGAAATCTTGCAGCATTTATGAATAATTTTCCAAAATTAAGAGACAGCCCCATCCAAATGGTCACACAAGTTGACAGGTTTGTTAAAATATCTAAAAATACTGTGGATTGATTTGAATACATTCTTTGATATTGTAGTGCCGAATGATTTGTGGGCTGAATGTTAAGTTGCTGTACAATGGCCAAGTGCAGAGCCAATGAGAGATGCCTGCACTAATGCCCCATCTCCTGAGGTGATGAAGAAATTCAAAGCAGTGATAACATTTCTGAAAGGTAAAGTTCCTCCAAAACATATTGATTTGGCAAAGGTTAAAAGAACCTCAAAAGAGCCAAAAGAGTCAGTGCATGATTACTACGAGCGGGTGCTTCAGGTGTTTCAACAGCACAGTGGAAGGGAGAATCCTGAACTTAGTGATATGGGATTGCTTGTGTCTCAGTTTATAATTGGGTTAAGACGAGAGATCAGTATGACTATACAAAAGAGTGTGATTTGTTGGCAAACAACATTGTTGGATGAAATTCTTAGATATGCAAAGTATTGCAGTGATGAACAAGAGATGAAGCAGAAAAAGATTAAGGAGAAATTCATGCTAGCCCAGACAAAGCTTGCTCAGAAAGGTTTTCCGAATCAGTCATTTGCAGGAAATGCTGATGGCATGCAAGGTGTTGGTTTACAAGCTGGAGTACAAAGTACTGAAGGAGGTTTTGTTCCACAGGGTAGAGCTAGATGTTTTCCGGTTGATCCTAATACTGGTGTAGACATTGCAACATTGCAGAAAATGATCCCTTGTCACCTTAGTAATAAAATCGGGCATTGGAACAGGGAGTGTGGACTTAATCCAGATAGAATGAATGGAAATGTTCCAACGCAAGGAGGAAATGACATGCAGAATGTACCCATTCAGCTGACGCAAATGTCAATGCAGAAACAGGTCCAAATGATGCAGGTTCCACCAGCCCAAATGCTCCCACAAAAATGGGAAACCCCAGGTTCAATCTGAATCAGATGCCTAAGGTAAATCTAAATTAATTTCAAAATCAGAATGCATTTCAACAATTCCCGATGTTAGAGATTGACAGTTTCAGCTCTGACAATTCACAATGACAGTGCCTGAGAGGGGAGGATGATTGCGTGCTTGTTAGTCTTGGAGGTAGACCAGAGTGGAACATTTGTAGAAGGAGAAGCAAATGGCCACCAAGTGTGATTTCTGATTGACACAGGAGCTACCAGATTCACTGTTATAACACCAGAAGTCACAGACCCCTCTCACGAAAGAAGATCCAAGTTGTAGGAGTTTCAAATAAACAGATAACTAACCCAGTCCCAGAAAAGGTTCCTGTAAAATAGGTTCATTTGAAGAAACCCATCAGTGTGTTGTTTGTGATTCTAGTCCTGTAAACTTGTTAGGGAGAGAGTTAATGTGAAAATTAAATTGCACTATTTACTTTACTCCAAATGGTGTCAAATTCCAGGCACAAGATGAAGATGTAGAGTTCAAAATGGCCCGACAAGAAACAGCTGTAGGATTGTACACAGTGAGGACAGTGGAAGAACTGCCTCCTGATTTAAATTAAACAGTAAATCCAGAAGTATGGGATTTCATGGGGAAAGATATTGGACTGATTAAAGGAGTAGAACCTGTTAGATTCTCAGTGAGACCTAATGCTGTGCATTAAGAACAACACCATACAATTTGACTCCAGAAACAATTAGAGGAATAACACCCATCATTCAAAACATGTTGAGAAAATGAATTTTGAGGGAGACCATGGGAAGTCCTTGCAACTCTCTGATCATGGGTTTACAGAATCCCAATGGTAAATATCTGCTTGTGCAGGACCTCCAAAACATAACAGCATTGTTGTTCTATGATACCAAATCCAGCCAACATACTTTTCAATATCCCATGTACCGAAGAGTGGTTCATGGTAGTGGATCTGTGTCAGGCTTTCATTTCTGTTCTACTGCATGAGGACAGCCAGTATTAGTTCTCCTTTGTATTCAGGGAGAGAGAGTTTTGGCATAGTGCTGAGTTCCACAGGGATATACAGAGAACCCATCCATTTTCAACTAGATTGTGAAGAAGAATCTGGAGTGATTGCAGATGCCCTACAGATCAGCTCTTGTGCAGTACATTGATGACCTACTTGTGGCATCAAAGACATGAGAAGCTAGCAGACAGAGATATAATTTCCCTTTTAAGTCACCTGGCATAAGGGACCCCAAGACAAACATAGAATTCTCACAGTATGCCTAACTTTAGGGATAGTTCCCCCGGTAGAAGAAGGTGCCACTTGGGGCACAATGTTTGCTGCAATATATACCAACACACATGCTACACCATCCATAGCTGTTTTGCCAGATGTGCTAAAACAGATTCAGAATGACTATGGGGTGGCCCCTGTCCTGGATTTGGTGATAAAACGTATTGCCAATTATACCATGGTAGCCTCGATAATCTTAAGTAATGTTAAAGGGGAAGCAGCATCATTGGCATTACACCAACGCCTCGCGCAGGTTGCATTAGCAGACCAAGAGCACTAACTAGCAAACATTATTGCTGAAACCTATACGTCTATAGGTCGATATAATTTGGGAGCCAGACCTAATAAACCTCAATTAAAGGGTAATTCTGAAAAGTATAACCAGAGACAAGCACCAGAGTGTTTAAAAAAACACTGGGATAAATACAAAAATAAAGAAAAAGTTAAATCACAGGGTGGATCTCCTGAACAGGAATCCTCTGAAAAATGCTATAATCTGTGTAACCGTGAAACAATTAAACAGCCTGATAGGTATCAGTATACTGATACATGTCCTTCTTGCTCATTTCAGGAAACATACGAAAAATAGTTGGATAGAGGAGAACGATCAGAGTGCAGATCAGAGGAGTATGTGAAACCGAACTCACAACTTTCTTCTGTGAGAAGAAAAAGTTCCAAAACGGAAGCCCCAATTCAGGAACAAGAAAGTGGCACGTATTTCACTTAAATATTCCACAAATATTGAGGACACTGCTTCTGAACAAGGAGTGGGCACTGACTCTCGTAGACAGCTTGGCTGAGGTAACTATAATTCACCAGAATCTTTGAGAGTTTCTGTTGGCAAGAGCAACTAATGAGTTTGTTAAGGTGAAAACACCGGTTCAGAGACTTAGGCCCTGATTAAGAGTTTGGTGGTCATCCTGTAGGCCAACCACCGCAGCGGTCCCAGGAAGCCCGCCAAGCCTGTGGTGAACTTGCCTGCCCGTTCCGAGTTAAATCCAGGGCTGGCAGTGAGGTAACGGCGGTGGCACAGCGGTGAGCATGTTGGGCTCATAGGAGAGCCTAAACAGCATACTGCCCCTGTGATAGCACCTCCAGCATGTCTGTGTACTGTGTGACATGCACCATGTTATGCATGCCACACAGTGCACATTCAGCTGGGCACTTTTGGGAGGGCACATCATGTGCCCCCTGCATGCACTCCCATGGGCAGATTTGCCCGGGGGCCCTGTTTGGGGCCCTTTCCCTGCCTTTCCACCAAGCATTCCATGGGGCGTCCCCGCCATGAAATGCTAGGTGGAAAGGCAGGTCGGAATCTGCTCGGCGGTACCAGCATCGGCACCACCGCAATTCCTGCCTGTGTTCCCCACCACTGTGGGATACTGGATCTTGGCAGTGGTGGCGGTCTTGAGGAGGTCCCACCACTGCCATCGTAATACGGCGATCGGACTGCTACCACGAGTGGGGCGGTCCCAGATCTGCCGTACTTGTAATAAGGCCCTTAGTTCTCCAGGTAGATTGTATAACTTGGAACTCCAAATTGAGGGTGATATACCCCGCACCATTAAAGTTCTGTTTTGAAAAACGTAACATTTGGCTATGACATTCTCTTGGTCAAAAAAGATTGCCCACCTAAGTTTGTACAAAAAATCACACCAGGAGAAAATGTAATATTAGTATTCTTCTCCGTCCTTGTTCCTGGAGCAGTTAAACAAGCGTATGCCAAGGAGTGGCCCTCGTGTAAGCCCCGGCATTATATCACAACTATGTGGGCTGGGATGAAGATTCACCTCATCATATAATATCCATAAGGTCCAGTCCGCAAGTGTAACCACAATACACCATTAAACATGAAGCTAAACTTGAATATCAAGACATAATTGATCCTTGTATCTCACTAATGATCAATCCTTTCTTTCCGTTAGTGAAATCAGATAATTCACACCACTCAGTCTTGGACTACAGACAATTAAACAGTCACACTCGCACATTTGCAGTACAAGATTCACATAGTGCAGCACTAATGAACAATGTTGTGCGCATAAAATACAAAACAACATTAGACATTTCGAATGTCTTTTTCTGCCAAAATATAGCACCTGAAAGCTGGTATTTAACGGCATATACCATGCTGGGGTCACAAAAACAATTCTATTGACTCCCACAAGGGTATAAGAACAGCCCAGTCTTGTTCTCTGGCCGTGTAACATCACTGTTTCAGAATTTCGACCAAGAAGCATTGTCCTATGTCAACGACATATACCTTACGGATGATGACTTAGAAACACATTTCAAGAGAATAGATCACATTATTGTGGGAGTTACTGATAATAGATGATACAAATTTAATTTCCAGGAATCAAAAATTGCCTTTCTCAGTTTCCTAATCTTGGCATACGAGCTATAAAATGAAGACAAGAGCTTAGCACCACATTTCTCAGAGAAATGTGCACTCTTACAACAGCTAAATAAAATAAAAAAGCAACAATCACTTTTGGGATTTCTCACAAGCAGCCTTTCAAAGGGTTCTTAGACCTGCCACTGCAGTGTCTGCGCGCAGTTTCTACTGCCATGTTGACCTGGCAAGTACACCCACTGGGAACAGTGGTATTTTCCACACACATGGCGGAACATCGTGTTCACCTAGCATTTTTTATTGAGTGTTTCATAGTGAACAGTAAAATATTCGCATCGTATGTTGGACATTTAAAACCAGGTTGATATGTGGAAGCTGCATTGAAAGTCACGAATATGTATCTTTAATAAAGAGTATTGCGGTATCATATTGAGCTGATATATTGCATATTGGGAATTGTAGTAGTCAAGAATCAAGGGCAGGGTTTGCCGAGAGAGAGGGTCACATGGGTGGTTGATTAGTGATCAGTGAAGTGGGTGGGTTCTAAACACAGGTGTGGGGTTTAAATACAGGCGGGAGTAAGTAGCACGAAATCCTTTCGTGTAAGAAAGTTCAGGATGGATGGTTTTTAGCAGGTACGTGAGTCAGGGTTTGCGGTTAACAAGCAGTGCAGTAACGAATAGAGAACATTGGGCGTTGGAATTGGGGTGAATAAGAACGAGGATGGGATAGGAATGGGGTTGTTAGCAGTGAGTGAGAGATGGTGGTGGTTTTAAAATATGTTAAAAGCAGTCGCTAGCATGGAGATGGAAAATGTGCAGCGCAGAGCACACAGTTTAAACAAACACCACGAGGGTTTGTGTGAAAGGTTAAGGACAGGTGGGATACAGTGAGGGGGTCGAGTTGGTTAGGTTGACATATGAGGGGAAAGATTTTGAGGGTATTTCTGCGCTCAATAAGAGGGTGTAGCACACAGAAGAAAGGATGACGGTACAATTGGGGAGGAGGAGTGTGTGTTTAGGGCGATTAAGCAAAAGTGCGAGTAATTGGGAGAGTAACGTGAAGGCGTAATAGATGTAAATAAGTGGGATTCCATTTTGATAGAGGTTCTTGCTATTGCACAACGGGGTGGAATTATATTGCTAATGGTATTATTAGGATTGTGATAATTATGGAGGACCGAGAAGCAGTTAATGTTTACATGAATGTTTTAACTGTTGTTGCATAACACACTTTGGTCAATGGATGTGTAATGTATGTTTCACTGTTCATTTGTAGTTACCCCTGACGAAGGGCCCCAGCAGCCCGAAATGCATTGGGTTTTTAATAAACTGCTTTGGATGAACAACGCGCTTGTACGTATTCTTGAAGAGAGGTCCGGATGGGCACATCTTGAATATGAGAAACTTTTGGAAATTGCATTACCCTGTGTGTGGTAAACATTGGATTAAAGCGAAAGACGAAATGAAATAGTAGATGACATTGAGTAATATGGGTTAAAAAGACTTTATAGAATTTGAAGAAGGCACATAAGGCTGTGATACTGGTTTTGGGGTGGAATGTCACCCCAACATCAATGAAGTACCTTTGGATCCAAGTGCCGTTCGGGCAGGGCACTTTACCAGTGAGCACGCATCAGCGTATGACTAATTGAACTGGATGAGTTGGTTTGAAGTAGGTGTGCATCCCCCACCTCTATGATGTATACAAAATTCAGCCCGAACCGGGGTTTGCACCAGCAACAGAGATTGGCATTAAAGTTGGAACTTTGGGAACAGTGGTATTTTCACACACATGGCGGAACATCGTGTTCACCTAGCATTTTTATTGAGTGTTTCATAGTGAACAGTAAAATATTCGCATCGTATGTTGGACATTTAAAACCAGGTTGATATGTGGAAGCTGCATTGAAAGTCACGAATATGTATCTTTAATAAAGAGTATTGCGGTATCATATTGAGCTGATACATTGCATCATGGGAATTGTAGTAGTCAAGAATCAAGGGCAGGGTTTGCCGAGAGAGAGGTCACATGGGCGGTTGATTAGTGATCAGTGAAGTGGGTGGGTTCTAAACACAGGTGTGGGGTTTAAATACAGGCGGGAGTAAGTAGCGCGAAATCCTTTCGTGTAAGAAAGTTCAGGATGGATGGTTTTTAGCAGGTACGTGAGTCAGGGTTTGCGGTTAACAAGCAGTGCAGTAACGAATAGAGAACATTGGGCGTTGGAATTGGGGTGAATAAGAACGAGGATGGGATAGGAATGGGGTTGTTAGCAGTGAGTGAGAGATGGTGGTGGTTTTAAAATATGTTAAAAGCAGTTGCTAGCATGGAGATGGAAAATGTGCAGCGCAGAGCACACAGTTTAAACAAACACCACGAGGGTTTGTGTGAAAGGTTAAGGACAGGTGGGATACAGTGAGGGGGTCGAGTTGGTTAGGTTGACATATGAGGGGAAAGATTTTGAGGGTATTTCTGCGCTCAATAAGAGGGTGTAGCACACAGAAGAAAGGATGACGGTACAATTGGGGAGGAGGAGTGTGTGTTTAGGGCGATTAAGCAAAAGTGTGAGTAATTGGGAGAGTAACGTGAAGGCGTAATAGATGTAAATAAGTGGGATTCCATTTTGATAGAGGTTCTTGCTATTGCACAACGGGGTGGAATTATATTGCTAATGGTATTATTAGGATTGTGATAATTATGGAGGACCGAAAAGCAGTTAATGTTTACATGAATGTTTTAACTGTTGTTGCATAACACACTTTGGTCAATGGATGTGTAATGTATGTTTCACTGTTCATTTGTAGTTACCCCTGACGAAGGGCCCCAGCAGCCCGAAATGCATTGGGTTTTTAATAAACTGATTTGGATGAACAACACACTTGTACGTATTCTTGAAGAGAGGTCCGGATGGGCACATCTTGAATATGAGAAACTTTTGGAAATTGCATTACCCTGTGTGTGGTAAACATTGGATTAAAGCGAAAGACGAAATGAAATAGTAGATGACATTGAGTAATATGGGTTAAAAAGACTTTATAGAATTTGAAGAAGGCACATAAGGCTGTGCTACTGGTTTTGGGGTGGAATGTCACCCCAACATCAATGAAGTACCTTTGGATCCATGTGCCGTTCGGGCAGGGCACATTACCAGTGAGCACGCATCAGCATATGACTAATTGAACTGGATGAGTTGGTTTGAAGTAGGTGTGCATCCCCCACCTCTATGATGTATACAAAATTCAGCCCGAACCGGGGTTTGCACCCGCAACAGAGATTGGCATTAAAGTTGGAACTTTGGGAACAGTGGTATTTTCCACACACATGGCGGAACATCGTGTTCACCTAGCATTTTTATTGAGTGTTTCATAGTGAACAGTAAAATATTCGCATTGTATGTTGGACATTTAAAACCAGGTTGATATGTGGAAGCTGCATTGAAAGTCACGAATATGTATCTTTAATAAAGAGTATTGCGGTATCATATCGAGCTGATATATTGCATCATGGGAATTGTAGTAGTCAAGAATCAAGGGCAGGGTTTGCCGAGAGAGAGGGTCACATGGGCGGTTGATTAGTGATCAGTGAAGTGGGTGGGTTCTAAACACAGGTGTGGGGTTTAAATACAGGCGGGAGTAAGTAACGCGAAATCCTTTCGTGTATGAAAGTTCAGGATGGATGGTTTTTAGCAGGTACGTGAGTCAGGGTTTGCGGTTAACAAGCAGTACAGTAACGAATAGAGAACATTGGGCGTTGGAATTGGGGTGAATAAGAACGAGGATGGGATAGGAATGGGGTTGTTAGCAGTGAGTGAGAGATGGTGGTGGTTTTAAAATATGTTAAAAGCAGTTGCTAGCATGGAGATGGAAAATGTGCAGCGCAGAGCACACAGTTTAAACAAACACCACGAGGGTTTGTGTGAAAGGTTAAGGACAGGTGGGATACAGTGAGGGGGTCGAGTTGGTTAGGTTGACATATGAGGGGAAAGATTTTGAGGGTATTTCTGCGCTCAATAAGAGGGTGTAGCACACAGAAGAAAGGATGACGGTACAATTGGGGAGGAGTAGTGTGTGTTTAGGGCGATTAAGCAAAAGTGCGAGTAATTGGGAGAGTAACGTGAAGGCGTAATAGATGTAAATAAGTGGGATTCCATTTTGATAGAGGTTCTTGCTATTGCACAACGGGGTGGAATTATATTGCTAATGGTATTATTAGGGTTGTGATAATTATGGAGGACCGAGAAGCAGTTAATGTTTACATGAATGTTTTAACTGTTGTTGCATAACACACTTTGGTCAATGGATGTGTAATGTATGTTTCACTGTTCATTTGTAGTTACCCCTGACAAAAGGCCCCAGCAGCCCGAAATGCATTGGGTTTTTAATAAACTGCTTTGGATGAACAACGCGCTTGTACGTATTCTTGAAGAGAGGTCCGGATGGGCACATCTTGAATATGAGAAACTTTTGGAAATTGCATTACCCTGTGTGTGGTAAACATTGGATTAAAGCGAAAGACGAAATGAAATAGTAGATGACATTGAGTAATATGGGTTAAAAGACTTTATAGAATTTGAAGAAGGCACATAAGGCTGTGCTACTGGTTTTGGGGTGGAATGTCACCCCAACATCAATGAAGTACCTTTGGATCCATGTGCCGTTCGGGCAGGGCACTTTACCAGTGAGCACGCATCAGCGTATGACTAATTGAACTGGATGAGTTGGTTTGAAGTAGGTGTGCATCCCCCACCTCTATGATGTATACAAAATTCAGCCCGAACCGGGTTTGCACCCGTAACAGAGATTGGCATTAAAGTTGGAACTTTGGGAACAGTGGTATTTTCCACACACATGGCGGAACATCGTGTTCACCTAGCATTTTTTATTGAGTGTTTCATAGTGAACAGTAAAATATTTGCATCGTATGTTGGACATTTAAAACCAGGTTGATATGTGGAAGCTGCATTGAAAGTCACGAATATGTATCTTTAATAAAGAGTATTGTGGTATCATATTGAGCTGATATATTGCATCATGGGAATTGTAATAGTCAAGAATCAAGGGCAGGGTTTGCCGAGAGAGAGGGTCACATGGGCGGTTGATTAGTGATCAGTGAAGTGGGTGGGTTCTAAACACAGGTGTGGGGTTTAAATACAGGCGGGAGTAAGTAGCGCGAAATCCTTTCGTGTAAGAAAGTTCAGGATGGATGGTTTTTAGCAGGTACGTGAGTCAGGGTTTGCGGTTAACAAGCAGTGCAGTAACGAATAGAGAACATTGGGCGTTGGAATTGGGGTGAATAAGAACGAGGATGGGATAGGAATGGGGTTGTTAGCAGTGAGTGAGAGATGGTGGTGGTTTTAAAATATGTTAAAAGCAGTCGCTAGCATGGAGATGGAAAATGTGTAGCGCAGAGCACGCAGTTTAAACAAACACCACAAGGGTTTGTGTGAAAGGTTAAGGACAGGTGGGATACAGTGAGGGGGTCGAGTTGGTTAGGTTGACATATGAGCGGAAAGATTTTGAGGGTATTTCTGCGCTCAATAAGAGGGTGTAGCACACAGAAGAAAGGATGACGGTACAATTGGGGAGGAGGAGTGTGTGTTTAGGGTGATTAAGCAAAAGTGCGAGTAATTGGGAGAGTAACGTGAAGGCGTAATAGATGTAAATAAGTGGGATTCCATTTTGATAGAGGTTCTTGCTATTGCACAACGGGGTGGAATTATATTGCTAATGGTATTATTAGGATTGTGATAATTATGGAGGACCGAGAAGCAGTTAATGTTTACATTTTAACTGTTGTTGCATAACACGCTTTGGTCAATTGATGTGTAATGTATGTTTCACTGTTCATTTGTAGTTACCCCTGACGAAGGGCCCCAGCAGCCCGAAATGCATTGGGTTTTTAATAAACTGCTTTGGATGAACAACGCGCTTGTACGTATTCTTGAAGAGAGGTCCGGATGGGCACATCTTGAATATGAGAAACTTTTGGAAATTGCATTACCCTGTGTGTGGTAAACATTGGATTAAAGCGAAAGACGAAATGAAATAGTAGATGACATTGAGTAATATGGGTTAAAAAGACTTTATAGAATTTGAAGAAGGCACATAAGGCTGTGATACTGGTTTTGGGGAGGTATGTCACCCCAACATCAATGAAGTACCTTTGGATCCAAGTGCCGTTCGGGCAGGGCACTTTACCAGTGAGCACGCATCAGCGTATGACTAATTGAACTGGATGAGTTGGTTTGAAGTAGGTGTGCATCCCCCACCTCTATGATGTATACAAAATTCAGCCCGAACCGGGGTTTGCACCCGCAACAGAGATTGGCATTAAAGTTGGAACTTTGGGAACAGTGGTATTTTCCACACACATGGCGGAACATCGTGTTCACCTAGCATTTTTTATTGAGTGTTTCATAGTGAACAGTAAAATATTCGCATCGTATGTTGGACATTTAAAACCAGGTTGATATGTGGAAGCTGCATTGAAAGTCACGAATATGTATCTTTAATAAAGAGTATTGCGGTATCATATTGAGCTGATACATTGCATCATGGGAATTGTAGTAGTCAAGAATCAAGGGCAGGGTTTGCCGAGAGAGAGGGTCACATGGGCGGTTGATTAGTGATCAGTGAAGTGGGTGGGTTCTAAACACAGGTGTGGGGTTTAAATACAGGCGGGAGTAAGTAACGCGAAATCCTTTCGTGTAAGAAAGTTCAGGATGGATGGTTTTTAGCAGGTACGTGAGTCAGGGTTTGCGGTTAACAAGCAGTGCAGTAACGAATAGAGAACATTGGGCGTTGGAATTGGGGTGAATAAGAACGAGGATGGGATAGGAATGGGGTTGTTAGCAGTGAGTGAGAGATGGTGGTGGTTTTAAAATATGTTAAAAGCAGTTGCTAGCATGGAGATGGAAAATGTGCAGCGCAGAGCACACAGTTTAAACAAACACCACGAGGGTTTGTGTGAAAGGTTAAGGACAGGTGGGATACAGTGAGGGGGTCGAGTTGGTTAGGTTGACATATGAGGGGAAAGATTTTGAGGGTATTTCTGCGCTCAATAAGAGGGTGTAGCACACAGAAGAAAGGATGACGGTACAATTGGGGAGGAGGAGTGTGTGTTTAGGGCGATTAAGCAAAAGTGCGAGTAATTGGGAGAGTAACGTGAAGGCGTAATAGATGTAAATAAGTGGGATTCCTTTTGATAGAGGTTCTTGCTATTGCACAACGGGGTGGAATTATATTGCTAATGGTATTATTAGGATTGTGATAATTATGGAGGACCGAAAAGCAGTTAATGTTTACATGAATGTTTTAACTGTTGTTGCATAACACACTTTGGTCAATGGATGTGTAATGTATGTTTCACTGTTCATTTGTAGTTACCCCTGACGAAGGGCCCCAGCAGCCCGAAATGCATTGGGTTTTTAATAAACTGCTTTGGATGAACAACGCACTTGTACGTATTCTTGAAGAGAGGTCCGGATGGGCACATCTTGAATATGAGAAACTTTTGGAAATTGCATTACCCTGTGTGTGGTAAACATTGGATTAAAGCGAAAGACGAAATGAAATAGTAGATGACATTGAGTAATATGGGTTAAAAAGACTTTATAGAATTTGAAGAAGGCACATAAGGCTGTGCTACTGGTTTTGGGGTGGAATGTCACCCCAACATCAATGAAGTACCTTTGGATCCATGTGCCGTTCGGGCAGGGCACATTACCAGTGAGCACGCATCAGCATATGACTAATTGAACTGGATGAGTTGGTTTGAAGTAGGTGTGCATCCCCCACCTCTATGATGTATACAAAATTCAGCCCGAACCGGGGTTTGCACCCGCAACAGAGATTGGCATTAAAGTTGGAACTTTCGGAACAGTGGTATTTTCCACACACATGGCGGAACATCGTGTTCACCTAGCATTTTTTATTGAGTGTTTCATAGTGAACAGTAAAATATTCGCATTGTATGTTGGACATTTAAAACCAGGTTGATATGTGGAAGCTGCATTGAAAGTCACGAATATGTATCTTTAATAAAGAGTATTGCGGTATCATATCGAGCTGATATATTGCATCATGGGAATTGTAGTAGTCAAGAATCAAGGGCAGGGTTTGCCGAGAGAGAGGGTCACATGGGCGGTTGATTAGTGATCAGTGAAGTGGGTGGGTTCTAAACACAGGTGTGGGGTTTAAATACAGGCGGGAGTAAGTAACGCGAAATCCTTTCGTGTATGAAAGTTCAGGATGGATGGTTTTTAGCAGGTACGTGAGTCAGGGTTTGCGGTTAACAAGCAGTACAGTAACGAATAGAGAACATTGGGCGTTGGAATTGGGGTGAATAAGAACGAGGATGGGATAGGAATGGGGTTGTTAGCAGTGAGTGAGAGATGGTGGTGGTTTTAAAATATGTTAAAAGCAGTTGCTAGCATGGAGATGGAAAATGTGCAGCGCAGAGCACACAGTTTAAACAAACACCACGAGGGTTTGTGTGAAAGGTTAAGGACAGGTGGGATACAGTGAGGGGGTCGAGTTGGTTAGGTTGACATATGAGGGGAAAGATTTTGAGGGTATTTCTGCGCTCAATAAGAGGGTGTAGCACACAGAAGAAAGGATGACGGTACAATTGGGGAGGAGTAGTGTGTGTTTAGGGCGATTAAGCAAAAGTGCGAGTAATTGGGAGAGTAACGTGAAGGCGTAATAGATGTAAATAAGTGGGATTCCATTTTGATAGAGGTTCTTGCTATTGCACAATGGGGTGGAATTATATTGCTAATGGTATTATTAGGGTTGTGATAATTATGGAGGACCGAGAAGCAGTTAATGTTTACATGAATGTTTTAACTGTTGTTGCATAACACACTTTGGTCAATGGATGTGTAATGTATGTTTCACTGTTCATTTGTAGTTACCCCTGACAAAAGGCCCCAGCAGCCCGAAATGCATTGGGTTTTTAATAAACTGCTTTGGATGAACAACGCGCTTGTACGTATTCTTGAAGAGAGGTCCGGATGGGCACATCTTGAATATGAGAAACTTTTGGAAATTGCATTACCCTGTGTGTGGTAAACATTGGATTAAAGCGAAAGACGAAATGAAATAGTAGATGACATTGAGTAATATGGGTTAAAAAGACTTTATAGAATTTGAAGAAGGCACATAAGGCTGTGCTACTGGTTTTGGGGTGGAATGTCACCCCAACATCAATGAAGTACCTTTGGATCCATGTGCCGTTCGGGCAGGGCACTTTACCAGTGAGCACGCATCAGCGTATGACTAATTGAACTGGATGAGTTGGTTTGAAGTAGGTGTGCATCCCCACCTCTATGATGTATACAAAATTCAGCCCGAACCGGGGTTTGCACCCGCAACAGAGATTGGCATTAAAGTTGGAACTTTGGGAACAGTGGTATTTTCCACACACATGGCGGAACATCGTGTTCACCTAGCATTTTTTATTGAGTGTTTCATAGTGAACAGTAAAATATTTGCATCGTATGTTGGACATTTAAAACCAGGTTGATATGTGGAAGCTGCATTGAAAGTCCGAATATGTATCTTTAATAAAGAGTATTGTGGTATCATATTGAGCTGATATATTGCATCATGGGAATTGTAATAGTCAAGAATCAAGGGCAGGGTTTGCCGAGAGAGAGGGTCACATGGGCGGTTGATTAGTGATCAGTGAAGTGGGTGGGTTCTAAACACAGGTGTGGGGTTTAAATACAGGCGGGAGTAAGTAACGCGAAATCCTTTCGTGTAAGAAAGTTCAGGATGGATGGTTTTTAGCAGGTACGTGAGTCAGGGTTTGCGGTTAACAAGCAGTGCAGTAACGAATAGAGAACATTGGGCGTTGGAATTGGGGTGAATAAGAACGAGGATGGGATAGGAATGGGGTTGTTAGCAGTGAGTGAGAGATGGTGGTGGTTTTAAAATATGTTAAAAGCAGTCGCTAGCATGGAGATGGAAAATGTGTAGCGCAGAGCACACAGTTTAAACAAACACCACAAGGGTTTGTGTGAAAGGTTAAGGACAGGTGGGATACAGTGAGGGGGTCGAGTTGGTTAGGTTGACATATGAGGGGAAAGATTTTGAGGGTATTTCTGCGCTCAATAAGAGGGTATAGCACACAGAAGAAAGGATGACGGTACAATTGGGGAGGAGGAGTGTGTGTTTAGGGTGATTAAGCAAAAGTGCGAGTAATTGGGAGAGTAACGTGAAGGCGTAATAGATGTAAATAAGTGGGATTCCATTTTGATAGAGGTTCTTGCTATTGCACAACGGGGTGGAATTATATTGCTAATGGTATTATTAGGATTGTGATAATTATGGAGGACCGAGAAGCAGTTAATGTTTACATTTTAACTGTTGTTGCATAACACGCTTTGGTCAATTGATGTGTAATGTATGTTTCACTGTTCATTTGTAGTTACCCCTGACGAAGGGCCACAGCAGCCCGAAATGCATTGGGTTTTTAATAAACTGCTTTGGATGAACAACACGCTTGTACGTATTCTTGAAGAGAGGTCCGGATGGGCACATCTTGAATATGAGAAACTTTTGGAAATTGCATTACCCTGTGTGTGGTAAACATTGGATTAAAGCGAAAGACGAAATGAAATAGTAGATGACATTGAGTAATATGGGTTAAAAAGACTTTATAGAATTTGAAGAAGGCACATAAGGCTGTGCTACTGGTTTTGGGGGTGGAATGTCACCCCAACATCAATGAAGTACCTTTGGATCCAAGTGCCTTTCGGGCAGGGCACTTTACCAGTGAGCACGCATCAGCGTATGACTAATTGAACTGGATGAGTTGGTTTGAAGTAGGTGTGCATCCCCCACCTCTATGATGTATACAAAATTCAGCCCGAACCGGGGTTTGCACCCGCAACAGAGATTGGCATTAAAGTTGGAACTTTGGGAACAGTGGTATTTTCCACACACATGGCGGAACATCGTGTTCACCTAGCATTTTTTATTGAGTGTTTCATAGTGAACAGTAAAATATTTGCATCGTATGTTGGACATTTAAAACCAGGTTGATATGTGGAAGCTGCATTGAAAGTCACGAATATGTATCTTTAATAAAGAGTATTGCGGTATCATATTGAGCTGATATATTGCATCATGGGAATTGTAGTAGTCAAGAATCAAGGGCAGGGTTTGCCGAGAGAGAGGGTCACATGGGCGGTTGATTAGTGATCAGTGAAGTGGGTGGGTTCTAAACACAGGTGTGGGGTTTAAATACAGGCGGGAGTAAGTAACGCGAAATCCTTTCGTGAAAGAAAGTTCAGGATGGATGGTTTTTAGCAGGTACGTGAGTCAGGGTTTGCGGTTAACAAGCAGTGCAGTAACGAATAGAGAACATTGGGCGTTGGAATTGGGGTGAATAAGAACGAGGATGGGATAGGAATGGGGTTGTTAGCAGTGAGTGAGAGATGGTGGTGGTTTTAAAATATGTTAAAAGCAGTTGCTAGCATGGAGATGGAAAATGTGCAGCGCAGAGCACACAGTTTAAACAAACACCACAAGGGTTTGTGTGAAAGCTTAAGGACAGGTGGGATACAGTGAGGGGGTCGAGTTGGTTAGGTTGACATATGAGGGGAAAGATTTTGAGGGTATTTATGCGCTCTATAAGAGGGTGTAGCACACAGA
The DNA here is from genome assembly GCA_963921515.1 of Calotriton arnoldi. Taxonomy (NCBI): domain Eukaryota; kingdom Metazoa; phylum Chordata; class Amphibia; order Caudata; family Salamandridae; genus Calotriton; species Calotriton arnoldi. The sequence continues at coordinate 118,155 of CAWUFW010010677.1, forward strand.
AGAAAGGATGACGGTACAATTGGGGAGGAGGAGTGTGTGTTTAGGGCGATTAAGCAAAAGTGCGAGTAATTGGGAGAGTAACGTGAAGGCGTAATAGATGTAAATAAGTGGGATTCCATTTTGATAGAGGTTCTTGCTATTGCACAACGGGGTGGAATTATATTGCTAATGGTATTGTTAGGATTGTGATAATTATGGAGGACCGAGAAGCAGTTAATGTTTACATGAATGTTTTAACTGTTGTTGCATAACACACTTTGGTCAATGGATGTGTAATGTATGTTTCACTGTTCATTTGTTGTTACCCCTGACGAAGGGCCCCAGCAGCCTGAAATGCATTGGGTTTTTAATAAACTGCTTTGGATGAACAACGCGCTTGTACGTATTCTTGAAGAGAGGTCCGGATGGGCACATCTTGAATATGAGAAACTTTTGGAAATTGCATTACCCTGTGTGTGGTAAACATTGGATTAAAGCGAAAGACGAAATGAAATAGTAGATGACATTGAGTAATATGGGTTAAAAAGACTTTATAGAATTTGAAGAAGGCACATAAGGCTGTGCTACTGGTTTTGGGGTGGAATGTCACCCCAACATCAATGAAGTACCTAAGTACACCCACTTGCCATGCCCTAACCTTCCCTTTTATTACATTTTGGGCTTTCTCAACTTTGGTAGAACATACATACCAAATTATGCCCAATGGGCAAAACCGTTTTATGAATTAATATATCCAGACTTTTCAAGCACACATGGACACCAGAACATATACAGATTTTGCGCTCAGTACAGACCAACAAGCTAGCTTCAACACTTGCATACAGGTGTTAACACCACAAACTTGGTGATCTGTGTAATCGCTGCGACCACTGGCTACACATATGTCACTTTCAATGAAGGTGACACTGTGCCAATTGCATATAAATCGCATATATATTCCAATACAGAGATGCGTTTTGTACCTACAGAAAAGTTATGACTGCAGTTCAGACGGCTGTTGTGAAGAGATCATTGGCTCAGGGGAAACGCACAATTGTCGTGACTCCCATCCCAGCCTTAAAGGCTGTTACTAAGGGCAGCATTCCAAACATGAAAGCCTTACATTCTAAATGGATGCAGTGGGCCACTTTCTTAACATCTGCTGACATAGACTATGTCTTTGACTCGACACAACAAACACAAGCATACCTGCAATATAAAGAAAAATATCCTGTGCACAGTGAAGTAACGCCTCTAGATCAGTACAACTTTGTTGTCTACACTGATGGTTCCGCCCAGCCCACAACTGGAACTAAACCTCAATACTCCACAGCTTGCGCACCAGTAAGGGGTAAAATAAGTGATGGAATCTTCCAGCCTCTTAAAACATTTACGCAGTCACTAGATGTTTGAACTGCACAGCTGGCTGAACTAAAAGCTCTAATTTTGGCACTAGAGATATTGGATCCTGAATTCCCCACACTGATAGTGTGTGATTCATATTACTGAGTCCGGTCTTACAATGAGTACTTACACCATTGGTGCCAGAATTGATTCAGAGACTATAAAGTTTAGACTATCAAGTACAAGCTGCTTTGGGGAAAAGTGGCACATCTTAAAGCAGGTTTGCCACGGGCTTATGTAATTCATACATTGTGTAACTGGGAATTCACAGGTTGAAGAAGCCACAAATGCAGCAGTGCAAACTGCGGCTGTATCTGCAGTTACTCATTCACTTACAAGAGTGGATGGAGACATCATGGTTGCTGTCAATGCTTTGAACACTGGTGCACCATTATCTAAAACATATCCAGCAAAGTACTCCTACCTACTGAGTGTGAAAAACAGACCATTTGCTCATCTTACCAGAGTGGGGGGCACAGTAATTCCAAATTCAGATCGCAGACCAGAATTAATCATGGCTGCTCATGAGCAGTTAACTTTTGCCGATGCTGGTGTGGTGGCAACACTTTCACTATTGCATCAACGCTACAGGTGGCCAGGTCTATACAAACAGACTAAACAGTATGTCCTTAGTTGTGACATTTGCCAACAAATAAAAGTTTCCACCGCAGCACGCCCACCACAGACACCTCTGTTGATTTCTAAAAAGACTTTGGCCTGTATGTATCTGTACCACTGCGGACCGTTAAACAGTGACAGCTACTTTAAATACATCCTGCTGGCAGTGGAATCATGTGCTACATTCCTATGGGTGTTGCCACAAGGATTGGTTGATGCTTGAACTGTTATAAAAGATGTGCAAGTCTTCATCTGGACATATGCACTAGCTGCATTCTACTCGGACCAAGGAACAGTGTTTGCCTCTAAGGCTTGGGTGTGGCTGTGCACTATTCCTCCCCCTATCATCCTAAGTAAATTTGATTGTGAAGAGGAAAAATGGTGACTTAAAACAGTCTTTAACAGATAGAGTATAAGGTACAGGTCTTAATTGGATCCATCACCTGTATGGGGTCTAGAGAGCCTTAAATAATCTGCCTAGAAGATCCTTGGATGGTCGGACTCCCTATGAGGTCCTGTACAGCTTTCAGATGTGGGTTCCAGACCTTGATAATCCTAGAACAGTGGCAGCCGATACACCTTTTGAAATCAATGAATGTTTGGCTGTCTTAGACTTGGCTTTTTCAGCGCGTTTACCCCTAGACATTTTGCTTTTTGGCCTTCTGTTTTTGACCCTGTCTTTGTTGGTTTTAAAACTCTGGGCACTTTACCACTGCTATTCATTGCTAAAGTGCATATGCTCTCCAGGTAAATTATGTTTATGGATTGGTGTTTCCATGATTGGCTTATTTGATTTACTGCTAAGTACCTAGTACTGTGCACTGTGTGTGCCCAGGGCTTGTAAATCAAATGCTGCTAGTGGGCCTGAAGCACTGATTGTGCCTCCCACACAAGCAGCCTTTCAAAGGGTTCTCAGACCTGCTCTGCAGTGTCTGCGCGCAGTCTCTACTGCCATGTCGACCTGGCAAATGCACCCACTTGCCAGGCCCTAACCTTCCCTTTTATTAAATGTGAGTCACCCCTAAGGTAGGCCCAAGGTACCCCTGTGGGCAGGGTGCAGTGTATGTGAAAGGTAGGACATGTACTTGTGTGTGTGACATGTCCTGATATTGAAATACAGCGTATTTAGTTTTTTCACTATTGAAAGGCTATTTGTCCCATACGATAGAATGGGAGGTACTTTGTAACATCTTATAAGTATAACTTCCCATGGGGACGAAATAGAGAAATGGAGTTTAGTATGCCTGAACTCAGAATGTAAAAATGCATCTTTTAGTAAAGATGATTTTTATGTTGTGTGTTTGAAAATACCATTTTAAGAAAGTGGGTATTTTCTTGCTTAGCCATCATGTGTGCGTCTGCTGGGTTGTGGATTGACTGTCTGGCTTTGGAGTGACAGGGCCTGGGGATGTGCATGCACTGTAGACAGCCACTGGGGGGGGTCGAGGTGTGTTCTGCCTTTCCTGGATGAGTCAGGGTTGGGCTGAATAGATCTGGGCTGCATTCAGAGTAGTGGGAGGAGTTTCACAAGCGCACAATGCAACTCCCCCTCCTGTCGGGAAGCTGGGCCAGAGAGGACAGAACTGGTTTGGACTGAGCTGAGAGACTTTTGTCACAAGAGAACAAAGGTAAATGTGGTATAAATATTGGGGCCCAGACCCCAGAACTTTAGATTACTGCTGAACTAAGGAACCGGCCAGGAAGAAGAGCTGTCAGGAGGAACTGCCACTTTGCTGCATGCTCTGCTGTGTTGGCCTGCTGCTTGCTGCTTATGTCTAGGGCAGGGAAAAGACTGGATTATACTTTCATCCTCCAACTGTTAGAGTTTTCTCCATGGGCTTGAAGTAGAGCTTGCCTCCTGTTGGAAGTCTCAGGGAGGTAAAAGACTTCAGAGAACTCTCTGGGATCAAGGAACCTGCCAAGGAGAAGAGCTGGAAGAGCTGCCAGGAGGAGTACTGCCCCTTTGCTGTTTTGCTGCTTTGCTGCTTTGCTGGGTTGGCCTGCAGTGGTTGTTTCTGCCTTGGGCAGTGAAAAGAGTGGACAAACTTTCTTCACTTGTTGCTGAGTATCTCCAAGGGCTTGAGATAGAGCTTGCCTCCTGTTCAAGAAGTCTCAGGGACAGCAAAGACTTCACTTTCCTCTGGGTACCGCCTCTGGGACCGCATGTCTTGGTTGCCAAAGAGGGAAACTGCAACCGAACACCACCAACAAGACCGCTGGCAGTTCCCTGACCTGAAGGCACCGTAGAGGGCACCGCTGCACTTTGCACTACTACCCTGGTCTCACCAACGACAAGGCCCGCTGCCGCCACCGAGCTGCTGCTTGTACTGCGACCTGTGGGCACCGCACTCCACACCGCCTTGCTTCACTCTGCCACCCTGGTCTCACCGACGACGCCGTTGCCAGCTGACATCGCTGCCGTTGTCTGCACCGTGGTCTGGGGGCACTGCTCATAAGCTACATGCAGCACCGCCCCCTCCCTCACCACAGCCGCAGCCCACTGACACCAGCCCTATCGACCACCGATCCGCGACGGGCGCCAAAGCATGCACCGTGACAGTCAGCACCGCACAGGACACTGCCGCACTTTGCACCACAACCCTAGACTCACCAATGATGACCGCTGCCGCCACCGAGCCGCTACTTGTACCGAGACCTGTGGGCACTGCACTCTGCACTTCTCCACTTCACACCGCAGCCTTGGTGACCGCTGCCACCGGAGCACACCGCCGCAGTCAGCCGGAACAAAAAGGTACTGTTTACAAGTCTTCTGACACCCACACCGGTCCGCACCAATGCGGTTGACAGACCCTGGTGGATATGGATGTTTTCAGCACTGTGGTAACACCGTACAGAGCTACCGCCTACAAGGAACTGCATTTTTTAGGTTAATCTTGCAGAGTACAGATTCTGATCATTGTATGTTGGACATTTATCGTTTTGGTCTTTTTTGCACAAATAAATATTGGTTATTTTTTCTAAAACTGGTGTGGTGTCTTTTTGCAGTGTTTTCACTGTATTACTGTGTGTTATGTGCAAATGCTTTACACATTGCCTCTGAAATAAGCCTGACTGCTGGTGCCAAGCTACCAAGGGGCTGAGCAGGGGTTATTTTAGAAGGGTATCCCCCTTACCCTGACTAGAAGGAAGAGTCCCTATTTGGACAAAGGTGCAAACCATTGCCAACTAGAGACCCCCATCTTTAACATTGGTTATCAGTAGTGAGGATTGGACTTGCGTTTGCACTTGACCTACAGTGATTGGCGTACACTACTACCATATCACAGACCATTATGTACCACATTTCCCTGTTTGCCTTCTGGAAGTATTGTAGAGAACTGGAACACTGGTTAGTTGTTGTACCTGCGAAGGCCTTGACAAAATGGAAATCAAATTTTGGCTTTTGTACATCTACACGATGAAGGAGCTACAAGTCTTTTGCAAGGAGAGGGGATTGCCTGTGAAGAGGAGATTCACAAGGCAGGATCTTGAGGCAGCCCTGTTTTGTTATGAGGAAACACATTGGGTAGCAGCACTACCAGATGAGTCAGCCAGAGTACAAGGAGGGCAGTGACCCTGAGAAGAAAACACGGGGGAAAGATGGGCTCGTGAAGAAAAGAGCTCATGATCGGAGACTGAGAGAGTTCGACCAGGAACTCAGGAGGGCTGAGGCTAAGAGAGCCTTAGCCCAGGAAAAAGAAAAGTGTGTTGCTCAGGACCTGAGCTTGGCCGGGCTGGAGGTAGAAGCCATGAGGGTGGAGTCCAGCTCAGATGGTGGCAGCAAAAGTGTTAGGTCCAGTACTGGCCAGGGAGATGTACCCACGCACACAGACTTGGTGCCCTGCTTCAAGGAGGGGGTTGACATACACCAGGGGGTTCAGGATTGTGAGGTAACTCCAGTGGTGCGCAGTGTCCCTGAGGTGGATAGGGGACCTGACACAGGGAATCATATTCCTAGTGGTGGGAAGGACACTCTACTGACTCTAGATGAGAGGTGAAGGGAGAGGGGTTCCCCCATGGTAGAAGCCCTGGTAACTGAGTATGGAGACCACCCAGAAGAGTATGGTTTGAGCAACAGCAACAGTCAGACACTGTTTCACCACTCTTGCAAGGGTGATTTGGGGTACTTTTCTGAGGCACTGGATGGTTGGGTGAAGGGTAGTTTGGTTGACACGAGAGGGGCTGTGTAATTTGGATGCTGGAGAGCATATGTTCAGTCCCTGTTTTCCAGAGCTATGCCAACACCTTGTGGAGTGTGAGTTCTCTGACCCCAGGGAACTTGCACTGGAGGCAGACCTTTTGGTGGGTTCTGAAGAAGCTTTTGGGAGTGATCCTGAAAGAGATGGCTCAGGTTTTCCCCAACCAGGTGAGGTAGGGTAGGATGGTAGTGACCCAGATTGGTCCCAGTGTAGTGGGATAGGTGAGGGGTCCCATGTCCTGTCTCTGAGTAGAGGGAGTGGGAGTGGGCTGAGTCCCACGGTGCCTGAGACCCCATCCCAGGGCCTGGCTTGTTCCATGAGGGAACACCAGGAGGGGGCCTAGTCTGTACTGAGAGGCCATCCCCTGAGGGGGATCCCAATGTGTCAGGTAAGCTGGGGGGGGAGGGCATTCAACCAGTTCTGATGTGTCTGGCAGCACCACTTCTGTTGGGAGGGTGAATGAGTCCAGAGCAAGGGGTGAGGGGGGATACAGTCCCCAGTGGAAGGACCAGTGGGTCAGGGGTTGCCAGCTTTGATGTCACAGCACCCTAGGACTGACCCTGGTGAGGCCACTTCTGGCCTGGGGGGTCCTCATGCACTGTCAGATGGACAGGAGGTGGAAGACCTGTGCCAGGCAGACTCTCGCACAACTCAAGAGGAGTGTGTTTCCCTTGAGGGGTGGGTGTACTCCCCCAGAAGTCCTCGCTTGCCAGGCACAGGTCCAGCCTAAGGGTACAGACCCTAGGTTGGAGGCCGAGATCCAGGGTGTACCCCCCTGACCTGGGGAAAGGGGCGACTGCTAACAGTGCCCCTACCGGTTTGGATTCTGTGTGTACCGCTCCAGGTGGGAGGGTGCAGATCCCCAGGGAGGAGGACAGGGTATGGGAGAGCCCACCCAGTCTCTTGTTCAGCCTCAGGGTACAGACCCTAGGCTGGCAAACCAGTTGCAGGATAGCACTCCTGAACTGGTGGGAGGATTGTGCAGGATGGCTGGCCCAGTCGTCCTGACAATTCTAGAGCCTGGGGGTACATCTCCACAGTGGAGGGTACAGGACCCCAGGAGGGAAGGCTGGGTGTGGGAGAGCCCACCCCAGTCTCCTGGTCATCTTCAGGGTACAGACCCTGAGCTGAGTAACCAGTTGCAGGATAGCACCCCTGAACTGGTGGGAGAATTGTGCAGGACACTTGCCACAGGTGCCCTGACAGTTCTGGAGTCTGGGGGTACCTCTACACAGTGGAGGGTACAGTACCCCAGCGGGGAGGACAAGGAGGGAGAAAGCCCACCCAGTCTCCTGTCCACCCTCAGGGTACAGACCCTGGGCTGGTGGGTCAGTGTAAGGATGCCATACCTGGTCCGACAGGAAGGAGAGCGGACAAAGGGTGTCAAGCACCTGGGGCTACCGCCCCCCACTCTCTAACGCCACAGAGGTTACAGAGCCCTGAGAGGCATGAGGCCTGGCACTCATCACTGACAGCTGTCAGTGGTCACTGTGGCTTGCTGCCCTGGTGGACAGAGTTGCCCCTGGGGTGAAGGGGGCAGGAGTCACACCCCGGGGGTAGACTGGGCCACATCACTGTGTTGGCCATGGTGGTACCATCCGCCTGCTGGGACACACCTGTGAGCAAGCTTAGGTTAGGTGCTGCACAGATGGGGTCCACAGGTGAGGAGAAGGGACCCCCAAGGGTTAGCATAGTGGGCCCTGAGAGTATGGACAGAGGGATCCAATGGGTTCAGCAAGGCATAGAACCAGAATGTGCCCCTGCTGTTGTAGGCCGGGTCTATGTTCTATCACCCCAAGCCAGGAAATCCATCAAGGGATTGATTAGTCTACCCTGGCTTTAGGCCAGGAGTGGGTTGTGTTAGACTTGGCTTTTTCAGCTGGTTTACCCCCAGACCTTTTGCTTTTTGGCCTCCTATTATTGTTGGTTTTAAAACTCTTGGCACTTTACCACTGCTATTGAGTGCTAAAGTGCATATGCTCTCCAGGTAGATCATGTTGGGTTATTTGATTTATTATTAAGTCCCTAGTACAGTGCACTGTGTGTGCCCAGGGCCTGTAATTCAAATGCTGCCGGTGGGCCTGTAGCACTGATTGTGCCACCCACACAAGCAGCCTTTCAAAGGGTTCTCAGACCTGCCACTGCAGTGTCTGAGCGCAGTCTCTACTGTCATGTCAACCTGGCAAGTGCACCCACTTGCCAGGCCCTAACCTTCCCTTTTATTACATGTGAGTCACCCCTAAGGTAGGCCCAAGGTACCCCTGTGGGCAGGGTGCAGTGTATGTGAAAGGTAGGACATGTACTTGTGTGTGTGACATGTCCTGATAGTCAAAATACAGTGTATTTAGTTTTTCATTATTGAAAGGCTATCTGTCCCATAGGATAGAATGGGAGTACTTTGTAACATCTTACAAGTATATCTTCCCATGGACACGAGATAGAGAAATGGAGTTTAGTATGCCTGAACTCAGAATGTAAAAATGCAGATTTTAGTAAAGATGATTTTTATGTTGTGTGTTTGAAAATACCACTTTAAGAAAGTGGGTATTTTCTTGCTTAGCCATCCTGTGTTCCTCTGCTGGGTTGTGGATTGACTGTCTGGCTTTGGAGTGACAGGGGATGGGGGTGTGCATTCACTGTAAGCCAATGGCGGGGTCGAGGTGTGTCCTGCCTTTCCTGGATGAGTCAGGGCTGGGCTGAATAGACCTGGGCTGCATTCAAAGTAGTGGGAGGAGTTTCACTAGCACCCGAACAGGCCTGGTCTGCATTTAGAGTGGTGGGAGGAGATTTCCCTTGCATTTGAATAGGCCCTGTCTCCCTTGCACAATGCTGTCTCCATCTCCTGCTGGGAAGCTGGGCCAGAGAGGACAGAACTGGTTTGGACTGAGCTGAGAGACTTTTGCCACAGAAGAACAAAGGGAAATGTGGTATAAATATTGGGGCCCAGACCCCAGAACTTTAGATTACTGCTGAACTAAGAAACCTGCCAGGAAGAGGAGCTGGAAAAGCTGTCAGGAGGAACTGCCACTTTGCTGCATGCTCTGCTGTGTTGGCCTGATGCTTGCTGCTTCTGTCTAGGGCAGGGAAAGGACTGAATTGTAGTTTCATCATCCTGCTATTAAAGTTTTCTCCAAGGGCTTGAAGTAGAGCTTGCCGCCTGTTGGAAGTCTCAAGGAGGTAAAAGACTTCAGGGAACTCACTGGTATCAAGGAACCTGCCAAGGAGAAGAGCTGGAAGAGCTGCCAGGAGGAGTATTGCCCCTTTGCTGTTTTGTTGCTTGGCTGGTTGGGCCTGCAGTGGCTGCTTCTGCCTTTTGCTCTGAAAGGGCTGGACCGAACTTTCTTCACTTATTGATGAGTATCTTCAAGGGTTTGAGATAGAGCTTGCCTCCTGTTCACAAAGTCTCAGGGACAGCAAAGACTTCACTGTCCTCTAGGTACCACCTCTGGGACCGGGTGTCTCAGTTGCCACAGAGGCAAGTTTTGTTACCTGAAGGCCCCACAGAGGGCACTGCCACACTTTGCACCGCAACCCTGGTCTCACCGGCGATGATGCCCGCTGCCGCCACCGAGCTGCTGCTTGCACCGTGACCTGTGGGCACCGCACTCCGTACCGCCTCACTTCACTCCGCCGACCTGGCCTCACCGACGACACCGATGCCAGCTGACATCGCCACCATGGTCTGCACCATGGTCTGTGGGCACTGCTCATAAGCTACACGCAGCACCTCCCTGTCCCACACTGCAACCTCAGCCTACCGATGCCAGCCCCATCGACCGCCGATTCACAACGACCACCGAAGCTTGCATCGTGACTGTCAGCACCGCAGAGGGCACCACCGCACTTCGCACCGCAACCCTGGTCTCACCGACGATGACGACCGCCGCCTCCACCGAGCTGCTGCTTGCACGGCGACCTGTGGGCACCCCGCTCAGCTTCACACCGCAGCCTTGACAACCGTCGCTGCTGTAGCACACCACCGCGGTCAGCCCCGCAACAAAAAGGTACTGTTTACAAGTCTTCTGACACCGACGCCGGTCAGCACAGACGCGGTTGACCGACCCTGGTGGATTTGGTTGCTTTCAGCACCGCTGTAGCACCGGACGGAGCTACCGCCTTCAAGGAACAACATTTTTACGGTTATTCTTGCAGAGTACAGATTCTGATCATTGAATGTTGGACATTTATCATTTTGGTCTTGTTTTGCTCAGATAAATAGTGGTTACTTTTTCTAAAACTGGTGTGGTGTCCTTTTGTAGTGTTTTGACTGTATTACTGTGTGTTATGTGCAAATGCTTTACACATTGCCTCTGAGATAAGCCTGACTGCTCATGCCAAGCTACCAAGGGGGTGAGCAGGGGTTATTTTAGAAGGTTATCCCCCTTATCCTGTCTAGAAGGAAGGGTCCTTCTTTGGACAAATATTCAAACCATTGCCAACTAGAGACCCCCATTTCTAACATACAGGAACTCAAAGACTTCCACAATGACCATTCTAACAAACAAGAAAATGTTCTGTCACTGGAGAACTGAAGGTGCAGCCAGCAACTCCTGGCTGGATTCCAAAGATTGGGGATCTAGTCTGAGAACTGATTATGGACAAGAAAGAATTTGTCCCATCCTACAAAACACTGGTACTCGTCCTGGCAAACGAAGGTAGCAAATCAATACTTTTACCGCCCTTTGCTGGTTGTGAACACAAGAGATGTGTATCCATTGATCTCATCAAACCACACCATATGGCCAGTCCTACACAATAGGGCATGACTCATGAGGTCTCCTGGGTAGTTACCCGCCTCCTCTCACTACCATACAGTAAATCCCTTTATAAGCATTAACCAATACAAAAGATTCTATCTGCCAACACCATACACACACACTGTATGTGAATTCACAGTCTTTGACTATGTCAGGATCCCCTCATGTGCCCTCTGTGTAGTGGGCCTAGCATGCATGGCTCTTGTTGCTTTACCCCTGTGGTGCTCTGTGGTGCGCTATGATATCATGACTGATGTTCCCCAAGAACCGTAATTCTATTGCGCTTGATTCCCTTCCCTGCGTTCCCCAGAACCCCTGAACCAATAGACTATCTGCACCCACTGTTTCTGTGCCTTGGTGTGGTTTTTCCATTGAATCCCTGATCTCTACCCCAGTTGCGGAGGTCTCCGCCAAGAGAGCAGAATCTCAAATGCGGCCATAAAGTTATTACAAGTAGTAACTTTATGGTTATATTTGACACTATTACTGACCCTGTTTCAGTGAATGGTGACATGTAAATCGACACCCATGAGTAACTTTACAGCTGCAAATATTGAATAGCCAAAAGTAGTAATGTTACTCAGAATTTTAAGAGTAAATTTACTTGTATAAAATCTACATCTGTCGATTTACCTTAGGCTCAACAGTAATATAAAGTACACATTAAATAATAACCCCCTTCCCAAAGGTGTTAATATTGATGTTTGATGAGCATGATTGACAACCAAACTTGAAATTCAAAGGGAAGTCTATTACTGTACAGCATACAGAAACATAATAAATGCCTGGTTAATCTTTGCAAGTATTGCACAGCATGCAGTGCCAGTGGAAGGCACGGAGAAATCAATCTTTCAATTCCAGTGATATAGGAACAAAAGAGTGACTTAAGAGAAAGCCAAATGTCCACAAAGGATCCCTTATGTCTTGTATTTTGAAGTAAATATTTTCATTGTTTTCTTTTCCGCAACTGGAATCAAGAAACGGATTGCAATGCCAGAAAAGGCGGATAAAGATGAGCAGCTCTTTCATAGTCTCATTGTTTGTCATTGTTTTCACGTGTGTTTACCAAGCTGCATTAAAGCTATACGACCATCCCATATCAACTTTCAAACATTAAATGCAGATCAGTTTCACATAGGTTCTCATAATTATGGTCAACATGATATTAGCATATTGATATAATTTTTTTTTGTTTGCCTCAACATCTTAAGAAGGCAGCATAAATAGCAAGTAATTATACAGTAACGTGGAACATTGTTCTAAGCCAAACTTTTTATAAGAGACACGGCTTTGCCTTTTAAAGAAAGGCATACTAACAGGTGCTACAAAATACATTATGCCCGAATCACAAAGCCATTTACTGCCGTAAACCCACACTTGTGGCTGAAGATGGCTCTGTTAAAGCCTGACAGCTGTTCACAAAAGGATATCTGTCAGGCGAAACAGAGTTACCTCTGTGGCATTGTACACCACTGTTGTGTCCAATTATGCAGTATTAAACTCTACAAAGGGTGATGTGGAGTAGGCGGTTCAAGGCGTAATTTGTCTTGAAGTTTGTGCATGTCCACAAAATTGAGAGTTTGTTTGGCATTAAAATCTCCTTGCTGACGCCCTTCCTCTCTAGGAGGCGTATGTATCATATAAAGAGAACATTAGGGGCCATATCACATTCCAAGTGAGTCATGGGAGACCTAAGTTAAACTGAGGACTGGGTCACAAAACCATTTTGACAGGCACTATTTCATGTCTTTGGTGGTACATTAAGGCAGTGCTTGTTAAAAACATCTTTTACCAGCTTATTAGGAAAGCAGGATTCTGGAGGTGACAATATGTGACACAAATGTTTGTGCATATTTGTTGTGTGACATTGTTTGTGGTGGTGGTGTGTTCTGTTGCTTTAGTGCTGCTGTGTTTTTGTGCTGCATGATTAGAATGTAATTTTGTTGGGTTGTACTCTAGTACTTGTGTTCCGTTTTGTTTTGCTTGGATTTCGTGATGTGCCCTGTTATGTTTTAATAGTGCTGTTATGTTGCTTTGTGTATCCTATTGTGTAAGGTTCTGTCGTCAAAAACTACTGCTACACTTGTGTAGTGTCTTGCGAGAGTTAACAGTGACAGAACCCATTTGGCTCCTGATAAACTCCGTAGAGCTATGACATAATGGATAGAGTGTATTGCTGTGAAGGTTGCTTTAGAATGTTGAGTTCACAGTTACACACAGATGACTAAAGACGTGTGATACCAAGCTCCGTGTGTGGCGTAGTCATTTACGGGTACCGCGGCTGGGAAGATGCTACAAATGGTGACAATATAGGCGATAAGTAAACTGAAGATTAACTGTGCTTTCTCAGAGAGGTTACCGTGGTCTAGGCAAACTGCTCGTAAGTGCTATGGGCACCGTCGTCTCAGTACATAATCAATGCTGAATGTATGTGGAGTCACAGTGCAGTTCCAGCCATGGTGAAGCAGTTGAAAATGAAAGCAATTACAGAGAATCTATACATCGTTAGTCGAGAACCTGTTGGTCAGGCCATGCATGAAGATACTGTGCTACTATGTAACATAGAGCCATACCTAGCATGGAGTGATAACGCTGCGATTGCAAGTGTTGCCAGGCAGAGATCAACCCGGTGACAAAAACTAAAAAGTAAAAGCCAAGCGGAAGATAACGCTGTAATTATAAGTGCTGCGAGGCAGAGATGAATCATGTGTACGGAAGTGCACAGAGATGCCAGAAGTATAGTAACCTACATGCAAGAAACGGTTGCCTGCTTACGAGAAGTAATTAAAGAAAATCTACATAACCCAGCACTGGGCAAAGCAGCCCAAGGAGAAGTACCTGGGGTTGTGCTTAAAAGCTGTCCATACCTGAAGAGGCGAGCTACCAAAGTCACTGAGTAAGGCTCAGAACAACTCCACAGTTCTTTGAAGAGTGAAAGTCAGTGAGGGCTTTGGAATAGTGGCTGGTTGTTGTTCCAATGGAGACCAAGAAGAAAACCATGTTTCCAGTTACCATCAAGGATGATCCTGAGGCCAGTATGTCACATGGTCTCAGAGAGTATGAGCTAGAAGCAGTGGTCGAAAGACCGCCACGTCCCGCCTCATTAAGTTCTACACTGGTCTACAATGCTTCCGTTTTCTTGAAACCACTATCACCATTCGATACCACCAAAAAGCTCAATTTTGGCAACCGGTGGACCTCATGGATACAGACATTTGTAGATATCATTGATGCACTTGAAGAGATTGAAACAAAAAGATTATCAAATACCTCAAAAATCTGGCTTGTGATGTTGTAAAATAAGTCATAAAGAAAATACCATAAACATGAAGAAATCACATACGGTCAGATTAAAGAAACCATGAATCTCAAATTCAATCCAATGCCACATGTTGACTACAGAAGATATGTTTTCAGTCAAGAATGACAGAAAGTTGGTGAAACCATCGATGAATGTGTAGACTGACTTGACACACTCATCAAACACTAGAAGTTCAATTAATTCAGAGATGAAGAAGCCATACGTCTCAGGGTCATAAATGGATGCTTGTCCGATTCATTCAGATGGTCAAATGCTGAGAGAAACTCTGAATCTGGAACGAGTGTTGATCACTGCTAGATCTTAAGAGCATGCAGATCAACAAGCTACTGATATGGAGGCCGGAGGTGCCCAGAATTAATTAATCATGAGTGTGAAAACAAGTCAAAGCAAAAGACTGAAGGACACAAGGTGATGTCTACACGTAAAAAGAAGTGATGTTTTAGATGTGGATTTTCCTTTCTTCATGACGACAAATATCCCACAATTGGAGAGATATGTAAGGGCTGTGGGAAGCAGAACGATGTTGTGATGGTGTGCACAGCAAAGGAAAAAATAAGTGCAGCATGGCGTGGAGACAAAACGTTCCAGAAGCAACATTCAATGCATACTCACAAGGCCCAGTGTAGATGCTAGGTACGACAAATCAACACTGAACGAAGTTGATTGCCATCTAAATCATTGTCGAACAATTCCTCCATATCAGTATCAAGTGAAAGTGAAAAATATGGTTGCGCCATGTCTATGTTTTCTTCAGAAAAGCGTGAGCATGTTGGACTGGCCACATGTGAAGAAAAAATGTCAGTCAAAGAAAAGTCGACATGCCGAAGCACCAACGTCCTTCAAACACTGTCCAAAAATTACTCTGAAAGTAAATGGTAGTTCGATACCTTTCATCATCGACAGTGGTGTGTTGATAAACATTATGCCTGAGGAGAAATATAATGAATTTCATCCCTTACCACAACTTATGCTGTTGAAAACCAAAGTGCATATATGGCCTGCAATGACACCCTTAAAAAGTCAAAGTTGATTTGTAGCAACAATGAAACACAAGAAAACGAAGGTACAAGCACCGGACCATGTGATTCATGGGACAGCGTAAAGTGCCTGTTTACTCAGCTTCCCATGAACTACAACGTGAATGCTCACCATGAATTAGTAAGTCAGCTCCCTTCGCTGTTTCATGGTCTGGGAAATTAAAACTATGAAAGTTAAGTTGCATAATAATGAGGACATCCGTCCTGTTGCTCAGAGACATAGGCAAATTATTTTTCATTTACAAGATGCTGTTAAAAAAGATCTTGAATCATTACTTAAGCATGATATCATTGAGCATTCTACTGGTCCAATGCCATGGGTTTCTCCCATCGTGGTAGTGCTCAAAAAGGACAGTGAAGAGGCGGTACACATATGCATTGACATGAGTCAGGCAAATAAGGCAATTGATTGAGAACGATATCCAGGTCCACACAATGCTGATATGATAACACAATTAAATGGTGCAAAAGTTTTCTCTTGCCTTGATTTGAATAAAGGTTATCATGAGTTGGAACTCAAAGAAAACTGCAGGAACATTTCAACCTTTTCTACACATGTTGGTCTGTATCGATGCAAAAAGCTAAGCTTCGGTGTGTCATCAGCTGCAGATCTTTTTCAAAACGTCATTCGATGTATCACAGAGCCTGTCATGAATACGTTCGATTATAGTGATGACATATTGTTTTTCAGAACTACCCAAAAAGAACACAAAAAGGCACTCACACAAGTATGTCTTTACTGACTGATGTCGGTTTGACTTTGAATGCTGATAAATATGTGTTCCATAAGAGACAGTGAAAATTCTTTGACCATATCTTTTCTGATGGAAGTATGACACCTGATGCTGCTAAAGTACAGGCGCTGTCAAATGCTGATTCCCCACAAGATCTTTCAATGGTGCATTCATTTCTTGGCATGGCCAGCTACTGTTCTAGATATATATGATACTTTGCCACTGTAAGTGCTCCATTGAGAAAGCTGTTGAAAAAGAATGTATAATTTCAATGGCCACATGAATGTGAGAACAGTTTTATGAAATCAAACAAGACATTGAGAATGCTACTGAAATGGCTTATTTCAATCTGAAACTTCATACGGAGGTTGTTGTTGATGCTAGCTCAGTTGGGTTAGGTGCTATCCTTGCACAGCACATCAAACACTCAAATGCTCAAGGGCATATGCAAGTAGGTGTTTGTCACAACCAGAATATTGCTTACTCACAACCTGAAAAAGAAAGTTTAGCGTGGTATGGGCATGTGAACATTTCCATGTATTCCTGTACGGAAAGCCTTTTACGCTGGTAACTGATCATCAAGCTTTACTAACAATATTTGGCAATTCAAAGGCCAAGATGCCTCCTTGCATTGAACGTTGGGGACTATGGCTGCACGAGTACAATTATAACACTGTGCATCATCCAGGAAAAGATCAGACCCCCGCTGACTACTTTTCCAGAGTTCCCATTCAAGGTCATGGCACTCCATCCAAGTCAGCTGAAGCTTATATCAACTTTATCGCAAAATCAAACACAGCAGCTACCATTTTGTTAGCCCAGATTCTCACTGGCCTGAGCCATGATAGTGACAAGCTAAAGCTGAAAGATATAATTACACATCAGTCGTGGAAACAGCACACTCGACCTCCACCTGTAAGGGCGAGATTCAAAAATACAGAAATGTCAAAGATGAACTGTCCATAACTCAAGCGGGAGTTATATTGCAAGGGTCGTTAATCTTGATTCCGGAGAGCCTGTGGCAGAAAATGATTGAAGTGGCCACGAAGGACATAGGGGAATCATTGCCACAAAACGAGCTCTCCGACACCGAGTCTGGTTTCCATATCTCGACGAGCGGGTTGAGAAGGAATTAAAGGCCTGCCATTTATGCAACTGTCTATCTACAAGAATTACTCAACACACCTTAAATATGTCAGAACTCCTGAAGCATGCCTGGGAGAGAATAGTCATTGTTATTTTTGGGTCCACTCAATGACGGACATCACCTGATGGTGACTGTGGACGAATACTCGCGATTTCCATTAATTGAGGATCTCTCATCCACCACTCAAGACCGAGTCATTGAGAGACTGGATGGCATCTTTGCGACATGGGGTGTTCCAGCAATACTAAAATCTAACAATGGCCTGCCTTTTAATAGTCGGGAGTTCAAAGACTACTTAGAGCATCTGAATATAAAGCATCAAAAGAACACTCGTCTGTGGCCGCAGGCCAACAGACTGGTTCAAAGATTTATGAGCACGCTAAAGAAAGCTGTGTAGTGTGCTACCCTTGAAAAGCACAATTAACAAACTATGTTACACTCTTCACCTTACTCGACCAGCGGTGAAAGTCCGAAGACATTGATGTTGAAGAGAGCAATGACAACCAAAATACCTCAGTGGACCAATCAGAGAGAAAGAGATGAGAATGCAACTTTTACGAGGGACTTGGTCTAGAAGCAAAAGATGAAGACATATGCTGTCCGAAGACGACATGCGAAAAACAGTGTCTTCCAGAGAGGAGAGAGTGGGCTCTCACGTCAGATGTGGAAAAGAAAATCTGATGCTCCTTTTGATCTGAAACCTTTTCAAGTGGTGTCAACCAAAGCAGACTTGGGGACTGCCCAGCACCCTGGAAAATCTATTACGAGAGATTCTTCTTACTTTTGGCATTTGATTAATTGTTCACGAGATCTCCATGGTGAAGGAGCGACTGATTCTGAAGAACCAGTGACTGCTGCTGGCTTTTCACCTTCACAGCAGATCTTGGATCATGATGGTGGCAGGTCTCAACTTCACACAACACGTTCAAATTGAACAATTACAGCCCCAAAGAGATTAATTGAAGAGATTAAAATGTATATATGTGTATATATTTTGTAAAATTGATACGTTTTTGTTTAACAGATGGGTAGATGTACTGTCTTGCGAGTTAACAATGACGGAACCCTTATGGCCCCTGAAAAACAATGTAGAGCTATGACATAATGGATAGAATGTTATTAATGTGAAGGCTGCTTTAGAATATTGGGTTTGCAGCTACACGCAGACGAATAAAGACATGTGATACCAAGGTCCGTGTGTGGTGTAGTCATTTACAGCTACCCCAGCTGGGAAGATGTTACAACTTGCAGTCAAAAGTGACATATGCATTAGAAGTTCCGGTGACAAGCAGCAATTTACCACTTTTTTAAGTGCCATAATAGTGCTGTGATCTTCAACTGCTTAAGATACCAGCCAACCCAAAACTATGGCAGAGACTGAGGGCTGGATCACAGTGCTATTTCATGTCTTTGGTGGTAAGTTAAGGTAGTGCTTTTTCCAAACATCAAGATTCAGAAAGTAGTAATGTGTGACAATGTAATGTGTGACAAGAACAATTGTGCAAATTTGGAGTATGGTATTTTGTTGTGATTGTGATTTTGTCTATTTTTGTGAAGTGCACTGTTATGTTTTATTTGTGTTGTTATGTTGCTTTATGCATCATATTCTGTTGTATTCTATTGTTTACTTTAGATATGTCAACAAATGCTGCTATATTTCCAGCCAGAAGCAGTGCATTGCATTGAAAGTTTCTATGACAAACAACCATTTACTAGTATCCAAGGTGGTAAAATAGCACTGTAGCAGCTCTTCAACTACTTAAGATACCAGTGAGCCCAAAACCGTGACAGAAACTTTGACTTAACTTAGCTCTCCTAGTAATCATGTTATGTGATAAGGCCTGAGTCTTAACTTAGCGCTTACAGGGGCATATTCACAAGGACTTATCGCTGAGTTATCGGCACTTTAGCGCATCAAAAGAGGAGATAGATTTATCGCCCCATTCACAAGCGGGTGCAAACTGCAGACATCACCAGTATTCCCGCGATAACTGCCGCAAAATCTATCTACACGGGTGACACCACCAACTAACCCTAATGAGATGCAGAGTAGGCGTTCCCGTGCAAAAACACACGAAAACACCACTACATCACTTTCACAACGAACTGCCAGATCTGCGATGCGAGTCAAAACCACGCGATAAGCCACTGTAGCAGCAGGGATTTAACACCTGCCAATTGCTGGTGTTAAGCAGGACGACTACCTGCAGCAGGTAACGGAGCCCGCCCACAGCCACACCCGAAGAACAACCGACGCCATGGAGCTACTCATCATGCAGCTTGGAGCCCCAACAGGGCCACAACACCCACCGCCACCACCCCCAGGACCGCCACCACCCCCAGGACCCGGACCGGCACCCCCCCCGGACTACCACAGAGGCAGCGCAGAGTAAGACAGCGGACCTACCGAAAACGCACTAGTCTCACAGACCTAACGCCCGAGGAAGTCATTGCCCACTACAGGCTCAAAAGGACAACCATCCTCTGCATCATGACCCACATCGGCCACAGGCTAACGGTCCAAACACAGCGGACAACCAACATCCCTCCGCAGACAAAGCTGCTGGCTGTGCTGCACATGTTGGCCTCTGGTACCTTCCAGCCAACAACTGCCAGAGTCGGAGGAGTCTCACAGCCAGCCCTATAACAGTCCATCACACCTGTCCTGGATGCCATCATCAGCTTCATACCCCAGTACCTTCACTTCCCCCACACTGCGCAGGAACAGCTAGAGACCAAGCAAGGCTTCTACGTCATAGCTGGATTCCCTCACGTGTTGGGGGCTATTGACTGCACACATGTCCTACTTGTGCCCCCTGCGGACACTGCACACATCTACCGCAACAGAAAGCACACGCATTCCATCAATGTGCAGGCAATAGTGGACCACCGGGGAATGTTCACCAATGTCGTCGCAAACTACCCAGGCAGTGTGCATGATTCCTACATCTTCCGACAGTCCATCATCAACCAGCGCTTCCAGGATGGCACCTATGGAAATGCACTGCTCGTTGGTAAGTATCAAATCAACACACCACACACCTCAAATCCACCATCACACAACGCACAACTGTGGTAATGCACACGTGACAAAACCACATACAACATGTCAATCAACATGCCCACCTACCAGACACGACAACACAACTCCATTGGGATCCTGGGCTTCCCATGTACCCAAGCCAGCTACATCATGGCACCACAGCCACACAACAGCTGAATGTGTTGAGAGGCGGAAAGCAGGCATGTGTGAAGGAGGCAAGTGACCCATGAATGGGGATGTACACAACGACAAGTGTGGCGTGATTGTGCCGGACAGACTTGGGTATGCAAACCACAGATATGTCCATGCAGACATTAACTGCTGGTGTCCGGAGAGTAGTGGACAGTGGACGCAACCATGTCACCTCAGGCTGTGGGGTAGATCGTGGCAATGTCGCTCGCTGTGTCCCCCCCTGTGTGCGTAAGCGTAGTGAGTTGGCCCGGCATATGCCAGGCCTGCGCAGGGGTGTGGATGAAAGCACCGTGGCGCTGAGCGTGGTGCTCTCCCGGAATGGCCAACGTGACTGCCCAGGCGGCACCTCTCAGCCCGCCATGAGGCCGACGCCGTGAGCAGCGGGGCCTGCGACCCTGTGCGCCTGCTGCACCCCAGGCTGCTGATCCCCAGACCCGGCTTGCCCGCCCCAGCGCACCCAGGCCGCACTGCTCACCTGCCGACACCGGCGTGTGTCAAAGAGGGCCCACCACGTGCCGGTGCAAACTCCAAGCCCCATGCCCGCGACCTTGGCAGCCTCCTCAGACCATCGCTGTCCTCGGTGACACAGGCCCCCAGCAGTCCTTATTCGTTGACATACTCCACCGCTGCAGCCGGCCTACACTGCAGTCCAGTCGGTCCCACATCTAGAACTGAGTCTTGATTAATCAATGGCAGAGTACATGCCAGTGAACGCAGGGAGAGGAGCTGAGAGGAAGATGCGGTTCAGTCCGGTGGAAAAACAGATCTCCGTTACGGAGGAGGTCGACCACTAGCAAGGACTGACCTGGTGCCACTAACCCTGTGCGCTGTGAGTCACCGTCAGCCTCCGGCAGAACATTGTTGGTGTCTGAGCCTGTGGCCTGGGGGTTGTCATCAGCAACTGGCAGGTACAGACTTGGTGTTTGGCATGAGTCTGTGGCATTCATATCTGCCATGTTGCCGGACACAGCTGGTATGTGCCCTCTGCATCATGCCCTGGGGGTACACCTTCCACTCTCCCCCGAGACACTCCGCGACAACCACCTTTGATACCTACGAGACCCTGCTCTGCTCTCATGATCCTACCCCAGTGCCCCACAAGTCAGCGTCCCGTGGCGGTAGGCCCGTGTCGGCCGTTGTGCATCCGGGGCCACTAACTCTGTACAACTCAAGTCATGGGCCCTTGCTGGTCGAACATTGCATTTCTGAGTGCCTGATGATTGTTGTAGTTGTTGCCAGCACCAACCACTCCCTGAGGGCTGGCTTACACTCACCCCACACACAGCCAGCACAGGTGTCACTGGACTAGTGGGCCTGCCAACGCATCATGCCGAACCAAGTATTGACTCTTTTCTCTCTGCACTGACACAGGTGATCAAGGATATGCACTCTGCCCTTGGATGATGACACCCCTCCGAGACCCGAACACACCCGCCCAGAGGCAGCACAATGCGGCCCACATACGCACCAGGGGCATTGTGGAATGCACATTTGGCGTGTTGAAGTCACGTTTCAGGTGCCTGGACGTCACAGGTGGAAGGCTCCTGTACAGCCCAGACATCGTGTGCAAGATGATCGTTGCATGTTGTGTGTTGCACAACATCTGTGTACGCACAAATGCCCCATGGATCCAAGTGCCAGAAGCACCGGACGATGATGAGGGCGATGGGGCAGGTGGCCCACATCCCACTGCAGCTGCGGCAGGAATAGCCCGTAAGAACACCCTCATTGCCAATTTCTTCACATGAGCACGTCACATTGTGACCGTCCCTGGCAATGATGGGACAGTACAAAATGTCCACCGGCACAGCATGTGTGAATAAAAGATAATTGCAGATTACAGGTTGTACTCGTACATTGTCATGTCACAGTTTCCTGCTTTGCCAGATGTGATTGGCCATGTTGTGCACATATGCGGCACCAGTTGTGTCCTGTGTTCTGTTGTGGAGGTGTTGCTGTTTGTACCACGATGTTGTCAATGTCGAGGTGCCTTTATTCTTATGTGCGTATGCTGCACGGTGGGTGAGTCGCTCCTGCAGCTCTGATTTGGCTGCCACTTATCCCTTTCATGCGGTGTGCCTTTCAGTTCTGTGCTTCTACAGTGCTGAGATGTTGCAGACTTGGGTAACTTGTGCTCTTTGTCGAGTTGTGACTCTTGGGCATGGTTTGTCCGCAGATGTGTTGTTGACGTCAGGGGTTGTTTGTGCAGGTGGATGTGTCCGAGTGTGACCTGCTCCTTTCCGGTTGTGGTCCGCACTCAGCCACCTCAGTGTCGTGGCGTGCACATTGTCATGATGATTGGACTGCAGCCATGCTACTCGTCATGTGGTGTCTCTTGCATTGTCAGTGTGGCTGACGTATATGCATGTTTGCTGTGTTTCGCACGTGTGCATGTGTTGGTTGTGTGATTGGTGATGTGTTGGGTGGGTGCCCCTTTGGGCACATGGTGGACGTGGGGCTACTTGGTGTTTGTGTGTGTGCTGAAGTGTTCCCTTGGGATCAGGGACATGATCCAGAGTCATTGTGGGTGTGCAGTGTGCTCTGCTTAATTGTGCATGTGTGCCATTGTGCCCATCTCCCCCTGTCCCCCCACTCCCTGGTCGGTACGCACCCTGTTGATGTAGTGTCGGGTCATGTTGAGCAGTGTCCGGATCCCCAACTCCTGTCACCGTCCCCCGACTGATGACTGTAGCCACCATTTTCTCCATGTCATTCGGCTCCTGGTGTTCTGCTGGCCCCCCTCCTCCGAAGTGCGTTGCTGCTTTCATGTTGGCAGCGAGTTTCTGCTTGGTTTTGCCATTCACATCAATCCAGCGCCTCTTGTCCTCTTCCATTGTCCTCCTCGGCACTGCGACGGCATTCACATGGTCCAAGATGGTGTGCCATCTTTGCCTCTTTGTTGCCAATGACACGTTGGAGGTGACGTACAGTTGGTGGTGGTGTTCTATCTCATCCGTGACGTTCATCGGGTTTCCCGGCAGACTGTACCCCGTCTTCCTCTTCCTCTTCTCATTGCCCTTCCATGACCCCTGTATTCCTGGCTGTTCCTCCGTGGGGCTTGTGGGGTTCATGTTGTCCTCTGCAGTCAGTCAGGGTGCATCCGTGGTACTCCGCAGTTCATTTCCTTTTTAGTGGCATTTTCCGTATGCTGTTCTTGTGCTTTTTCCCGCATTACGCGTGGGTATTGCTGGCCTCTCGCTGGTTATCACTGTTTTCTTATCGCGTTTGGGCCCATCGCGACTTTTTACGCGTTGGGGTTTGTGTTTTTATCTCCGTCGCGGTGGTTGTATCACAGACATTTGCCGCGTTTTCGGGAGACTATCGCATGGTACCGCCGTGTTGTGAATTTCACGTTAACACAGGGTTATTTTCCCGCAATAGACTGCGATGTGTAAAGTTGCGTTAAGCTTTTTTGGAGGTGTTTAGCGCACGTTCTTGTGAATATACCTCACAGTGTTCACTTTCTGTGATATGGCCCACAGTCTCTGCCGCAGAGCACTACCTTAACTTACCACCAAAGACCTGAAATAGTGTCAGTCAAAGATGTTTTGTGATCCAGCCTCTTAAGTGGTCAGAGGTTTACCCCAGCAAGGAGCAGGTGCTACCCCCTTTTCAGACTGGAAAGCGAACGGATCACCCCTAAACTTTGTGGGGTGTAGACGAAGGGGTTTCTCCACAAAGAAAAATGTTTCCCCCTGAAAACAAACAAAAAAAAATGTGCATTTGCACAGAGTGCTGCCTTTTCACAACGTACAATTGTACACTGTGTACATTATGCATTGGGAGAATAACAGATTTAAAGTTACTCCTGGCGCAGCTTTCTATTAGTACTGTTGTTGAATTTTATGAACAGGGTAAAATCGTATAATTTTACCCTTGCGGAATAGTAAGATTACCGGTGCAGATTACGATTACCTCTGTAAATCGGGTCCTCATGGAATACATTACGTTCTTCCAAGTTATACCTACAATACATGTTTTGTGAAAGTTTGCGTTCAAGCGTTTTCATAACAGTTTCAGTATTCAAACAACCGTATTTTTCGCTTACGCCTCTTTACCTTGATCTTCATCCACAGAGTGTTATAAAATTCCTGATTTTTGACATCCCTGCGAAGATTACAAAGTTGATCTTTTCACTTTCGCTGAACGAAGTTAGTTTCCTTGCACTTAGTGGTTCTGCCTGTAAATTGTCACACTTGTGGTTGAAACAGTTTTCTGCTGAAACCAGAGACGCAGGTATTTTCAGCTCGCCTTTTGTTTTCCATACAATTCTACACTGTGAAACTGAATCTACACTAGCATGTTTTCACAAGTGAACAGTTGCTCTGAAACCCAATATTCCATTTCTTGTAAATTTACCGTGAAGAAAAATGGTTTGAGCAAAGATCAGATAATCGCTTGCTATGGTTTCCTCTCATTGTTTGAAACTGCCACTTGGATGTATGTGGATTTCTTTTTCTTACAAGTGTGTTTCATTTGCAAACTTTAGTTTGGATATATTTTTACAGGAATTGCAATTCGAAAAACAGATTTTAAGAATTTTAGTTCTCACAAACAACACAATGAACTATTTTAACCCACAACAGGGGCTACTGAGAGGAATTGGCCAGGCGATTAATATAGGCCCCTGCAGCACAACCATTCAAGGGACCCCCAAGAAGTCCAAGGCTAATGAGTATCTGTGAGAAATTAGAGTCTCAATGGGCCTTCATCATATTCTGTAGGCGGGCCCCATCATTTTAAATTATGCCACTGGATTGGGCACTATACTTGCTGCACTGTGCTTACTTCAGAGTACCAACGTCAATAGCCTGTTCTGCAGAAACCTGGTAGTCACCTTTGGCTTTAAATCAATTTATCATCTCTGGTAGTTCATTACACAATCAGACCAGTGTCTAAACCCTGTTTAACTAGGTATGCTCAAACTAGTATATTCAAATTAACCACAAACTGGAAATAACGGTTCAAAGACTGGGAAGTATTTAATGTTCGAATTAATATATTTGATTTAATCTATTGCTATTCCTTTAGAGAATCACAAATTGATAATACCTGCTATGTGGAGCACCAAATATATATATATTTTCTCTTTTTGACTGAGGGCCTGATTTAGATCTTGGCAGATGGGTTACTCCGTCACAATGATGATGGATATCACGTCTGCGGAAAAATTAAATCTCATAAGATATAATGGGATTTGTATTTTGACGGATGTGTTATCCGTCACTGTTGTGACGGACTAACACGTCCGCCAAGATCTAAATCAGGCCCTCAGTTTATTAGTGGTTGCTTGAAGAGCTATGTGCATCCTGGCCCAGGTCTCCGTACAGGCCCTGAAGGAATGGCATGAGGGGTTGTCGGGGGGGCCCATAGTGTATACTTACACAGGGCTAACAATTATTATTGTTTGATATCATTGCCTCTCATCATTTATTTTACATTTTGATGTGAAGGCCTTGGGCTGCCCCACTCCATAACTTACTTTTGGGATTCTGATATTAGTACTCTGAGTGTGGGGATGTGTTGAGGAGCCTTAGTCAAGCCCCACAAGTATTTGATTGGGTTCTGTGCATGTTGCCGCGGTATGTTTTGCGAGTGTATTGATGGACTGTATTTATGGACTGGCCTTAGATGTATTCCTCAAATTGAAAGCATTTTTCCTACTGGGTATTATGTTTTGTGGTTTTAAATTGTGTTTTTAAAGTGTATGTGTTAGAAATCAGATTTCTGGTTGGCTAGGGCATGCGCCTAAGCCAGGCAGAAACCACCACTCTAGTCAGGGCAAGGGAGTTACACGCTGAAGATAACCCCTGCTCACCCCCTTGGTAGCTTGGCACGAGCAGTCAGGCTTATCCCAGAGGCAATGTGTAAAGCGTTTGCGCAACACATACACACACAGCAGCAACACACTAGGCACACTACAAGAGAAACTCCACACAAGGTTATATCAAAAATAGCCTTTGTATTATCATAAACACATTAGAATCATAATCACAAAATATACACTGTGCCAACTGGCACTAGGCAATATTCACAGGGAATATATACATGACAGGGCCAATCGGGCCACTGTCAGAACCATCACAAAGTACAAGTAGTAAAAATAAAACGCAACCAGTAACTACTGGTACAATAATGTACTTAGCATCATCACCTGCAACATAAACACATTGGGCCTGATTCACAGAACTAACTTACGTCAAAATCCTAAACTTACAGCAATTTTGGTATTCACAGAATGAACTTACACATTTGGGTATTCACAGAATGAACTTACAACAATTTTGGTATTCACAGAATGAACTTACACATTTGGGTATTCACAGAATGAACTTACACATTTGGGTATTCACAGAATGAACTTACTACCATTTTGGTATTCACAGAATGAACTTACTCATTTTGGTATTCACAGAAGGCACTTACTCATCAATGAGTAAGTGCCTTCTGTGAATACCAAAATGTGTAAGTTACACAAAATGAGTAAGTTACACAAAATGAGTAAGTTACACAAAATGAGTAAGTTACACAAAATGTGTAACTTACACAAAATGTGTAAGTTACACAAAATGTGTAAGTCCCTTCTGTGAATACCAAAATGAGTAAGTTCATTCTGTGAATACCAAAATGAGTAAGTTCATTCTGTGAATACCAAAATGAGTAAATTCATTCTGTGAATACCAAAATGGTAGTAAGTTTAGGATTTTGTCGTAAGTTAGTTCTATGAATCGGGCCCATTATGTCTGCATCACTTTAGGCATAAACCTCCTAAGCATCAACACATTATGCAATAGGCATCCTCAGCAGCATAAACACATTATGCATAAATCACAATTAGGAGTGCACCTTAGTGACACTCCCCAGGTGCATACATCACCTTTCCTTAGGGCCTTGCGCCCTCCTGGCACACACAGGTACCAAACCTGACCCCAGACCAACTGGCCTTTCGTGGGGCTCAAATGCCCTTTGTCCAAAATGTCAGGGCTTTTGGCTGCTACCGCAGCGGCGTGCAGGCCCAACCGGCCAGCACCAGAAATGGGGGCCAGGGTGTGATCCACCCGGGTCTCTCTAGAGACCAGAAACCATGCCACCAATGTTGCAGCTGCCCGCTGTCTGGTGGGGCAGCTGTGGAATCCCCCTTGGCACAGCAGTGCCTCTTGAGCCCCCCTCTGGGACTCTACAAACAAAATAGCCCCCACGTTGCAGCTGCCCGCTGTCTCGCGGTGCAGCTGTGTAAATTGGCTTTGGCACCACTGTGCCCTTGAAGCCCCACTCTGGGACTAAACCAAATCAAAGTGCCTCCTTGCTGCCGCTGCCCGCGCTCTCGCGGTGCAGCTGGGGAGGCAAAGCACTGGCACCAACAATGCGCAATTGGGGCCCCATTCGCCGGGGCTCTTCTTGACTCCTCCGGTCTGCGCAGCACAAGCACGGGCACCACAATGCCCAGTATGAGCCCCACTCACCGGGGCTCTTTGTGGACTCCGCTCCTTCCTGGCAGTAGCTTCCTCGGCTGGGGTGCGCAGAGCGAGGTCTCCGTCGGACCCGCACTCGCCGCGGCTCCTCCCCCAGCCAGGCAATCCTTTACCTGCCTTCCGGCCTCCGGAGCGGCCTCCACTTCTGGCAGCAGGATTCAGGCAGGGAGCCCGCGAGGCTCCGGTCTCCTCTTGCGGCACACGGGAACTTCCTCTTCTGGGCCGTAAGCTCCGCCTAACATCAGGCAGCCTTGCCTGACTTCCTGATTTCTCGAGGCGGCGGTGCTGGCGGCTCTTCTTCTCCTGGCAAATGCGGGGTGGGCTCACGCTTTTAAATACACACCACAGGCGGGGTAGGCTCCCGCCCAACGAGCGCACAAATGCGGGGTGGGCTCCCGCTCCTCAATGAGCCCAAATGCGAGGTAGGCTCCCGCTTCAAAGTGGCATAACTGTGGGGTAGGCTCCCGCTTCACTCTGATGCCGTGTGGGGGAATCCCCACGCCGGGATTCCCTCGGGACACTCCTGCAGCTCAGCGCTGCAGAGCATAAATGCTCCTCTTGTCCTGGAGCAGCACGACAGGGGCCAAAAATGCAGCACTCACGAGGCGCTAGAACCCCAGAGTTCAGAGGGACAAAGCTGGGCCCAGGCAGGCAAGCACACAGCAGGGAGGCAGTCCCTCGTGGTGGTTCCTCCTGGGACCCAGCAGCAGCAAGTCCCAAAGTCACAACGAAGCACAACTCATGGGGTCACAGCCCCAGTACTTATAGAACATTTCTTCTTTGTTCTGCCCTGGCACGGGGCTTGGGGGAACCAGTCTCAACTGGTTCTGGGGGGTGTTGAAGCACTCTGTGTACAGTGCTCACACCCTCCTTTGTCAGATGGGGGCTAGGTCCTCAGACACACCACAGGGGGCGGAGCCAGCATTCACCTAGGCAGGCACAGACCTATTCAGGGTCAGGGGACTACTCCTCCCACTACTCCAAATGCAGCTCCCCTATTCAGCCTAGCGCTGACTCACCCTGCCCTCTCTGGAGCCACACACACCTCACCAGCCCCTGTCACTCCAGAGCCAGACATGCAATACACATCAGGCAGGCATAGCACACAGAAATGCCAGCTTCTAAAAGTGGAATTTCTAAAATAGTGATAATAAATCTGCGCACACCATTGCGCAGCATTTATTATTACTATTCCAACCATACCAAACTTGCCCACGCTGCTCCTCTCATATTAGGAATAACCACTGAAACACTTATCAGGGAATGCCCAATGCATTCCTATGAGAGGGCAGCCTCACAGCAGTGAGAAACCAAAATGGCTGTTTGTCACTACCAGGACATGCCACACACTTAAGGTACATGTCCTACCTTCTACCTACAATGCACCCTGCCCATAGGGCTAGCTAGGGCCTACCTTAGGGGTGACTGACATGTAGTAAAAGGGGGGTCACAGACGTGGCACACACTTTAGGTGTCACATCACAGTGGCAGTAACACTGTTCGCACAGGCCCTGCAATGGTAGAGGCCTGAGACAGGTTTGAAAGGCTACTTTGGTGGGTGGCGCAATCAGCACTTCAAGCCCACCAGTAGCATTTAATTTACTGGCCCGGGGTATCTGAGATACCACTTTACAAGGGGCTGACAGGTAAATTAAATATGCCAAACAGATGTAGACCAATCTTACCATGTTTACCACAGAGAGCACACACACTTTACACTGGACAGCAGTGCTAAAGTGCCCAGAGTCCTAGAACCACCAACACCATGTCAGAAAAAAGGCTAGGAGGAAGGCAAAAAGTTCAGGGATGACCCTGCAAAAAGGGCCAAGTCTAACAGTATGCACACTCATTTTTTGGCTACAAAACAAGGATTTTAAGTGTGCAAAAAGCATTATTTAGTAGTTGTACATTTGGGCCTGACCTGCAGGGTTGAACAGGACCTGCAAAGTGTGTATTAGGCCTGTCTGTATCCAAGGAGATTCTAAGCTCAAGAGCAGCTGCCTACCCCTCTGCACCTCAGTTTCTGCTTTATTATAGGGGAAAGGCAGAACTCGCAGAGTTTCACTCCCCAGAATTCCACGGAGTTACATGAAAACTCTGTGAGATTCTGCAGAGTTCCGCGAGCAGGAGGAATCACCATGTTACGAGGCTCACGCTGATTTTTAGCACCAGAAGATTGTTCCACGCTGCAAAATGAATATGAACAGCACCACACAGAACATCATAGAGCGTTGCTTCTTTGCTGCTGCTCGACTAGGTTTTCTACTTGAGCAGCAGCTTTCTAACCATGAACGGTTGTGACCGCCCGGTTGAGAAAATCTTGCAGGTGCCGTCCTAGCGCCCAAAAATCACTATAGGGAATGCCAATTCTCACTCGCACTCACTAACATAGGGCTGGGGAGCCGCATACAAGAAAAAACTGCGGTGGTTGGTAAAGTTTTGCTGGTGTGCAAAGTTAAGGGAATGCTGCCGGCGGAGCTGAATTTATCACCCACCCCTACTTTACTAATTGGCCCACAGGACACCTGTGGAGGGAAGTCCAAGGCAGACACCTCCCTTCTGTAACCCCAGCTCCTGTAAATCCTAAACAACCCAGAGAGCCAGGTTTAAGCAAAGGTGGTAAGAGCACACCACACACTTTATGCAATCCAATTTCACTTTAGAATTGCTGTTTTTACACTGTTCAACTGTTTACTTTTCTTTCCTTGTTTTGCTCAAACTGTGATAAGGCTACTAGATCGCAATCCACTTTATCGCCTACTTTAGAATCTAAAAATGCAAAAATATGCCAGTAAGCCCTAAGCTCAGTGTTTGAGACTGCTTACCCTGTTTTGTGGTTTGGAATTGTGTTTTTAAAGTGTATGCACACTAATTTTCTGGCTAAAAAAAAAAGGTTTTTAAATGTGGCACCTGACCAGTCCTTTCCCCTCCCCTAACATCTTGCACATCCCCTTACGTATATGGAGGGAAGTCAAAAGCAGACACCTCCATTTTGTAGCCCCAGCTTCTGTGAGCCTTAAACAGCCTAGAGAGCCAAGTCAAAGTAAAGGTGGTAAGAGCACACACTTTGAACAGTACAATTTTACTTAAAATTGCAGTTTTTTTCACTGTGTGACTGTTTAAATGTCTTACGCTGCTTTCCCTAAACTGTGGTAAGGCTTTTAGAAGGCAATCCCCCTTATAGCCCCCCTTCTAAAATCTAGAAGGCAAAAATACATCCCTAAGCTGAGTGATTAAAAGACTGCATAACCTGTTTTGTGGTTTGAAATTGTGTTTGTAAAGTGTATGTGCCACTTGTTCTTGGCTAGAAAAACAATGTTTTTAAGTGTGTGAAAAGCATTATTTAGTAGTTTTACATTCAGGCCTTACCTGCATGGTTAAAGAGGACTTGCAGAATGTGTATTGAACCTGTCTGTATTCAAAGCGATTCAGAGTTCAAGAGCAGCTGTCCTCCCCCCGCACACCAGTTTCTGCTTTACTGATTGGCCCATAGGGAACCTGCCCAGGCCTTTCCCCTCCACTATCAAGTTTCAAGTCACATGCTCTTAAAATAAGTTTCTTATTGGTGTTGCTTCCTGTTAGACCGGTCAGCCTTAGGGTGGTCTTTCCCCAAACGTTTTGCCTCTCCTCCTCCATTTTGGTGAACCTATTTTTGTTGGTCTTAGGACTCTGGGCACTTTACCACTGCTAACCAGTGAAAAAGTGCAGGTGCTCTCTCCTTAAAACATGGTAACATTGGCTTAAACACTATTGGCATAATTAATTTACTTATAAGACCCTATTAATCTGGCACTACTTGTGCTCAGGGCCTGTAAATTAAATGCTACTATTGGGACTGCAGCACTGACAGTAGCCCTTAAAACATGTCTAAGGCCTGCCATGCAGAGCCGGTGCATGCAGTTTTAAACTGCCATTTCGACCTGGCAGAATAAACCTTTTGCCAGGACCAAACCTTCATTTTTAATACATATAAGTCATCCTTAGGGTAAGCCCCGGACAGCCAGAGAGCAGGGTGCAATTTAATTAACAAGTAGGACATGTACTTTCAAGTTTTACATGTCCTGGTAGTGAAAAACATTTGTTTTTCACTACTGAAAGGCCTATCTCTCCCATTGGATAACATTAGAGTTGCCTTATTACATTTTATAAGTGGAATTTCCAAATGGGAAGAGATAACCAGTTCATGTTTGTCTGGAATCACGATTCAAATTCCTAGCTTAACGTGAAGTCAGATTTTTAATTGAAATTACGAAATGGCACTTTTATAAAGTAGGCATTTTCCTGCCCTTAGCTCTTTTGTGCGTGTAGCCTGTGTCTTGGGTCTAATGACTGGGAGTAGCTGACAGACTTTGTGAATTCCTCCCAAACAGTCACACAATAGAGGGATTAGGTGAGCCTGAGTGGGCCTTCTGCTGGCAGAATGGAAGGCGGAGCTCAGCACAGCCCCACTTACACCTGAAGAGCTTGTGCTCTGCCTTCACACAAAGGACCTAATGACCCAACATTGTCACTTCAGTCAGGGAAGCAAAAAATTCCAGGCACTTCCAAGCCACTGTCTAGAAGCTTCGCCCACCTTTCAGAACCAGCGCACCAGAGTATAAAAGAAGGACCTTAGACACCAACTCTTTAGTACACTTCTGGACCTGTGTTTACTTTGCCAGAAAGTAAGAAGGTCTGCTGTGCTGCTAGAGAGGCTGCCACTCTGCTGGACTGCTGCTCTAAAGGAACTGCTGCTCTACTGTGCTGATTTGCTGTCATCTTGCCTAGGGAAGAAGAACTGGACCTGCAACCTAGGACCCCAGAGTGACACAAAGGGCTAGTCTGCTGGCCTCCAGATCTGAGGCTCAGGTACATAAAAGGCTCCCCAACCAGCTCCTGGACCCAGCTGTAGTGAGTTCCTGACCCCCAGGTGTTGTCTCTCAGGTCCTTGAATCTTAGTGTTGCTCACAGGCTCTTCAAATCAAGCTTTTGGGCTTTTTGCAACTGCGAAACGGACTCGTTCACACCGAAACCGTGCTGTTCGCACCAAAATTCAGAGTGAACCACTGCCAGTGCATCTTTCCGTACAGCAATCATCGATCGCCCGTGGAGGACTTCCAACATGAAGCACCAGCCAGCCTGTCTGTGGCACCTGGCCTGCTCTTCGCACCATGCTGACCACTGCCCGAGATGCTTCCCGTGAGCCGCCACCCTCTCCAATGTGAACGGGATCTGTGGCACAAAACCTGAGAAGGTAAACCTTCAGCAGACCTAATCTGGGACAGTATCCAACCCACGCTCCATTGCGGTTGGCAGGAAAATTTTGACTTTGACCTGGTACAGCATGACAAGGTAGCTGCGGTTGTCTCATGACGGGGAGTGATTCAATTCAGGAGTGGAGAGGCTGGAATCTACTAAAATGCAATAATAGGAAAGTGCCTCTCCAACCATAGATCAAAATAAATCTTTCAACATCAGGATTTACTTGTATTAACTCCGAATCTATTCAATTGATGTACTTTGTTTCTTAATATAGTTTTCCATTTCTTGAATTAAACCATGCAGCTCAAGTGGATTGTGTCAATTATTTACTCTTATGTCACAACCTTTTGGCTGTATCAGACAATTATTTTCATAAAAGATGAAATGAGAGTGGAACAACACATTTACACATTTACATAATACACAAAATACATTAATACAATGTTCAAGACAAAACTATAACATTAACAATCAACAGATTTGTCACTACAAGTAAATCCTTTAAGTATTACAAACAGATCACAAATATAACAAATTGCACATTTTATAGGCTAGAATAAAACTTGTGAGTCCTACTATACTTCTGGATGGCAGGGCCTAATGTTTTCTAACACTTTCTTGTTCTCATTGGTTCCTAGGGTTAGGGCTTGTATTGGTCCTAGGGTTAAGGGTTTGGGTTCTGATTGGCTGATAGGGCTAGAGTTTTAATTGGTTGCTAGGCTTAGGGTTTGATTTGTTGCTAGAATTTTTCTTTTTTACTCCTGGAGCTTACCATTTTGTTTCTGATTGATTGTTAGGGCTATGGATGTGATTGGTTAATAGGTCCAGTGCTCTCATTGGCTCTAGGCTTTAGGGCTAGGGTTCTGACTGGCTATGGTTAGGTCTAAGGTTACCATTGGGGAAAGGTCACCTGATCACTAGGGCTATTTAATCTTAGGGCTAAGGGCTCAGCCCAGGCATCGAGTCTCAGGGCAGAGAGGGCAAGGGTAGGTGCCCGTTTTGGCCTGTTTAGGCTGGGTAGGAACTAGGGCCAGCGATGCTGCCCATTTTACAAACCGAAACCACTCACCAAGCAAGAACTGCAGAAACAACAATGTACGATTGATTGCTGCCTAACTAGGGTGTAGCAGACCTGGATTTACTAACCGGAACACTACCACGTGTTGTTTTCTTCCATGTGCTCTTTTCTTTTCCTTTACACGGCCCGTGGCCTTGGAGCCAGATGTTTCTGTACTATGGGCTACAGTAATTTGGTCTTTATAGTTGCCATACTTTGATAGAAGTGTATTGTTCACTTAATTGCTCTTGCACTCATGTCTGGTCTCATCCCCCCTTATTGAGGCACTTCTCCGCCTGAGGCGACAACTCTCCGGACTTTGGGATGTTGTCCTCGGTCCCAGGATGGAGAACCTCACTTTGTTATCCTCACTGGGCCCATTTATTCTTACTTGGCTACTAATTCGCTTTCCTTGCTATGCTTCTGTGGTACCTAAGGGAGGTGGCTCTGTTGGAAATGTATTGTCTCCATTGCCCCAACCTGTTATGCACTGTAAGATGCTTCCTACCCTGACTCTAATGCATTCTCCTTCTCCCTCTCTTTATTGCCTAGTCCATGAGGACCCCGACTAAAAGAAAGCTCCTTTCCTTAAACAAGAAGGGGCTTAATTCCCCTAACAAGCACAAACAGGTATGGAGTTACCTTCTACAAAGGGACCCAGATATAATTTTCTTGAAGGAGACCCACCTCCTCAAGGAAGATTGTCATTGCATGTTCCAACCCAGATACCTATCCCAATAGTGGACATGCACTGCCACTAAAACATTGGGAGTGGGCATTCTGTTTCGCAGAGGTTTCTTAGCTGCTTTGACCCGGGTGGTCAGGGATCCATGGGGGTGTTTTTAGCTGGTGATAATAGAAAAGGGACACACTACCCTGTCTTTCCTTAATCTATATGCCCCAAACCAAGAGCAAGACTTTTTCCTTCGCAGGATTAATAAGGAACCATTTAGCTTAGCCCGGGGTGACATCATCCTGGGAGGGGACTTTAACTTGGTATGAGACCCAATGCTTGACAGGACCTCTGCCCATTTTCAGGGTGTGGGGTCCATGTCGGCTTCACTCAAGAGGGAACTCACTGACTCAACTCTAGTAGAAGCTTGACGTTGCTGCCACCCTGACGCCCAAGACTACCCCTTTTATTCGCAGGTACATCAATCATGCTCTCGCATCGATTACAAATTTGTCACACATTCTCTCCTGCACCATTTGGAAATGATTCAGATATATGATATCTCTAATTCTGATCATGCTCACATTGAGGTGATCTGGCTGACTCGGACAGGTGCCCCAGGTGACCGCCCCAATGGAGACTTCCACCTTACATACTGCGTGATCCAGTAGGCAAAGCTACTTTCAATGATGTGATCCTATAATATTTTGAACTCAATACTCTACCTACCACTTCCCCTCACATGCTATGGGATGGAGTTAAGGCAACAATTCAGGGCATAGTCACTTCTATAGCAATAGCACAGTCTTCCGAGGTGTGCCTGTTCGAGACTAAGCTGACGGGTGATATTAATACCCTAGAACATATGGATAAGCAGACACATTCACGCCATACTAAGCAACAGCTGGCACTTCTACGAGGGCAGCTACGAGCACATAGAGTTAACAAGGTGGAGCGTTCACTATTAGAGCTTAAGCAGTGGTACTATGATGTAGGGGACATGTTGGGCACTTTACTGGCCCGTCGTCTCCGACATAAACATGCTCGCTCCCACATTGCGAAACTTCACACAATGCCTTCAGGCTCCGCAATTAGAGAAGCTGACAAGCAGAAAGCTTTTTATGAATATTAAAGCTCCCTCTGTGCCAACGGGGGAGGACCCATCCCATCCCTGAAGGAACACTTGCTTGCACGCTTCAATTATTTTACCCACTCTACTGGCATTACGCCCACGATGTCAGCAGCAGAAATATTGCTCATGCTTAAGCCGGGCAAAGACCCTGCTCAATGCTCCTCCTATAGAACCAAAGCCCTTTTGAATACGGATGCTAAGATATATTCCAAGATATTGGCCAACCGTCTAGAATCCCTACTGCCAAGTTTGATTGACCCTGACCAGGTGAGCTTTAGATGACGCGGACAGGGCCCTGATAATACCAGGCTCCTTGCCCAACCAGAAAAGGCTCATATGCATAACATCCCTGCCTTTCTCTTTTCCCTCTATGTGGAGAAGGCATTCGACAGGGTCAGCTGGGACTCCCTGCATGACTCGCTTCAAAAAGGATGCCAAAACATTCCTTATGGGTAAATTTCTCGTTTAAACTTTGCCTCTACAACTACTACAGCCCTGATCTATGGCCATCTATTGCCTCCCTTCGGATTATCTAGCTCACCCCATCAGAAACTGGGGGCCTTGTTGCGAACATTGGTTAACTTAATCTGTAAAAATGTTACCTCGTTCCTGAGTATTTGGATATTTAATCTGTAAATACATGCCCTATCTCCCTGTGTACCCTGCACCTTACCCTCTCTCATTCAATCCGCAACTGGATGATGCTATGCCTAATCTGTACACGGCTATGTTTTCCTGTAAAGCGCTCTGATACCCTAACGGGTCAAGTTCGTGCTCTATAAAACTCATAAATAAATAAATAAAATGTACTCACCAAAATTGGTATGGGCCATGTCATGATTAGAAAAATCATGGCCTCCTACACCGCCCGACTGCTATCGTCAAAGTGAAAGGCCAATTCACTGCCCTTATCCTGATACTGCGGGGTACTCACCAGGGCTGTCCCCTCTTCTTTTTGCTTTGGCTGTAGAACCCCTGGCGATCCGTCAGCGTCAGTCTCCGGACATCATGGGCATACCCTTCGGGGGGACGGGATAATAAAGTTCTGCTCTACGCCGATGATCTTTTATTGACTCAGACTAATCCTATGGCAACCCTTCCTGCCCTCGTCCAGCAGCTACAAGAATATGAATCAGTCTCACGTTACAAAGTCAATATGCCCAAATCACAAGCACTGAACCTCACTATACCATTGCAGCTACTTCCAGCTTTGCAGGAGAGGGTTCCTTTTCAATTGGCCAAACAGTATATTTGCTCTTTGGGGCTTAATGTCACAAATACCCTCCAGACCTGGACTTGCACTAGCTGGCCCCATTACGTAAAGTTATTTTAGAAGACTTGCGCAGATGGAAGTCGTTACATATCTCCTGGTTGAGGCGATCAAAGTGGTCAAACTGAATAGCCTGCCTCGCATAATCTGTTTCAGCCCTCCCAGCCCCTATTCCAGCTGAAGAAATTTGTCGACTCCAGACAGACGTCTGTGCTTATATTTGGAAGACAAAACAGCCCTGTATTTCCAATCACATTCTTATGTTGCCCAGAAACAGAGGGGGTCTAGCCTGCCCCACCTTTCTTGACTTTTATTGAGTGCCACATCTCAGGTTTCCTTCCGAATGGGTAGTTATAGAGAGCAAAAAACATTGGCTACACATGGATCATGCAGCGGCATGCAGGCCATTGTGGGACTAGGCGTGGCTACCAAAACCCCATCGCCCTTGTAGTGCCTACCTTGTAACCCGACTCGAACGGTGCTGGAACTTTGGGATAGAATTGACCTTCCCTATGTCTTTACCTCGTTTCCCTTTTCCACCACTTCCCTTGCACGTAACCCGGACTTCACACCGGGACTCTCCCCGGGATCTGTCTCCGCCTGGGAGGACGCTGACAGTAGGACATTTAGGGGCTTATTTCAGGGTTCTCATATTAAATCCTTTGAATTTCATTTACCTAATAAACGTAGGCATCAGTATTTCCAACTCTGTCATTGGGTTCTTCACACTCCTAGTGTGGAGGGAGCAACACTCCCAAACACACCCTTCGAAAACCTTATCCGCAATTTTGAAGGCTCCAAGGGTTTGGTTTCTAGGACCTATTGTGTCCTCCAACAATCTTGCCTGCTCCCGAAACACCCATATCAGGGGAGGTGGGAACTAGAGGGTGGCCTGAATATCACGCAGAAACAATTGGAGCTCTCATGGCGGGAAATCCCCAAGACACACCGCAGCATCCTCCATTAGGAATCTGCCTGCAAGGTAATGTTTCAGTGGTATTACACCCCAGTATGCCTGTACTCAATCATACTTGCAGCTTCTACCTCTAGCTGGAGATGCGGGGTGCAAGATGGTACCTTTAAACATATATGACGGACATGCACACACCTCACACTTTTCTAGGAAAGACGTCTTGAGTCATATTAAAAACACTATAGGGCTCCCTATACTGGCAGACTATTGTACAGCTATATTAGGCATCTGCCCAACCACACTTGAAGGACTCACCTATGCGGACAGGTACGTAATCCATCATATGACAGGTTACCACTAACAATTGATTGCCCTGGAAGTCCAGTGCCCTGGCCCTATTGCTTCCTGGTTCACTAGGCTTTGGCACACGATGGCACTCGAGTACTTATCATATAAGCTGTCCCATACAGATAAGAAATTCACGCGACTATGGCAAACCCTCCTTGACTACTTTTCATGATTGACACACCTTTGCTTTCAACCCCCCAAGTTTGGCGCACTTCAACTTTTTGACTGATTCCCAGACCTCGTGACAGGTCCCACTTCCTGTTCTCCAACTTCCGCGTTGACAAGATTCATGTCACTGCCCTGCCATCAATGCACTATATTCTCTCTTCCCCTGGTATCTCCCCTTCGCTTTATCAGCAGCGGATCATTTCCCCTTTCCAGTGGCGGCTCCTCCGCTGAGGCGGAGGAGCGTCGCCCCAGTGAATAAAATGAAAAATAAAATGATAATAACATATCGTTATTATCATTTTAGTTTTCCTATTGCAGTCAGGGACTCTCGGGGCGGGGCAGGGCTGGCCAGAGCAGGGTGAGGAGTGGTTTGCACTACCTAAGTGCACAGGACTGCTTGGCTGGCCAAACAGTAATGCACACTTTGCATCTTCCTCACCAGGCTGCATTACACCGCCTGGTGAGGAACATGCCCAGCCTCCCATTCCCCATCTGAGCATCGAACCACGGCGCACAGACCAATCAA
The DNA here is from genome assembly GCA_963921515.1 of Calotriton arnoldi. NCBI lineage: Eukaryota > Metazoa > Chordata > Amphibia > Caudata > Salamandridae > Calotriton > Calotriton arnoldi. Next base: position 157,387 of record CAWUFW010010677.1, read on the forward strand.
AACGCTGCATTGCAACATTGTGATTGGCTCAGGGGAGCCTGGGAGCCCGGACACTTCGTGCTGCCCTGCTGGGACTGCAGGAAGAAGGAAGATGACGAGGATGGAGGTGAGTACCAATCTAGATCACTGTCTTAGATCTAAGGTGGACAAAATTACTTATGCATGACTCAGTTTCTAGCGGAACGATTGTATAGCTATAGTCCAAACCAGATGTCTTAGTCTAATGACATGCATGTCATAGAGCAATCGCATTTTGTATTACTTGATTTCAGCAAATAGATTATGGGACTTCCCCAGAGTTTTTTTTATGCTTTGTGTTAATCTCGCCTACCTACATTACCTGTTTGGATTATATTGGCTCTTTCTCCTCGATTTCCAGTGCTTGCTATTTCTTTGTATCTACCCTGTTTATTGCTTTCATGTTCTATATGGTGGTCCACCTACCTGTGTTTTTTATGTGAATGACCTTGTAGAATGTTAATGCGTGACCAGTACATGTAATTGTTGTTGTTTTTTTGACTCAATAAACAGATTCTGAGTAAAAAACAAATTGTTTTTAGTTGATTTTATGTCTTTGTCCGATTGTGTGTGCTTATGTTATGGGAGGGGGGCCCATGAGAGGGCCTCGCTCCCATGCTGAACTTTTTCTGTTTAAGTCTTTTGGAGGTGTATTGCCAACAGAGGCATAGCAAATTGGTACACATATGTCTGAAGTGTGTGGAATGTATTTCTGCTTTGCTTTGTTACTTTTTTTCTTGCCATTTGCATATGCAAAAAAATGGCTTCTTTTTCACTCCATAGTGCAGTTGTTTCTGCTACTGTGATGGTGTTAGTACCTGCATCTGCTCTTGTGGCTGTCTACCTTTTGTGGTAGGTAATTTGTTTGTGTAGCCTGTTTAATAAATATGATATTACTGTCATTCCACAAATATCCATATTTGTATAGATGCCCACCCTGAGACTTCACTGTTAATGTGCGATGGTGCTGGTAAAACGTTATTGGCACCGGCGGTCATTTCAAGGCCTGTGATTTTACACCGGGCCTGGTAATTTTCTGCTGTCACTGTAGCCAGAGAAAGAGGACAGGCTTGGGCGTCCCTCCGTCTTCAATGATGTATCACTGTGGGTAATTGTTACTGGGTCCTTGATTCTTAGGGCATTTCCTGATTTTGTTTACAGGGCCAGTGAGTTCAAATTGGAATCTGTTTCTTTTTCCCCTTTTATGTAGCAACTGGCACCTCTAGTATTAGTCACTCTGGGGCCAACAGGAAAGTAGTTGCATTATGACTCGGTGCCTTTAATGATGCTCATAGAAGGTGCAAGCTCTCTTTTCAAGTTTGTAATTATTTTCTCTGTGGCCTTTCTTGCTGGGGGAGCCTTTATTATTTATGTAGTGCTAATTTATGATTGACTCTGTGGACTGTGTTTACAAACACTTCGAGGGTGAGGAGGGACGCTGTTTGATGGGCTCACTTAGATGAGGTTAGTGCTGGTACAAGCAACTTATGTATGTAATGGCTTTGTTTAGCATTGATTAGGCATGAATGGTGGAGTCCATTTGGTGAATGTCACTTGCTTTTCATTTTTTTTCCAGGTATAAGGTGTATCAGTATTAGATGGAATTTATGGGGAGGAGGAAGTTTGTCCATTTTTTAGTGAATTCTTTAACATGCAGTTCTGCCATGGTATAACAGCTACTGAGATGGCAAGCGTGCTGATGAAGTACACCTCTGGTACTGACCCCGACACGGACATTGCATCAAAAGTAGATGACCCTGCAGAAGATTCAAGCAGTGACTATCCCTTACATGCAGAAACTTCTGATGATGAAAACAAAGGATTACCTACAGCAGGTGTCTCAATTGGTGTTTAGCATGCAGAAGGTGCCAGCCTGTCCTGTCTCAGTTTTCTGGTGCTCCAGGATGCACAGTAAACATAGAGACAACTGTCTCCCCACAAAATGCTTTGCATTGATCCTGGATGATGGGTACCTTGAAGAAATGGTTCTCCAGACCAATATGTATGCTGCATAATGTTCGAGGGATGGCAGGGCAATGGATTCCCAAACTATTTGATGGACATCAACGAATGGTGAGATGGATGAGAAGGTTTTACAGTCTCACATTGGCGAGTGACGTAGTAAAAAAAGGAACCCTTGGCACCCTATTGGTCTACTAAACCCAAGATAGTAAACCTCTTATTTTCTGAGCATTATCTCCAAGAAGCACTTTCAGATCCTACACAGAATGTTGCAGTTCAGTGTCAAGACAGCAGCATTGCCAGAGAACACCTTGACCTCTTGGCCCAAGGACAGCACTTACCCCAGCAGCTCCGCCAGTTCAGCTGACCGCTCCAGCACTTGAGCTCTATCCCGGAAGGGTTCGAGCCGGCAGCTCGCCCCTGCGCCACAGGTTCTCCTTTGCGTTCTGTGGCTTGGCCCCATTTGTTTATTCTGGTTTAGTTTAGTTTCAGTTATTTCAGTTATTGTTATTGTTTTGTTTTGATTTCTGCATTAGTGTTAACTGGGGTTCTTCCCCCGCGTCACCAGCTCACCTTTCCCGCCGCTGCTGCCCCTGCGGCCCCGCCCCCGGATCGAGCCCCGCTCCCGCCTCCCTTCCGCTGCTCCCACCCCCTCCCCTACATATGGCGACCGCTGCAGGGGAGCGCGCATGATTCCTTCACCTCTTGGCCCAAGGACAGCACTCACCCCAGCAGCTCTGCCAGTTCAGCCGACTGCTCCAGCACTTGAGCTCTATCCCGGCAGGGTTTGAGCCGGCAGCCCGTCCCTGCGCTGCAGGTTCTCCTTTGCGTTCTGTGGCTTGGCCCCATTTGTTTATTCTGGTTTAGTTTAGTTTCAGTTATTTCAGTTATTGTTATTGTTTTGTTTTGATTTCTGCATTAGTGTTAACTGGGGTTCTTCCCCTGCGTCACCCGCTCACCTTTCCCACCGCTGCTGCCCCATGCGGCCCGCCCCCCGATCGAGCCCCGCTCCCGCCTCCCTTCTGCTGCTCCCGCCTCCCTCCCCTACATATGGCGACCGCTGTGCGGTCGCGCAGCGGACGCGTGCAGCGGGCGTGCCGCTGGCACGCCGAAGGCGCGCCTAAGGCAAGCCCGTCTGCGCCCGTCCGCGACCCGTCCGGACCAGCGCCAGAAACCCTGGTTCTCCTAGACCCCTCCACTACGACTCGACCACCCTCCACGCGCTCAACCCCGGAAGACACACCGACTGCACAATATCCTCGCCTAACACCACCCACGGGCAGTTCTTTTGCAAACTCTGCCACAGATCCTTCACCATCGACAAAGCTCCCACGACTTCCGACTGCCCGCCCGATGCACGCACCACCGAGGGCCTGACTTGCATCCTCCTCAACGAGCGCTCCCTGCACCGACATGCCGTCAAATCTGGGACCTGATTGACACCCTCTCACCCGACGTCGCCTTCTTCACAGAGACCTGGACCAACGCCACCTCCGGCCCCGACATCGCCACCACCATCCCCGACGGCTACAAGTTCCAGAGAAAGGACTGCCCGCACCACCCAGGAGGCGGACTCGCCATCGCGCACAAGACCGCCCTCCGACTCTCCACCTCGGGTGACCACCAGTCCAATGCGGAACACCTCCACTTCCAGGTCCAGACCAGCCCCAGGACCACGCTACGTGGCACCCTCATCTACAGACCGCCGGGACCCCGCACCCATCCCGCAAGGACCATCGCCGAGCTCGCCGCACCCCACGCCATCACCTCCACAGACTACATCCTACTCGGGGACCTGAACTTCCACCTCGACAACAGCAACAACACCGAGTCCAGCACTCTCATCGACAACCTCGCCCACCTAGGACTGAAGCAGCTCATCAACACACCCACCCACAGAGCAGGGCACACCCTCGACCCCATCTTCGCGGGAGGAATCAACATCCGCTTCAGCCACACCACCCAGCCCCCCTGGATGGACCACCACTGCGTCCATTTCACCTTCAACACCACCACCGCACACAAACCCGCTCCACGCCCGCCACGTCGGAACTGGAGCAAGGTCACAGAGGAACTCCTCAACGCCACCCTCTGCCAAAACACCCCCGTCGCCACGGCCGACGCCAACACCGCAGCCAGGGAATTTCACCGCTGGATCTCCTGCTGCGCGGACAGGCTCGCACCGCTTCACCTCCCCGACAAACAACGCCCCCTGAAGGCCGCCTAGTTCACCACAGAACTCCAAGAAGCCAGACGCGCCTGCAGACGCCTAGAAAAAATTTGGCGAAACCAGAAAACTACAGAAGCACGGACCAACCACAAGAACGCCCTGAAAGAATACCACCAGCGCATAAGAGAAACCAAACGGATCTTCATGAAAGACAAAGTCCAGACCAACACGACCGACGTCAGAGAACTTTTCAACATCATTCAGCGGTTCGCAAGACCCGCCTGCGAAGCCACGGACATCACACCCTCCCAGGAACTCTGCGACAAGCTCAGCTCCTACTTCCATCGTAAGATCAAAGACCTCTATGACAACTTCAGCGAACCAGCCCCAGACACCACCCCCCTACCCATCACCGCCGACAAGCCGACCATCACGTCTTGGGATCCCGCTCCCATCAAACTCATCACCGCGACCATGAAGAAAACTCGCTCTGGAGCACCTACGGACCCTTGCCCACTGCACATTTTCCACAGAGCCGCCGCCGCCATCGCACCCGAACTTGGTCACGCCGTCAATGCCTCCCTTACATCCAGCATCTGCCCAGACGATTGGAAACAGGCAGAGGTAAAACCCCTCCTCAAGAAACCCACGGCAGACCCCACAGACCTGAAAAATGACCAGCCCATCTCTCTCCTCCCCTTCGCGGCCAAAGTCACAGAGAGACTGGTAAACACCCAGCTGACCGCCTTTGTCGAAGATAACTCCATCCTAGACGCCTCCCAATCTGGATTCTGCAGCAACGACAGCACCAAGACCGCCCTCCTAGCCGCCACGGATGACATCCGCATGCTACTGGACCAGGGACACACGGCGGCCCTCATCCTGCTAGACCTCTCCGCGGTTTTCGACACCGTTTTACATTGCACACTCACAGCCAGACTTCATGACGCAGGGATACAAGGAGCCGCCCTCGACTGGATCCAATCCTTCCTCTCCGGTCGACGCAGAGGATCAGACTCCCTCCCTTCCCCTCCGAACCCACCGATATCAACTGCGGAGTCCCCCAGGGATCATCTCTCAGCCCTACGCTCTTCAACATCTACATGGCCCCCCTCGCCGCCATCGTCAGACAACACGGACTCAGCATCGTATCCTACGCCGACGACACCCAGCTCATCCTTTCCCTCACGAAGAACCCCGAAGACACCAGACTCTGCTTCCAGGAAGGAATGAAGAATGTGGCAGCCTGGATGAAAGACAGCTGTCTGAAGCTCAACTCAGAGAAGACCGAGGTCCTCATCCTCGGACCCTGCTCCACCGCCTGGGACAACACCTGCTGGCCGTCCGCCCTCGGGAGCCCACCCACCCCCACCGACCACGCCCGGAACCTCGGTATCATCCTCGACTCCTCCCTCTGCATGAAATACCAGATCAACGCCGTTGCCTCCACCAGTTTCAACTGCCTTTGCATCCTCCGTAAGACCTTCAAATGGATCCCCTCCGACTGCAGAAGGAACGTCACCCACGCACTCATAACCAGCAGACAGGAATACGGCAACGCCCTCTATGCCGGAATTAACAAAACTCTCCTACACAGACTCCAAACCATCCAGAACGCCGCAGCCAGTCTCGTCCTCGGAACTCCACGGCGCGAGCACATGACCCAGCACCTACTCGGCCTCCACTGGCTCCCCGTCGAGAAGAGAGTCACTTTCAAACTCCTCACCCACGCCTACAAAGCCCTCAACAACATCGGACCCAAATACCTCAACGAGAGAGTCTCCTTCCACGCACCCAAGAGAAACCTCCGCTCCGCCGACCTCGCCCTGGCAGAGGTCCCCCGCATCCGCAGAAATAAAACTGGAGGAAGAGCTTTCTCATACATCGCAGCCAAGGCCTGGAACGAGCTCCAGGTGAACATCAGACGCGCCCCGACCCTGCACACGTTCAGGAAAGACCTCAAGACCTGGCTCTTCAACTGATCCGGAGCCGTCTCCCCCCCCTAGCACCTTGAGACCTTCACGGGTGAGTAACGCGCTATATAAACCCCTGATTGATTGATTGATTGAACACCCAGGTCATGATGCGCTCTTTAAAATCCGGCCACTGCTTAATCACTTTATTGAGTATTTTTCAGCCACATATATTCCGGGCCAGAATGTATCTCTGGATGAGTCTCTGGTGGTGTACTGGGGCGACCGGTGTTCAGACACTATCTACCCAGCATAAGAGTTTGGTATGGAATTACACTGTATATGCTATGTGACAATGCCATTGAGTATACTTGAAATTTTCGAGTGTATAGTGGCAAAGGTTTCACAATCAACACTCGTGATTGCCAACCATCTTTGGGAGCCTGTGACAAAATTGTGCGGAGTCAGCCAAGCATCTTTTCATCAGGATTACCATTTGTACATTGACTGTGCCTGGGGACACCATAAGCAGCAACTGCAAGGATTCCCCAAAATCTATTAGCAAAACCCAGTAAAAGGTTGAACCCAAAGCTGCTTGCTCTCCAAAATCATGACCGACTAGATGTTCATATACTCACCATCACATCTGATGAAAGTGTGTCACCTGGTACACACATTGGAAACAGCCTTGAATGGTATTGGCTTTCCTTTGCCCACTGTTTAGTGGTAAGTGTGCTGTTATCATCAATGTTATGATTTTAAAGCATAGGATGCCCCTCTTTTGTAAACTAGTGTGATGTGAATGAAATGCTTAACTCAAGAATGGTATGGAGAATGAGTATAGATGTGGTTGGTGTATGACTGAGGATGATGGTATTAAGTTTTTCTACTTTTTGCAAATGATTAGGATGTAAATGGATGGCACATGTGTCTCAAGCGGAGTTAGAAGAATGAGTATAGATGTGGTGGGATCTCTTTTGAAACTTGTAGGTTTTCATTTTTGAGTTAAATCATAATGTGCTCTCATTTATATTCAGTTTATAAATATTTTTTGTCCTTGTTGTTTGGGAATGAAAGAATGCAGTAGCTTATTCTACGATCCCTTTCTTTCATGTGGGATACGTCGCACAACATCAATATTTTTTTCATACCCCAGTCAGCTCCTCTTTCTGTCTATTTAGTCTCCTTTTATGATGATTGGAGCAATGTTACTTTGTCCATATTCTTTTTAGAAAGGGCTTCTCATTTTTAAGTCGAGCATTCGAGACCTCTTGTATATACTTTAGTATATACTTATATGTGTATATACTTTGTGGGCTCTGGAGATCAGCCCCAGGACTTGTCTGCTTCCGCTTAGGGACTTTTTTTCTGTTCAACCGCCTCTATTAAACTGTCTTGATAGAAAACGACCAGTAGAGGTCAATAAAATACCAGAATTGCTTTCTGCTTGTTCAACTGCCTCTATTTAACTGTCCTGATAGAAAACGACCAGTAGAGGTCAGTAAAATACCAGAATTGCTTTCTGCTGAGGGACTTTCTTTTTTACATTTTTCTAGCAACTGCCTCTATTTAACTTTCTTGATAGAAAACGACTAGCAGAGGTCAGTAAAATACCAGAATCACTTTAGCATTCTCTAGATTCCAGTCCATAGAAATTGTCTTCCACGAGCACCCGTAGACAATAATATTTTTTCAAATCTTGTATTTTCAATGATATGACTCACCGAAGGCCCTGATTTTATATTAAAAACAGAGCTTGGGACTATACCATTTCCCGCTGAAAGGCAATATTTCTCTCCATGTGTTCCCATACCTGGCGTGTCACGCAGTTTGGTGCTTACTTTCTGTGGTAAAGGAAGATACAGAGTCCAGCTGTATAGATAGAGTAATCCTTTATTGTAGCTTGGTTCCAGGATAGGTGAGTAGGATAAGATAGAAGGTATAGATGCAGCCCCACCAGGAGCAGGCTCCTAGCCGCTCAGCCTGGGTTGACCAACTGACACTCTAAACACAGAGAGGCACTCAGGCATTCTATGATGTCATGGTACATTCCAACAGAGCAGTACAGTGGGGAGTGGTAGAGAAGTAGTTTACCACACATTCCCTCCATGTTAAAGAACAGTAGATGTTTCAGCACCCAGGCTAATGTGCTGCACAGCTAAATACGTATAAGGTCCCAAAGGCGAGACCGATTGCATTGCAAATGCTTGTTTTTTTCTTAGGTACCATGAGTTATCGCAAAAGGGGTGTGGTTGAACTCATTATTCTCACCTGGTGCCAATGCCACTCTTCATACAAAACCAACCTGCTTGAATGTGCTGGTTGCTTGTCAGTCTGTAAGTTACATGCTGTGCCTGTTGAGTCTATCACATATTTCTCTTACACAGACTGACCTTCTAATGTCAGATCTTTCCTTCAAAATAGCCTCATTGCTTTTGTACTTACCATGTGAGAAGGCTATGTTAATTGTGACCAATGTCACCCGCACCCAAGGAACCTTTGCAACAAAGAAGTGGTTGCAGGATTTCCGGTGAGAAAAATGCATTTATATATGTAGATGGCACCAACACATTATGGCTCTGAAATGAATCTTGTTAAAACTGAACAAGGCTCATTTCATTACTGTAAATTATCCACCTTCCTATGTTTCTGTCTCTGCCTCACTGCCATTTAAATGTATGGAGAGAAGAGATGTGTTTCCAGGGCCCACTGCCCAAGCCTTAACTGCACCTCCCTTCGTGTCCCATGTCATCCTGGTATGAGCTACCGTTCTCACGCAACTTCTTCTTACGTTTGTTTTTTTACTCTTAATCCATCTCATACGTTGGTCCATCTTCTGCCTTCCATTAAACAAGTAATGTGAGTCACATGGCAAAGCCTGTCCGTAGCCAAAACTAAACCTAGCCCAAGCCTTGATGATTTAGACCTCACCTAACACTAACTCACTTCTTAACCCAGGAATGATATATTTGTTTTTAAGGCAAGGAATTGGGGGAAATTGTGTTGTGTGGGGGAACTACGCTTGAGGCAGAAGTAGAAAGGCCCCTGGAGCTATTATTATGTGCAAATAGTTGTGTGAAAAAATCATGTGCTCCAACAGGTTAACTCATTTATGTGGCATATTATATATAGTCAAATAAATTGTGCAGCATATATTGAATGCACCATATTTTATCATGGGCAGTAACTTTTTTAAACGCACATTAATTGTCTGTTGAAATTGTCACTCCATAAATCCATTTATTTTCATTGTTCGTTAAAATGCCTAATTATGCCCCAGTTATGGATTAATTAAAGCTATTTGCCACAAATAATACTTTCTGAATTATGTGTAAAAAAAACAAAATTTTATGGACACAGAATCACATAAACAAAAATCCAGTGGCCCTAGAAAACCAGCAACTCGTTTTGCCTATATAAACATGTGCTTGCAATCGGTACTACAATTTCTGTTTATTTCTTTTTTGCTCAGACCATCCAGCCATCCCTGCCGGTTTCCCGGCCATGGAGTTCAAAGTTAAGGGTTTGGCTTGGCATCGCCTCCAGAAGATAGAGGCCGTAATGGTAGTCTTCCACTGGTTAGTGATCCTGGAGGAGGAGCAGGAGTTGGAGTACAAGGAGGCAGTGTCCAGATGACAGAACCCAGGCAGTGCCATTGCCACAGCCACTGCAGGTAGGCGTGTATGGCATCCCCCAAAGCAGACCGGCCCCTACCTCCTCAACTACTGTCCCCATGGATCAGATTTTGAAACAGCTCGAGGAAGCAAAACACACACAGAGGGAGATTTTAAACACCATTATATAAAAGGGCAGTTTCTATATGGATGGGTGGGCCTGTTGGGGGTAGTGAAGGTTGGACATTGGTTTGTACATATTATGAAGCCTCTTTTCTAGATATCATAGTCCATTTAATTGATGGTAAGGGCTCCCTGGATAGTTTTTTTATCAATAAGATGATACAGGCAGTTGGGTCTCAGATTCCTGTTTTCGCAAAGACAGCTAAACTCCCCAAAAAAACTAGATATAAGACACTATAGGAGTACTGTATCAGACTCCAGGCATTTTATTCCACGAAGGCTCATTCAGCAGGGTATGAGTGCTCACAACTCACAGAATGCAAAACCATGGGTCTACATATCCAGAATAGTCAGCTGAGGTTCTGGAACGCAAATGGTTTTAAAGAGCTGGGACATTTTATAGTGGGAGGGTGAGTTACTAATTGGCAGGAGATCCAGGCTAGGTGTGGAAATCGGTGCAAGCTGTTCTTCTTGGGTAATCTTCGGATTGTACATATGTTGAAAAAATACGGTCTCCCATCTGGTATAGGTCCAACACCTACAGTTGCCGCTCTTTTCAGAACAAAGCCGAGAGGGGTGGGAAATTGGTATATACTTTTATAGAATTCAGGTGAGTGCCCCATAGTAAAACGTTTTTTAGATAAAATTATTCAGGCAACGCAATGTACTTTCACTGAGCTCGAGTGGCAGGCGATCTCACTAACTGGCAACAAAGTATTAAAAGCAGCACATTTTAAAAGAATGTCATTTTTTCACGCTGGATGGCATACTATACTTGCAAAACGCTTCATATAATATATCCAGAAATAGAGGATAGATGCTTTCGCTGCCAGCAATTGGGAGAAGGAGGCTGGCTTCATACTTTTTTACTTGCCCGATGTTAACACAGTTTTGGGAGAGAGTTTTCTCTGCTCTTGGCCAAGGCCTACAGAGAAGACTCCAACTAGAAACAGCAATAGTGCTTTTTGGATTAGTAATGCAGAGACAAAATCCATCAATGTCTAAAAGGGAGAAAACATTCATAGCAATTACCTCTTTAGTGGCACGATCCTTGATCCTCCAGAATTGGAGGACAACAAAAGTGCCAGCCTACTTAGCATGGTATAGTAAAATGATTTGAACAAAAGAATTTGAAAGGCCTATACAAAAAGGGTTGGTGCCATTAAAAGATTTACTGCTTTATGGAAATATATGGATGAAGTGGCAAGCCTACAAGCATGCATGCAAGGTAAACAAACTGGGTTTAAGGAAAAATGTATAGCTACAATTGCATTTTATAACAAAAGCTGGATTCGAGTTGATGCACTTTTCTAAAGAATTGAGTAATTTTATTGGGAGGCAGGGATAAATGCACTTTATGGGAGTTAAGTACAGTTGTACTTTATAACAAAAGCTGTCTGCTGCTGGATTTGAGTTGTAACATTTTATTAAAGCCTTGAGTAATTTTATTGAGAGGCAGGATTAAATGCACTTTGAGTGAGTCAAAGCCTTTGCACTTTAACAATAGCAGCTTGTTCATAATGTCTGAATGAATTTGTTCAATAATGCATGCTCGCTAAATATGAATTGGCATAATACTTGATTTATTATAAGCAGAAGTATTTTGAATGTCGTTTCTGCTTGTTCTATTTTACATACTAGAGAAAGAAAAAACAGGGAATTGTCTCATAGAAGTTATAATGGATTCCAATTTTTTTTACATGAACGTATTTTTAAAAAAATCGATTTTACGTTTTACGTATATTGATTTATCTTATGATTTATCTTATGCTTCTGATCAATAAAAAAAAAAGTGAAGGACGGACATTCGTGGAAGGAGATCGGTTTTTATGTTTGCTTTTTCTTGGGTTTAGGGAGAGGGGTGGGCCTGTTGCAGGAGGAGTGTGTGGGAACCATTTTGAAATGGTAGATATAGTATAGATGTTTGAGGATTTATGGAGAGGGGTGGGCCTGTTGCAAGTAGTGTGGTTAGGAACAGTTGGGTAACGTGTAGTTTAGTTTACAGTAGTTTAGTTCTGTGTGTTTTTAAATCATTTAGTCCAGAGGTGGGCCTATTGTGGACAGTGTGTTTGGGAACAATTCGGAAAGGGGTAGGTTACTTGTGAATACTTTTGTGTGTTTTGACGATTTTGGTAGTGGGGTGTGTCTGTTGAGGATGGAGTGGGTGGCTTTATTTTTCTTAAATAAAACACTTTATTTTGTCCTACTTATGGAGATTTATTATTATTGTCATTGTTAGACCTGGCATTTCTTGGCGTGGTTACCCCTGACTTTTTGCCTCTACCTCCTTTCATTAGCAGGTGGCTACTTCCCAGGGAACAGAGGTGGAGTGCAATTGAAAGGGAAGCTTTTGCTGTGGTCTGGGCACTGAAGAAGCTGAGGCCCTACTTGTTTGGGACTCACTTCCTGGTTCAGACAGACCACAGGCCCCTCAGATGGTTGATGCACATGAGGGGTGAGAACCCAAAACTGTTGATGTGGTCTATCTCCCTACAGGGAATGGACTTTATGGTGGAAACCGCCCTGGAACGGAACACGCCAATGCTGATGGTCTGTCCAGATTTTTCCGCCTTAATGATGAGAACTCCCATGAGGTTGGGTAGTTCTCCCCACTTTTCAGCTGGAGGGGACGCGTGTTAGACCTGGCATTTCTTGGCATGGTTACCCCTGACTTTTTGCCTCTACCTCCTCGATTTTTGATGCTGTGATGGATTTCGTTTTACTGGCTTAGATGCTTTGGGCACTTTGCCACTGCTGATCAGTGTCAAAGTGCAAGTGCTCCCTGTAGAAAGTGTTATGGTAATTGGTTGTCCATAATTGGTATGTTTGCCTTACTAGTGAAGTTCCTAGTAAAGTGCACTATGTGTGCCAGGGCTGATAATGCAAATGCTACTAGTGGGCCTGCAGCACTAATTGTGCTACCCACACAAGTAGCGCTAAAGAGAGATCTCAGGCCTGCCACTGCAGTGCCTGCACGCAGTTTGTTAACTGCCTTGTTGTCCTGACAAATGCACCCACTTGCCAGGCCTTACCTTCCCTTTTTATGCACATCAGACACCCCTATAGTAGGCCAAGGTACCTCCCTGGGCAGGGTGCAGTGTATGTGAAAGGTGGGACATGTACTGAGGTGTGTACCATGTCCTGACAGTGAAATACTGCCAAATTCTGCTTTTCACTGTTGCAAGGCCATCTTGCCTATAGGACAGAATGGGGAATGCTGTGTCCCATGTTTCCAGCATATCTTCCCATAGGCATAAGATGGAGAGATGGAGTTTAGTGTGCCTGAACTCAGAATTTAATAACACATCTTTTGTGAAGATGGTTTTTGAATTGTGTGTTTAGAAACCACGCTTTCAGAAGTGGCTGGTTTCTTGTCTTAAACCATCCTGTGTGCCTCTGCCTGGTTGTATATTGCCTGCCAGGGTTTAGACGTGACAGGGTCTGGGAAGTGTCCTGACCCCAGGGAGGAGAAGGTGAGACAGCAACAGGCTGGCCTGCATTTGATGTGAGGGGGAGGAGTAGCCCCTGGATGTGAAGAGGGCTGTGTTGCTGCCACAAAAGGATGGCTCCACCTCCTGCTGAGCGTCTGGGCCCCAGACCCTGACTATCAAAGGAGGAGGGTGTGCACTGGCAGGAAGACACCCAGGTCTGGTTTTGGACCGAGGTCAGAGCCCCCTGAACACAAAGACTTCAAAGGCATTTAGGGGTATAAATGTGAGAGCTGAAACCCCTGAACTCAAGACTGAAATCCATATTGAAAAAGGATTGAACCTACTTGGTGCTCAAGAGGAACCTCTGCCAAAGAAGAACAGCTGACAAGACTGAAGAGAAGGACTGCCCTTGCTGTGTGTTCTGGGGCTGGCTTGCAGTTTGCTGGTTTGAATAAGGAGAGGACAAGGGACTTTGCTGTGTGCTGTGTCCCCCTGCTTGTGAGGACTTTGCTGTGTGCTGTGTCCTGAAGTAGCATGTCTCAAGGGCCCGAGGAGAGCTGGTCCCCTGTTGTGGAAACTCAGGAACACAAAAGTTTCCAACCGTGTCTCAGCGACGCTGTGTGCGTGGTGCTCTTGCACGCCTGAGACTGCCATGTGGTCCGTGGTACTGTTTATGAGGTGCCCCTTTATCGCACTGCCCCCGCAGCGTGAAACATCGTCCACGCTGCTGCCTTGCTGTTGTGGCCCGAGCCGTCATCGTACCTGAGGCTGTGAGGAAGGATCACCGCCGCCGGCCCGAGCCGCAACGTGCCAAAGGATTGTGTGAAACTAAGAACTGTGGCTCAGCGACGCTGTGTGCGTGGTGCTCTAGCACGCCTGAGACTATTGTGTGGTCCGTGGTACTGTTTACAAGGTGCCCCGGGATCGCATTGGCCCAACAGTGTGAAACATCGTCCACGCTGCTGTATTGCTATTTGTGGCCCGAGTCGGCATCGTAACTGAGGCTGTGAGTAAAGATCGCCGCCACCAGCCTGAGCCGCAACGTGCTAACGGGGCGAAACTGAGGACTGTGTCTCAGCGACGCTGTGTGCATGCTGCTCTTGCACGCCTGAGACTGCCGTGCGGTCCGTGGTACTGTTTACGAGGTGCCCCGGGATCGCATTGCCACCGCAGCGTGAAACATCGTCCACGCTGCTGTATTGCTGTTTGTGGCCCGAGCCATCATCATAACTGAGGATGTGAGTAAGGATCACCGCTGCCGGCCCGAGCCACAACGTGCTAAAGGATTTCTTTAAGCTAAGGAAGCTACAAGGTGAAAGAGATCGTGATCGTTGTTCGTCAAAAGGAATCTGCCCAAGATCATCCACGACAGAGCAGGCCGCGCCGTAACCTGTCCGGCTACAGCGTCGCCTAACAACAGAGCCACAACGTGATCGGGATTGCCCAGCGGGACGTCCGACGAGCGCGGAGAGAGAGAGAGCGAGGCAGCGCACCCCCCCAGGTAAGACTTGGACTCCGGTCGGGAGCCGCAAGCGTGTGTGGCCTGGGGAGGCGTGCAGGAGGAGTACATGAGTGCTCCAAGCTCTCTCCCGCTGCACCGCGTTAGACCCGCTGAGTCCCCGAGCGGCCCGGACCTGCCCAGCACGACCGGGGCCGCCCCTGTAAGCCTATGACCGCTGTCTCTACTGTTGGGGCCTAGTGGTGCCCGGAGTTGACCGCGCAGATTGCATTACGAACCGCATTACTATTACATTACGAACTGCCTGATTCTTGCATCACGAACCACATTATTATTGCATTACGAACTGACTGATTCTTGCATTACGAACCGCATTATTATTGCATTACGAACTGCCTGATTCTTGCATTACGAATCACATTATTATTGCATTACGAACTGCCTGATTCTTGCATTAAGGACTGTTCTAGTATTACATTACGAGCTGCATCACAAACTGCATAGCATTGCATTAGGACTGCATTAGAGATCGTAAATTGCTCATTAATACCGCAAGAACCTACAAGTGATTGCTGGCCTAATAACCGGCAAAGTGAATTATTACGAATACGCATATGTTGGCTTTCTATCGTTTGGTCTCATCGTATTCCTTTTTATAAAGATACTGCTATTTTTATGAAACCAGTGTGGTGTCCATTTGTGGTGTTATCACTGTGTTACTGGGAGTGTGGTTGCAAATACTTTACACATTGCATTGGAGATAAGCCTGGCTGCTCGTGCCAAGCTACCAGGGTGTGAGCAGGGTCTATCTAAGGGTGTGTCCCTCCTTACCCTGACTAGAAGCAAGGGTCCCTATTTGGACTAAGGTACATACCTCAGCCAACTAGAGACCCCAGTTCTAACATTGGTGGTCAGCGGGTGGGGATTTGAACGTGTATTTGCAACTGACTCACAGTGATTGGTGTACATCACTAGTTTAGCGCAGACCACGACGCAACTACATATTGTGGTTTGATTTTTGGTTCTATTTTTGAGCGACCTTTAAGCCACACATCATGTCTCAAAGGAGTCAAGTATCCAGTGAGGCTGCAGAATTGGAATTCGACGTTGAGGCATTCCTTACCTACAAAGTTGATCAATTGAGGCAATTCTGCAGAGCTTTGGGATGTCCCATGAAAAGTAGCGCCAAGAAGGAGGAGCTGCAAACGGCCTTGAGGGCCTGGTGGGAAGCCAAAGAGAATCAGGAGACAGGTGATAATAAGGTGGATGAGGATGACCCAGGGAATGGATTTGGTCCACAGGATTTGCCGGTGGAAGGACCAGCCACAGGGGCTGGTAGTAACCATTCAGGGAGGAGCTTTTCCCCAGAGGAGCTGGAGGAAAACCAAAGGGTCAGAGAACATGAGTTGGAGGTTTTAAAACTTACGGCTCGAGCAGAGGAGAAAAAGCTGCTCATTGAAAGTGAAAAGCGAGCAGAGGAGAGCAAGAATGCTCTCACCTTGGAAGAGAAAAAGATTCTCTTAGCTCATGAGTGAAGCATAAGGGAGCTGGACATTAAGGCTAAACAGGTGGAGTCCAGTTCGAATGGTGGCAGCGCACAGCCAGTAAAGGTGTTCAAGAGGACCTGGAGCCTGAAACAGTGGCTCAGGTGCCTGCCTTAAAGAGAAGAGGCAGGGGGTGCAGGAAACCGGCCCCCACAGTTCCCACGGTCCAGGAGGAGGCACCCCTTGAGGGGGATGCCCTGGAACCTACGGGGGAGCAAGTAGCTGAACTGGGGGACCTACCTGAGCTGACCGAATGGCAGCAGGAGGGAGGGCCCTCCAGGGAGGAATTCTGTGAGGAGCAGAAAAAGTGATTCCAACTATGGCACACAGGGAGAGGGAACTCCCTGTGTCCGAAGGGTCGAGAGGCTGCCTATAGTGGGAGTACGTCCTACCGTGTATAAACACTTCTTCACAAAAAAGTACTCTACACTCTTATGACCAAAGATCACGAATTCCTGAGGGTGACCCTGGTTAGTATGAGATGGGATGGACCTTCTTGACGTTATGAGCTGAACTCCACTAGAGAGTGGGGAAGGACACACATCCTTATGTTTATATTACCCTCACACACCCTAGTGGTGTCATGCCTCATCATCGTGCCACCCTGACGCCTAAAAGTCAGGGTGGGCTCGACCGTATTTCAGGGAGCTCTTAGATAGATATGGCCAGGGGGAGTTAGAGATTAAAAATCCGCCGTCAGACCCCAGTTTCCCTTTATTCGTGGATCTGGCAGGGATATTAAAAAACAATTACTAGGGGTCAACCAGGAGATTTATGGTCCTATGACCCTAGTGCCAACATGTTTCAGTCCTATCTCGGCCAAATTGGTCCTGGACTTTGTTCAGGGCTTAGGGTACAATCCTCCCTGGGTAGTGCGGGAAAGGGGGGGAAGTCCCTACCCTGTTTTTATTTTTAGGGCAGATAGCTGCTCCTAAAACCGAGTGGTAACAGATAATTTATCTTAGATTTATTCACACTCCATCTGTAAAACAGAGAGAAAAGAAGATCATAGTGTACCAATTTAGTCTGTACACTTCATTATTTCCCACAAGTGACGTGCTCATGAATACACCCATGGTATCAGGACGACAGGGTGCAGGAACATGTCAAGGCACATACCAACTGATATGTGTATCACGTATCATATACTGTTACCATGCTCACCTAGGTGGTAAAGTTCTGTGTTGTGGCGACATGAGTCGCATTCTATCAGTATCCACACGTGAGTGTGTGCTTAGTCTCACAATGAAAAAAACTTGTGTCACTCTCATCAGCCCGCAAAGTAAACTACTTTCATTTGTGTCGTTGCCACGTGCATTCACATTCAAACTCATATCCCTTGGTGAACTTTGGTCATAAGAGTGTAGAGTACTTTTTTGTGAAGAAGAGCAGAAAAAGTGCCCTTCTCTTGTAGGTTTGCGGCAACAGGCAGCAAACTAGGCAGCAGGTGATCAGTCCGGGTCACATGTGATTTACTGGGAGAACGATCTCCTATATAGCGAGCCTAAGGTTGCTGAGCCTGGGTCAGCCCGTGTGCTGGTGGTACCCCAGCGCTTCAGGGCCCTCCTACTGGGGTTGACTCATGATGTACCTTTAGCAGGACATTTGGGGCAGGACAAGACCTTTGAGAGGCTTGTCACCCACTTCTACTGGCCTCAAATGCGCAGGAGTTCTGATACTCATTGCAGGACCTGTCAGACTTGCCAGGCAAGTGGTAAGAGTGGAAGGAAGTGCAAGGTTCCTTTCCAACCTTTCCTTGTAGTTAGCACCCCCTTTGAGAGGGTGGGCATTGACATCGTGGGGCCTCTGGATCCCAAGACGGCCATGGGCAACAGGTTCATCCTGGTCTTGGTGGACCATGCCACCCGGTACCCAGAAGCCATCCCTCTCCGGACGGTGGTGGGCCGTGCCCTGATGGGGATTTTCTCCCGCGTGGGGTTCCCCAGAAAGGTGGTGTCCGACCGGGGTACTAATTTCATATCTAGGTATATGAAATCTCTGTGGAAGGAGTGCGGTGTAGCCTACAAGTTCACCACGCCTTACCACCCCCTGGGCAAGGGTCTGGTTGAGAGATTTAACCGGATCCTGAAGGGCCTGATTATGGGTCTTGAGAAACCCATGAGGCGTAAGTGGGACGTCCTCTTACCATGCCTGCTGTTTGCTTACAGAGAGGTGCCACAGAAGTCCCTAGGATTCAGCCCCTTTGAGCTCCTGTATGGGCCCCCTGTAAGAGGACCCTTGAGTTTGGTGAAGGAGGGCTGGGAGAAGGCTCCTAGTAAACCCCCCCAGGATGTATATAGCTACATGCTGGCCTTCAGGAACCAAACTAGGCATTTCAGGCAACTCGCTCTGGCAAATCTGGAAGCCAGCCAGGAAGAAATGAAATGGTGGTACAACCAGAATGCCACTCTGGTCGAGTTTCAACCTGGGCAAAAAGTGTGGGTGATGGCACCAGTGGAGCCCTGCACGCTCCAGGATAAGTGGACTGGGCCTTATGAGGTGGTGGAGAGCAGGAGCGAAGTGACCTACCTGGTTGACTTACAGTCTCCTAGGAACCCTCTGAGGGTTCTCCACGTGAACCGCCTCAAACCCCACTTTGAGAGGTCTGATGTGACCATGCTCTTATCTACAGATGATGGGGTGGAAGAGGAGAGTGAACCTCTCCCTGACCTCCTGTCAGCCAGAGAGAAGGATGGGTCAGTGGATGGGGTGAACCTCTCGCCTACCCTGACCCCAGACAGCAGAGGGACTGTCGCCAGGTGTTTGGTCAGTTCGCCTCCCTGTTCTCCCTGACCCCTGGAGTCACCCATTGGTGTGTCCATGATGTGGACACTGGAGACAGCCTGCCTGTAAACAGAAATTCTACAGAGTAGCTGATAAGGTCAGGGCCAGTATCAAGGAGGAGGTTTCCAAGATGCTGGCGCTAGGGGTAATTGAAAAACTGTTACAAGTTGGTCAACTTGCTGGTGCTGTGCACTGTTCACTAGGTTCTAAAACCCAAATCTCTCTTGAAAAACTCAAAATATTAAATACGAAACAAATTCAACCATATTTTGTTCAAATGAACTTCTTTATAGCTTATGAATGTGTCACTGATATATTCAATGCATCAACGTATACATTTTACAATCATAATTAGTAACACTCTTTAAACATAAGCAGTGTAACTACATTTGTTTGAATACATAAACAATGAGAAACATCAATCTTGTGTGTGCCCGATGCATTTCGGGACATTGTAGTCCCTTCCTCAGGGGCTAACGTACAAAAAAAGAATACTTTTAACATACTTTTCTCACTTCATAAATTCATTACACGTTGGCAACATTACCCAGTACACCACAACATCATCATGGATTAAGGTAATAGGACATGTGTTCTATAAAAACAATCATGCTAGTTTCTTTCTGTGAGTTCAAACATGGAACATTAATGTAGTGATGTCCTGTGACTGGCGCAACCCACTACGCAAGATAAATAAAGGCGCAAATTCACCCTTGTGAGTGCATTGCCGAGAAGAGTAAAAAACAAAAAAAAAAACAAACAACTAAACACCAATAGTGAAACACCACCTGTTTCCATGATAACACCAACTGTTACCTCGTGGATGGTATGTTCTATCGCGATGTATTAAGATTAATATCCTATGTTTAAAAAAAGATGATAGACATTAAGCTATCAATTCTCAATGTTAGCCAAGAGACCAATGCGTGACTGAACAACAACAAAGCTCACCTGAGCGCTACATGATTTCTTTTCAAAGCATCACAATCGATGGATTGCACTGTAGAAAACCGACAAAGCATAAATGTAGTCGGGATGTTAAAAACAATGAAGGCTAGTGATGAAATGCCAAAACTGCGCTTACCGCATTGGGCGAAGCCACTCTATATTCCTCTCCACAAACGCTGACGAATGCGAACGAACCTACAGGAACAAATGTCTCTAAATAAGGAGAACACTATAAAATAAAAATAAAAAGATGAATGCTTCGCATGATTAATGGTTAGAGCAAAGTCCCGCACTTACTTAAAGATCAGCAAAACTGTCCTCTCATATGGATTCAAACGGTTCTCGTGTTGCCGAACGCGGTATTTGCCGGAAATAAATGCAAAGAACCATATTCATAGAAATGAGACTATCTCAAAAAGACGGGCGCCATCTTTACACTGTAAACCCGAACGATAACGAAACAGCTGACATAACCTAGTGTAATACCCGCTCATCAATACCTTTCCCCACTAATCACAATGTACAAATCCCATGCATCTAAGATGATAAAAAAATAATAATCTCACTAAGGTAATAAATAGACGAAACAAGCGCCCATTGAATATCTCAATGAGTATAATAAATGATGCAAAAAAATTCGAATGTGAATGCAATAAATGTATAGCATCAATAAATAATTACTGATGGATGATGAAAGACCTGTGCAAATGAATATAAACACCGTCATCATTGAGATGCGGTGAAAAACATTATCCTATGTCATGGCTGTCGATAGTTCACAATAACTTCACCAGGTAAGGATGTCCCATAAAGAGGGGATAATGGAATAATAATACAACTAGTATCTTCATGATGACCGGGCAGCAGAGGTGCCCATATGCTATCAAGCAGAAAAGAATTAAATAGTATCCCAACATACCATATAATTATATGTCAATGTCCAAAAGATTCTGACTGTAACAATATCTATATCATAAAAAGCCCTGTCCTACTATGTTCAAGTTAAAATAAATGCTCATAATATCCTCATATAACCAAAATAAGAAAACAGAGAAGAACAGAAAAATGTTTTCTGCAAATCCCGCCACCATTTAGCACTGTGGTACCATGCATGTTCCATTCTTGAATAATAGCTTGGTAGTCATGTTATACGTTCACCACCAACATCTCTACTACTTCATTAAATTGGTGTTTCTGTTGAATGATTATAAAAAACAACTCATATCCAAACGGTCATTAAGACCTGATGGTATCATTGTTCCAAGACTTTTTATCCAAAATACTTCTCTACGAAGCAGAGTTTTAGTAATGTACATCCCAGGTCGTGGTATTATTCTCTCAACTACCTGAAATCTAAGTTGTGATATATTGTGTTTAGTTTCCTCCCAATGGAGAGCTAAACTTGACGTTGTACTTTTAGTTCTAATTTTACTCTTGTGCTCAGTGATTCGCACTTTTAATTTCCGCTCTGTTTTGCCAATGTAGGCTTTTCCGCATGGACATTTAATACAGTAGACAACATTGTTGGTGTTACAATCACTCGTGTGATGTAATCGTATCTTCTTGCCTGTTGATGGATGCGTTAATGTGTTCCCTACTATTACATTACTGCAATGAATGCAATTATTACACTTCATAGTGCCCCGCAAATTGGTTGGGATAACTGGTTGTTTGGTAGATGCTAGTATAGTCTGTAAGTTCTTGCCCCTCGTATATGCAAACATTGGTTTTTGTCTGAAGATATCATTCAAATCTTTTTCGTTCTCCAGTAGTTCCCATCTGTGATTAATAATCCTTTTAACTGCTTGTGAGGAGGTTGAGAATTTAGACACAAATACTATTCTATTCTGTTGAGGTTTATCCGGTTTTGTTAGCAATTCTTCACGTTTTTTGATCTGTGCGCGACTGAGGCAATCTTGTAATACGTCCTCTGGGTATCCTCGTTCACGATACCGGTCTTTGTATTCCATGAGTTTTTGTGTGCTCACAGTGGTATCTGAACATATTCTTCTTATCCTAATGAACTGTGAATATGGCAGGTTCCTAATAAGACTCTTAGGATGGAAACTTGTGTAAGCCAGAGCATTGTTCCTGTCAGTAGGTTTGCTATACACCTTAGTATCAAAATGATTATTAGAACCGGTTTTACACACCAGTACATCCAAAAAATAAATTCTATTTGTAGCAATGTTGTATGTGAATTGTATGCGAAGATTGACCGTGTTGAGGATGGCAATCATGGATTCTAATTCTTCTTTGGTGTCCGTCCACATGATGAAGATGTCGTCAATGTAACGACAATACAGCTTAATTTTGCTCCACCAGTTATGGTTTGACAGGATGTTCTCTTGCTCAAATTGTGCCATAAATGTGTTGGCATACGCTGGGGCTCCTGAAAAGCCCATCGAAGTTCCCGTCAATTGAGCAAAATACTGACCTTGCCACTCAAAGTAACTATGGTGTAAACAAAACTTCAACAATTGCAAAATGAAAATCTTGTCCACATCGATGTTGTCCATTTGTAACAGGGCCCATTCCACAGCTTCTAAACCAGCTTCATGAGGTATGGATGTATAAAGCGCAGCTACATCAATAGTGCAAAGTAATGGTGTTTCACTATCATCCAATACGATGGATTTCAATTTGTGTAAGAAATGAGTAGTGTCTTTGATGTAGGACTTCCATCCCTGTACAAATTGCTGTAGATAGTGGTCCAAGAATTTCCCTAGGGGGTCAAAAATTGATCCACAACCTGAAACTATTGGACGAAATGGTGGATCATTGGCATCCTTATGTATTTTGGGGATCAGATATAGTTTTGGTCATCGAGGGTTGGAAGACGTGAGAAATGCTTTGGTCTGTTCACTGATTAAATTGTTATCCAATTCTTGATCTAACAGGTGTCCCAATATGCCTTGTAGTTCAATTGTGGGATCATAAGTAAGTTGAAGGTATGTGTTGTCATCACTGACATGTGTATTCACCTTCCTAAGATAAAATGAGGTATCCATGACAACTATGGCTCCTCCCTTATCTGCTGGTTGTAATGAGAGCTCTGGATTATTTGCTAGGTTTTTTATAGCATGTTGGTCTTGTGTAATTAGATTATTCCCTCAGTGACATTTATAGTTTAAATCTTTAAGATCTTTCTGGACCAAAATTTCAAATGTATCTAGCATTTTATGCGATACCGGTGGTTGAAAAGTACTTTTCGGTTTAAACTTAGTTGTGGATGACTCTGCATTTTCGTCAGGAATCACGATATTCGTGATTTTTTTTTTTAATCTTAATGTTCTCATGAATCTGTAGAATTCGACTTCAGCATCCAATAATGTGGTTGTGTTGGTGGGAACAAATGTCATCCCTCTACTTAAAGTGTTTAGTTGTTGTTGCGTCAGTTCAATGGATGAGATGTTGATCACTAAACCACTGTCTTTCCACTTCGTAGTGATTTTCCTGTTTTTTCCTTGTCCTCTCCTGGTTTTTCGATTGACGGTTGTGCTTTGCTGCCTCCTGGGGCCAGTGGTTGACCGTGGTCCGGGGCCTGTGATAAAAAAGGTGTAGGAAGAGAAGTGTGTGATGATATTCCTGGTTCAGTTGTTGGTCCAGTAATTTGTAAATGAGTCATCACAGTTTGAGCCGATGTTCTACTTGTAGATGCTTCCTTATCCGAAACCAGACTTTCATCTGATGATGTTGTTTGTCTTTTTGGTCAAACCTCCTTCGGGCATAGATTTCGGCTCATGTATAAACTTCGATAAGTTTATAATCTATTGTGTCCCGCTTATATTTGCGTATTTTGCCTTCCTGTAGTTCTTTACTATACTTGTCCAGTTTCTGATTTAACACTTCTAATTGCAAGTTCCAGGCATTGTTTTCCATCCTTAGTTCTAGTTCACTTTTGAGGTTAAAGATTTCTTCCTCAAGGTCCCGAATAGTTTAAGATAATTCCTCAATTATTAGGAGTATGAGGTCCAACGAACACTTATTGAGAATGGAATACCATTTGTCCATGAAAATGGGGTTGAGATGGAAGCGGAACAACATTGGTTTGATTGATAAGAGTAGTCCACTTGGAATTCGTTTAGCTTTATGATATTGAACCAGTGTTGAGGCATGCAATTTCTGATTTAATTGCCGTCTGGTAATATACTCAAGTTGTCTTAACTGCTGGGTGATGGAGCTTCCGTGTATATCCGTTGTTTTAACTTCTTGTATTAAAGCATATATTTCGCTGGCTTCATCTGAGGTATATGCTTTGGTTATTGCCCGGTTATCAGTAATGTTCGTGATCGCGTCAAACGAAATTTTTTCTTGGGTGCTTCCCCCTGTGGCAGGCGAATAAAGTATAATAGAAGGGTTGGAGGAGCACTCCACTTATTCCAAGTTTTGTACGAACAAAAATGGTGCTACAGCACTACACTTGCTGTCAACCCAAGTGTAAGTCAATGAGAAACTGTTACAAGTTGGTCAACTTGCTGGTGCTGTGCACTGTTCACTAGGTTCTAAAACCCAAATCTCTCTTGAAAAATTCAAAATATTAAATACGAAACAAATTTAACCATATTTTGTTCAAATGAACTTCATTATATCTTATGAATGTGTCACTGATATATTCAATGCATCAACGTATACATTTTACAATCATAATTAGTAACACTCTTTAAACATAAGCAGTGTAACTACATTTGTTTGAATACATAAACAATGAGAAACATCAATCTTGTGTGTGCCCGATGCATTTCGGGACATTGTAGTCCCTTCCTCAGGGGCCAACCTACAAAAAAAGAATACTTTTAACATACTTTTCTCTCAACATAAATTCATTACACGTTGGCAACATTACCCAGTACACCACAACATCATCATGGATTAAGGTAATGGGACATGTGTTCTATAAAAACAATCATGCTAGTTTCTTTCTGTGAGTTCAAACATGGAACATTAATGTAGTGATGTCCTGTGACTGGCGCAACCCACTACGCAAGATAAATAAAGGCGTGAATTCACCCTTGTGAGTGCATTGCCGAGAAGAGTAAAAAAAAAAAAAAACTAAACACCAATAGTGAAACACCACCTGTTTCCATGACGATAACACCAACTGTTACCTCGTGGATGGTATGTTCTATCGCGATGTATTAAGATTAATATCCTATGTTTAAAAAAAGATGATAGACATTAAGCTATCAATTCTCAATGTTAGCCAAGAGACCAATGCGTAACTGAACAATAACAAAGCTCACCTGAGCGCTACATGATATCTTTTCAAAGCATCACAATCGATGGATTGCACTGTAGAAAACCGACAAAGCATAAATGTAGTCGGGATGTTAAAAAAACAATGAAGGCTAGTGTTGAAATGCCAAAACTGCGCTTACCGCATTGGGCGAAGCCACTCTATATTCCTCTCCACAAACGCTGACGAATGCGAACGAACCTACAAGAACAAATGTCTCTAAATAAGGAGAACACTATAAAATAAAAATAAAAAGATTAATGCTTCGCATGATTAATGGTTAGAGCAAAGTCCCGCACTTACTTAAAGATCAGCAAAACTGTCCTCTCATATGGATTCAAACGGTTCTCGTGTTGCCGAACGCGGCATTTGTGGGCTCAATGCGGTCACCAAGACTGACGCTCACCCCATCCCCAGAGCTGATGAGCTCGTGGATCGGCTGGGAGCTGCCCGGTACCTCAGTACATTTGACTTGACGTCTGGGTACTGGCAGATTGCCTTGACTGAGGGGGCCAAAGAGAGGTCAGCGTTCTGAACGCCAGAGGGGCACTACCAATTCAGGGTTATGCCCTTTGGGTTGAAGAACGCCCCTGCAACCTTCCAGAGATTGGTTAAGCAGGTGCTGTGTGGGCTGGAGGAATTCAGCGCCGCCTACCTGGATGACATTGCTGTGTTCAGCTCCAGTTGGGAGGAACATTTGCAACACTTCTGTGAAGTGTTGAAGGCCCTGCAGAGGGCAGGCCTCACTATCAAGGCAAGTAAGTGCCAGATAGGGCAGGGTTCGGTGGTGTACCTAGGACACCAGGTAGGGAGCGGCCAGGTGGCACTCCTACAGGCAAAAATTGATACCATTCTGGCTTGGGAACCCCCCAAGACCCAGACAGAGGTGAGAGCCTTTTTAGGACTCACGGGGTATTACAGACGGTTTGTGAAGGGATATGGCACCATTGTTGCCCCCTTGACAGAACTGACTTCAAAGAAACAGCCCAAGAAGGTGATCTGGACTGATGCTTGCCAGACCGCTTTTGATGCCCTGAAAACTGCCATGTGCACGGCGCCCGTGCTCAAGGCACCTGATTTCTCCAAAGAATTTGTGGTGCAGACAGATGCTTCAGAGCATGGTGTGGGAGCAGTACTCTCACAAGTGAACGACGAGGGCTTGGACCAACCCCTAGCTTTCATTAGCAGGTGGCTACTTCCCAGGGAACAGAGGTGGAGTGCAATTGGAAGGGAAGCTTTGGCTGTGGTCTGGGCACTGAAGAAGCTGAGGCCCTACTTGTTTGGGACTCACTTCCTGGTTCAGACAGACCACAGGCCCCTCAGATGGTTGATGCACATGAGGGGTGAGAACCCAAAACTGTTGATGTGGTCCATCTCCCTACAGGGAATGGACTTTATGGTGGAACACCGCCCTGGAACAGAACACGCCAATGCTGATGGTCTGTCCAGATTTTTCCGCCTTAATGATGAGAACTCCCATGAGGTTGGGTAGTTCTCCCCACTTTTCAGCTGGAGGGGACGCGTGTTAGACCTGGCATCTCTTGGCATGGTTACCCCTGACTTTTTGCCTCTACCTCCTCGATTTTTGATGCTGTGATGGATTTCGTTTTACTGGCTTAGATGCTTTGGGCACTTTGCCACTGCTGATCAGTGTCAAAGTGCAAGTGCTCCCTGTATAAAGTGTTATGGTAATTGGTTGTCCATAATTGGTATGTTTGCCTTACTAGTGAAGGCCCTAGTAAAGTGCACTATGTGTGCCAGGGCTGGTAATGCAAATGCTACTAGTGGGCCTGCAATACTAATTGTGCCACCCACACAAGTAGCCCTAAAGAGAGATCTCAGGCCTGCCACTGCAGTGCCTGCGCGCAGTTTGTTAACTGCCTTGTTGTCCTGACAAGTGCACCCACTTGCCAGGCCTTACCTTCCCTTTGTATGCACATCAGACACCCCTATAGTAGGCCAAGGTACCCCCCTGGGCAGGGTGCAGTGTATGTGAAAGGTGGGACATGTACTGAGGTGTGTACCATGTCCTGACAGTGAAATACTGCCAAATTCGTTTTTCACTGTTGCAAGGCCATCTTGCCCATCGGACAGAATGGGGAATGCTGTGTCCCATGTTTCCAGCATATCTTCCCATAGGCATAAGATGGAGAGATGGAGTTTAGTGTGCCTGAACTCAGAATTTAATAACACATCTTTTTCTGAAGATGGTTTTTGAATTGTGTGTTTAGAAACCACGCTTTCAGAAGTGGCTGGTTTCTTGTCTTAAACCATCCTGTGTGCCTCTGCCTGGTTGTATATTGCCTGCCTGGGTTTAGACGTGACAGGGTCTGGGAAGTGTCCTGATTCCAGGGAGGAGAAGGTGAGACAGCAACAGGCTGGCCTGCATTTGATGTGAGGGGGAGGAGTAGCCCCCTGGATGTGAAGAGGGCTGTGTTGCTGCCACAAAAGGATGTATCCACCTCCTGCTGAGCGTTTGGGCCCCAGACCCTGACTGTCAAAGGAGGAGGTTGTGCACTGGCAGGAAGATACCCAGGTCTGGTTTTGGACCGAGGTCAGAGCCCCCTGAACACAAAGACTTCAAAGGCATTTAGGGGTATAAATGTAAGAGCTGAAACCCCTGAACTCAAGACTGAAATCCATATTGAAAAAGGATTGAACCTACTTGGTGCTCAAGAGGAACCTCTGCCAAAGAAGAACAGCTGAAGAGACTGAAGAGAAAGACTGTCCTTGCTGTGTGTTCTGGGGCTGGCCTGCAGTTTGCTGGTTTGACTAAGGAGAGGACAAGGGACTTTGCTGTTTGCTGAGTCCCCCTGCTTGTGAGGACTTTGCTGTGTCCTGAAGTAGCGTGTCTCCAAGGGCCCGAGGAGAGCTGGTTCCCTGTTGTGGAAACTCAGGAACACAAAAGTTTCCAACCGTGTCTCAGCGACGCTGTGTGCGTGGTGCTCTTGCACGCCTGAGACTGCTGTGTGGTCCGTGGTACTGTTTACGAGGTGCCCCGTGATCGCACTGCCCCCGCAGCGTGAAACATCGTCCACGCTGCTGCCTTGCTGTTGTGGCCCGAGCCGTCATCATACCTGAGGCTGTGAGGAAGGATCACTGCCGCCGGCCTGAGCCGCAACGTGCCAAAGGATTGTGTGAAACTAAGAACTGTCTCTCAGTGACGCTGTGTGCGTGGTGCTCTTGCACGCCTGAGACTGCTGTGTGGTCCGTGGTACTGTTTACGAGGTGCCCCGGGATCGCATTGCCCCAACAGCGTTAAACATCATCCACGCTGCTGTATTGCTATTTGTGGCCCGAGCCGTCATCGTAACTGAGGCTGTGAGTAAAGATCGCCGCTGCCGGCCTGAGCCGCAACGTGCTAACGGGGCACTTGAAACTTAGGACTGTGTCTCAGCGACGCTGTGTGCGTCGTGCTCTTGCATGCCTGAGACTGCCGTGTGGTCCGTGGTACTGTTTACGAGGTGCCCCGGGATCGCATTGCCCCCGCAGCGTGTAACATCGTCCACGCTGCTGTATTGCTGTTTGTGGCCCGAGCCGTCATCGTAACTGAGGCTGTGAGTAAGGATCACCGCTGCCGGCCCGAGCCGCAACGTGCTAAAGGATTTCTGGAAGCTACAAGGTGAAAGGGATCTTGATCGTTGTTCGTCGAAAGGAATCTGCCCAAGATCATCGACGACGGAGAAGGCCGCGCTGTAACCTGTCCGGCTACAGCGTCGCTTAGGAACAGAGCTGCAACCTGATCGGGATCGCCCAGCGGGACGTCCGACGAGCGGGGAGAGAGAGAGAGAGCAAGGCAGCGCAGCCCCCCAGGTAAGACTTGGACTCCGGTCGGGAGCCGCAAGCGTGTGTGGCCTGGGGAGGCATGCAGGAGGAGTACAGGAGTGCTCCGAGCTCTCTCCCGCTGCACCGCATTAGACGCGCTGAGTCCCCGAGCGGCCCGGACCTGCCCAGCAGGACCGGGGCTGCCCCTGTAAGCCTATGACCATTGTCTCTGCTGTTCGGGCCTAGTGGTGCCCGAGTTGACCGCGCAGATTGCATTACGAACCGCATTATTATTGCATTACGAACTGCCTGATTCTTGCATCACGAACCGCATTATTATTGCATTACGAACTGCCTGATTCTTGCATTACGAACCGCATTATTATTGCATTACGAACTGCCTGATTCTTGCATCACGAACCGCATTATTATTGCATTACGAACTGCCTGATTCTTCCATTACGAATCGCATTATTATTGCATTACGAACTGCCTGATTCTTGCATTAAGGACTGTCCTAGTATTACATTACGAGCTGCATCACGAACTGCATAGCATTGCATTAGGACTGCATTAGAGATCGTAAATTGCTCATTAATACCGCAAGACCCTACAAGTGATTGCTGGCCTAATAACCGGCCAAGTGAATTATTACGAATACGCATATGTTGGTTTTCTATCGTTTGGTCTCATCGTATTCCTTTTTATAAAGATAATGCTATTTTTATGAAACCAGTGTGGTGTCCATTTGTGGTGTTATCACTGTGTTACTGGGAGTGTGGTTGCAAATACTTTACACATTGCCTTGGAGATAAGCCTAGATGCTCGTGCCAAGCTACCAGGGGGTGAGCAGGGGTTATCTAAGGGTGTGTCCCTCCTTACCCTGACTAGAAGCAAGGGTCCCTATTTGGACTAAGGTACATACCTCAGCCAACTAGAGACCCCCAGTTCTAACAGTAATTTTTAATATTATGGTCATTGTTTTGTTTGTTGAACTTTTTACTATAGCATTTGTACAACAGGATGCTCCACCTATCTACCATCAGAGCAGCCACTGAGCTCACCTGGCCCATGATTTGATTTAATTTGGCAACTTATAAAGCACATGGCTAAAACTAGAGTATTTAATGCCGCACATCGAGGATGTCGAGTGTTGTTTTTAACTAGAGTGTGCACGCGCCTTGAGTTTTCAGCAGGTTAAATATTGGGGCATGGCTGGAAATCAAAAGACCTAAAGTCGCATAGCGAGGATGTCGAGTGTGGTTCTAGAGTATGTCCGTGCCATGTGTCCTTAGCAGACTGGACACTGTGGCATACTTATTAGGCAGACTGAGGGAGAGCGTGTTGGTGAATGCATGGCATTGATGTTGTGCTAATCTCGATGGTACAACTTAAACACACCAAATGGTCTATTTCCACAGATAAAATTGTAAGCAACGACAGTGCTATATGAAGGGACAGAAATTATATATGATACACATCCCTACGACTCAGTGGGAGCTGGTATGTGGGCCCATGGCTCCCACTAGGTAAATACCATGAATTTTAACACAGGACTAGTCGCTAATATCTAGCCACTCGTCCGTTTTTTAATCCATACCTGTACTGAAGGGAGCCTGAAGTTGGGGGTGTTTTCTCTAACCAAAATCCTTTTTTCTCTTTATGTGTCTGTCAGTCACTCTTTTTGTTGTTAGATGTCCAGGGAGGTGATTGTTGACCTCGATTGCCCTGACGAAATTGCCGCTAATATATAATTGGCAATGAAACATGTTGGCCGTCCTTGAAGTGGTCTACAACATGCTGTGTTTTTAACTTTGTGCAGACTCACAGTTCGGAATAAAAGTGACAAGGTTACGTGTGAGTCTAGCCCAATTTTAATAGAGACTTCTCGAGTCTAATTTTTTCACGGGGTCTTGATTCTTTCTTTCACACTTTTTTCCTTCACTGGACACATTACACTTGTTTTCATTTGAGAAAGTTATCAATGATGACAAAAACGTGGGCAAGCTGGTGAGAACCAACCAGTAGCTCCTCTGGTGGTGCGCACGTGAGATACTTTCTCTTTTCTCTACACATTTTTCTAGCACACATACACTTAAACAGAGGGGGTATGTTATGTTCTGAGTGAATTGACTGACCATTTTTCTTTCTTTACTTTTTCTTCTTCTATAACTGTTTTAAAACTAGTGGGCACGGAGGATTTGGCCGTATTGTGCTATTGAATAGCTGGCCGTGGGCATAGATAAGAATATCTTCCTCACTCTAATCCTATAGACAATACATAATTGAGAAAGTGCAGCTAATGCCAGATCTTTGATGTATGAATAGATGTTGATTGGAGGGTGATCTGGCACGTTTTTGCCCTCTATAGCTCCTTATTGAAAGCAACTTATAAAGCACAAACAAAGGCCCGAAGGCATCAAGGCACTAATGTGGTTAGCCTACAGGGGTGCGAGTACATCATCCCTACGCTAAATGAAGATTACAAGTCAAAAAGCCAGGTCTTCAAGGACTTACAGAAAGGAAAATGAGCTTCCAAGCAGGAGATAGATTGAGGGAGAGTATTCCACAGCTTGGCTGCCGCCACAGCTCTCCCTCCCCATCTTGCCCTCCGAAATCTGGGGATAAACTACAGATTTTTACCAGCAGAACGCAATTGTCTAGAAGGAACATGCCATTGCAAAAGATGCTTAATACCCTCACGGCCTGAATTGAGAAGTGACTTGTGAACAATGCATAAGGTCTTAAAGGAAATATGTTTGGCGGCAGGGAACCAATGCAGTTTCCAAATAGCAGCAGAGGCTGATTGATATTTAGGAAGATCCAGAACGAGTCTTGCTGAAGCATTCTGGACAAGCTACAACTTGTCAATGGCGATCTTATTAATGTGCAGGTAGAGCGCGTTTGGCCCATCACAAAGACACTGTCCAATAAGCCACCCTCATCATCCTCTCTCTAGGTTACTCTCTACTTGACTTGAGCTTCCTTACTAAGCTAACTTAAATGCATGCCTCTAGTCCACTCTCCTGCAATGTGTTGGAAAACTAATGATGCATTACATTTGCCTCTTCCCTTCAAAAATTGATATCACCTGAGAGCACCCACCCTCCATTTAGTCAGTAGTAGTAAACATAAAACCTGTGTACTGTCCTACCCTCTGCACTTAGTCACCACTCACCATGAAGGAAGAATACTACTTAAAACAACCAATGAAATACACAAGATATGTTTATAGTATGCTGTCATGAAAGATAGATGACAGTTAAGTTAACCTACTAACTCTTTAGTAGCCAACAGCCTCCCAAGTTAGTTATCTAATCTAGAATCCAAAATGGCAACAATACACACAGTTCAAAAATATTTCTAATAAAACTAATCAAAGTGATAAAAAAATTATTCTTAATGGAAATTAAGCAACTGCATTCTTCTGACTTTGTCCATTTGGGAGCAGAAATTAACCACAGGGCAGAATAATCATGGATGTTCCATTTACTTAAAAAAGAGAAGGTCTGGAGAATGAGAAAATAAAATGACAATATTTGACTATCAAGGTAAGCATGTTGCACAAGGAGTCAGAGTATGGAGCACTGGCTAGCCTACAAATGACTACGGCTAATTTAATAGTACCACTGATTCCAGACACCTAGCTGCAAGTACCCTGAATGATTAATCACTCAAACAATAAAAGATAGCTGTGACCATCATGATTAGGTCAGCCACATCCTCTTAGAATTGGCACTTGAGCCACTAGTCTGCCTGCATTATTAGAAATACCACACCCTTTTCCAGACCACAGAAGTGGGCCTCTTTGAGTCCTTTTGTTTCACATAGAAGTAGATAGACATTAGTACCTCTCCTGCATGTTGTTGTTGAGACTTGCAGATTGTATTTCTTCTAAATAGAGACAAATCTCTTGAATATGGAAATAAAAATAATTGTAGACATAGTCTAGTCTAGGTAAACTGAGACACTTCAAAATAACCATTAGATACATGAATGCAATTTCCAAAAGGCCAATAAAATAATACTCCCAGAGATCATCCTGAATCAAATGATCACCCAAGTATGAAATACCAAGTTTACCTAGGCTAAGGACTTTTCATCCATCACATGAATCATCATTTGACATTAAATGGAGCAAATACCCTATTCAAAGTGGAATGTCCATTTACCTATCTATGTATCTCTTTTTTGAAGTGGAAGCAATATACATAAACTGTGCAGTCCTTTGCATCTTTACTTACTGCTGAGCATGGGAATACAAGGCTATTCATTAGTGGCTGGCATCTTTTTTTCTTCAGGAAAAGGTCTGGAGACATCCACTGCAGACTTACATACCATTGATTGCTCACTGCAAAGTCTACGGTTGACCCTGCTGGTGAATTTGTTTTTTGTCACCTCTCACCACTCAGTCACCAGGAAACAAATGTCTGTGAACTTACTGAATTGTCTATCAGTGATGTATACACTGGTCCGTTTAAGTTTATTTACACTAGCCGGACACCAAATCTTTTGGTTTTTGTAAGCAATTATGTTATTGGTTGAGAGGAGTGGAAGCCCCACTCAGGCAACAACTACAACTCTACTCAGAGTAAACCACAAAAGTCACTAAATTAACCTTTGCTTAACCCTCTAGTCGCATGGCACAAAAGCAGTCAGGCATACCTTAGAGGCAAGGTGTAATGTATTTATGCAGCAAGCAAACAGTAACAAACTGAAAACATAACACAAGAAAAATCTCAAAGAGTAAATCTTAATAATGGCAAGATGAACAAGACTCAATCAGTAGAAACTGAGATTTTGTTTTTTAGATGTCTTTTTAGGGAAAATAGGGCTTACAAACAGAAAGTGCAACTCGCAGTTTTCTGGTCAAGCTCGATCGGAAGAAAGTCCCAAATTTAGGCTGACCATGATGGAATGCCAGTCCGGTATAGAGACCAGGTTAGTCCTGCTGAAGAGTTATCATCTCAAGTCTGACTCATACCCTTCCTTTTGTTTTAGAGGAGGATGCGAGGAAGAGGCTTTCGACATGAAGAGGAGGTCCATCGTCGGGGATGTTCGTTGCTGTTGCGTGAAGAGCCGGTCGTCGCTGGAGCATCTCGTTGCCGGTCTTCACGGGCTGTCATTGCTGTAGCGCGAAGGGCAGGTCTAGTGTTGCTGGTTATCATAGATGGTTGCTATCAGTGGAAAGAGCAGGTCTTACCAGAGCTTTGCATTGACCATTGTCACGGACAGCAGAGTTTTGGTAAGAACGTGACCGTCTCAGTCAGGAGGAGGTCAAGCTTCAGGATTTTCACCTTTTTGTTTAAGAGGAGTTCTTACTGATGCCATCCAAGGATCTTGAACCTGGGGGGGCACTTCTTGGGGTTCAGGACTCACTCCAGCAGAGGACAGCAGAAGGGATGAGGCAGGTCCAGGCAGGTCCAGTTCCATCTGGTCAGCTGGGCAGTTGCAGGGAGGCCACAGGAGGTCAGCCAATTGACCCTTGAAGTCGATCTGGGTAGTCTGGGATTAAGAGAAACTGTTCCCAAACTTCATTCTGCAGACAGCAAGGCATTTCTTCAAGCAGCAGGGCAGTCCTTCTGGAAGCAGGACAGTGCTTCCTCTAAATCTTCCATAGGTCCATGAGTATTCGGAAGAGTGGTTCTGGAGGTTCTCTTTTTACATGTTGTGCCAGCCTATGCATTGGGGAATTCCCTGACCTACCCCCAAACCTGGTTCTGGTCAGTTCTTCCCTCTGCCCTTGCTCGAAGCTCCAAACTGTTTAGGGGGATAAAAGGCAGTGCAGACCTAGTATCAGGTTCCTTTGTGTGTGCTGCAGACAAAGCCTTTTGAAGTGTAAGTGGGGCTAGGCATACCCCCTCTCCAGCCATTCAATCAGGATGATTCATTCTGTCCACAACTAGGCCCCCTTTGCCCCACTGTTTGGAAGCAATACACAAACCCCAACAGCAGAGCCAGTCACAGTCAAGTGACCCAGGATGCAATCAGTAAGGCACAGATGGTTGGGACAAGAAAATGCCAACTTTCTAAAAGTAAAAGAAAAATGTTTGGTAAGGATGCACTCCTTCCCTTGTTGTGTTCTATGGTTTCATTATTCAAATAGATTGCATTTGTGAATGCGTGCGACCAGTTCCTGTGAACCGCCCCGGTCACAGTTCATACATAAGCAAAAAATTTGGACACAAACTGCTGCACCCTTCTGTCGCACTGCTGTATGGGAAACTTCCCTCATGTTAAACACTTGTTGTAGAATTATCCATTTTCGCCGTTTTTATGTCTATACTATACAATTCCTTATTCCATCTTCCTTCCCAAAAACTTTATAAATCACTGCGGAGACAGCGAAGTTCCATCCTGTTTCTTTATTTCATTTTTCATATGTCCACTGAGTGCTCATAAGTCATTTCGCAGTAACACGTTAAAATAAAGGTCAAGATAAAAACTTGCAGCAAAAGATGACTCATTCTATCTGCCCAATGCATTTCGAGCCTAACTGGCTCTTCATCAGGGGTATCTGTAACGAAACGAAAGACACATTTCAGCTATCCATACACTGCTAACCTTAACAAAACATGCCTCTCCCATTAAACCCACACTCAATCTCCTTCAGCTTCTAGTACATTGAAACTACGTGTGCTACTAAAACTAAACAAATACCTGTCCCTCCCACATCTCAAACCCCTTCACCCTCTCATCACTACAACACTCACTACTAAAATAAAGTGTGACAAACTGTTATACAATCCTCAAAACTACTGCCATTGCTCAGTCTCCCAAATCAGCTCTTAATACACCCTTGCTTAAACCACTAACTCATATCCCTTCATTATCATACTCATCGTAAATACCTAATGCGAGTCACCGCCAGCAGCCTGACCTCCTCATGCTCATTTCTCCTTGCTAGTAACGTTGTTAATTCTCATTAACGGGCAGCCGCTGAATATAAAGCAGAAACCTCCCCACATGTATTCAATCAGATGTAGATCCTCCCTAACCCAACCTCGTGACCCATAACCCCCGAGACTGTCCTCAGTAATTCAGAAAACCTAACGTAAACTACAGATCCCATAATGCATTTCCCAGTGTCTTGGTTACACCAAACGGACCTCAATAAACCAAACCCACCCTAAGTGTATTCTAAAACAAAAATCGATAAATAAATAACAATACATTGATAATAAAATACGTACAAATAAATCCACTTGCTCTAGTAACCACAATATTTCAAAAGAAAAATAAAGAAAAAAGCACAATGTGTACATCATGGTTCAACAGTCCAATGAATCCGCTGCTGTAATGCGCTTTTGTTAGATGTAATCGTCGCTCGTGAAATCAACTTCCCACTTCACCGCTGTCTCACTCGTGATTAAAGTTCTCTGTTTCTTAAGTTCCTTTAAATCTCGCATTTGTCAATGGGGTGCACACCAAATTGGGACGGTACGTTTCATTGAAAGAAAAATGTTTGGTAAGGATGCACTCCTTCCCTTGTCGTGTTCTATGGTTTCATTATTCAAATAGATTGCATTTGTGAATGCAAGCGACCAGTTCCTGTGAACCGCCCCGGTCACAGTTCATACATAAGCAAAAAATTCGGACACGAACTGCTGCACCCTTCTGTCGCACTGCTGTATGGGAATCTTCCCTCATGTTAAACACTTGTTGTAGAATTATCCATTTTCGCCGTTTTTATGTCTATACTATACAATTCCTTATTCCATCTTCCTTCCAAAAAACTTTATAAATCACTGCGGAGACAGCGAAGTTCCATCCTGTTTCTTTATTTCATTTTTCATATGTCCACTGAGTGCTCATAAGGCATTTCGCAGTAACACGTTAAAATAAAGGTCAAGATAAAAACTTGCAGCAAAAGATGACTCATTCTATCTGCCCAATGCATTTCGAGCCTAACTGGCTCTTCGTCAGGGGTATCTGTAACGAAACAAAAGACACATTTCAGCTATCCATACACTGCTAACCTTAACAAAACATGCCTCTCCCATTAAACCCACACTCAATCTCCTTCAGCTTCTAGTACATTGAAACTACGTGTGCTACTAAAACTAAACAAATACCTGTCCCTCCCACATCTCAAACCCCTTCACCCTCTCATCACTACAACACTCACTACTAAAATAAAGTGTGACAAACTGTTATACAATCCTCAAAACTACTGCCATTGTGCAGCAGTTCGTGCCCGAATTTTTTGCTTAACTTTCTAAAAGTGGCATTTTCAGGATTGTAACTTAAAATCTGACTGCACCATTAAAGAGAATTTTAAATTACAATTAATTTGAGTTTAAAAAGCATATTTGTATCTTCTCCCAATCTGATGTTAGCACGTATTAAATGTAATAAGGTAACCCAGTGAATGGGACAGATAGGCCATACGCAAGGAAAAACCCCTTTTTCACTGTCAGGACATATAAAACTTAAACACGCAGCCTACTGTAGGGGTAACTTACAAGTATTAAAAATAAAGGTTTGGGTTGCGCAAAAGTTAATTTTGCCACAACAAAATGGCAGCTCAAATTTGTAAATACAGGCTGCAGTGGCAGGACTGAGAAATGCTTTACAGTGCTATTCCAGTAGGAGGAACAGCAAGTGCTGTTGCCCACTTGTAGCATTTAATTTACAGGTCCGGGTGCAGGTAGTACCATTTACTAAGGACTTACAAGTAAATTAAATGTGGCAATTAGGTGTAGTCCAACTTCACCATGCTTGAAGGAGAGAGTACAAGCACTTTAGCATCGGTTAGCAGGGGTAAAATGCGCAGGGTCCTAATGTCAACAAAAACAGGTTCAGCAAAATTCAGGGGATGAAAGCAAAAGGTTTGGGGGAATACCACGCCAAGGATGTCGGGCCTAACACTTTTTTTACAGCAGACATTCCTGTTTTATTATTCTTGCAATTTTTAATCCGCAACATAGAGCTCATGCTCAAACTCAAGGACATCGTCTAGAGCATGATCACTCACGGCACTTGTGATGTTGACCAATTGCTCTCATCCATAGTTGGGTCTTGTGGAGCCATATC
Organism: Calotriton arnoldi; assembly: GCA_963921515.1. Classification (NCBI taxonomy): domain Eukaryota; kingdom Metazoa; phylum Chordata; class Amphibia; order Caudata; family Salamandridae; genus Calotriton; species Calotriton arnoldi. The sequence continues at coordinate 195,450 of CAWUFW010010677.1, forward strand.
ATTTTTGGGTACAAAGTGTTTGTTCATTTTATTCATTGTCTATCTCTCTACATTTTGAGGAGAGAGGCTGGTCCTTAGGACCATGACAATTAGACTACCTACACTAAGCCCCCACTCTGAAGGTACAGTGACTACATGTATGCAGGATATTTCATTGTTAGGATACTGAGGTCTGGCCACTGTTCCTTTTCTCCATGCCAATAGATGAATGGCTCTTGATAAAAGTAGAATTCTGTTTGATCCTCCAAGTGGTCTTTTTTCCATTGATTGTCATAGTTGTGTAAAATGTTTCTTTCAGTGTTGCCTATGCCTGTGGACTTAATTGAAGTACTGATTATACATAAACCTACACACTGCAGATGTAGAGTGTGAAAGGGATGCTGTCGGTGCAGTACGTTAAGAGTAGGTGATTTTATTACCAGTGATGAATGCTGCTGATGCAACATGCTTCTGGACTCAAAGTCACCTCCTCGCACTCCAGTGGTTGAAGACAGAGCTTCAGTTCTGCCATAGCCTCAAATTTTCACTTATTTATCTTCTAGGTCTCCTGCTTTCCTGACCATCCAATTTTTGTAAATAGAGACATCCGCTGATGAAATTGGAATGAAAGTGGGTAGCCCTTTTTTGTACAGTGGATCCAGAATCATGGCACAGATATACCTTCCGGTGGACAAAATCTCTTTTTGCAGCCTTTGATTTGTGTTCACATGAAGAATTAAGTTGTTTACCAAAGTAGGTGCTTCTTCGTTGACATTTGTATATGTTTGTTTCATCTTTTGCAAATGGGCCAGCAGTGCATGCAATAATGGAATAGCATGGGTCATTGTACAATCTCCTTGCTGAATAAAGCACAACTTCCTGCTCTGCTCCTACCTCCGGAAAATCAGGTGTAGCAGTCTTTAATTGTCATTGAGTTTCTTGCTGCTTAGACAATTTCAATTTAGATTCTCTGACCTCAGCCATGACTGCAGTCACTGCAACACTGAGAGACATCTGCTTCGGTTTTGGAATAGGAACTGTTGTTGATATAGGGATGAGCCTCCTCCAGGATCTTCCTGCACAGAAGAGGGTGCAGCAGGTATGTTGTATTGCCATAAAAAGGATAAGGGCCTGATTGCAATGATGGCAACAGACATGGTGTACTCACTGGCCACTTTCTTGGTTGGTGCCTGCTACTTTGGGACCATCTTCTTTAGTTCTTGTATTGTTGGTCAGTAGCATGAGCAGTACCACTTAGCAAAGAGGTCTCTAGGCTCTGGTGTCCACTGAGTCACAGACTTCGTTCTGTCTCAGTACCCTGTTGTCACTGTGCATCTGCAGGCAGTAAAAAGTAAGGAAGAAGAGAGTGGGACTTGGCAATTCTTCTCAATGCAGTACAAGTAATCAACACCATCACTGCAATGTGATATAACTTGAAAAAATGAATAATAAAATAACAAGTGTCTCTCCAGGGCTCATGGCACCCCTATGGGATTCAGGGGAGTGAGGCAGTCAAAAATAACTGTTGTCCCTCAACGGTGGTCTGGGTCCCTATGGGAGCTGGAAGAGGCAGCCCAAAAGTTGATTACTTACGTCTATCCGAGACCAATGCGACTCATATGGAACACAGGGGGAGGTAGAAAATATCAAATAAAAGAAATACCCAGTACCCATCCTGGACCCATGCAGCCCTATGGTAGCCAGGGACACGCAAAATAGAATAAATTAATAAAAAAGATCTGATGTACCTTTCGGGCCCATGGGACCAATGTGGGAGCTGGGGGATGGCACAAATTGAATGAATAAATACAAAATACCTGGTGTCTCTCCATGGCCAAAGGGGAGGCAGGGCAGGCAGGCAAACATTAATTAAATATATTAAAAATAGCAATAGTTTATTACTTGCTACTACACTTAGCCACAAGCACCACAAAGATAGCAGGAAAAATAAATGACGAAAACTAATTTGGATTTCAAGGGATCATAGCAAAAAGCTTTCAAAAGTTGAATGGAACAATTATTAATCAGAAACACAAATTGGTTCCATAAATTAGTGGGTGCCACAAGGCCAACAAAGGAAGAGACATGGAGAACAAAGCTGAAATTACATATATGCACATACACGCATGGACACGCATGCAGACACACAAACACACACAGACATACTCGCTCCACAACACTGTGGTCGCCCACAGGGCCATCAAAGAAGAAAGAATGGAAAACAAAGAGAACATGGTTTCCTTAGCCTGCCTTCATCTCCTTCCTCCCCCTACAGCAATAAAACTTGCACCTTTCAGTGAAAAAATTGCACAAACAGATAGATGATATGTGATTGGGACCATCCATGGTTCAATAGACAGCATCATTAGAGAAGAAACAATCATGTAAAAAATAGTCAACCAAGATAAAAAATATAAAAACAGCATAGAAGCATTCAAACAGTGATAAAACATTAAGATAAACTTTAAAAATGCTTCACACACAAACAGCATTTACAGCACATTTACCTCTGAAAAATACCTTTAGAAATTATAGAAAACCAATTAATCAACCATCACACACAAACATGCAAATTGGTGGGTAAGCACATGAGAAGAAATGAAAATGTCTGGCTGCATGGGCCTGGAACCACTCCGACCCTAGTCATTGAAAGCACATGCAGCCAAAAAATGATTATTACCAAAATGTTCATCCTATCCAAAAGCCCCTAAAATAATTAAAAAAAAAGTCTAGAATAGCAGCAGAGAGAATATGAAAAATACATTTAAAATGACATCCAAGGCTTACAGCATAGTAGCCCCCAAAGATTAAGCAATTTAGTATAATAGCATGTCTGAACTCAATTCACAAAAACACAAGGAAAAAGGATAAAATATATCTATATAACCCCAGGTCTCCACCATTTAAAAATGTCCATTATCCCTTAATCCAACATGAGAATGTCTGCAGACCCCCTCACTAACCTGCAGGCTATCCAGCAACAAATAAGCAAACAAAATGAAAAAAGAGTGGTGCCTGCCAACATCAAACATTTTGTGAAGTACTGCACTGAACTAACTTGATTTTTTCAAAAACAGATTGGATGATGTAGAAGAGATTGCAGACAAGGGAAGTGTGATGCTCTCCCTCCAAAATTCAAACCCAAAATGACCAAGGACTGAACAAAGCAAAAGACGAAGTCTACAGGACAAGAGGAGGAACTTGATACTGTATGTATAATAGACTCACTCTCTATGGCACTCCTTTTCTAAACCAAAAAAAGCATTTTGTGCAAAAAGAATTACCTGAATGGTCTGCTGAGGTAAAACAAAATAATTTAAAATGAATTTTCAAGTTAATTTCATTGATCACCAGGTTAAAGTATTGCAGCTCACATTGGGCTGGTCGCATTGTTCGAATGCATTGATTGTATTGTTCTAGGGATCCCATGATAACATTTTTCCCCGAATGGACAGCTTGCTTACATGATGTTGCATAATGGCTTAATCTCAGGCATTATGTGTCATTTATGTAATGTAAAAAGCCCGGCATTATGCCAGATTACTCTGGCATAAAGAAAATGTTGCTGAAGAATAGTTAACATGGATTCATGATTAAGCAATTGCTGCTAAGGAAAGTGTGTAACCAGCAAGTCAAAGTAACAAATCTGATTTCAATAAATTAAGTACCATTAGTTTTGGTAATACTAATATCTGTATTTGCAGAACTACAAGATAGCTATATTATTATTGTTGTTGTTCTTATTACTGTTTTAATTATTATCATCTGAATTTCTGGTAGGCTAGACACAGACTCCATAAACTGAGTACCTATCCTAGTTTTGTTTTCTGTGGGCCTTTGGCGGAGTTTGCAGAACTCCGCAAAGTGACCAAAAAACTCTGTCATGCTACGCGGAGTTCCGCAAACGCCAGAGTGCATTAGGTCACGCAGTTTGCGCTGATTTTAAGCACCGGGTGTTTGTCCCGTGCTGGAAAATCAGTGCAAACAGCACCATGTGCAGCGCAAGAGGGCGCTGCTTCTTTCTGCCACTCGAGTAGATGTTCTACTTGAGCGGCAGCTTTTTCAACTCGAATGGAAGGTTTCTCAACGTGAGCAGTAGCGGCCATCCGCGACCACCCTCTTTGAGAAATCTCACCGGGAGATGGTCTGGAGTAACATTTTCCTCATTCGTGCATGTAATGATCTTTTCTTGTGTGATTTTTGGATAAAATGTTTTTAACTTTGTATTAATTTTTTCTAATAAACTGTGATCACAAATGTATAAACTGTAGGTTTTTGTGCCAATACATTACAAACACTGGGTTTAGCAGTGACATCTTGATTGCATGCTGAGTGCATGAGAATAGACTGGATGGTGTGAAGTAGTTCCTGAACAAGTTTTGAATATAAAGTACTCCCAGAGGACACTTTGTTAGAGTAACAAGTAGAATATCCAACAACGTTTTCCTTAGTATAGCACAAAGTCAGCCGGTAGCAATTCAAAACGGAACCCCACAATAAGGGTCCAAATATATCAAATCCAGCCTTGTAGTCTGTAAAAATATCACCGCATTAGCCGAAATATAAAGGCAAGCGGAAAGAAACATACAGAATACTGCCGTATCATATAGACCAAATCATAATGTCTGTTATGCAATTGTGTATACTGTTATATAAAAATGCATCGAAAACAATGATGCAAGAGTATAAAACATAATATAATCACCTAATTATGGTGATACACAGGGAGGAACAGCCACCGACTTATACTGACATTCCTGTAAAATCAGCTTGATAACTTTGGAAACAAACAGCCATCTCATAGAGTATTGCTACCCATCAAAGGGTTCAGGCGGTGTGTAACCTCTGTAAGTTAAACACTAACATATACAAAAACAAACAGGAGTGATGACCGGCAATATCCAATGTTATATTACAGCTCTGCCTCAACCATAATGAAAACAGCGGGACGTTAAAATAAACATATGCACGAGAAAGCGTAAACGCAAAATTTACATTCATGTGTTTACATGGATAACCGAAAGATGAAATTAAATGTTCGATATCCAAGAGGCCAGCACAGACAGAATGAACAGCATTACTAGCCATGACATAACCCCAAACCGCCAATACCAATCAACATGTGCACGAGACTACGTAAACATAAAATCTGCATTCATATGCTCCCATGGATAACCGAAAAATGAAATTAAATATTCGATAACCTGGAAGTCAGCGCAGAAAGAATAAAGAACGTTGCTAACCGTGACATACCCCCAGGCCACCAATACACACGTTCGGGAGTAAACTCCCCGTCATGCGGTGATGACATTAAAAGCAAAGTTTAAACCGCGCGCACTCATGCCCGAATACAATCCCCAATATAAGAGTAAGGTGCACCCGTGCCGCCAGTGCACTCACCTGGATGTTCTCCTTCTCAGTATACGGCAAGTACGCCCAATAAAAGTATAAACCGCGCGCCATGCCTGTTTTAATTTTAAGCACTGCGGTGTTATGCGCCTCAACGTCATGACGTCAATCCTCTCATTAAACCTCTCCAAGTACGGTCACCAAAATGGCCGCCATCTTAAAATATCAAAAACGCCCATTCTGTGTGTGCAAAGATAAAAGTAAAAATTAAAATAAACATATAACCACCAAGAGAAAAAATATGTATATCAGCAACCCAGAAGAAAAAAGAGCGTATAATATACACTCGTAAAATTACTAAATGAAATGCTATTATAGGATCATGTATAGTCCAAAAAATTATGATATAAAACAACAAAGACCCATGAAACTCAAACATGAATATCATGTCGATCAACCCAATATCTATGGCAAAAGCTCCGAGGGTACACATTAATGTCATACTGCCATGGTCTGGCCAGGTTGTACGCAAGATGACGCCACTCCATGTTTTAACAATACAAAGCACGCATCAAAAAAAGAGAAAATCTGACGCGCTATGCAAAGTGCGCACCTTCTGACAGTAAAATGACTAAAATGAAGTGATCACACAAAGAATAATACACCAATCAACATCTCTATATGTGTGAATACAGAAATGCACGCATCACAAAAAGATGTATATGACGCAATGTGCACAATTCCCACCTGCTGTAAGTTGGATAGCAATAAAAAAATTGCCACACAGAATCCAGGACATATATTCAGACCAACAAATACTCAAAAAATCCAAAAAATATATATACAAAAAAATGTATATTTATAATTAAAATTATAAATACACACCCCTTGATCCGTGCACAACGATCAATGTCTTATATCGGTATCATATAAATGGCCAATTCCCAGGTATCATCCAAGTCCAATCCAAATTGGAACTGGATAAGGTGCTATAAATGACCTAGGACCCATGGTGTCCAGAATGATATAAATACCTACAATGTTTGATCCTGGGATTTCAAAATAGAGGAAAGATAAAGATAGAAAGATACAATTCCAGATACGGAGGAAAGATGAAAAATTGACAAATACAGCTCCAGAGTTAACCCATACTTGGTCTTAAGCCACAGAATCCAGTGGGTCATGATAGTTGTTGGAATAGCATTACATTTCAAGAGATGGCTCCCCCAGCTGTCATAATAAAACACATCAAGACCAATTTACTGTAAAAAGTAATGCATCTCTCCATCTGTGTTATGACCAAGAATTGTAGCCTTCAAGCGGCAAATCCATTTTGATTCTGTTTGTCTGAGTAATAACTCCCTATTACCACCTCTCTTACTCATAGGGACATGATCAATGCCATGAAACCAGAAGGTAGCATCCTCAGGGTGTTCACTATTGTAGTGATCTGTCATGGGGTATCTGTCACCCTTATTTCTTAGTGCCCTGCGGTGTTCTTGTATACGAAACCTGAGGCAGCATATCGTGCTGCCTACGTATATTATTCCACATTTGCATCCAAGTACGTACACTACACTACTGAAAGGCACCATCCTCGCTACAGTTTCTCCTAATGCATGTCATTTCTCCGAAGGGGATGTTTCTGATAACAGAGGTCGAATGTGCGCTAGAAGCGTGCAAGACTCCGTTGCATGCTGTCTCCTTTCTATACAATGTACTTTGTATAATACCATGTTGAACATAAAATTTAATGTCTAGAAAATTTATGTTCTCCTTGTGAAAGGACATGGTAAGCTTGACATTGAATGCATTGTTGTTAAGGAAGGAGAAATATTGTTGCAACTGGTCCACAGAACCCGACCAAAGACAGATGACATCGTCTATGTACCTTCCCCAGAACACACTAAATTTCATACAGGGGGAGGCACCTTTGCCCCAGGCATGCTCCCTCTCATACCACCCCATAAAGAGGCAGGCATAAGAGGGAGCAAACCTGGAGCCCATCGCGGTCCCCTGTATCTGTTGGAACCAGCGATTGTCATGAAGGAAGTAGTTGTTCATCAATATTATATACATCATCTCAACAACCATCTCATTATATTTGTATAGCTCCACACCCTCCCTGTCCAGGAAGGATTGCGCCGCCATGAGTCCATATTTCCTCTCAATACAAGTATAAAGGCTCTCGACATCAAAGGTAACAAACATGAGTTCCTCTGACCACTGAAAGTCCTTCGGAGAAATGACACGCATTAGGAGAAACTGTAGCGAGGATGGTGCCTTTCAGGCAAACATCCTTGAGTCAAAAAAAAGATTCTTAAGAAGAGGATATGACTGTAGGACTTTGGAAAAAGCTGAATTTAAAATATATCGAACAGAAAGGGAGTGCACACTCAGAGACAAACCCATGGCCAAAAAGGATGTGACTACTAGTGGCAAAGCTAGGTTTGTCACACAATATACTATGCACAGCGATACAATATTCAATATCTTTTGAAAAAATTGGCATCTTTTGACTGAAATCCCTGGCCTTAAGAACTGCATCAATAATAAGCCAGCAATCACATACAGGAGGGGGGTATCATTGAGGAACTCACTATGCCCGAGTTATGTTACTACACCTGCAAGCAGTGAGACTTGGTTGCCACCTAAACCAAAGGGCTTTGTTACAAGGGGTATATGCAGTATATGCCCATGGGGTAGAAATAGAACAAAGACCTTTTCGTACAATACTCCGAAACTACATACTATTGGGCATTTCATAAACTGCAATACCACCCATGTAGTGTACGTACTTGGATGCAAATGCGGAATAATATACGTAGGCAGCACGATACGCTGCCTCAAGTTTCATATACAAGAACAACACAGGGCACTAAGAAATAAGGATGACAGATACCCCATGACAGATCACTCAATAGTGAACACGCTGAGGATGTTACCTTCTGGTTTCATGGCATTGATCATGTCCCTATGAGTAAGAGAGGTGGTAATAGGGAGTTATTACTCAGACAAACAGAATCAAAATGGATTTGCCGCTTGAAGGCTACAATTCTTGGTCATAATACAGATGGAGAGATGCATTACTTTTTACAGTAAATTGGTCTTGAAGTGTTTTATTATGAGAGCTGGGGGAGCCATCTCTTGAAATGTAATGCTATTCCAACAGCTATCTTGACCCACTGGATTCTGTGGCTTAAGACCAAGTATGGGTTAACTCTGGAGCTGTATTTGTCTATTTTTCATCTTTCCTCCGTATCTGGAATTGTATCTGTCTATCTTTATCTTTCCTCTATTTTGAAATCTCAGGATCAAACATTGTAGGTATTTATATAATTCTGGACACCATGGGTCCTAGGTCATTTATAGCACCATATCCAGTTCCAATTTGGATTGGGCTTGGATGATACTTGGGAATTGGGCATTTATATGATACTGATATAAGACATTGATCGTTGTGCACGGATCAAGGGGTGTGTATTTATAATTTTAATTATAAATATACATTTTTTTGTATATATATTTTTTTGATTTTGGGGATTTTTTGAGTATTTGTTGGTCTGAATATATGTCCTGGATTCTGTGTGGCAGTTTTTTTATTGCTATCCAACTTACAGCAGGTGGGCATTGTGCACATTGCGTCATATACATCTTTTTGTGACGCGTGCATTTCTGTATTCACACATATAGTGATGTTGATTGGCGTATTTTTCTTTGTGTGATCACATTGTTTTTGTCATTTTACTGTCAGAAGGTGTGCACTTTGCATAGCGCATCAGATTTTCTCTTCTTGTGATGCGTGCTTTGTATTGTTAAAACATGGAGTGGCGTCATCTGGCGTACAACCTGGCCTGACCATGGCAGTATGACATTAATGTGTACCATCGGAGCTTTCGCCACAGATATTGGGTTGATCGACATGATATTCATGTTTGAGTTTCATGGGTCTTTGTTGTTTTATATCATAATTTTTTGGACTATACATGATCCTATAATAGCATTTCATTTAGTAATTTTACGAGTGTATATTATACGCTATTTTTTCTTCTGGGTTGCTGATATACATATTTTTTCTCTTGGTGGTTTTATGTTTATTTTTATTTTTACTTTTATCTTTGCACACACAGAATGGGCGTTTTTTGATATTTTAAGATGGCGGCCATTTTGGTGACCGTACTTGGAGAGGTTTAATGAGAGGATTGACGTCATGATGTTGAGGCGCATAACACCGCGGTGCTTAAAATTAAAACAGGCATGGCGCGCGGTTTATACTTTTATTGGGCGTACTTGCCATATACTGAGAGGGAGAACATCCAGGTGAGTGCACTGGCGGCACGGGGGCACGTTACTGTTATATTGGGGATCGTATTCGGGCATGAGTGTGCGCGGTTTGAACTTTGCTTTTAATGTCATCACCACATGTCAGGGAGTTTTACTCCTGAACGTGTGTATTGGTGGCCTGGGGGTATGTCACGGCTATCAACGTTGTTTATTCTTTCTGCGCTGGCTTCCAGGTTATCGAATATTTAATTGAATTTTTCGGTTATCCATGGGAGCATATGAATGCAGATTTTAAGTTTACGTACTCTCGTGCACATGTTGATTGGTATTGGCGGTTTGGGTGTATGTCATGGCTAGTAACGCTGTTCATTCTGTCTGTGCTGGACTCTTGGATATCAAACATTTAATTTCATCTTTCGGTTATCCATGTAAACACATGAATGTAGATTTTGCGTTTACGCTTTCTCGTGCACATGTTTATTTTTACGTCCCGCTGTTTTCATTTTGGTAGATGCGGAACTGTAATATAACATTGGATATTGCCGGTCATCACTCCTGTTTGTTTTTGTATATGCTAGTGTTTACCTTACAGAGGTTACACACCGCCGAACCCATTGATGGGCAGCAATACTCTATGAGATGGCTGTTTGTTTCCTAAGTTATCAAGCTGATTTTACAGGAATGTCAGTATAAGTCGGTGGCTGTTCCTCCCTGTGTATCACCATAATTAGGTGATTATATTATGTTTTATACTCTTGCATCATTGTTTTTGATGCATTTATATATAACAGTATACACAATTGCATAACAGACATTATGATTTGGTCTATATGATACGGCAGTATTCTGTATGTTTCTTTCCGCTTGCCTTTATATTTCGGCTAATGCTGTGGTATTTTTACAGACTACAATGCTGGATTTGATATATTTGGACCCTTATTGTGGGGTTCCATTTTGAATTGCTACCGGCTGACTTTGTGCTATACTAAGGAAAAAGTTGTTGGATATTCTACTTGTTATACAAAGGTGAGACATGATGTTTAACTCTGCGATTAGTATTTTGAACCTTCCTTGCTCTATTCTATCTATTTCTGTTTTTCTCCCTTTCTCCTAAATATTTTTGTATAAAAATTATAATATGTATTCCTATTTTGAATTAAGAATATTTTATGTATGAGTGCTTACAGCACTATATGTTTACTATTTGTGGTTCTAATGTATATATACCGGGTTTATATATCTCGGTTTTTCCATTTGGATTTTATATGTGTGTATATATGTATTATATTTGAGTGTAATTTATATCTATTTGTTGGCTGTCTTATGATGTTATGGTGTGCTTTTTTAATCTAGTTATATGTGTAATTTTCAATGTATGTATTTCTAAATTTGTCTGAATTTTCTTTTATTATGTGTATGTTATGTCTTGTTGATCAATGTGCGTTATGACTTATGTTTTGTCTTGTGTAATATTTTTTCAGCCCTGATGAAGTTCCTTTATAGGAACGAAACGTGTTGGCTGATGCCCATTTTTACTACTATGAATAATAAAGGAATTTGACGGACTCACTTGTATGGTTTTGACTTCATTCCTGGTGAACCTTCCATCTTCTAAAAAATGAATTGATGTTATATTGCTGCTTTCAAATCGATTGTATTTCTCAATGCATTTATTATGTATTTCCATTTTGAACTACACTGCTTTATATTTATTTTCATTGCGATTTTACTTTACATTTTTATTCACATTTTCATAAAAGCCTTAGGGGTCTATTACTAATGAATTGCAATTAGAAATTACTCTGATATTTGGGCACTATTAACAATTAATTTATATGTTTCAAAATGGCCGCTGTATTTACCATAAAAACAATGACTCTGATACATTGAGTCTTTTTTCTATGTTGCGCAAATCTTACTGCCAAACTGATTCAGTTTATAAGGAGGTCGTTCACGTTAATTCACTGACATCCACGAAGGCCAGGAGGCCGAAACGCCTCTGTCAGTTTGTTACACCTATGGTTGTATATGAAATAAAATAATCATCATTCTCCAACGTCTGGAGTGCTCAGCGTTTCCTTATGGACATTGTCAGTAATATATATATATATATATATATATATATATATATATATATATATATATATATATATATATATATATATATATCCAAGCCACTTCTGGTACTTCAAAATCGCTTAACCAGAAAAACAACACTGCAGTCCAAAGGTATATTTTCTCCGTCTTTTATTTGCTCATTTCCAGGCTATGGCGCATTTTGGCAGGATCACCTGCCTTGATCACACACCGAGCCAGAATGCAACACTTTTTTTTATCTCATATGTTACCACCACGTGATACCATAGAAGTAGACAACATACTACGATTTGCATTTCTTTCGTATACTCATAAACTTTCAGTTAAAAAAAAACATTTACTTTTTTATGCATTTTCACAGTATTCTTACTGATTTTTCACTTTTTTTGTTTATTTTCTTGGGTTTTTATGCATGGCTTACTGAAATGTGTATTTTCAAAAAACTTTATTGTACCACAGAAATCGGTTTTGTTAAACGAGACACTGGGTTTTATTATCTTTTTATCGCTCAATGTACAAGACTGGCCTTAAAGGCTCATAGCTTCGTTCCATACTGCCGGCAGTGAGACAGGCTCAGAGATATTAAGAAAGTGCAAGTGCTTTTAATCTTAATACTCTCCATCTCAGAGTAACAACTGTCACTATTGCTCAATGGATTATCGAGCAATGAGACACAAAATACACGTATCTCGCAATTTTAATTATAAAGTGCTAGTGCTTAATTGTAAACTTCTTGTCCTGTCAGTGGCCTTTCGTTGTAGTTGTCCTGACATGTATATGTGGTAATTGGTGTACACAATTATTGCGTGAAGACTAGACAGTACTGTCCATCACTCTTATTAGAGTCAAATAGTAGGGAAAAAGTGCTAATGCCTAGTGCAAATCATTATTACATAAAGTGCCAGTGCAATTATAGGACAATGTCCTCATTATTAGCAGCATTATAGATCCCTGAGCTCCTTTGTTAATGATTCATTAATTTTGTGCAAATTACGGATTATAAATAATTAATAAAGTGCTAATGCTCATAGTGCAAAACTGTTCCCTCATTGACTCTTTCCGAATAATAAAACATATACTGACTATATTTTCACGTATTACAATTCATTTACATAAGCTAAAACAGATATTTTTTCTTACCACCAGTGATACTGAGGTAAATTCACCTCAGATCCTATACCAGCCCCAAAAGTCTGTTTCCATACTGTTGGTACAAACCGTTGTCTAAAAATATATACTGATCCTAAAACAGCCATAATATATATATATATATATATGTATATATGTCTGCTCCAATACACCGTTGCAGGTGCACTCGCGGACGGGTGCTTTGATCGCGGCGGTGTACCGCGAAAAATATCCAAGCTCCTTCTTCCCCACACCAATATACCAAGGAAGAGCACTCACGGGGGTGATGTTAGAGTCTGTTTATTCAAGAGCAAAACAGACGCGTTTCGGCAGTTGCCTTTCTCGATGTTCCGATGTTTTTGCACGCCGTACGAAACCATGTTTTTTTATATGCATTCAAAAACCATTAACCACGTGAGATATTCACAAACATAAATGATGGACTTTTCCAAAAATTCATTATGGTCGCCATATTGGAGTGGTAATAGATATAACATTATACATCTATCACAAGGTGATATTCACCTTGTACTTTTAACACATTTTCCTGTCTCTATGATAGAGACAGTGTTCTGACCAAAATCGGCCCCACTCACTTATCCTACTCTCAAATATAGAGCGCAACAACTTTACACAATTAATAATTACGCCGTGTATCGGCTAATATTTTAGATTGATCAGAGTTTGTTGGATCATCATCCCATCACAATTAAACATTATTCTGCCGTGTATCGGCTTGAATACATTAATCATCACGTGCATACTTAAATGTTCCTGTCCTACATAAAATATTTATCACATCAAATTAAATTTATAACGTGCCCAAAATTGCATATTCACACTCCCTCCTTACAAATTCTTATTTACAGCTTAAAGAAATTGATTACTCCGTTCGGATTCTCTCATATGTTTAAAATCTTTCAAAAAACACCTAGTCCCCAAGATGTATTGCCAATTCCTCCCCACTATTCATTCCATTGGGCATCTTAGTTTGAAGGTCAATGATGTATCTTGATTCTAACCTCCTTAACTTTATAATTCTGTCTCCTCCTCTTTTGCCTACTGGTACTGAATCAATACCGAAATAGCATAACAGATCCCTGTTTGACTGATGTTTTTCAGCAAAGTGTCTAGCGACAGGATATGTGACATCATTTTTTACTATGGCACGCATATGCTCCAATATCCTTACTTTCATAGGGTGGATAGTACTGCCTATGTATTTGAGCCCACATGGGCAGAGGAGACAATAAACTGCATGTGTAGTATTGCATGTTAAAAATTTGTTAATAACTTTTTTCTTTGTTATTCCTGGGATATCATAGGACAGTGTTCTCTTACTGTTTGCACAGGCTTTGCACTTCCCACATGGGAAGAAGCCTTTCATGTCCTTTAGAGTTCCCTTAGTATTAACAATTTGTTGTAAATGACTCTGAACTAAATAATCTCTAACGGATTTAGCTTTTTTTAAAGTTATTTGGGGTGTGACAGGTAAATCTGGACCAATAACTGCATCCGTTTTGAGGATATGCCAGTTTTTTCTCATTAACTCCCTCAACTGGTTGGCATTATCTGAAAATGTAGTTATCATTCTGAACTTAGTTATCATTTCTTCGTTTAATGATGTCTTGATTTTTTTTTTGAGCAGATCTTGTCTAGATATCATGTTCACCTTATTGAGTGTACTCTCAAGTAATTCTTCACTATACCCTCGCATCTTAAATCTGTCACAGCTTTCCTTTACTGCTACCCTAAAATCTTCTTCCCTAGAGCTATTCCTTTTTAGTCTTAAAAATTCCCCATACGGAATGCTGTTAATCAATTGAGGTGGGTGGCTACTAGCTGCGTGTAGGATAGAGTTACCTGCAGTTGGTTTACGGTATAAAGACACACTAAGTTGGTTGTTTACTATGCTGATCTTCAAATCCAAGAAATTGACAGTAGTGGAGTCCACTTGGCCAGTGAACTGTAAATTTACATTATTATTGTTCAAATGTGAAATGAATTCATTAGCTAGATCTATCGGCCCATTCCAGACTATGAATAAATCATCCATGTAGCGATGCCATGCTACTACTCTATCCATCCACTTTTTATTCTCTGGTGCCCAGGCCACCTGCTTCTCCCATCAGTCAAACAGGGATCTGTTATGCTATTTCGGTATTGATTCAGTACCAGTAGGCAAAAGAGGAGGAGACAGAATTATAAAGTTAAGGAGGTTAGAATCAAGATACATCATTGACCTTCAAACTAAGATGCCCAATGGAATGAATAGTGGGGAGGAATTGGCAATACATCTTGGGGACTAGGTGTTTTTGAAAGATTTTAAACATATGAGAGAATCCGAACGGAGTAATCAATTTCTTTAAGCTGTAAATAAGAATTTGTAAGGAGGAGTGTGAATATGCAATTTTGGGCACGTTATAAATTTAATTTGATGTGTTAAATATTTTATGTAGGACAGGAACATTTAAGTATGCACGTGATGATTAATGTATTCAAGCCGATACACGGCAGAATAATGTTTAATTGTGATGGGATGATGATCCAACAAACTCTGATCAATCTAAAATATTAGCCGATACACGGCGTAATTATTAATTGTGTAAAGTTGTTGCGCTCTATATTTGAGAGTAGGATAAGTGAGTGGGGCCGATTTTGGTCAGAGCACTGTCTCTATCATAGAGACAGGAAAATGTGTTAACAAGGTGAATATCACCTTGTGATAGATGTATAATGTTATATCTATTACCACTCCAATATGGCGACCATAATGAATTTTTGGAAAAGTCCATCATTTATGTTTGTGAATATCTCACGTGGTTAATGGTTTTTGAATGCATATAAAAAAACATGGTTTCGTACGGCGTGCAAAAACATCGGAACATTGAGAAAGGCAACTGCCGAAACGCGTCTGTTTTGCTCTTGAATAAACAGACTCTAACATCACCCCCATGAGTGCTCTTCCTTGGTATATTGGTGTGGGGAAGAAGGAGCTTGGATTTATGTATATATATATATATATATATTTATTTATTTTTTTCTGCTACCAGGTACAAAAGGTACAGCACTCAGCGGAAACTGTTTATCCCGATTTTATTTGGGTATCAAAGCACACAAAAGACGCGTTTCGGCGACTGCCTTTGTCAATGTCAAACGGCAGCCCGAGACAGAGTTATTTAAATAAACAAATATCCAGTTCATTGGTGGTTCAAATCGAATCAAAACAAACAATGGACTGTTTGGATGGAAACAGAGATCATTTCGGCCATCTTTAAACATGCAAAATTCAATCATTTGTACATGTTTATCTAGCTAAATTCATATGGTTAGCTGTACATATATACATATATACACAAGTTAATATCTTGCCCTGAATGGGCTATGGCTGCAAACATATAGCAAATCCATTCCGCTCATTTTTGTTGTTATAAGCAATTATGGATATCAAACATAATTCAGCCTTAAATGGGCATATCCATTGCCACACTTATACAATGCTGTATCATTATATATCGATTTGATATTTACTGACCACCCGCTAACCAGCGGCAAGAACCTGGAGAAAAAAAGGGGGAAAAAACATAAAAGACAAGGGAAACCCCCGAAAGAAAATCAGAGAAAATATCCAAAGAACTACAGACAAAGCAAAAAACCTGTATACTTCATTACAGGACTATTTACAGATATATACAATCCAGTATCCACTTCTGCTACTATTTACAAATGTACAGCCAGTTCCTCCCCACTATTGAGTCAATGAGGTATCTTAGTCTGGATATCTATGATATACCTTGACTCGAGTCTTCGGAGTTTCAGTTGTCTATCCCCTCCTCTGATATTACCTGGCACATGGTCTAAACAGAAATAGCGCAACAGATCCCTGTTGCTGCTATGATGGCTTTCAAAATGCCGAGCCACCGGATAAGCCACATCCTTGGTGACGATGGCTCTCATGTGCTCTAAGATCCTTATTTTGGTAGGGTGTATGGTGCTACCAATGTACCGGAGTCCACACGGACATACCAAACAGTATACCGTGTGGCTGGTGTTACAGTTCATGAATTTTTCTATCTTTTTAGGAGTTTTTAATCCTGGTACATCATACGACAAGACCTTGTTACTACTCTTACATGCCTTGCATTTTTTGCAAGGATGAAAGCCTTTGATCTGGCCAAAGCGTAGATCACTTCTCCCTTGGGAATAGTGACTTTGCACCAACTGATCTTTTAAAGATCGTGCCTTCCTAAATGACAATAGGGGGGCTCTAGCCAGATCCTCCCCTATAATTGGATCCGATTTGAGGATATGCCAGTTCTTCCTCAATATCTGTCTTAGATCATTGCATTGCTAGAGTAGTTGGTAATCATTCTACAGTCCGTAATTTGGGATAGTCTAGCTTGCTCTTTTTTCTGTTTAGTCCTCGATACCCCACAAACCAATTCTGTTCTGAACTTCGTGTCCACTTTCTTTTTGGCACTGAGTAGAACTTCACTCGAATAGCCTCGTGTTTGGAATCTAGCTGTATTCTCATTGGCTGCTGTATGAAAATCGCATTCTCTGGTGCAATTCCTCTTTATCCTCAGCAGTTCACCATACGGAATACTATTGATTAGTTTATCCATATGGCAACTGCTGGCATGTAAAACGGAATTGCCCGCTGTGGGCTTCCTATGTAAAATGGTGCATAACTTCCCTTCTGAAACAAAGACCTTTAAATCCAGAAAATTCACTGTTGTCTTGCTCACTTCTCCGGTGAATTTTAAGTTGAGGTCATTCATGTTCAAGACATTGACAAACTCTTTAGCTGATTCTACTGTGCCATTGTATATGATGAATAAGTCATCAATATACCAGTTCCAGCTGACCAGTCTGTTGGTCCATTCCTCATTGGTATCCGACCAGGCCACCCGCTTCTCCCACCAGCCTACGAAAAGATTCGCATAGCTGGGGGCGAAGCAGGTGCCCATGGCCTAGCCCTGTGTCTGTCTGAACAATTGTTCCTGGAAAAGGAAAATGTTGTTGGTTAAACAATACTTGACAAATTCAAGAAGCATGCAATTATGTTCCATGTATTTCAAGGAGCGTCCTTTCAAAAATAATTTGATAGCATCCAAGCCTTTACTGTGTCGAATACTTGTATAAAGGCTGGAGATATCTAAGGTGATCATGACGAAGTCAGATTCCCAAGTTATTCCTCCGATTCTTTTTGGGAAATCTTTAGTGTCTTGTGTGTATGAGGTCAGTTCAATAACAAAGTCAAACAGAAAGAAATCAATAAATGTGGACATATTTTCTGTTAAAGAACCCTTTGAAGAAACAATAGGACGCCTGGGAGGGTTCACACTGTCCTTATGTAACTTCGGGAGATGATAAAAAGTCGGAATGACTGGGTGTTTACAGTCTAAAAATTTAAATTCATCATTGTCCAACATACCTTTCTGTTTCCATTTTCTTATAAGATGTCCATATGTCTCTATGCTGTTGGAATATTCTTTCA
Organism: Calotriton arnoldi; assembly: GCA_963921515.1. NCBI lineage: Eukaryota > Metazoa > Chordata > Amphibia > Caudata > Salamandridae > Calotriton > Calotriton arnoldi. The sequence goes on from CAWUFW010010677.1 coordinate 213,787, forward strand.
TGTTGATCCGACTGTAATTGGAAACATCATTAAGCTGTTTTAGTGCTTCCTTACAGTAGTACTCTGATGTTAACAGAACAACATTCCCCCCTTTATCGGAGGGTTTACAGACGATTGTTCGATCTTCCTGTAGATCTTTGATTGCCTTTCTTTGTGGTTCAGTGATGTTATCAGTGGCTCTACGATACTCCTCTTTAGATCTGAGCTTTATTAGGCTTTTAGTGACTTGATCAGTAAACAGATCAATGGCATCATGTGGCATTTGAGGGATGAATTTGGATGTTGGTTTAAATGGACTTCTTGGACTTTCTTGCACTAAAATTGCATTTCCACTTCCTGAAGTATATAGATGTAGATATAGATTATCTACTGGCGGTCGCCAGTAGATAGTTATAGTTAGAACCTATTTTCCATAGGAAATCCGCGACATTCTATTTGAAATAACTCTCTTTCCGGTTGACGTATCTTCGCAAAATTTTCAAACTTTGTGGGGCGCTCCGGTCCGCTCCTACCCTGAAAGTCTCGGGGTGATTCGTCAAGCGGGGGCCGAGAAAAAGGGGGTCCCAAAACGCGTTTTCCCATTCATTTTTCCATAGGAAACTTTAGACACGGCTACAGCCTGAACTGCTGAACGGAATTACACCAAATTTGGCAAAGAGGTAGTTCTTAGTTCAGAAAGAACCCTTTTGTTAAATGGTGTAAATCCGTTCAGTAGTTGCTGAGAAAATAAAAAGTAAAAGTACATATATATCTATGGGCACGGAGGATCCGCGCACCCTGAGCGCACCCTGCGCGCACCGTCCCGATCACGAGCTGCATGTTAATTGGTTGTCAGCTGGCTGTCAACATTCCGATTCAGGAAATGTTGGCAGCCATTTTGTCCCTCGGTAGAACCGAGGGACAGAAACAAGTGCGCAAAGCGCACAAAGGGGGCAGGGTAGAAACACCCTGACCCCCTAGGTCTGCTCAGGGGTCCCATAAGGACCCCCTGGGCAGAAAAAAGCATTTATTTTTTTAAAAATCGGCAGGATGCGCTCAGGGTGCGCGGATCCTGCCGATAAAAATAAAAAATCGAAGCGCTCTCCCGTGCTTCGATTGTATTTTGCCCCCGGGTGGCCCAAGTCCCGGGGGCATGGTGGGGGTTAAATTTATGTATGGGGGCCTCAAGGGCCTCCCAAGCCCCGGGGACCGCCACCCCCGGGGCTTTCATTTTAAAATGGTGCGGGAGGGCACTCGGCCCTCCCGCAGCCCCGAGGACCGCCACCTCCCGGGCACTAAAAAATTTAAAATGGGGGTCCGTTTTGGACCCCGAAGCCCCGGGGACCACCACCTCCCCGGGGCTGTGCAATTTAAGGGAGGGGGCCGCGCGGCCCCCCTCCTGGAGCCCTTGATGGCCCTGGGGACCGCCACCCCCAGGGACGGCTCCTGCAGTGTCCCGGGGTGCCTACCCCTGGGACACTGCTGTTTGCAATGACAGGACGGAGCCTCGCGGCTCCCGTCCTGTCATTGCAAACTGCTTTGGATTTTGGAGAGAGAGCAGGAAACCTGCTCTCTCTTCCAATATCTAAGCAAATTGCTTTTCCACACGGGGAGCTGCATGTCAGCAGCTCCCCATGTGGAAAGCAATGCCGGCTCTCGAAGGACGCGGGTAGCCGGCGGGACCGTGGGGGCATTGGGGCTCCCCTCACGGTCTCCATTATTATGTATAGGCCCCGGGGGATGGGGTCCCCGGGGAGAATATAAATTAGTGGTAGGAGCTATCAAAAATTTTACGGAGAAATAAGGAGTCGCGCACCCAGCGCGCCCGGGCACGTATTTGACGTCACGCGGGGCCTGCCACCGCGCAAGCGTCGTGTATGGTAATTCGTATGTGTCGCGTATAAGCCGGAACAGGAATCGCGTACCGGTCGCTTAGGAAACGCGTACACACGCAATATACGTATGTTACGGGTCTAGAAACACGCACCCGTCACATACCATACGCGGATCCTTTACGACTTCCTTAAATAGGTGGCTGGGGTACGCGTATGCGCCGCGTTCGGTACGCTTTCGGTGCGCGATTCCAAAAAACATTTTTTTTTTAAATTAAACAATACAAATATCTTAAAATAAAAATATAACAGAAAAAAATTATACTATATTTTACTTTTTAATTTATTAATTTTTTTTGTGCAAAATACACAAAAATATACAATATTGTTTAATAAATAATATATTTACAAATAAATATAAAAAACTAAAGAAATTCAGTACAAGAAACATAACTATAACTATTATGACACTTAAATATTAGCTTTTGAAAAACCTTTGAAATTCACTGAAAAACCATAGGTTTCAGACACGTTATAGTTAGAAATTAGCATTTAAAAAACCTTTGAAATTCACTGAAAAAACCATAGGTTTTAGGGACAGTTATAGTTAGTTGGACATTTCACTCGTACAAAACCCGTGAAATTCCCCTGTTATAGTTAGTTCAGCTAACTATAACTCGCGCCCCGCAATGCACTGCTGATGACGTCACATATTACATCACTCATTACATGGTCAGTGACATCACTGATGACATCACTGATGACATCTCAAATGACATCATTCATGTGATATTTTCATGCATCTTCTCACACCCTAATATAACTTTTGATACACCCACTCTAAGTTACAGACTGCCATTCTCAAAACCATAGACACTCCAACACCAAAAACTACATATCCACTCACTGATTCTTAGGTCTACACACACATCCACTCATTCACCTGTACAGTCACTCATACTTACAGTCACTCAGTACAGGACTATCATATGCACTCATACACCTATATAAACACTCACACACCGCCACTCATCCATAGAGGTACTCACACACCTAGTCAGTCATGCAAAAAATTAATCACACACCCATTTACTCACCTATACAGTTATACACACACCAGGTCAGTTACTCATAGAAATATACTAGCACATTCTTACGCTCTTATACAATAACTGATACAAGCACACACGAATTCATACAGCCACTCTCACAATCACACACTCTCACGTATAGCCTTTTAAATACTCTAACACACATATATACTACCTTTCACATATGTAGTTACTCACACATGTACCACTGGGACATACATTCACTCACTAACACACTCTTACACACACTTACCCACCCATACAGTCTATCACAGATGCACTCTTGAAACCATCCACCCAGTGAATCACCCACTCACACATCTATGCACAGTCGCACACACCCCATCCACACAAACACTCAGGCACCCATACAGATACTCAGACAACAAATCTATAACTCTTATAGACACTCATGTAGCTATTCACAAACCCATGCAGCCACTTACACAGCAACAGACAGACGGATACAGACATTGACACAGTTTAGTCAGTAACCCATGCATTCAGTAAGACACCTTTAATCACTCACTTATAGAATTAGTCACGCACCTACTAAATCATCCATACAGACACTTATACACCCACTCATTCTTCAATACGCCTTTCCCTATATATATAAAAAATATTTAAACTTTATAGAAACACACAGTCACTGGATGATGTCATCAGTGATGTCATTTGAGATGTCATCAGTGATGTCATCAGTGATGTCACTGACCATGTCATGAGTGATGTAATATGTGACGTCATCAGCAGTGCATTGCGGGCGCGAGTTATAGTTAGCTGAACTAACTATAACAGGGAATTTCACGGGTTTTGTACGAGTGAAATGTCCAACTACCTATAACTGTCCCTAAAACCTATGGTTTTTTCAGTGAATATAGATATACATATAGATATAGATATATAAAAAAATGTTTCAATAATGCTATAAACTTTCCTTTAAGGCTTCTGTTAATCCTATAACTGACTGCATTAATGATGTGTTGTAAGGGTGAGTGGAATTCACAAGTAAGACCACTCCCTCTTCATTTTCAACACTGCTTGGTCAGAACCTCTTTCCTGAGTTGTGGCTTAGGAGGAAAATTAAACTGTGAATCTAGAGCTGTGGCAAATACTGAGAAGCAATAAAAGGTGTTCTACATGGTTGCTACTGATTAATCCTTGTGGCTTTAAATCAAGATCTTGCTCTGCTTTGCAGAGCTACTTTAGATCTTTCACAAAGGAAATGAACTATATGACACAGGAAGTGTTTTGCAAACTAAAATTTGGGGGACAGATCACACCATCAAAATGTGTGCAGATGTCACATCTGGGGCCGTATTATGAATACGGCTCACTTTCCCTCTGTGCGCCATGGTGACTGCACCCACCTGCAAGGGGACCACCTTTCTCCCCTCCAGAGGGCTGCCTTTAGGAGACGCACTTAAAGTGATCCACCTTTTCATGTGGGCACTTTCAATGCACCTCCTAAGGGAATGTTTGCCTCTGCACTGGCATCCATAATACGGCGCTGGCGCAGAGGCAAAGTGACTTACCTCATTTGCATGAGGCCATGACCCCATGCAAATGAAGGAATGCCTCTTATGATAGAACCAGTGCAATAAGTGTGCCAGCACTATCAGTGTTATAGAAGGGTCCGCACAAGCGTCTGAGTCTCCCTCTGTAATACCATTGTGCCCCTGGGGCACACAGAGCGGGTGGACATGCCTGTTGCACCACTGGGGCACAATCTATAATATGGCCCCTGGTGTATTTACACTGCCACTTTCTATAATGCACTTGTAATACGGCGGACAGGACATCTGCCACATTTTTGATGGAGTACCCTGTTTGTCAAACTCCAAATAGGGCCCTATGTTCCTTTTGTACGTTCTTTGAGAATGTCAAACTGGGAGATTCCACGTTGGCTACTGAATTTGATATTCTATCCTCTGATGTGAATGGTCCCAATGTTAGGTGAGATGTTTGGGCTGGAACTTATTATGGCAACTTAAAGGTTTTAAAGGAACCACTGCTTTGCTCTAAACCTACATGTTATTAGCAGAACTCTGCTAAGATTCTCGACAGGAAGTAGTTTGTTTATTACTAAAGTCCTACCCTACACAGTCCATACAGTAGCAGTGGATTCTTCCATGCAGACACCTCAGATCGCATGTCATGATACAATAGAATGGAGTAAATGTGTTTCCTCTTGCTCGAATTAGTGGATCCTGAGGAAGGCTGTATTACTGCTGTCTTGATGTGTTGTGTCAAAATAAAGTCATACTGAGCTATCCATGGATTTTTCTTGAAAACTCGATACTGGTTAGTGTTAGAGGAGCTGCGTTCGTGAAACCCTTGCAAGAAACGCCTAGAGAGAAAAGTCAAGGTAGACACTCCAGTATCAAGAAGAGTTTCCAAAGAAGAAAAAGGTGCTAAAAATACCTTCAGAGTTTTCAACAAGTCTCACGTCCTGCATACAGGGGCGGCTCCTCCGTAATGGCAGAGGAGCGTCACCCCACAGCCCAGCGCCAGCAGATAATAAATCAAATGACAATAACATGATGTTATTATCATTTTATTCATACTGCCTGAGCTGCGCATTGAGAATTGGGCAGGGCGGGCCTGGGCATGGCAGGGAGGAGGAGTACTGTGCACTTATAAGTGCGCGTGTTGGTTTGGCCGGCTGTCTTAGGTCGACGAAACAGAGATGCACACTTATGTTTCTCCAACCCAGCTGTGTTACATAGCCGGATTGGGGAATGCCACAGGCTCAAATGCACTCTCTGAGCGGCAGATGGTGCTGTTCAGACCAATCCTGGCACTGCTCCCATAGCATGGGAACAGCGTTTGGATTGGGTGGAGAGCCTGTGGAGAGCCTGTGCCTTGAGGGCCCATCCCATTACTGTCCGACGAGAGGAGCAGCGAAACGGCCGTCAGCGTCAGCAGGAGCGGAGTGGCAGGTGAGTCTTTTTTTAATTATTTCTCCCCCCTCAAACCCCCGCTCTCTCTCTACCACTCTAGATAGGCGCCCACCACTGCCTGCATAGTGCTGAATCACAAACATCTAAACATTACCTTAACATTTAATGCAAAAAGTTTCCTGTCCACAATGCAGCTGAAAATGTGTAACAGGTCGGGCCAGGAGCCCCTGCTTTCCCCTGCTCCTTACAAATTGGATCTGACCGAGTGTGCACTTTCTGCTTCAATTGTGCCATCCTCTATGGTTGACCCTGGTTCCCTCTTGCATTAGGATAGAGGAGATGTAGACACTTTTGACAGGTCCTTCCATTATTGCATGTCTATAAGACTATTTACCTACATTGAATTATTATAGGTGGAATAAGCATGTCACAGAAGCAGTAAGTTACTTACTTCAGTTGTGTTATTTTACTGTAATTCTTTAGCTGGAACAAATGCGCTGTAAATGTACCCATCTTGACATTGTTTATTTAGTACAGCTCTTTTGAACTGCATTCTCTGCCTAAAGTTTCTGCTCATACCAGTTAAAGAAAATCTTTTATTGTTGTATCATAATAACAAACAAGTGTAATTGTAAGAACTGTTCCTCTTTCAGGTTGAATATCACAGTCTGATTTGATTGTTAGAGAACTAACATGGCACTCCATTCATATACCACTCATATTTTACCGTCTCTCAATCCACCTTCCCAAAACCCTCACCAATTAACGTCACATCCAATGGCTTTAAACAGAATATACTTCGTTGTTTGATTTGGTCATCCTTAAGCATTTTATGTTTCAGGTTTTTTCATTTCTCATTAGACACCCCTAAGAAGTCTATCTGTGAAGAGAACACATATCTTCCAGGAGCATTGATTTAGCTATTGCTCACCCAACAAAAATAACTATTTTATAGAGATTTTTTTAACTTTAGTGCATAAAACAGATCTAAACGATAGGAGGAAAGCATTGCCAGGAAGAAAACAGTTTAGGTGTGCCCCACGATAAAATCCATTGGCATTGTAAATGACAATGTCTTTTATTTATCTGTTTTTATAATTAACACATGAATAAAAGGCATTGTCATGTACAATGCCAAAAACTCTAACTCTTGTAAATGCGAGACCTATGCAAAGAACCAGCCGCCATTGTCCCGGGCTGCTTAGAAAGTGAAAGCGCGCATGGCGCGCTGAATGTTGCAGGAAAGCATGTCATGCCTGCAGTAGGAGAAACCGCTTAAAGAAAATAGTGCTTACAGACTAAAAAAGACTCACCGTGTAACAACCGAAGTAAAAGCGCCAGTCCTCATGGGAGGTTACGAATGAAGACTAAGGAGGGACTAACAAGCCTAGTAACGAATCAGAAGCTAACATTTAGGAAGGACGATGACACAAGCCAATGACAAATATGGATGGAGAGTGGGCAGGGCTTCTATTCCATACTCCAATACAGCATGGCTCACAGAGCAGCGCATGCACTGCCCAGGCTCGACCTAAAAAGCCCCTCTAAATTGAGAAGAAATGTATATATTAGTGAAGCAAACAACATTCGTCTCTGCTGCACCCAGACTAGCTATCAGCTTGCTCTCTAGGAAATTAAAACCACCTTACATGGCTCTACTAATGGCTGGTGGGCTGATATGTCCCTACAGGACTATAATATAGGCTGTCGACTCACCCAAAAGGTTGTCATCCCAATGCAGACACAAAAGGCCTGTACTGGGATGGTTACTACCCCCGTACTTGGTCTTAATACTTCACTGAGAAGTCCCTGACATTTTTGCTTTCGGTCCCTCTTCCCAACTGCATTGCTCAGGGAACTCTTTCGTGCATGCACTGGAATTAAACACTGCACCTTACAATGTAATTATAAAAATGGGATGATGCAGTAACACTGACAGCACAATGAACTCTTTTGTATATAGTGTATCAAATGACAGCTGATGTGTATTTATGACCAACATTTGTTTGAAACTGAATGTCTGGATTAACTTGTTCATGAATGTTCATATGCAACCCGGAAAGGTTGCAGTGGTATTTCAGCTTTACCCTTAGTATTCATAAACTATTTCGACATTTGTATAATTTGCCAAAAATAACTGAAGGCAGCCCTTTGTTTTTGTAATAATTCTTTAATTGCCGATCGTTATGAAGCAACATTTCATCTATGTATAGGCCATTGTGTGCTCTGCTGAACTGTGTTTATTTACAGTATTCAATTAAAGGCATATGTCTTTTGAAAAAAACTAAATGCCACCTTTCTTCATATCATGAGTTTGTTTTGATATGCTTATTAGGAAATCAAACGCATGGGGTGGCACATTTTATTTTGGAAAGCTTTCCAATGTGGCATTTTGATTCCCTTTCATTTCCCCACTGCACTTTCCAAATGAGCTGAGTAACTCACCTGTTGATTTCCTCCAGTAAGAATGTTCAAGAATTTTCTGATTTTATGGTACCTGCAAAACGTCTGACTGTCTATATTAGTGTATAGAATCGAATCAACCAATATTCATAGGCTTTCTGCAGTTGCATATATTACCAAAATACTCTATTTTGAATTGACCTCCTGCATGAATTATTATGGAAATTATACATACATTGCACTGAAAAAATGGGAAAATGCTGCTTTGCACAGCGTTGCTACTTGTGTAACCAGGTACGGAATCAACAGTTTGTATGGTATTATCGGAGGTTCTTACAATGCTTATGAACTGAGGTTAGACCAGGAGAGTAAATAACCTAATTTCTTTTTAAAAAATGGAAAAGGAGAACGAATGAACCAACAGTTTAATGATCAATGGGCACACCACCACATCCTCAAAACCCATTACTGGAAACTGCGACTCCTTTCTCTGTGCTGCTAGTCAGTGTTTCACATTGCTCTCTAATTTTATCGTCATGTTCTTGATTAACACATTTTAATTTGCATATCGATATATTTATTATCTGTTATAGTTGTCTGTTTTTTCCCCTGTCTCCCGCGGCTGGGGTTGTGTGTCCAATCCATGTAATTTGTTTTTGTGTTTTTATGTGCTTTCCGTTCTTGCACCCTACTCTTTTAGATTGGTCTTTTCCTGAATTGTTCGCCTGTTGTGCTGCCTCCCATCCATCCAGTGTCGTTGTGGGGCCATGCTTCTGGAGCCACTGGATTACTCGGGGACCTGGTCTGAGTATACATCTATCTCCTTGGCTGACTATAGCCTCTGTGCTTCATTTCGTGAGTGCTGTTAATGTCAATGAGTGCACAAGCTGCCATTTTTTCACAACAAAGTGTAAGCCTATGTTGTGAGGTAACAGCTTCTTTATTTTTCAATAACCGTATTCAGAACGTTATCCCTTACTGACAAACTTAGAAAGATGCCAAATAAACACAGGGGCAGATTTACAAGCCCCTTGCGCCACTTTTGCGTCACTTTTAACATAGGAAAAGTGTCGCAAAAGTGGCGCAAGGGGCTTGTAAATCTGCCCCACAGTCTTTAAAGGACAAGACTGGTGAGATGTTAAATGCTCGTAGCGAAGAGAAGCTCTTTGCAACTAGTAAATGCTTGTTCATTGTTCATTCTGGAGCATCATCAGTGCAGGAGCAGTGTTTGCCTCTATGGGAATAGTGGATAAAGACATTGGCGATCAAAAATGGCAACCCTAATTACCTGGCAAATCACCACTTTAGACAATCAGCACCAAACCAAGAGCCAGGATGTTGTCAGATTGGTGCTGAAGAAATGCAACATCTAAAAGACCAGCCATCTAGGCCTTTTCAATCTACACACTTATGATGTAAAAGGCATCCCCAACAACTTCAGAAGAGCTCCTACCCTACTGCAATGCAGAAAACATTGAAAAACCATGTCTTCAAAGAACAGAACCTTACTTCTTGTAAACATTCACAATCAAATCGCTAGATTTATCAGCACTTCATTGCATTCCAGCTAGGTTCACCCTACACAGATACCTCAACATGTATATATATAAAGGGCCAGTGTGCTTATGGGACTCAAGTCTTTGACCATGGTGTCAAACATGGATCTGTGGAGTGGATGCATTAGTCATCTGGGCCTTAAGACACAGCTTTGCGGTCAATCTATCAACTGAAGCTTTTTTCTACATCCCAATTTGTTCTTGAGCAACTCATTTCTGAGAAAAGGGCATTAGCGTGCTATTATTTAAAAGGTATTTATTCTAAATTGATATTTTAAAATTGAAATGATAGTTCAACCATCTACAAACATTGAATGGATGATAAATTGGATCTCAATTATATTTATCTATAGCTTCCAAAATTCTGTGAATCACATGTAAATTCTATATTTCCAATGGGAAGAGCAAATATTCCAATTTATATTTCTTCCATTTGGCTTTTCTTCTGCACCATGGTTTTTACTTGAAATCCGAAATTCCTGCAACAAAAGTGACATCCATGGGTTATCCAGTCTGGACTGTAAAGACCTTTGCATCTTCTATACAAGCTGCATTTCCACTTCCTCCATACTAATAGGGTCTTCAGAGGTTTATAATCATGCAGTTAAAGTTAAGGTTTTATAATGCAGATATAATTGTTTTAGTTACAGGTTTTCATGCATAAAATAATTGGCAGCTGGATTACCAAGATGCATGGAACTATGCAACTGGTCACACAGAAACCATTATACCGTCATCGCCTATTAGCACTATTTCCTGATATCAATTCCGTGTATGTCCCCAGGGGCCTTTTTGGTTTTCATATCACAATTCAATACAGATTCAATTCAAAATCTTTATTCGGTCTAATTGAAAATAGACCATAAAAGTTCATAAAAACAATAAAAATCCATGTTCTCACAAAAAAACAATTTAATGTGAAGTTAGAAATGGTAAAAAATATATAAACATTGATGTGTTTAGAGGCTTCCACATTTCAACAAATAACCAAATTTATAAAAACCAAAAATGCAAATCATGTTCTAAATTTGAGGCATCAATACACCGAAGCTGAAAAGAAAAGAAAGGAAAAGGAGAACAAAATGCTCAAATAGGGTCCGCTATGTACTTCTAATGGCGCAAGAGTGAGAAGAGGCGCCTCAACGTGGCTCCATGTGTAAAAGGCAGGCTCAATAAGAATCATGACTGCCTAAACTTGAACAAATTAACAGGGCGAAAGAGGAGCTTACACAGAAAATCAGTCTCCTCCCAAGACCACAAGTGTATATTGGAGTCTACCTAAGAGCCCATGACATGCAAACCATTAAAAAATACAGTAAAAATGATTTTAAAAAATGCAAAGACCAGAGTGCACTTCTCCTGTCATAGTTTTTCTAGCCCGCATTGCTGCTTTCAAAAAGGCAAAGACATGGTAGCAAATTTCAGGCAAATTTAAAAACTGTAAGTGGAGCAGGACTACTCTACAACGTTGAAAACCTAGCTTGCGTAAAAGGGGTTTCAAAAAGTGCGTGGTAGACTGTACAAATTGCAAAAGAACATAAAGTGATAAAGTGATTGTGCAGATTGATTGTCGCAGGGACAGGTAGATACTAAGTTTCCCTCTAGGGCTAATGAACTTTTAAAAAACAGAGACCAATAGATTGAGCCCGCCCTGAAGTGAAAAAGAAGTGATCGCTCCCATTGTGTGAGATTTAAAGATAGATACATAGGGAGTTCACCTACGACTCAGGATCTGTAATAGTTCAGGACTGATGGTTTTACTAACTCACTCTTCATTCTTGTGTCAACATAGTACTCCATGAATAATGCTTTCACCTCTGTCTTATCAGTTTTGGAAATACCCCTGGGTTCAATAAATGAGGAAGATAACCCTAGAGAAGCTGAAGTATCCCTTATATATCTCAGCCATGGGATAGAGAAAGCCTAATTCAGTGTAAGGCAATTGAGGATGATATCCCTACATAACTTTGCTGCTGGGTTCGTCCTGATGCTAACCCATACTATAAGTGGACCCAACTGCACCTTATCAGAAATAAAACCCTAGTTTAGCTCCGAATGAATGATGAGGTGGTAGGTAAAGTCAACAACTGCCGGAGAAAACGATTTTCCTCTGCCTGTAAGAAGCAACATTTATTAAAGCCCCACACTCCTACACCATACGTAGCTGCACGGATGCACTGTGAATTATACACCTTCAGTGCTGGTGAGACAGTCCCTTTAATACCTGAGCTGATAAGATTACAAACTGTCCCTGCAGTTCTACTGAGTTTGAGACTAGCGTGAGCAAGGTGGAGGTTCCTTGACCCTGAAGTACTAAAAGTCAAGCCTAAGTAACAAAAATTATCCACACTCGTTAGTGCTTGTCCATTGATGCTGATTTTGTTTAACCTTGATTTACCAGGTTCGCATGACATGATATGCAAATTGATGTAATTGTTTTTTAAATCGGGATTTTGCATAAAAGAGGCAAATTGGTCCACCTGACATCTCAGTGTGTTCTGCTTAAGGGCTAGCAGAACCGCGTCATCCGGGTAGAGTAACACGGGGAGCAGAGTGCCTGCTATTGTACGTGTATCTAATTGAGAGGAAGTTAAATGGGTTGTTAAATCATTTATATAAAGAATAAAGAGCAGGGGTGCTAATATGCACACTGTCAAACTCCACTTTTCAGTGGAAAGTCGGATGAGAGCTCACCATGTGAATTTAAACGTACTCTAGCTGAAAGATCTGTATGTAATGAGTATAAACATTTTACCAGTGGAGGGTCCACTCCCTGATCCAGTAACATTAACCATAACTTGGTTCTGTTCACTGAATCAAAGGCAGTGGACAGATCCATGAAAGCCGGATAAATAGGAGATCGTCTGGAGTTGGTATATTTTGAAATTGTAAAAGCCAGGTTCAAGCACTTTTCGTTGGTACCTAAGTTTGGATGAAAGCCAAACTGAAATGATGAGAGAATATCCTTATCAGCTGCCCATTTAACTAAGCGGTCATAAATGACTCTGCCAATAATTTCGGTCGTACTCTCGATAAGTGAGATAGAGCAATAGCATTAAGGGGACATGCGATCGCCCTTTTTTAATATTGGCACAACCGTTGCAGTGGTCCTGGAATGAGGAATATTAGTTGTTAAGCAAGAGTTGAATGTATTAGCAATGAGGAGACCCCATATCTCAGGCATACATTTCAATAAATCCATTGGTACCCCGTCTGGGCCTGGCGATTTCCCGCCCTTACTCTGGTTAATGGCCAATTCCACTTCCTGCCAGGATATTAAGAGGGGTGAGGAATTCTGTAGTCTATTGTGCAGAAGGGTTATCATACTTCAATCTTCCTCAATATGGTAGATAGAAACAAAGTGAGTGACCCAGTCTGAGCCTAAAATGTTATTTTGCAAAAGAGGATTACTGGGGGAGTTCCTTGATCTTATTTGTTCTACTAATTCCCAGAAGGATTTACTGTCCTTCCCCAGGGCTGCGTTTTTCCAGCAACTGCTAGTCCCATTTATATAGTTCCTGCTTCCTGTGTAAAAGCGCAGTTTTATACACACAGCATGCCTAAAGAATCTCAAGCCTTACTCTGGGCCGTGCATTTAGGGCCTTTCTCAAATTTCGATTTGCCATAGAACAAGCCCCATCAAACCACCTAGGATCCACGTTAGATGTGTGGTTTGCTTGAGCATAGACTCCCTGATAGTACATATTAACCTGCCATAATGCAAAACCATCAACTCGTGTCTGCTATCAGCTAGACAATTAAGGAATAGGCCTAAGTGTGACTTAAGTAAAACTGATAATGATTCTGTGGGTTTTTTCAGGGCGACATACCAGTCTTAGACCATAGTAGAACTATGTGTTATGGAAGTTAAGTAAATATTACATCGATGTCTCTTGATCGGTAGCAGCATAGAGGCACAAAGGCATTATGGTCTCCCCACACTGTAGGTAACATCTCTCCTTTAGAGAACCAGGATATAAAGTTGGAGCAAATAAACATATAATCTATTAATGAGGCTCTTCCCCCCTCTGAACAATGAAACCATACTCTTGGTCCCTCCTAGTGTCTCAAGTAAATCAACCAAGCCATGGGCGACTAGGTAATTGTAGAGCTCTGCCCCCCCTTGCATCCTGGGCAATAGCATGCCCATCTATAAAGTCATCTTGGATCCAAGAGGCCCCATTTAACTTTGCATTAATGTTGCCACAGAGAAAAAAGTGAAATTGCAAGTGACTGTTTTCAGCTTTAACTTGTAAGTCCAATAAAATATTGAACAAACTAATATACTGTATGCAAATGGCATTAGTAAATTCATTATTATCATATAAAAACAGATATTTGACTTGGGAACACAAAGTTTTAGAGCTAAAAAAGATGGTGCCTCAGATTTAACCTGTGAGACCTCTACCTGGAGACTTAGACTGACCCAATAGAATAACAGGCATATCCTTCAAAGTGTGGTGGAACAGTGAGCCAAGTTTCCTGTAGTGCATTCATATCATATTTTGAGACAAACGCCTGCTTGTCCAAGTTATTAATCTTCCCCTTGAGGCATGCTATGTTAAAACTACGTATAGAAAAAGTTCTATAGTGTGTTTTCAGGGTGCGAGGGGAGTATGCCGGGCCCTGTAGAACTGTGGAAACCATAGGAAATACAGAGACCTTTTCGGCCAGAGGTGTAATAGTAGGAAAGGCGGCTGTAGGAAGGACCTTATTACCCACAGGTCAATCCAAATCAGAGAGTACATTGTACCTGTTGGAAGTAGGATCAGAGCAAGGGTCACTAGGTGTGTGTGAAGAGACCAGAGAACTGGCTATAGCGTCAGTGGGAGATATACTAACTGTGCCTGGCAGATTAGAATTAACTGAGGGAAATTTATCTGACCCACACTGAGTAAAAAGAAGAGTGCCCAAGGTGCCCTGTCTGAGGTCTAAGGAAATATTATCCGATCCCTGCCTGAGAAAATCAGGGGGTCTATAAAAATAACCAAGCGGGACCATGATAATGGAACTCCTTGGCAGAATAGTACTCCTGGGGTTAAATAACAAATAATGTACCAGCCTTGGGAACTGATATTCACCATGATACAATCTCCCAAAAGTTCTGGCTGATTTGGCCCTATCCATGCATATCTCCTTATGTGCAAGATATCTCCTGCATGGAAGAAAGACATGCCTGTGTGACGGACTAGCCAATCTAAGATTTTCTTAAACAAGTCCTTGTAGGTTTCGTGCTGGTGTCTTCTTAAAGAAGGTATGCCCAACAATACAGCCACGTAGGGGCAAGCAGCCGGAGGAAGATTGATAATGGGCAATTGGATATGTGGCTGCACTATTAGAGTTTTTCCCTCAGGACCTTTCACAGAATGTGTGACTTTGGGAGCTGAAGTGATCAAAGGATATGCGTTTTGCCTAGTAAATATCTGTTATTGCATGAATAATCTGAGGGAACTGATATATTGCAGGGAGCAGATGGTGCGTATGGTGGTAGGCCACCAAGGGTGCATCATATGCTTTGGCTATACTGCCTTGCCTGTTAGGACCATTGTTGATGATACCTGTTTGAGAGGGAGGATTGCCACAGCCAGATGACAAAGAAATCAATTTAGATTCAATAACGTCCAAGCGTGAAAGCAAGGGGGAAAGTACTGTACTAAACATTGCGCACAGCTTCTCTGAAAATGTCTCTAAATGACTTGGCAGGAGTTTATTCATTGAGGTGGTGATCCAGGTCTTTTCTTGTTGTGATGAAAAAGAGGGAACCCTTGATCTTGATGTTAGTACAGTCTCCAACTCTTGTGGGGTATTAGGAGAGGGGAGGAGCAAGGCTGTCCGACTGCTTACGACCTTTGCAGCATCTGGTTTTCTTTAGAGGCTTGGAATGGGTGACCGTATTACTTACAATAAAGGAGGTAATAGGGGTAACAGGGGTATCCGGGGGGGGGGAATGTCCTCACAGTTTGTGATGGGTCCTTGGGCTGCATTAGGAGTTGCACAGTTAGAAGGAAAGGCAGAGATCTTGTCCATAAGAGATCTGGGTGAAACTCCAGATAGACCAGGTAAAACCCCACTGTCACCCCACTATCACTGCCAAGATTTAAAGAAAGCCTCCGCTCTGTCCGGGCAATTTGGTTGCTAATGATGCTAACGGATCGTTCCAGCATCCGGTCAATTTACATGATATTTGCTGGGGGGGTGGGGACAGGACCACTAGCTCCCACTTTCTTCCTGCCCATGGTTGAAATTGTGTCTCTTAAGAGATTGATGTCAAAATCAGACTCCTAGGAGAAGGGAGATGTACACACAAACATAGACCGATGAGTGTGAAAAAAAGTTACTCTGGGCCGTTGGTCTGTCCCAGGAGCAACTGCTGGTTGACTTGAGTTCAGCGACCAGGTGCCCATAATAGAGTGTAACAGTGCGATGGCCGAGGGCTCAGAGAGTGGGCCCAGCCCAGCCTTGTCAGGCCGTGGACAGGCACAGACGGGCCCGCTCTTGGCCTTGTCTTCTCCTGGGCCATGCCCGGGCGCACCCCACGCACGTCCTGTGCTGCCGGATGCCTCTAGAGAATTTTTGGAGCGTCTGGTGCCTCCAGACACCATCGCAGGCTGGGAGAACAGAAGGATGCTGGGGGTGTAGTCCCCCCCCCCCCAGCGGTGAACCAGGGGTCTGGAGTCGGGGGCTTCAGCGAGCAGCAGCAGGTGGTAGAATCTCCTTACAAGGGTCCCGCACTGCAGGACACCTCTGAAGAATTTATGGTGCTTCCAGCACCTCCAGACACCGTCACGGACCAGGCCGGAAGAACAGGAGGATGCTGGGGGGTGTAGTCTCTCCCACCCCCGGTGACAAAAAGCAGGTTTGGAGTCCAGGGGATGCAGCAAGCAGCAACAGCAGCAAGCAGCAGCAGCAGAAAGCAGAGTCTTCTTTCTAGTGGATTTAAAGTGTAGTTCTGAATAATTCCTGGCCTGTCAGTAGGTTGCCTATTCTTCAGCGTTCCCTGGGTCTGGAGAATTCTATTGGACAGCTGCATAAAGTAGTCACATGAGGACACAGATCAGGGTTCAGAAAACTTTGGGTCATTCCTGACTATCCTTGGACTCCTAGTAGACTCTTATGTCAATATACCTACCAAACCTATGAGTAAATGTGAGCAATATCAAGATTGCCCACACATAGAGATATGTTGCGACCAATATGCAATGATGTTATCTAGTCAGGCCATAATTCTCAGTGATATGAATATCTGGGATGACATTCAATCGAACACTTGCTGCCAGTGCTCAATTGACAACATGGATGCCCTTCGATTCAAACATTTGGTTAAAGAACCAACTCACGAAGTTGCACATTGTCTTGACTTCCTTTTCAAAAAGGTTACATATCTCCATATTCTTGATATCCTGCAGGTATCACGATTGTACCATTTTTTAATCAGATTCATTGCAGATAAATCACCACTCATGGGACCTAATACCTATCTCGGCTTTTGCTTCCCGCCTCTTGACGCAGTCAAAATAGGTGGTGATTTTTTCTTGCTTCTTCACTAAGCATAATATTAGTAAGAATAAAGAAGATAAAGAGGAAGAAGAAGAAGAAGAAGAAGAAGAAGAGGAAGAGGAAGAGGAAGAAGAAGAAGAAGAGGAAGAGGAAGAAGAAGAAGAAGAAGAGGAAGAAGAAGAGGAAGAAGAAGAAGAAGAAGAAGAAGAAGAAGAAGAAGAAGAAGAAGAAGAAGAAGAAGAAGAAGAAGAAGAAGAAGAAGAAGAGAAAAGCACACAACTGAAAGGCTTGGAAACAGATTGACGAACAGTTCACACAGTGCACCGCAGCAGCTAAAGTTGCTATGGTGCACTGTGTGAATGGGAGAGAGCAGAACTGCGCCATGTCTTCTAAGAAGTGGCATAGTTCTGCTCTCTCCCTGTGTGGTGCACTTTTGGCAACCATGTGCCAACACAAGCACCCTTGCGGTATAGTTCAAGGAAGTCTGCGTTGTTGTCAGTAAAGTTTTTATGCAGGAAGAGGAGCCTTCCAGTACAAAAACTATGCTTTATGACATTTTCCTCTTTTTATGTGTGTTGTAGAATGTAGCAAAGGTGCAAAGAGAAACAAAACGAGGAGAAATGAAAACATTTCCCCTCATTACGCCTGCCTCCGGGAGGCACAGAATTTTGCTGCACATCCCTGTCTACAATTCTTTGTAGAGAGGCATTTGTGTCAACACCCATGGGATGGTTGCCTCAGAGTCGCACAGGATTTTGGTGCAATTCCCTGTCTACAATTCTTTGTAGATAGGCACTTGTGTCAAAACCCACCACCCATGGAATACCCTCTTGATGCAAAGTATTGCAAGACAGTGTATTATGCTGCGTTGCATTTCTTTGGGTTACAATCCAATGCAAATCTCAATTTGCGTTGGATTGCATATCCCACCAGTAGACTTTCAGTCAGGTCTACATTAAAAAAGTAATGCACACCCAATACATAGTCTTTGAAAATCTGGGGCTTGATGTTTAAGAAACATCAGTAGCCCAACATCCACACCTATGAATGTGTTTTAAATTTATTACAAGAATAAGGTGGGCATGTTTAGGTAATGGCATATTTGTTTCTTTCCTTTATATTTGTATTTTGTGTGCTTGCAATAAATAATGAAAACTAAAAAATAACGATTGCACGAGTGTACCAAGGCCAGGGCAAAATCTATTCGCTTTACCGATGTCTGTTTTCACTGGCAGAATAATGGAATTTATTGTTCCAGCAGTGGCTGTCTATATTTAGGTGTGCCCCACTATAGAGGCTCCACTTGAAATAGCATGTGCAACAGAAGCATGTTCTTCATTAATTCTGGTGGCACAACCAGGGCCTGACTGGCCATAGCGAGCACCGGGCATTTTCCTGGTGAGCTGGAAGGGTGGGGGCCGGTTTTGGACAGGTGGGTGCCGGTTTTGCAGCAGTGCTGCAATATCAGCCCCCTGTAACAAAAGAGCAGCAGCAGTATTTTCCACCAGTTTTTATTACTGGGGGCCGATTTTGCAGCAGTGCTGCAATATCAGCCCCCTGTAACGAAAGCGCAGCACAGCAGCAGTGTCTCTGCCCACCCCCCTCCCCCCTCCCCGCCAGTCCGACGTAATTGCCAGGGCTGGTTTGCGTTCCCAGGGCCTGATTCACAGAACTAACTTACGTCAAAAACGTAAAGTTAGTACCTTTTGGTATTCACAGAATACACTTACTCATTTTGGTATTCACAGAATGAACTTACTCATTTCGGTATTCACAGAAGTTAGTAGTCTTAACTTTAGGACTCCTAAATGCCTTCTGTGAATACCGAAAGTCTTAAAGTTAGGATTTTCTCAGTTTAGGAGTAGTAAAGTTAAGACTCCTAACTTTACTACTCCTAAACTGAGAAAAATCCTAACTTTAAGACTTTCGGTATTCACAGAAGGCATTTAGGAGTCCTAAAGTTAGTAGTCCTAACTTTACAACTCCTAAAATGAGAAAAATCCTAACTTTAAGACTTTCGGTATTCACAGAAGGCATTTAGGAGTCCTAAAGTTAGGAGTCCTAACTTTACTACTCCTAAACTGAGAAAAATCCTAACTTTAAGACTTTCGGTATTCACAGAAGGCATTTAGGAGTCCTAAAGTTAGTAGTCCTAACTTTACAACTCCTAAAATGAGAAAAATCCTAACTTTAAGACTTTCGGTATTCACAGAAGGCATTTAGGAGTCCTAAAGTTAGGAGTCCTAACTTTACTACTCCTAAACTGAGAAAAATCCTAACTTTAAGACTTTCGGTATTCACAGAAGGCATTTAGGAGTCCTAAAGTTAGGACTACTAACTTCTGTGAATACCGAAATGAGTAAGTTCATTCTGTGAATACCAAAATGAGTAAGTGTATTCTGTGAATACCAAAGGTACTAACTTTACGTTTTTGACGTAAGTTAGTTCTGTGAATCAGGCCCCCAGTCCGGCCCTGGGCACATCTTTGCCAAGCATTTCTTCTCCAATGGAGTTAAGGGGACCACAGCACCATTCTCACAAGGGGGATATGTAAATGGTTCAGATGATTGTTCGCCGCTTTCCTCATCACCAATATGATCTCTCCTATCATCTCCAAAGCACATTTTCTGGTATTGCAGCTGCATAATCTTCCAACTCTTTGAGCATTTTTAAGCAGGGCTCCCCCTTTTCAGATTGGCATCAGCCCCAAGAAGAGGCTTTTTCCAAGAATAAGTGATGCCTTTTGAGCAGCACTTTGCAGTTCGCTGGTGCTGCTCCTGGAAGAGCACCAGTTATTAAACCATGGTCTACTTTTAATGAAGAATGTGGAGGTTATTGTGATAAGCGTTCCACAATATTGCTCTTGACAGCTTCAGCGTTCAGGCTTCAGCGTTTTTAATGATATGTTAAGAAACGTACCTTCCCGGGAAAATAGTAACTTTTTCTTGTTTTATCACCAAGCACGTGGAAAAGGAAATGCCCCCAGCTGGACTCTGCAATAAGAATACAAATTAGTTGACTTTATTAATTACACGAATAGCTTTGACAATACCAGCATTTTAGTTTAATTATTCAACAAACTGTGAGAAGACCTTTTTTAAAGATGGCTGCCTAATGTCCTGTAACATTATTACGCACAGGATATTTTCCTCAAAAGTGTAGTCATATCGTTTAAATGCTTATTGCGCGATTCTATCATAACATTAGTCAGGTCATGGCCATTTGGACAATGCATCGATTGGCTTACATTAAATATTTTAAAATTTTTAACTAATTCCCTAAATAGTACATTTAAAATTCTGTATATACAGATTTCCAAAAATATACCTAAAAATCTATCATTTCACCGCTAAAGACGAGAAGGAGTATTTACATAATATGATGCCAAACAAGCTTTTTCTCTACTGAACTTTTTGTTTATATAGTACCGTTAATAAATATACATCTCAGCATTTTAATCAAACATTGTGCTCACACAGGAAGGTTCTAAATTTATCGTTCTCTTGTATCTGTTTTCACTTGCACGAGATGTTCATAAATAAGTGTCTTGATTGAACGTTTTAATTAAATATTTGTATTGTATTGTATTGTAATTGCATTTATATAGCGCTTACTACCCCTGATGAGTCGTCAAAGCGCTTTTTCAGCAAGTAACACCCTACTCTGGGACCCATAAAGGATTAGTGGTAAATTAGTATAGTGAAATATGAAAGTAATTTGAGTGGTGGATATGTTAGTCAGTTATTTGGATTGAGAAGGATAGCGGAGGCATAGAAGAGGGAAAATGGTTTGCATTTATATAGCGCTTGCTACCCCTGATGAGGTGTTAAAGCACTTTTTTGGCGAGTAGTACGCTACTCCGGAACCCATAAAGGATTAGTGGTGAATTAGTATTGTGAAATATGAAAGTAATTTGAGTGGTGGATAAGTTAGTCATTTATTTGGATTGAGAAGGAGGAGGGAAGGGTCTAGAAATGTCTTTTTTATTATTTTTGAGGGGTGTTTATAGCTGTAGGAGGGGGTTTAGGGTGAGTAAAGGGGAGGTGGAGGGGAGTTAGATTGTGAAAATATTAAATTAATTTGAGTGGTGGACATGTTATTCTGTTTTTTGGTTTGAAAAGGAATAGTGGTTGGATAGACGAGGATAGAAGAAAGAAGGAGGGATAGAAGAGGGAAGGGTCTAGAATCTTTTCTTTTTTAGTTCATAGCAGTAGGAGGGGATTTGGCATGAGTAAACGGGAGGTGGAGGAGGAAGAGTCAGAAGTAAGGGTTTAGAAAGGCTTGTTTGGGAGATCTGAATAGTAAAAGAGGTATGAGACGATGCAAGGAGGGGTAGAGGAGGGAAGAGTCTAGAAAGGGTTATTTTGGGGATCATAGTAGTAGTATGGGGTTTGGGATGAATAAGAGAGTGGGGGAAGAGGATATATTGATAGAGGTATAGAGTGAGAAACAGGGTAATGTATTGGAAAGAGTACTAGAATGAGGTTTGAGATGAGTCAGAGAGTTGAGGTAAAGGATATATTGAGAGTGGTATAGGGTGGAAATAGGGCAGTGCATTGGATATGCTTAATTAAAACAAAAGTAATAAATATATATGTACATAAGTACATGGAAGGTATATATATGCATAAGGAAGGTAGTATATGTAGATTAAAGATGCATTTAATAAACTCCGGCTTTCAAGTGTTGCTGTACTTTAAATTAATGTATTTGTTTTTTATTTTTTGTAATTCAATAGTAAAGGAATTGTAGATAAATAGTTGATAAAAGATTTACATATTTATGCAGTCACTTATATACATATTAAAAGCATAGAGTAATGTAACTATCAGTAATATGTACAATTGTTAAGCAGAACTAACGAATATCTATATTTTTAAAAATATAATTGTTTTACATGTTTATACAAAGCAATGCACATATATAGGTACATATCTGTACATATACATATCTATATTCCAAATAAATGCTTATATACAGAGGGATATGCTTTATGATTCTGTTTGCTTATGGTGGTTAGATGGGGAAAAGCCAATTCTTGAATAGTTTTCTGAAGATAAGGTGATTATCCATGGATCTTATGCTGGGGGATAAAGAGTTCCATAGTTTGGCTACTTGAACAGAGAAGGATGTGCCACGCATGGCTTTTTTCTTGTACGTTTGGATTTTGAGGCGAGGTGCCACTCTACAGCGGAGGTTCCTTTGTCGAATGTGTTTGGTGATTTTATTCCTGATGGAAAGCAGTCCTGTTCCATGTATCGCTTTGTGGGTGATACAAAGCAGCTTGAACATGGATCTTCTGGCAACCGGTAACCAATGCAGGGCTTTCAAGGCAGGAGAGATGTGGTCATGTAGCTTTTTATATGTAAGGTACTCTGGCAGCCGAGTTCTGAATCCATTGTAGTCTCTTCATAGTCGTTAAAGGTGATCCATTGTAGAGGCTATTGGCGTAATCGAGTTTGGACAGAACAGGAGAGATGGTAGCCTGGACCTTGTGTGGAAATCCCAGAGGGGGGAAGATTCATTGCAGAGTTTTTATAGTAACAAAGCTTGATCTTGCTAGTTTGTCCACTTGGGCATTCATTGATAGCATGGAGTCCATGGTCATTCTGAGGTTTCTTTCTTCCTCCGATACTTTAGGCATTGTTTCCAGATCATCGGACGGCAAGGGGGGTCATAATTTTTCCAATCGCCCCATGTGAGTATTTCTGTTTTCAAAGCATTTAATATGAGATGGCTCCACGTCATCCATTGATCTACAGCTCTGAGACAACTGAAAATTGGTGGCTTTCCAATGTCTTTGGGGCATTCCAGTTGAAGGAGTATTTGCATGTCATCTGCATAGTTATAGCATGTGAGATGAATCTGATTGATTAGTGCCCGGTAATGCCTTCATGTAGATGTTGATAAGCAATTCGCAAGATGATAGAGCCTTGAGGGACCCCTGCTTTCGAGAAGTACAGTTTGAATGAGAAGGGGGGTATGGATGACATTTGTTCTGTTGTGAAGGTAGGATGTGATCCAGTCTAGAGCAGTCCCCTCTATGCCGGCTTTGTAGAGTCTTTCTACCAGAGTGTCATGGTCAACCACGTCAAAGGCAGCTGAGAGGTCCAAGAGAAGTAGCGCAGCAACCCAGTTGAGGTCAACTGTGTTCTTCAGGTCATTCCAGATGGCAAATGTAGTTATGCTGACCCTCACTGAGGGGAGAAATCGCTCCCACGGCTGCAGGATCACTTGGTGACCTTTGAGGATGAGGATATGTACAACTATCACCTCATTTTCCACTAATATTCAGCAAATCACGTTTAGGTGTAAACTATTTCTACCACAATTTATGTTTTAAAGACTTTACATAAACCCTTTCAAAGAATGAAAATATTATATTTTCCTTTTAAACCTGACATGGCACTAAAATTAAATCATCTAGGTATGCTGTACATACTTTGAAGTTTAAACAATGATTGTAAAATGGCTATGTGCCTTAACCTTTATGTTTAATGTGAATAGTTCATTCTTTTTATTGAATAGCAAAGCATGCTTAAAAGATCATAACCATACTTTACATTTCCATAGATAATCATAATATAAATTTCGACTTTTTGTATAGTTTTCAAGTTTTACTACTACTGCCATTTAGGCCAATTGTATGTGCCCCTTTTTAAATAAATATTTTATAATACATTTGTGAATCTGATAAAACAGTTCAACATTCTAACTGTTGATAATATGTTTTAATAAAACCAGTAACAGTTTAATTCAGACCCTGTATCCAAATACTGCCCCATCAAAATCATTTGCAGTTACAGCTTGTTTGAGTGGGACAGGGGCTGTGCACAGGTTATGGCTTTCAGTCAGTTATAATGTCCAGCCCACGTCCCACACATTCCAAATAAAAGGAGTCCAATTAAAAGTGTGCACAGAGGGCCATGTGAGCATGGCCTGGTCCAGTCCTAATTTCACCATAAACCAGCTGTGCAAAGCATTTGAACTTGAACAGGGTGCATATAACCAGCTCCCCCACCCAGCTACATCACATGCAAATCAGCTATACCCAACATTAGACCATGTGTGGGCAACTTGGGTGCAGTACAAAGCCTATGGTCAAAACCCCCATCACACAGTGAAATCAGCAGGGCGTACAGTATGAGGGTATGTGACCAGGTGTGGGAGAAAGGCTGTATGTAAGTCCAGGCCCTGCACCCAGCCACTGTCTCATCAAACCTGTTATGCATGACCTTAGACTAGGCACAGTGCATTAAGGGAACCAAATTCGACCTACATTCAGGCCAAAGGCCCTTTCTCTATTTCACTGACACCGGCTGAGTACTGCCTCAGGCCATGCACTTTTGGCTCTGGGTACAGGGCCTTAACTAAGGCCATGACATGCATCCCAGGCCTCATCTCACCTAAACCAGCTCCAAACAGCCTTCCATTTTTTACAGAGGTGTCGGTACAGGTCGTGTACTGAGTTGCTCATCTCACCTAACCAGCTGTACATGGCCTTAGACCAAGTGTGGTAGGCTGTCTGTGTAAGACCTGGCCTTTGGACAGACAGAAACTAATGAATGAATTAATAGTGCAGAGTGAAGAAAGGGAATGAAAGCAGGTACTTTTGAGGACAGATAGGCAAAGAGGGAAAATTGTAATAGAATAGATGCGCTTAGAGGGGTGCAATACACAAGGGAATAGGGAAAGCATGTACCCCAAGAGATAGAGGAATGAAAATCAATAAAACTGGCTGGTAGCACTAACTGATTAGGTGAGAGGGGCAAACAAGGAAAGTATTTAGAACAAGAACATTTTAGAGAAAAATGGCAGATGCGAAAATCCAGGATCCAAGATGCAGGGAAATGGATAGTCAAGTTATCAAGCAAGAAACTACAGTATTTATATGAGTTTTAACTGAGCTCCCAAAGGGGCCAAACAGCTGGGCTTCTAGGAGAAAACAACTAAGTCTATCAGGGATCGTTGGCTCACCTTGTTAAGTTTGTTCAAGCAGCTAGACTTCTGGCATGAAGTAGATAATCATAAACTCACAAAATAAACAATACAGTTAAAAGATTAAAAATACAAATCCCAAACAAATATAAATTGGATGCAGGATTCAAATGTTAGAGCAAAACAAAACAAACATTTTCTTATAAACAATCAGAGACCAAAAACCCACATTTGGTCTACAGGATTGAGTGTATTGGGGTTTAGGCAGCGATTGTAGATGACTTTAGGGCTTAGTTAGGCAAAGTTAGCTGTTTGTCTTGGTTAAAAGATTTACCTCCAGACATAGAAACTTTTCCAGAGGTCTTCAGGTGTTAACTGCTGCAACCAAGATGGTCTCCACATAGTTATATACCTTTGGTGAACAGGCCCACTGTCGAAGTAAATTTGCTTCAGAAAGCATGAAAAATGCTAAAAACCTGACAATGTAATTGTTACGAAGGGCCCGTAGACAATAAGGCTATAGAAGATGAGACAGACGTGTTGCCTCCTTATATTTCTCCATTCCCCTCTTTACAGCCCACGTCTGCCTTCGATGATCCTGAGTTTGAACGTGATCTCAAGAAAACCGGAAGTAAAAACAGCCTCCTAAAGAATGACGCTACAGTCGGCATAAAAACATCACAGAAAGACACAGAGGAGGACAAGGGCCCTTTAAGAAAATTCTGTGAAGCGGATGTAGCCGCGCACGACCCAGCGAACGCCGGAAGAGACTTAATCCCCGGACGCCGTCAGGAAAGAAGATTCGAAGCTGAACACTCGATGGAAGAAGAAGAGACGGCAGTCTATCTCATCAAGAACGCGGAGGGAGAGAGACCTGAAAAAGAACGACAGGTATCCCGCCGCTTCCCAGGAGGGACGTGGCTCTCGTAGGTGCGTGGCCGCTTACGGGGTGTGTTTAAATAAAAGCGAGGGAAGCCAGATGCTGGGAAAGGTCTGGGCTGTAGGGAAATGGGAGGGAGAAACGGATGAAACAATTAAGAAGGCATTAAAAGGAAAAGAGGGAATTGAAGAGATTCACTGGTGGTGGTTTTCAGTGAAAGAGAAGGGTGTTACCTCTTCATTCCCTACCCTATTAATTAAGTGGACATTGAAAAGGAATAAACCACTTATTTGAGCCACATTTTCTTCTCCGAGGGGCGTCGGCGGTGATAAGAGCAATGAAGCTATCCTGAAGACCGGAGAGAAAGAAGAGGAGAGAAAACCTATACAAGAGTTGATGAATAAACAAGGCAAAATAAAAGAGAAGGTTCCAAGGAGAAGTCTGGTCTCTACTATTTTTTCATTCCATACTACCGAGTACAAGTTGTAGTGTGACAGTAAAATCTTCATTGGTTAGGCTTCACACCTTCTCCTAGTCCTCTAAAAATACTTCCCAACTTTCCAAAAATTCCAGCAGCACTATTTTCTTGATGAGCAAATCTTCAAGTCTGGTTCCTCACTCCCTCTCCAGAGGATTGTCTGCACCCCTCCCCCCCCCGCTCCCCACACCCCCCAGCTGCAGGAGGGAACCTCCACAGGAGCATGAAGGAAAAATGTCCAGTTGTAAATAGTCTATCAGTTTTCATACAAGAAAACAGTACTATGGTAGTGGGAAAGAAGTCAAGGAATCAGCTAGTTTCATTCAGAGCTATTTACTAGTAACAATAGAAAAGTCTGATTCAGGATTCTTTCTAGTTTTGCGGGCTCACTCAGTGGAAAAAGTGAAAAAAACACGGATCCCAGTATTCTTTGGGGGTTCATCTTCTTTCCTAATAGGAGTACAGTTAGTGAGTGTTGGTCAATGATTTCTCTTGTAAAGAAAGTGGTGAGGGTGGTCAGGAAAAGCAGACCATTTAAGACAATAAATGAGGACATTAATAGACAAATGAATGAAGCCACTCAAGCCAAGGTGAGTCAAGGAAGTGATATTAGCTAGACCATTGCAGGAAGGGACATACATTCCATATAACCCAGTCTCTCTGCTTTCAGAGTCTCGCCTGCTCATGCCTCCTGTCTCTTTTCTTTCCCACATCCCCAAGAGATCAGCACTTAACTGAAACCTTGATCCAGGATCAGGGTTGTGGCAATGGGAGACACAGAAATCAGTGCTGCTTAGCAACTAGGTGGTGTGCTGGAGTTTTCACAAGGGAGGTTTGTTAACAGCATCCCTGTGGTTTGCTGAGCGCTGTTCAGTGGACAAGTAGCAGGACATTCCTTTGGTATGGAAGGGAGGTCTTTTCTTTCCTCTTTGTTGTTCTGGGGTTCCCATGAAAGTTACCCTCCTCTCCTCCCTTTGGCTCTCTTGAGGCAGCTCCCCCTGTGCACTCTTTTTCTGGCATGGGGGCATCCTCTTCTCAATCGCCTCTCCTCTACTGTCCTCTCTGAAAAAGATGCCTGTTTTATGTTGAGCATGTTGGCAGGAGCCCTCTGATTTCATTAATATCATCCCAATAATGAATGATAGCAAGAGTGCAAGACTTTCTGTCTTGATAGAAACTGACACTTCCCACAGAAAGCAGTGCACGTGGTCCTATTCACCATAGCAGTCCCAAATCCCTGGCTATCAAGCAGGGAAATAGGAGTTGGGGGTACACCCCGTAACAAGCTCTTTCTGCCATAGAACCTACCTCACTCTCCTGACATAGGGATACGCTGGCTTTACTGGCATGATCTGGACACTGAAATTTGTGGGGGCCAGCAAAAGACTAACACTATAACTCCTTGATAAAACTTTCAGTCTCATATATTCAAGGTAAAGCTGGAGACAGTTTTCTCTATGGGATTTTGTTATTTCAAACATTTGGTAGCCTTTGGCAAATGAAATCTCCATCTGCAAGTCTCCATCTACCTGAGCCTTCCTGCAGAGTATGACTCCAGAGTTTCCTGTTGGTAAAAGCTGTAGGCTAATCTTCTCTTCCCGTCTTGGCCTTTGTGCTGGTTCTTCTGTTCTGCTGGATGCTTGGGCTGCCTACAAAAGCTGTGCACGAATGATAGGAATTCAAAGCAGAGAAGTAGATTACTTTTGCTTAACAAGTGAATGAGCTTAGGCTGGCTATGTTATATGTTCGCATACCTATAGACTTAAAATTTGTTTGTCGTTGCTTTTTTCTAGGAAAAAGTACAAGCTAAAGTTTTTATTGCTGTCACTAATTTAGAAAGGCTCCTCACCCTTGCTGGAAAAAGTACACTCTAGATTTTAAGGAGCAAATATTTTTTCTTAACTCATACATGTGATACCTTCACCATTTCACAAATGGGAAAGTTTATTGACTTTCAAATGGCAACTGGATATTTTTTGCACCTTTATGGATGCTCTATGCAACTTCTATTGGTCTTTAATCTCACCACTAAACCAATCCTTTGGGAATATTTCTACTTACCTAATAATGCTATCCATGAGGGGAGTTAACTCCAGCTTATCAACAAAAGCATTTTGAAACGCAATAGAGTCCCATTTAAGGCCAACTGCGCCATAAGTCTCATATCTGTCTATGCATAGCATACCTTCTCTATTTCACATGTGTAGTATCAGATGACACTATTTCATCCAATACTTCAGCCTAACCGCTACTTCACAAGGAAAGGCTAGGTAAGTAGGTTTTGAGGCTAGAATTATAATTACGTACCTATCTTGTGGTTATAGGTGTTGGCCATGCACTATAAATCTACACCATTATCAAGCTTGGTATAATTTCATATAACTCTCTCCACACAAGACTTAGATCTAACAACCTGGTGAACAACCAGCAAAGACCCAGTGATACTGACCAAGTGCTGCAAAATTGACAGCTGTTAATCCATATGACCAGGCCACTGCCTACTCACTCACCAGTGAATGCTTTTGTCAATTTCCTGAGGTAGTTAGATTTCACATTGAAACCTTGAGCTTGCACTGAGCCAACTGCTTTTTCCTGATCCTGTCCAGACAGTCTGGGCCCGTTCAGTTCATCCGGCACTTAGAAAACACGTTTCATTGGTAAAAAGAATCAATGACGGAGTCAGGCACAGTGTCTAAAAATGGATATGCCGCTTGAGAGCTATCACTGATGTTCACAACACGGACAATGAATTCCACCATTTTTTGGTTTGAGATTATGATCTTTTTTGCCTTTTTGGATTAGGTGTATGACATTTTACCCATCGTTTTCCTTGATTTTACTTTGAGCTGGGTTCATATTCTCTAATAATAGCATCCCTAGAAGGAACCTCCTCTGCGCCCCTATACACAATGGCATTACAACTAATTGTTAGTGCTAAAGTGAATCTTGAAATCAATTCATATATGGGTGATATTTATTGATGTCTTTTCACCATGTTAGCAGTATGATGAGGACTGAACTGCCAGATCACATTAATATATTACATATTTGCCCCCATGGCTCATAAATGTTTTAAGATGTGATCTCTTAAGATGTGATTTTTCTAGGAGCTTGGATGTCTCCAACATCTTTGATCTTCAAATCAAATCAAACAAGCTTTATTCAGTATATAATATACAACCATAAAAGCATTCTAAAAATTTCTCAATTGTTAATCGCAATAATTATGTAAACAAGATAAAACAATACATAGTAATACTCATTCTAAAAGATTTCACAACTATTAATTACAGTAATTATATAAACAAGACTCAATAATACAGTACAAAGTGCAGTGCATAATAAAACTTCATTCTAAAAGGTTACTCAATTATTAGTCGCAATACTTATGTAAACAAGGCTCAGAGATGCGGGGCTCAAAAGTACAGTGCAATAGCTATATTCAGGCATTGTGGAGGATTATAAAAAATTATTCAAATACCTTTTTAAAATAGAATATAAAATATTATCAAAATATTTTGAGCCTTAACGAATGTTAGAAGGCCTAATTTTTTTCATATGTTAAGGCCTCCAAATGAGAATTGTCCTTTCTTCTCCTAATTGCCATTTGTATAAAAGTAATAACTGCATTGCAAACTTTTTCGTTTTCCACGCTACAGATGTAATTAAAAGCAGATTTATAAAAATACAATTTATTAGCAATAAATAAGTGTCGTAAAACATGCTTCCTAATGTCTCGATAGAAGTTGCAAAAAGGTATAAAGTGCAGTGTGGTCTGTAGTGACTTTCCATCAGAAGGGCAATTTGGAGGGTTTTTATACCACTTGCTCATTGTGGGAAATGCAATCTTTCTAAAAGGATCCTACCCATCAATTTCGATGTTGAGTCGAGTAGGGATATAGGGCGGTAGTATTTTGCGTCCCCTCTGTCACCTTTTTTAAAAATTGGGACTATGACACTTTCCACCCAAGTTGCCGGTAAAACCCCTCCAGTTGTTGCATTAAAAACTCTTAATCGGATTGGGGACCAAAAATCAATGCTAGACTTAAAAATATGGATGGGAACCCCATCTGGTCCTGCAGCCTTACCATTTGCGCTTTTGTTTAAGGTGGATTTTATTTCATCTAGGGTGATAGGTACCATCTTAACCGTGTCCACTAAAATGAAGTTACTATTGTCATTGGTTAAGGGATCCTCATTATTAGGGTTAAAAATATGTTCAAAGTTGATTAACCAATCTTCAGGGGTTACTAGAGTTTCATTCTTAGTAGCTGATAAATCCTTCAAAATGGATGATCTATTGTTTTCCAAAATAAAACAGAATCATGCGTCTCAGCTGCCTGGATCAGTTTTTCCCATGCCCTTTCCCGGATTTCTGATTTCCTTATGCTTCTGAGGGAGGAAAAGACGCAGACCCTTAAGCGCCTCCTCGGTGCGACCGGAGCAGATCTGATATGCTGACACCCCATCAAGGCTTCTGAATCTCAGGGTAACTCACCCGTTGGAACGATCTTCACGAGTCCTGGCGTGCCTTCGCCTTTTCTGCCACCTCTCCTCGCCGCTCTCCCCCCGGATCGAGCACTCGAGGTGTGCAGGGCGTGCAGCACCTCCTCTGCTGCAGACGAGTCGATGCTTTGTTCACCTGCTCAACAATCACCGGGAGTCCGACGTGCCTCTCCGCACTTCCCGCGCCGACCACATCCAGGAGCGAGCTCTTCCGAGTGTTCTTGGTTGTGCGGCGCCATTCCTTCAGTTGATGCGGGTGGAATCCCTGAACATTGGACTTGAGGATCGGAAGGCTGAGGGTGCCTTTTGATGAAGGAATCGCCCTGAACGGAGTGCTCGCAGCTGTTCTTTCCAGCTTAGACTGCGGGCGCTCTCCGCGATCTTCGGAGATCATTGTGCGTGGGCTCCCAAGATATGCCAGACACCACAGCGTTGCTTCTGGCATCCCCTGTTTCCCGCTGCTGACAGGTGAGGCCACCGGACACCAGGCCATGGGTGCATGACACTGTTCCGGGATCACTAGCCAAGTTCTGTTCGTCTATTACCAGAGGGCAGATCTGTTACATGAATTACCGTGCTGCCTGACCCTAAAATGGCCGCTGCTCACGAGGCTTCTGGCAAACCCTGTTTCCCACTGATGACAGGTGAGACCACCGGACAACAAGCCCTTGATGCAGGAAGCTGATCTCTTGCCTATGTCCAGAGGGCTGATCGGTTGTATGATTTATCGTGCTGCCTGACCCTAAGATGGCCGCCACCCTCGAAGCTTAATTCTCACAATTAAAAGTATAATCTGAACTTACTCAATCACGCCAGTTCGGGGAAGCGGGCCCTAGCACCAAAGGGCCCCCCCAATTCTTCTTACCCATAGCGGACAAGACCGGGAGCAGAAACACTGGTCCTACGTACACCGTGAGAACTAGACACTTTTATCTTTTTACTTATATACATCATGAGGCTATAAGGCTCTATTCGGCGGCCTACCACTCTCCGAGCATCACTTTTCGTCCCTGAGGTTTTCAAGGCCCCCCTACTACTGTGTTCCTGGACAATTGCCCAACACTCATTACTGCTTCGGGGAATGGGGTAGATCTGCAGACTTCGGAGCTGTCTCTTCCACCTCTCCTGGTGCGAGCTGGAGGATGAGGCGGACGGTGTTTCCCAGTAACTCCGGGGCCGTTGCCTTCTATGGAACTATGATGATGCCCCCTGGGCGGAAACCTAAACTGTTTGTACTTACCGCGGAGCCCGAGTACCCTTGGCCGTTGCCCGGTGGAGCTGTCCTATGCAGCTATAGAGGAGTCTGGCTCTGGTTCACCCCCTCGGCCGTCACCTACCCAGCCGGACATCGGACATTGTTTTTCACGGTTCTTCACGGTTTTATCTGTTCTTCTCCTTGACTACTTTGTTCCCCCTGAAGTACTTTCCCCCTTCCGGTCTACCTGACTCTACCTGCATTCCTCTCCCCTGTTTACCTCTCCCACCCCTACCTTCCTTTCCCCATAAGACGCGTGTCTTTGGCTATGCTACGCGCTTATAACTTATTTTATTGTGTAATCTCATGTTTTTTTCTCCTAAGCCTATACTTGTAACTGCAACTGATGTAATTTTCGTAACCTGTAACCCGCTGATCCTCATGTAAAGCGCTCTGATACCTCCGGGTCTAGCCAGCGCTATATAAAACTCTGCAAATAAAAAAATAAAAATTAACGTTTGTTTATATTTTTTCTGTAATGTACAAACTTTTTCTCTATCCCTAGGTCTAACTTTCAGTGCTTCTTTTAGGTCCTGATTTAATTTGGAGCACTGCTGGTCAACCATCTAGGGTGGTGACCGGCATTTTTCTTATTTTTTATTTTCAAATCTCCAGAGATTGCGGCCACAATATTATGGAATGCTGTTATTATATCTGTGTTTAAGGAAGATCTCTCCAAACAAATATTTTTGTGTTCTTGATTTTTTTTAATTGTATTATCCATAAATACTATGGGATTAATGCCTGACCATTTAATGGAAATCCCATTTTCCCCTTGTGTTTTGATATCAGCGGCAGCTACGCAAACCTTTTCTTGTTGTGGCAGGCTTAATTTCAATACCAGAAATAGTGGATGATGGTCACTATAAGGGCTTGCCTGCGCGTAAAATATTTCAACAAGACCCTTGCAGTTCCCTGATACTAAGGCGTGGTCAATATTCGACGAGGATCTCGCTCCTTCACATGTTTGGACTGCAGTTTCTCCGTTTTCTTCTCCTATCTCCATAATTTCTAGGTTATGTTTATACATTACAATATTGATCGCATCTCCATATGAATTATGGGGAAGTGAGGACAAGGGTCACCATATACGTCCCTATAGCCACAATGTACCCAGTTTAGAATTTTACATTTTTCACAATTAAAATCTCCGGCCCAAATGAGCAGGTAATCTCCCCTCAAACCTTTTAAAAAGTTGTCTAGCTCCTCCTCCAATGACATAATTACCTTATGCCTAGTGCTGTCAAAAATATTGTTATAAAAATGTATTATTACTATGCGCTGTTTTCCTTTTGTGTGGAAATATAAAAACTGGAAAAACTGTGATTTAATAAAAACTTTCTAAACCACCTTTTGCTCTCCCTGCCTTCGTAGAGATGCCTTGTGTAGAGATTGTTTTAAAGCCATTGATGAAAAAAGGTTCTGTGTGCCAGGTTTCTTGGAATAAGATTAGTGAACAATTCTGTATTGTCTTAAGCCATTCTCTATCATTTAACTTATTTTTTACCCCTGCCGCATTCCATGACATGATGGTCAAAAACCAGTATGATGAATGTCTATTTAAATTATTATTAATAGTGCTAATAAGGGGAACAACATAGTTAACATCTGTCGATTGCTCAGCATCCTCCCGCAGTCAATCTGTTTTGCTACAGCCTCTCAAGGGTGCAAACCTGTTGGGCATGGATTGTATCCCATACTAATCTGTGCGATGGAGTTTGTTACTAATGTGTGGTATTGACTCATTTCTAGGTTCGTAGAAATAGCCTAGTGGGACAGCAATAATGGTTTCGTCAGGGTGGTTAAATGACTGTGTATATTTAACTGAAAGTTCTTCAATCAGAGTCCCCACAACCACAGGACAACGAAAGTTCATGACAACACTATCTCCTTGGCAGGATTTCCTCGTACTGCCAACCCAATTTACTCTTCTTAACATAATTATGTTCTGGAAAAGTAGGTTGGTGCTACAGTTGGTATTTAAAGCAAACCAATGCACAATCTTATTCTTCAAAGTCCCCCAGGTCTCTATTGTATTAGCTGCCAACTTCGGGACATTCTTCAGAAGGATTACATAGGGGGTTGCCTGAGGGGGTAGGCGGAGAGAATCCTCGCCATGCTTCATTGGTCTGCAGTTCATGGAAGATTCAATCTCATAGTTGTTGCCTTCAATTCTCGTTCCTGCGTGTTCTACATTGGGTAAATTACGGCCTCTCGATTGTGCGACAGATTGTATATTAGAAGCTTCCTTTATTTGTTGCACCGTCATAGGATGAATTTTTTCAGATGCCGCAAAAAGACTATGCCAGTATTTGTTTTCACGTCCGGTTCTCTGCCAGGCATTGCCTTATGGGGGTTTTTAGGAGGCAATATTATCAATTTTCCCATGCAGTGTTTTAACGCCTTGAGTATAAGTCGTTGTTTCATCGGCCCCTGTTCTTCTTGGCTCTGCTTAGCTTCTTTTGCTTGTTTTCATAATTGTTGACTGATTTGGGGATACTACTGTCCTTTGTACGGATTGTTGTTTACTCTTTTTAGCAGGTGGGGAAACCAAATCGGTGTTGCTTGATAGTATGGATATCTCGAGTGGGAGAGTCAAAACACATGGGCCCGCTTTTATAATTTCCGTATTTGATACATTGTTCCCCTTATTATTACTATTACCCTGGTCATTCGAGGTAGGTTCAAGTTCCACTAGATCTGTCCTGGTCTCTTTTTGGGCTGCATTTAGTGCCTTTTTTGTAGTGGGTAGGCGTTCTTCCACTTGGACAATTTCGTTGTCAATTAATCCCATAGCGCTTTCAGATAATTAGTTATTGGCACATTTTTACCTGCGAGCTTTCCAGTACTAGAAGGGGTCAGCGTTAGTTTTCGTTTACCCATTTTCTAAAGGGTGCTCCCAAGCTACAATTTATAGCTAATTTTTGACAAGATAAAAAACAGTTTTCCTTACTGGCTCTTTTCCCTTTCCGTTGAGCCAAGAGGGGTGGCCCAGCCCAGCCTTGTCCGGCCGCGGACAGGCGCAGACGGGCCACCCACGCCACGGGAGCCCGAGGCTGCCTTTATGCGCCCCCGGCGCGAAGAGAGTGGCGTTGACGCCTCTTGGCGCGTTACTCGGCGGGGGATGTAGTCCCCAAGAGACTTGATGCTGCCACTGGCGCTGGCGGAAAGAAAATTCAATTACTGGCTTTTTTAAGATGTGATCTCTTAAGATGTGATTTTTCTAGGAGCTTGAATTTCTCCAACATCTTTGATCTTACTTTCCGACTTACAGTAAGCACATATGAGTCTTGTTACATCTTGATTAAGCATTTTTTGTCCTGATCTGTCTATAGTTTGCTATTATTTTGTTTAGAATAATTCTTTGGTGTGATTATGTCGCAAGCACTTTTCACTATGGCTTGGTAGACACATTGTGTCACACATTATATTTATATCTATGTTCCATTTATGGGTTGTTACTGTTCTGCTTAGAATAATTCTCTAATCTGACTATGTTATATGCACTTGGCATTGTGATATTAATGATATCACATTGGGGTAATCAGTTCCGTAGATTTGTTTGTATGAGCCGTTTCCCGTTTTATGATGGCTGCCACCTTTACTATTGTTTCATAGTCGGGCTTGTGGCGATCCTGTGTAAGTCAGCACGCACCCGATTCAAATCCACTGAAGGACTTCCACTTTATAATGAGTGTTGGCTTCGGGGTTTAGCGCCTACCTTTTGAATGCGCTATGGACGAGGGGATACGTTTCAAGGTATGTGTTGCCCGACATGCGGGAAATTCATTGCGACAGTGGTCTGGCCAGCGTGCTTTGGTTGAATAATATGCACAATGTTTGCACGCTGGAGGGCTTCTCCAGTTGCATAGGGTCACTTAGCTAACACCCTCTCTTTTTTCAGTTCTGTTGGGTGTGATTATTGCCCATTGCGTAGCGTTTTGATGTACTGACCATGTTCTTCTGATTGCAAGCACGGGGGCGCTAGGACTATAGCTGGCACAGTTGTGTTTGATTTCTCAATTTGGAGGAATGTGTGATTGGTGGTGCTCATTATTTGGCACCATGTATGTCTGCTGGTGTTTTGATATTGTCATTTATGGGCAGTTGAAGTATAGAGAGGACCGGTACGCATGGACTGCGGCTGATACACTACGTTTGAAGGTGTCTTCTTGTGTAATTTGACTTGAAGATCTGCTAATATGAGGATAGGCTCCTCATTTAAGGTTTTTGTTTTCAGTCGTATAATGTTTTTCTGACCTCCGTTATACATTACTGTCTATATTAATACTTCAGCTGCATAGTTCTCATAGGTATCTTAATGGAGTTATGCCTCCAGTCTTTCTATTTTGGATTCTACCACAAAACTTATGTGGAGCCGCTATGCAATAAAGGGATTTAACTCATACATTTTAAACGTCTATTGAATGGACTGACAAGGTTTCTACTATAATAAGGAGAGAGTTCTATGAGCAAGTCATATATGAGGTACGTTCCATATATATTATGGGGACAAGCATGTCTAAAAACTTGGTGAATTCTATTAACAAGGATCTCAATCCCTGTGAATGAGTTACTATTGTGACTAATGGGTTATTTTGTTAATAGATACGGTCTTTTTAATTGTTTCCCTATGAGAAGATAGACACCTAGCCTGAGTCTCTACTCTACACCTATGTGGTCCTCAAAACTAAGT
Source organism: Calotriton arnoldi (assembly GCA_963921515.1). Taxonomy (NCBI): domain Eukaryota; kingdom Metazoa; phylum Chordata; class Amphibia; order Caudata; family Salamandridae; genus Calotriton; species Calotriton arnoldi. The sequence continues at coordinate 250,804 of CAWUFW010010677.1, forward strand.
TGAAATGTATAGTCAGATAACAAATGTTTTGTTTATTATATATATGGATTTGTCTGTGTTAGAATGTTTTTCCATTTTCTAAGTTTAGGTTTTATTATGTTTCTGGATTTTATATGTCTCCATTTGGTTATATTTAATGTTTCAACATAAGCGTCATGTGTCAGCTAAGATATATGTTGTCATTTTCCTTTATTTGTATGTTTATATAATGTCTTAAAATGTGTCAGTTGAAAGTGTCTTATGTTTGTCTTTTCCTTTTTGTATGTTACTTTCAGCCCTGATGAAGTTCAATAAACAATTTGAACAAAACGCGTTGGCTGGATGTTCTTTATACAGATATAAAGTAAAGAAGGAATACAATTATAATTGGAAAATATATATTGGACTCCTATGGATTACAATATCTCATGGTGCACATTTCCATTTGTTGCTATTTCAAGTCTGCTGGATAGTGGTACTAAACAACGCCAGGTACCGGATAAGCAGTGCACAGGACCATATATTTATTTGGAACTTTGATTGAGGTGTGGTCTCTTCAGTCCGGCATTGTTTCATGTGTTTGATTGAAATCCCAGGCGACCTGCCAAGGACTGGATGTGTTGTGGGTCCCCTATGGGGCCCAATGTGGTTCTCCCCTAGGGTAACCTAACTGTAGGTTGTAGGCCGCTTTTGCTTTACAGAGTAAAACGATTGTTTTTGTACCACACTATTATTTTAGCAATAGGTTGCACATGTTTTTGTTATTCAGCACTTCTTCCTGGGACCCAGTCTGGACATTTCGTACAAGGTCGAACGACATCATACCCTGTTTTTCTCTGAGGTCGGTCACTAACACATTCTAACATATAAACATAAAAGATAGACCCAGGTGCTGTTTTCTAAAATGGCACTTCTTATCATATAAGCTGAGACTTGCCGTTTTGAAAACAGAGACGAGGATTTCTAGCAGAAGAAAGGTCATGGGACAAGAGCGCCAGCTCTGTGCAAATCTGAGATGCAGACCAGCTAACTGCAAATGCCAGGTATGGGTGCCGGTTCTAATCCCAGAGATCTCTGATATATCACTGTGCTCACGTAGTGAGATTAGGCTTAGGCAAATATATCATTCACCATGATAGGGCTTTTCATTGTATACAGTTTATTAGTAATGCCTTCCCCTAAAGCTTCAGTAGTGATTGAAAAAAAATAATAAAAGGTCCTGGATTATCCTCTACCAGGCGTAGAAATTGGCCAGAGTTAGACACAGAAGGGATTGTGCAATTCACCAAACACCAGCGGCCTTCAGTGTCACTCTGCCAAGCATGCATTTCTGCATTAAGATTTTTGGCAGATGAAGTTGCAACACGGCTAAGTGCCACCCTGCCAGAGGAGAAGCATTAAAATCTGTCCATGCTTTAAACATTGTTAATTTAGATATATTGACCGACTCTATATGGATTTCCTGTAAAAAAAAAAAAAACTGACAGATTGTACCCCTTAATCCAACCTTCAGTAGCTTCCGGTTTCCTCCTATTATTCAGACCATTGGAATTTAATGAAAAGATCTTCAGCATATCTAAGAGTTACAGAATATGTCATAATTCATTCTGTGCAAATAGCAAATAAAGTGCATGCCCATATCTCCCCTGTATATCAAGGCGTAGATGGTCTCTTTTCGATCTCATTCTTACCCTTTCCCATTAACAAAGCCAGTCCTAAGAAACACAGCATCATAAAGTGCAATTCGTGTAACATTCTGTGTAAATAGAAATGCCTTAACATGCATATCATTCCAGTCTTCTACCCATGATAAATGTTCTCTGCTAAGGGTTCTCTGATGAAACCTATGTACTTTACAACTACTCCAATATCAATAGGCTATAAATAATTCATATGGAAAAACTATTCACATTGTTCAGAATCAGTATATAAAAATATGTTAGCTACCACTCTACCACCCTGCCCCACCCTGTTATCTGCTTTATAATTGACCTTTTTTATCTTCAGCCCTACCCATCAACCCTGCTCCTCCTAACTCACTCAAAACACCCATGCTTCTCTAATCTATAGAATAATGTGCAAATACTGCTAGTTCAAGAATAAAAACCAACAGGACTAAAGTGCATATCATATATATATTACATATCTCTCGTGCAAAAAGCACATATTGTATGTGCTTATAGAAACTGTGCAAAATAACAAACAAATAATCAACTATCATTTTGTACCTCCTGTGATAAACTGGGTTGTTTGAATGAGGGTGCCCCCTGTTCAAGAAACAGCCACAATCCCTGTGAGGGTGAACCACAAAAGTCACTAAATTAACCTGCACTTAAACCTCTGGTAGCTTCGCACAAAAGCAGTCAGGCTTAACTTAGGGGCAGCACATAAACAGTAATAAAGTGAAAACACAACACAAGAAAAATCTCATATGAATTTAGAAACATAGAATACATTTTAATCAATTATTTGACACCAAAACAGCAAAAATCCAATTAATAGAACTGAAGTTATGAATTTTTAAAGTAGAAAGTTGAAACTAGTGCCTAAAATATCAAAGCACCAACCACGGATATCCAGTCACATGAGACCAGGTCAAAGTCTAAAAATATGGCTGCCTACAATGGAGTGCAGGTCAGATACAAAGAGTGAATTAGGCCCGGTCTCTGCTTACCTTCAGACTTAGTAGAAATTTTGAAGAAAACATTCTGAGAAGGTAAAGTTCAGCGGGGCAAGGCTACAAGCAGTGTGCAAGAAGGGAGGGTCATTGTCAAGGAGCCGTAGGCTGAAGTCACAATCAATCAATCAATCAATCAATCAATCAGGGAATTGTTAAGCGCACTACTCACCCGGGAGGGTCTCAAGGCGCTGGGGGATAGAGAGGAGTGATGGTGAGCAGCTCCGGTCAGTCGAAGAGCCAGGTCTTGATGGTCTTCCTGAAGATGTGCAGAGAGGGGGCGCGTCTGATGTCCACCGGGAGATCGTTCCAGGTCTTGGCCGCAATGTAGGAGAAGGATCTTCCACCCGCTCTGGCTCTGCGGATGCATGGGGTTTCGGCGAGGGCGAGGTCGGCAGATCGGAGGTTTCTCTTGGGTATGTGGAAGGATATTCTTTCATTGAGGTACTGGGGTCCGGTGTTGTGGAGGCATTTGTAGTCGTGGGTGAGTATTTTGAAGGTTACTCTCTTCTTGACGGGGAGCCAGTGGAGGTCTTACAGGTGATGGGTAATGTGTTTGTGTCGAGGGATGCCGAGGACGAGTCTGGCTGTGGTGTTCTGTATGGTCTGAAGTTTGTAGAGCAGGGACTTATTGATTCCAAGTCACGGTGAATATTTCTATGTTCAAACGTAGTCTCTTATTTGAAAGTCAAAAAGCTCCAGCGGGACAAAGCTGGAGGCTGTAGCTATTTAGAGTTCCAACAGCAGAAACAGGGCTCAAACAGAAGGGCAGGCCTCTGAGTGTTCAAGGCAGGCTGAAGGCAGCAAAGCAGGCTTTCCAGGAGCAACAAAGCAGTCATGTGGAGTACACAGTGCCACAGCAACAGGCAGTCCTCTGAGAGTCCTTTTGCAGATCCAGAAAGTGAACTGAAGAGTGGGTCTGAGGGTCTTATTTTTATATCTGGTGTCTTCTTTGAAGTAGGAGAAGCTTCTAGAGAATTTCCTTTGAAGTGCTTGAAGTTTCCCGACTCACCAACACTGGCTCCAAGCTAGCTGCATGAACAATGCAGGGGTGACAATTCCTTTGTGGGAAGGCAGAAAACAGCCTATTTAGTTGCAAGTGGGGCTGTGCCCAGCTCTGCCCTCCTTGCTGCCATTTGATGACCCATCCAGGCACACCTAATACCACTATTGTATAGCTGTCTGGGACAAATTCTACTGCCAACTACACCCAGTCATGTGACTCAGTAACAAGCCATAGACACAAAATAGGGTAGTAAAATTCCAACTTTTTAAAAGTGCCATTTCCAAAATTGTAACTTAAATTCAGACTTTATCATTAAAGAGGATTTCTAATTACAATTTCTCGTACACCAAACATGAAATGTTTACTTGTTTCTATTTGAAAGTTAGCATTTATTAAATATAATAAGGCAGCCCTTTGTTATCCTATGAGAGAGGTCGGACTGACAGGAGGGAAAATTGAATTTAGGAGTTTTTCACTACCAGGACATGTAAAGAATACATGTCTAACCTTTTAATTACAATGCACCCTGCCCTACAGGCTACCTAGGGCCTACCTTAGGGGTGTCTCATATGTAATAAAAGGGGAGGTCCAGGCTTGGCAAGGGGTTTATATTGCCAGGTTCAATTTGCTGTCAAAAATTGCATTAAGGCTGCATTGGCAGACCTGGTTTTAAGGGACTACTTAAGTGGGTGTTACAATACATGCTGCAGGCCCACTAGCAGCATTTAATTTACAGGCCCTGCGTATATGGTATACCACACTACAAGGCAATTATTAGTAGATTAAATATGGCAATCAGGTGTAAGCCAATATTACCATGTTTAGAGGAGAGAGCACAAGCACTTTAGCACTGGTTAGCAGTCCTTCAGCCAACAAAAAATAATTTCAACAGAAAGTGGAGGGTAAAAGCAAAAGGTTTGGGAGATGACCACCCTAAGGCTGACAGGTCTAACATTGACTTTTTATCTGCTCCCCATCCCTCCCATCAACCTTAAGCCCAAGTACTCTGGTAGGTGTTCTACCTAATCTCATTCTCCTGCTCCTCACGCTCTCCAACTGCCTATTGCTCCTCAGCACCATGTTTTGATGCTTGTCCTTCAGGTTTCCTGCTGCTTACCCTCCTCCGTGTGCTACCCACTGACTCCTCTGGTCAACCAATCAAAGTATGGATCATCCCACATATTTTAAAAACATAACAGTGTCTGTGACCATCCTGAGCATTTGAAAATTTCCCTTACATAGCTTTTTTTAGTTTAGAAAGTAGAGCTCCTTTTGCTCAAAATTGTGTATCATATTCTTGAATTCTTTACATCTGCGGGCTGTTTATGCAGTCATTTCACACAAAATATGGAATGAAAATTTATTTTCAGCTAAAAATGACTTCTCCTTAAATGCTTTAGAGAGTATCAGCTCTTTCTCTCTGTAATCCAAAAAGTTCACGAATAAAGTCCTAGGATAATTGGCTTCAGTAGGAATTTGTACAGGGACTCTATGGGCTCCCATTATGGTTAAGTCGTGTGTGCCGTCTGGCAACACATACTATCTCCTGCTTTGACAAATGATACAGAGCCAACTGAGTCCTCTTTATGCTCTGGCAGCCCAGTAATGCACAGATTGGATCACCTAGAATGGTTCTCAACTGCTCTTTTTATCTCGAAGCGATGTGAATAGCCTTTTAGGTTGCCCAGTTAGCTCAGAGGTGGTATGTATCTCATCCTCACAGTCTGACACTCGTTGTTACATTTCATTGACTTTAGCAATTAGTCGGGTCATACTAGTCATTCATATTGTCCAGACACTCTTTCATCTCATTTGCCATTTTCCACTGGGTTGATTTTAGCAACTTAAACTCGATCAGCACTTCTTCTAGTATGTAGAAAAAGTGGCTCATGAATTGGGGGTCACTTTTCATACCTCCTACGTTAACCACTGAATTTTCCTGTGATGAATCAGTACATTGTGGACCGTGTACTACCATGTTCTGAGAGTTCTGAGATAACAGTTCTAGGACATCTGTCTTAGGGGCAGGCTCTTCTGCTTGGCAATCTTTAACATTGCTACTACTCCTCCCCTCTTTTATAGCAGATGTATGAGACCGGTCGATTTGCCTCCCCCTGCAAACATGAAGGGTGCTTCTTTAGATTGAGCCATAGTAGCACCTGCAGTACTGTGGGAAAGCCATCCTTTTTACCCTGATCCCTCCCATATTTGACTAATACTGGAGGCTACTGACTCTAAAAGTGCCCTGAGCTCTGTATCCAGGCCCACAGACAATCTCTGTCCTTAGAAGTTATACAGTAATTGGTGGAATCACAATTGGCTTAGACAATCTACCTGTCTGTCCCTACTATATGGTAGGGCATTTAGGTTTAGGGACACCAGTGGACCTAATGCACTTAAGTGTGCACTGCTGTGGGTCTGGTATCATTTTACAGCCATCCCTGCCTTGCAGAATACCTCCTTATTTATGCCCACTGTCAACAAAACTGGTTTCCAGCAGGCACATGTCTGCCTAAACAATAAATATACATGAGTTTGTTTAATGTTATAAGGGACAGTTGTACCAATCAGGCTACTAGTGTTTATTGTGTCAGGTGTGATGCTCCTTCACTATTGTGAATGATGTAAGGTTAGCCCTATTACAGGTGACATAGCATAAAATGCACTTATGATACAGTGGATGTCCCAAACGTCACATTGGTAAGTTGGTTTAATACATAAACAAGAGTGAACACATGAGCCAAAATGTCTAGTAACATCAGATTAAATGGCTACATTTTAGATTCAAAACACATCCCACATGTGTTTTGATTACAAAATACTATTTCATTAATGTTAAAAGTTACAGATTTGCATGATATCTTACTCCTTCACAAGTGTGCATGTAAGCCAGTCTGTTTTTTTTATTAAATGTTTGTGAGAGGCATACACTTTTTGGAACAACACAGACAAGAATGTGTACACATTGGTGACAGAGTAACACATATCCAAAACCATTTTTCAATGTCCTTTGTTATGTCCAGATGATAAATCAATAATGGAGAAAAATTGAATACTTAAAGGGACTTTTGCAGATGGAATATTCCACCACATATATTTAAGAGTATCCTATCTGGAAAACTCAAAATCAGGTCCAACTCATGACTCATTAGGCAAATGTAGAAATACATCAAGGTGTAATATGTTGCGTGTTATGATTTGCATTTGAATCATTGAAGTAAAAATTATATTTGAATCAGTGTATGTAATATTTACAGTGATGTTGTACCAATTTTAGCTTAAAGTGAAAGCCAACATATTTTGTAAAACAATTTCACAATGGTAAAGCAAACTTCAAATAACTAACATACACCTGCATAACACACATCACACACATCACACGCTCCAGCTTCCTCTACCTCCAAAACCCAGTCCTCTCCCACCCCTCCTACCCTTTATACTAGTCCTGCTTTTATGTCTGCCCTTACAGTCCCAAACGCAAACCCACCCCTCCAGGGCCCCAAACTACTCCTCCAGAACCCAAATTCAACCCTCCTACCACTTTCAAAATGACCCCTCTCAAACACACCCTTCACCCAAGTTTGGAGTGTTATGTTAAGTAAACACAATTTGTAGAGCTCTCGTATACCCTGAGGTGTCTTGACGATGAAACTAACTCGAACATGAATGGAGGGGAAGTTTTAGTTGCTAAACAGCCATGTTTTGAGCTCCATCCTAAAGGAGATCTGGGAGGTCATACCTTTAATGTAAGGAGGAAGATCATTCCACAAGTTAGTCATTCCCATGACAAAACTTCTGCGCCCCCCCCAGTTCATTTTACGGAATCTGGGTGTCTCAATTTGCTTGGCCCCAGAGGAGCGCCTGAGTCTGGTGTACTGGTACAATTTGAAAAGATGCCTCTAAAATTCTGGGCCAGTATTATGCAGGGCCTATGGGTGATGCTGAGGGCTTTGAATTCAATAAGGCTTCTGAGTGGAGGCCAATGCAATTCGTAGATTTCTTTGAAAACAGACTGGAATTTAGATATTCCCAATAGTAGTCTAACTGCTGCATTTTGAACCATCTGCAACCTATTTTGGTGTTGTGCCTTTATGTTCACATAACGTCCATTACAATAGTCCAACTTAGATAGAACTAGAGCCGTGATGACAGTCCTTTTAGTGTTAGCTGGAAGAAAAGGAAGGATTTTCTTGATCATCCTTATTGTAAGAAAGAGGAGGAAAACATAGCACTAACTTGATTTCCAATGGTCAACTTGTTGTCAATTTGGACACCTAGCTTCCTGGCCTTAGTTACTGGGGTGGGAGGAGCACCCAGTTCCTCTGGCCACCAAGGAGAGGCCCAAGCTGGGGAAAGGCTCCCAAACTGCACCACCTCGGTTTTTTCTGAATTGAGCTTCAGACAGTGTTTGCTCATCCATGATCTAATGGCCCACATACAGTCATGGAAGCAGGTGGAGATGTTCGCTTCGTTAAAAGCCGACACAACAATTTGTGTGTCATCTGCATAGGCGTCAAGGGAAAAAGACATTTTCTAATCAAGATAGACAGCTCAGTCACATATTCATTAAATGATGTCGGACTAAGCAAGGATCCCAGTGTGACCCCGCAAGGCAGGGAAAAGGGAGAGGATTCAAACTGCTCCAGTGCCATGGATTGACATTGATTTTACAGGTATTTAAAAAGTAAATGTTACACCTTGTCTAGTGCATTTTCTACAAAATGTTACATTTCACTTATCCCAATGATGTGTAGTGCATATGTTTTTCATTTGACAACTTACAGAATTTAATTCAACACACCTGTATGATCACTTTCAAATTTATGAATTGATATCCTTTTTTGTGTAATTGTCCATTTTTTTAAGGCAGCTTGCACTTAATTTTGAAATACAATGTAATCATACAGGTGTGTTTCTTTAAATGCCTTAAATGTCAACATTACACACGTATGCATTGCACATTGGTATGCTATTGCTTGTAAGAAAGATTTTAAAGTGCACGAGTCAAAAGGTAACAGATAAAAGTGGTGCTTACCATCGATTCTGTCCATGACTGTTGATTTTGTTCGTGATCAAGCAGCAGGAGCAGGACATGGAAGATCGGGTCCATGGCAGAAAAGAAAGTGTGAAAGTTAAAAAAGGTGAGTTTCTGACTTACATCACTTCTAAACCGCCAACTCAGGTGTGGAGGTTTTACCGACACAGTCACGTCCGAGGGAAAGCACATCGTTATTGGCCTGGCAGACAAACTGGCTCTCCCCCCTCTGACAGCCGCTTTTGCCAATCGCGCCTTTGATGCAGGTGAATGTACCTAGTGGAGTCAGCGGCACTCCGACGGTCTTTCATTCGTCGAACCGCCAGCATCTGCATTGAGTGGGTGGATGGCCTAGTAGTTGGATGGGGCATCCATCAAAAAAGTGACAGCAGTACCATTACCTCCAAGATTTAAATCAGGCCCTAAGTCAGAAGGTTAAAACTTGACCCGGCCCAACCACTCATTGTATCCGGCCTACGCTCCATTGCAGTCTGCCTGAAACTTTGACTTTGCCCTGGTCCAGTGCGGCCAGATAGCCACGGCTGGCGCTTTACATTTTTAGGCACTAGAAAGTATTTTTTTTAATTTAAACTTTAAGAATTCATATCTCAAGTTCCCTATATTGGATTCTTGTCGTTTTTATGTCATTTTAAAGATAAAAATATATTTTTTAATTGGTATTTGATTTTTAATGTATTGTGTCTTATTTACTGTTTTGACAATAATACATGATTTACACTCATGTCGCCTAAGTTAAACCTGACTGCTCACCAGCCAAGCTACCAAGAGTTGAGAAAGGATTAATTTATTGAGACTTGACAGGACCTTATTTGCGATTGTGGTATTACTAGCTGCAGGTACATACCTGCACCTTCTAATAAACCACCTTTCAACATTTGGTGTGCTGTGGTGGGATCTAGAACTAGTGTTTGATAACACCATTCAGTATTTAAGTGAAACCATTAAAAATCCTCTAAATTGACCTAATGTAATAATAGTTTTTCATTTTTAATTTAGACTAATATTAATTAATTCATTTTTAAGTTTTTTCTAAATTGTTCTAACTTCAATTTTTGCCACAGATTTTTGTGTGTGACCCAAAACTAAGGGATACCATGGAGCTTGATCTGGCTCGTCCACCCACTCTCACAGTAGCAGAATTTAGGAACCTGTGCAAGGCTATGTGTTTACCAGCTCCCTCCAATACTAGGAAGACAGAGATGATAAAGGACCTAACAGCCTGGGCAGAGGCACAGCTAACAGATATGTCCTCTGACACAGAGTAAACAACCAGAGATAGTGGAGGAGGGGAAGGGAGACCCTCAAACCTCAGTGATGAGGATGCTGAACGCATGTCTATCCATACATGTTAGAAATAGGGGTCTCTAGTTGGCAATGGTTTGACCCTTGTCCAATTAGGGACCCTTCTTCCTAGTCAGGTTAAGGGAGTTACACTTCCAAAATAACCCCGGATCACCCCCTTGGTAGCTTGGCATGAGCAGTCAGGCTTATCTCAGAGGCAGTGTGTAAAGCATTTGCACATAACTCACAGTAATACAGTGAAAACACTAAACAAGGGCAGCACACCAGGTTTTGAAAAATAGCCAATATTTATTTGTGTAAAACAAGACAAAATGATAAAAATCCAACATCCAGTTATTCAAAAAATCAATAAACAACAATAGAATTTAGAAATAGTTCCTTGAAGTGGATAGGTCCATCTGGGGCTACCACGGTGGTGTGAACCAACAAATCCCCTGGTTCCAGCCAACCACGGCAGTGCAGCCCAGCTGCAGTGTTGGAACACCCTCAAACAGTACCTTTTGTTTTGGCCGACAGCAGCGGGGTGGGAAGGCTGCGGCGGAAGTCGAGGCTGCGGTGTGAACGGAGCAGTGCGTTGTGCGGTGCCCTCAGGTTGTGGTGCAGGCAGTGGCTCGGTGGCGGTCATCCAGCGGCATCGGTGAGACCAGGGCTGTGGTGCAAAGTGGAGCAGTGCTTGTCACAGTGCTGACAGTCACTGTGCTGACCACGGCCGCTGTTGAAGATCTGGGATTAACGGGGCTGGCGGCGATGTGCCGAGGCTGCGGTGTGGGACAGGAAGGTGCTTCGCGTAACTTATGAGTGGTGCCCCCAAGCCACTGTGCAGACAACGGCGGTGATGTCAGCTGGCAGATGTGTTTTGGGTGAGACCTGGGCCGTGGAGTGAAGTAAGGTGGTGCGGAGTTCGGTGCCCACAGGTCACGGTGCAAGCAGCGGCTCTGTGGCAACGGCGGACGTCGTCGTCGGTGAGACCAGGGTTGACGTGCAAAGTGCAGCGGTGCCCTCTGCAGTGCCTTGAGGTCACAGAACTGCCAGCAGTCTTGGTGACGGCATCGGTTTGCGGTTTCCCTCTGTGGCAACTGGAACACACGGTACCCAGAGGAAGGCGAAGTCTTTGTTGTTCCTGAGACTTCTTGAACAGGGGGCAAGCTCTACTTCAAGCCCTTGGAAATACTCAGAAGAAGAAATTGTAGAAAGTTCAGGCCAGTCATTTCACTGCACAAGACAGAAGCAGCCAATGTAGGTGAAAACAGCAAAGCACACAGCAAAGTGGTAGTCCCTCCTCACTGCTTCTTTGGCTCTTATTCTTGGCAGGTTTCTTGATTCCAAAGAGTTCCAAAGTCCTGGGGTCAGGGCCACAATATTTATACCACATTTCCATTTGTAGTTGGCACAAAAAAAGTTCCACTGGCATACATAAACCACTTCTGCCTAGCTCAGGCCATGCTCACTCCAGGAGGGGGAGATAGCTTTGTAGAGGGCAGCCACAGTCCATTCAGGTGCAAGCGACAACTCCTCTGACTACTCTAAATGCAGCCAGGTCTATTCAGCCTAGCTATAAGTCTCCCAGGAAAGGCAGGTCACACCTCAACCCCGCCCTTGTGTCTTTCTAGTGTGAATGCACATTCCCTGCTCCTGTCACTCTGAACCCAGATGGGGAATACACACATGGCAGAGGCACACAGGATGGGTAAGCAAGAAAATGGCCACTTTCTAAAAGTGGCATTTTCAAACACACAATATAAAAATCATCCTTACTAAAAGATGTATCTTTAAATTCTGAGTTCAGGAAGCGTAAACTCCAGCTCTCTATCTAGTCCAAATGGAATGTTATGCTTGTACTGTGTTACAAGGCAACTCCCATGTTAACCTCTGAAACAGATAGCCTTGCAATAGTAAAAACAAATGGCACAGTATTTCACTATCAGGACATGTAACACACACCAATACATGTCCTACCTTTCACATACGCTGCACCCTGCCCATAGGGATACCTTGTGCCTACCTGAGGGGTGTCTTACATGTAAGAAAAGGGAAGGTTTGGGCCTGGAAAGAGGGTGCACTTGCCAGGTCGACATGGCAGTAAAAACTGCTCACAGACACTGTAGTGGCAGGTCTGAGACACCTTTGAAAGGCTACTTGTGTGGGTGACAGAATCAGTGCTGCAGGCCCACTAGTAGCATTTGATTTACACGCCCTGGGCACACCTGTGCACATTACGAGGGACTTGTCAGTAAATCAAATATGCCAATCATGGAAATATCAATCCATAAACACAATTTACAGCAGGAGCACTTGCACTCTAGCACTGAACAACAGTGAAAAAGTGCACAGACACTAAACCGGCAAAAACGGTGTCCAGCACACCACCAACACCAGGAGATCAGGAAGCAAAAAGATAGGGGAAACATGCCAAAAGATGCCAGGTCTAACACATGTCCCATCTGAGGGGCCTGTGGTCTGTCTGAACTCAGAAGTGAGTCCCAAACAAGTAGGGCTTTAGCTTCTTCAGTGCCCAGACCACAGCAAATGCCTCATGGAAGACTAAAGGCTGGTCTAGGCCCCCTTCATTCAGTTGTGAGAACACACTCCCACACCATGCTCTGAAGCATCTGTCTGCACGACAAATTCCTTGGAGAAGTCGAGTACCTTGAGTACAGGTGCCATGCACATGGCTGCCTTCCGTGCATCAAAAGCGGTCTGGCAGGCATCAGTCTAGATCGCCTTCCTGGGCTGCTTCTAAGAAGTCAGCTCAGTCAAGGGGGCAACAATGGTGCCATAGCCCTTGACAAATTTGTATTAACCTGTGAGACCTAAGAAGTCCCTCACCTCTGTCTGGGTGGGGGGCTCCCAAGCCAGAATGGTGTCAATCTTAGGTTGTAGGGGGACCACCTGATGTCCTAAGTATACAGTAGATCACTGCTCGATCTGGCACGTACTGGCCTTGATCATGAGGCCCGCCTTCTACAGTGCCTTCAACAGTCCATAAAGGTGCTGCAGGTGTTCCTGCCAAGTGGAACTAAACACTGCAATGTCATCCAGGTAGGCGGCACTGAAATCCTCCAGTCCAGCCAACACCTGGTTAAACAACCTCTGAAATGTGGCTGGGGCATTTTTCAATCCAAAGGGCACAACTCGGAACTGGTAGTGGCACTCTGGGGTTGAAAACACAGACCTCTCCTTGGCTCCTCAGTCAAGGCAATCTGCCAGTACCCAGATGTCCAATAAAATGTTAAACAAAACAATTGTACCTCAGCACTCTCAAATTTCAAGTTTCAGTTCATGAATAGTAAAACATGCATCTTTGTCCAAATTCAATGTAACAACTCACAGAAATACCAGTTTAGAGAGTCAATAATGCAAAAAACTCTTATTTATTCCTTATTGGTAATGTTTCACTCAGAGAGTAATAGTAATCAATTTTGTGTAAAAATATATCAAAAACATAGACAGTTACACATCTTGTAATACTGTTTACAAATTAACACGTAGAGGTCCCATTCATGGACCCTTCTTGATTAGTACACGAAGATGGCAGCCGACACGTGTTTCGTTACTGATGTAACTTCTTCAAGGCTTGTATTTGCATGATTGTTGACTCTTATAGATTGTCAATCCAATGCGCAGAATTATGAAGTTGTCCCAAAGTAGAGAATAGGGATCCTGATGTTTCGAGTTGTCAGGATCAAATCGTTCGTGGGGGATGTCCACATCTAGTAGAGTGGATCCTATATAGGATATAACCAGCCTCCAATGTTGGGCATGTGCTCTTTTATTGTACATCAATAAGCATATTTATAGTAATGCCTTCCATACGGTGCATCCCCCTCTCAGGTCAGCCGACACAAAGTATATTTGGGGATAAATTAATGCCAGTGAATGTATAAGTAAGATACTTCTATCTTAGTGTGTAGAAATACTGGACTCTAGTGTGCCCTTTAGTTATAGCATAGAAGCTCGAGGGCTATATTTGCGCCCCTGTTCCCGGCGATCCCGCCGTATATTAGCATCTCCCCTTCCAGTCCGGCACTGGCGTCGGCTGACCTGAGAGGAGGGTGCACATGCCCAACATTGGAGGCTGGTTATATCCTATATAGGATCCACTCTACTAGATGTGGACATCCCCCACGAACGATTTGATCCTGACAACTCGAAACATCAGGATCCCTATTCTCTACTTTGGGACAACTTCATAATTCTGCGCATTGGATTGACAATCTATAAGAGTCATCAATCATGCAAATACAAGCCTTGAAGAAGTTACATCAGTAACGAAACACGTGTCGGCTGCCATCTTCGTGTACTAATCAAGAAGGGTCCATGAATGGGACCTCTACGTGTTAATTTGTAAACAGTATTACAAGATGTGAAACTGTCTATGTTTTTGATATATTTTTACACGAAATTGATTACTATTACTCTCTGAGTGAAACATTACCAATAAGGAATAAATAAGAGTTTTTTGCATTATTGACTCTCTAAACTGGTATTTCTGTGAGTTGTTACATTGAATTTGGACAAAGATACATGTTTTACTATTCATGAACTGAAACTTGAAATTTGAGAGTGCCGAGGTACAATTGTTTTGTTTAACTTAACAGGGGAGTTCGGCTGAACCTCCTTGTAGTGACATCCGTGGTAGTGGGGTTTCGTTTGTTTGTTACCTTGAGGGGCACCATTATTGTTGAGTTTCTATAGACAAATACAAACTTAACTATTTACGTTGCTTGGAATTGATGTGCTAACTTGTATGCCACCACTGCCTTCTGTATATATTATCAAATCAAATGTGCTGAGGAACTTGGCATCTCCCAACCGATCTATGAGCTAATCAGCTCAGGGATGGGCTGAGTGTTTGTCCTGATGACGGAGTTGAGCCCTCAGTAATCCACACAGAACCAGAGTTCAGGTGTGGCACCGGGAGCTGTAGCCTTTGGGACCAAGACCACCGGGCTGGCCCAAGGACTGTTGGAGGGTTCAATGACCCCTAGCGTCAACATCTTAGAAACCCCTTCTTTGATGCTGGACTTGACCCTGTCAGTCAACCTGTAAATTTTGTGCTTGACAGGAGGACTGTCCCCATTTTCCACATCATGGCCACACCAATGAGTAACACCCGGGGTGAGGGAGAACAGGCTGGCAAAATGCCCCAACAACTGGCGACAGTTGCCCTGCTGCTCTGGAGTCAGTGTAGGGGAGAGGACCACACCTTCCACTGACCCATCAGGCTCCTTGGTAGACAGGAGGTCAGGGAGAGGTTCACTCTCCTCTTCCACTCAATCATCTGTTGCCAAGAGCATGCTAACTTCAGACCTCTCAAAGTGAGGTTTGAGGCAGTTCACGTGGAGGACCCTTAAAGGGTTCCTGGGAGTCTGCAAGTTCACCAGGTAGGTGACATCACTCTTGCGCTCCAGCACCTCAAAAGGCCCAGTCCTTTGTCCATGAGAGAGTACGGCTCTACTGGGGCCATAATTCACACTTTTTGTCCAGGTTGAAACTCAATCAGAGTGGCATTCTGGTCATACCAGCATTTCATCTCCTCCTGGTTGGCTTCCAGGTTCGCCTGAGCGAGCTTCCTAAAGCGTGCAGTCTAGTTTATAAAGGCCAGCATGTAGCTAAGCACATCCTGGGGAGGTTTCCTGGGAGTTTTCTCCCAGCCTTCTTTCACCAGACTGAGAGGTCCACTCACAGGGTGCCCATACAGCAGCTCAAAGGGACTGAACCCTAGGGACTTCTGTGGTACCTCCCTGTAAGCAAAGAGAAGGTATGGTAAGAGGACGTTTTACTTAGGCCTCATGGGTTCTGTCAAACCCTTGATCATGCCCTTCAGAGTTTTGTTGAATCTCTCCACCAAACCATTGCCTTGGGGGTGGTAAGGACCAGTGAACTTGTAGGATACACCACAGGACTCTCATAGGAATGTCATATATTTGGATATGAGATTGGTCCCCCGATCAGACACCACCTCTCTGTGGAACCCCAAGTGGGAAAGGATCCCCATTAACACCTGGTCCACCACAGGTGCCGTCATTGTCCGGAGAGGGATAGCCTCCGGGTACCGGGTGGCATGATCCACCAAGACCAAGATGTACCTGTTGCCCATATCTGTCATGGGGTCCACGGCCCCCATAATGTCCATCCCTACCCTCTCAAAGGGGGTGCCTACAACTGGAAACGTTTGGAGAGGAGCCTTACACTTCCTCCCACTCTTACCACTTGCCCGGCAAGTTTGGCAAGACCTACAATGTGCATCCGACTGCCTTTGCATTTGGGGACCAAAAGAAGTGGGTGGCAATGCTCTCAAAAGTTTTGTCTTGCCCCAAATGTCCTGCCAAAGGTACATTGTGAGCCAGATCCAGTAGGAAGGGTCTGAAGCCCTGGGGGTACCACCAGCACACGGGCTGACCCAGGCTCAGCGACCTTAGGCTCGCTGTATAGGAGACCATTCTCCAGTTTGATCCAGTGTGATCCAGACTGATCACCAGCTGCCTGGTTTGCAGCCTGCTGCCGAAAACCTTCTATAGAAGGGCATTCCTTCTGCTCCCTGCAGAACTCCTCCATGGTGGGACCCCCTTCTTGCTGCCAATGGGTCAGCTCAGATAAGCCCCCTAGTTCAGTCACTTGTTCCCCTGTAGGTTCCGGGGCATCCCCTGTCAAGGTCAGCCTCCTCCCGGACCATGGGAACCTCAGGAGTAGGTTTCCCGTGTCCCTTGCCCTTTCTCTTGGCAGGCACCTCGGCCACTGTTTCAGGCTCAAGGCACTTACAATCACCCTTTCTGGCTGCCCCGGATCGAATGGTCATGCATGCCCACTCTGGCAACCCAAGCATCTACAAGTGAGACCTGAGCTCAACATCCTTCCACAAGGACTGCTCCAGGTCGTTACCTAGCAGACAATCTACAGGCATGGTAGGGCTCACAACCACCCTCAAGGGACCTGAGACCCCATCACTCAAAGAAAACCTGCACCACCTTACATTGGCGCTCTGAGTTGTCTACAGCAACTACTTGATGGAATGCACCAGGGACTACTTGCTCCTCAGATACCAGGTGACACTGGACTGAGGTCACACTGGCTCCAGTATCTTTGAGAGCTTCTACCCTGTGCTCATTGATGGTCACCCAGGTGCTGTACTTCTTAATGTTTGCAGATACCTGTCTTCCCTGGAACATCAAATCCTCCGGTTTCGGCCGACCGCGGCTGTGCGGTGTCAGAAGGTCCTCAAACAGTACCTTTTGTTTTGTTTGACTGTGGCGGGGCGGGCCGGCTACAGCGGAAGTCGAGGCTGCGGTGTGATCTGAATGGTGAGGCGTGCGGTGCCCTCAGGTCGCACTGCAGGCAGTGGCTCGGTGCCAGTCGCCCAGCGGTGTTGGTGAGACCAGGGCTGCGTTGTAAAGTGGGGTGGTGCTCGACACAGCGCTCACAGTCACGGAGCAGGCCACGGTGGCTGGCAAAGATCTGGGATTGATGGGGCTGGAGTCAATGGGCCAAGGCTGCGGTGTGGGACGGGGCGGTGCTTCGTGTAACTAACGAGCGGTGCCCCCAAACCACGGTGCAGACAGTGGCGGTGATGTCAGCTGGCAGCGTCATCCACGGTGAGACTGGGGCAGTGGAGTGAAGCAGGGCGGTGCGGAGTGCAGTGCCCTCAGGTCGTGGTGCAAGCAGCGGCTCAGTGATGGCAGCAGATGTCATCGTCGATGAGACCAGGGTTGTGGTGCGCAGTGTGGCGGTGCCCTGTGCAGTGCCTTTAGGTCACCGAACCACCAGCGGTCTTGGTGATGGCAAGGGATTGCAGTTTCCCTCTGTGGCAACTGTAACTCACGGTCCCAGAGACGGTACTCAGAGGAAGGTGAAGTCTTTGCTGTTTATCAGACTTCTTGAACAGGGGGCAAGCACTACTTCAAACCCTTGAAGATACGAAGAAGAAGAAATTGTAGAAAGTTCAATCCAGTCCTTTCACTGCCCAAGACAGAAGCAGCCACTGTAGGCCAACACAGCAAAGCACACAGCGAAGCATCAGGGCAAGATGGTAGTCCCTCCTCACAGCTTCTTCGGCTCATCCTCTTGCAATGTTTCTTGATCCCAAAGAGTTCCAAAGTCCTGGGGTCAGGGCCCCAATATTTATACCACATTTCCCTATGAAGTTGGCACAAGCAAAGTTTCACTGGCATACATAAACCAGTTCTGCCTGGCTCAGGCCAGGCTCACTCCAGGAGACAGCTTTGTGGAAGGAAGCCACAGTCCATTCAGGTGCAAGCAACAACTCTTCCCACTACTCTAAATGCAGTCAGATCTATTCAGCCTGGCTGTGAGTCACCCAGGAAAGGCCGGACACACCTCAACCCCCCCTTGTGGCTGTCTATTGTGAATGCACATCCCCTGCTCCTGGCACCCTGAACCCAGACGGGCAATGCACAAATGGCAGAGGCACACAGGATGGTTAAGCAAGAAAATGCCCACTTTCTAAAAGTGGCATTTTCAAACACACAATATAAAAATCATCTTTACTAAAAGATATATGTTTATATTCTGAGTTCAGAAAGCCTAAACTCCAGCTCTCTATCTTGTCCCAATGGGAAATTATGCTTGGAAGGTGTTACAAGCAACTCCCATGTTAACCTATGAGACAGATAGCCTTGCAATAGTGAAAAATGAATGGCACAGTATTTCACTATCAGGACATGTAACACACACCTGTACATGTCCTACCTTTCACATACACTGCACCCTATCCATGGGGGTACCTTGGACCTACCTGAGCAGTGCCTTACATGTAAGAAAAGGGAAGGTTGGGCCTGGCAAGAGGCGACACTTGCCAGGTTGACATGGCAGTACAAACTGCTAGCAGACACTGCAGTGGCAGGTCTGAGACACCTTTGAAAGGCTACTTGTGTGGGTGGCACAACCAGTGCTGCTGGCCCACCGGTAGCATTTGATTTACAGGCCCTGGGCACATCTGTGCACATTACTAGGGACTTATTAGTAAATCAAATATGCCACATCAGTGAAATAGCAATCCATAAGCACAATTTACAGCAGGAGCACTTTACTATAGCACTGAACAGAAAAAGTGTGCAGAGACACTAAAACAGCAAAAACAGTGCACAGCACACCACCAAAACCAGGAGGTCAGAAAGCAAAAAGACAGGGGAAACACCAAAAAATGCCACATCTAACAATACAGTAACCAGGACCGTGTCTAGAGCTAGTGGGGTGTAGGATCTACCACAGAAGGAGCAGGACTGTCCCTCAGAAAGAGAGAGCTTGAGGCCCAGTTAGCATACATAGCTCTAGAGGCAGAGAAGTTGGCCCTGGCCAAAAAGAAATGGGCAAGGGAAGAAAAGAGAGATGGTGGCAGCGAAGAAGAGACAGAGGTGTCTATGACTGGTGGGTTTGACCAAATACTACCCAAGGGGATTGTCCCTAAATATCAAGAGGGTGATGACATCAACAAGTGGCTGACAAATTTTGAGAGGGCCCTGATGATGAGGAGGGTGAGCTCTCAATACTGGGGTTAACAGCTGTGGGGGTTGATTCCAGTAGATTGGAGAGACAGACTCTTGACTCTAGAGGGGGAGGAAGCTGAGTCTACTCCCACATGAAACACAGCTTAGTCAGGAGATTTGGTCTCATCCCTGAGCAATATTGTATTCAATTTAGGGACACCCAGAAAGTCAGTACCTAATCCTGGGTTGAGGTTGGAGACGAGCCTGTGAAGACACTAGAGGACTTCATACAGGGTAACAAGGCAAGTACCTATGAGGGTCTGTGCAATTTGTTCATGAAGGAGCACATTTTGACTAATTGTCCCTCAGAGAAGTTACACCAGTATCTAGTGGACTCTAAACTCTTTAGTCCCAGGGAACTGGGTGAGAGAGCAGATGAGTGGGTTTTCACCAGGGTGACCAAGAAGAACCAGGGAGCTGATCAGAAGAAAGAAGGACAGGTCCCCCTCCCAGGGGAAAGCCCTGTGTAACTCAGATAAAAAACCAAAAGATTCATCTAAAGGTCCACAATCACCTGGACAAGGAGGGGGTCTCTGAGCCATTCCAGGGGTTTCCAGGGAAGCTTGTTGACCCTATAGAGGCAAGGAAGCGTTATGACTGCAATGCAGTCAGGACACAAAACGGGAGATGCAGTCTGCTCAGAGAAGCCCCCACTAGTGGCAAGTCCCAGGAGATTGCTAGTGTAGGTGTGGGTCTAGAAGTTGGCCCAGAAATGGGGAAGGGATATACATAGGTGACCTTAGTTTCCATGGGTGGGATGGAAGTTGCAGCCCTGGCAGCCTTACCGCCAAGCATGGAGAAGTATAAATCAACAGGACTGAGAAGAGGCCACTGAGGGCTACAGGAGCCGGTGTTGCCATGGTAGACAAACTGGTTTCCCCTGAGCAGATCCTTCCTGGTGTATTCCACCAGGCTACCTATGCAGACAGCAGAGCCAAGCTCCATCCCATGGCATCAGAGAGCTTGGAATGGGAAAGCACGACTGGCTCTAAGAAAGTATTTGTGTCTCATGCCCTTCCAGTAAAGTGTCTACTGAGAAATGATCATGAAGTTTCTGAATTGTCAGGGTTGGAGGAAGGTCCATGTGCAGATGCTGAGTGGGTATGTGCTGTGTCTTGGTCACAGACTGCACATCAGGAGAGTGCTGGACACTTAGACCCTGGAACAATGGGACAAGACTCCAGGAACAAGAGGGAGGGCACAGGGACTGATGAGCCAGCCCAAACAGCTCAAGAGGACCAGGAGGAATGCAACCTTGATTGGGAGGATCTGGCCCCTGAGGTAGGGACTCCACCTCTGCAAGATCTGTCTGACTTGGCAGAATTGCAAGGAGCTGGCAGATCCACCAGAGAGGAGTTGAGTTGAGTTGTGGCAATCTCTTTGCCCCTGGCACACCAGGGGCAAAGAGAGTGCCTCACTCTTGAGGGCCTGATGCAGACTGCCTCAAGGCAAGAGAAGCACGATGTCAGTGGATTCCACAGGGTCTACATGGAGAATGGAGTCATCTATATTGAGGCAAGGGACCCCAAATCAGGGGCAACCAAGGGAGTGGTGTTCCCTCAGAATTAAAAAGAGTTCCTCCTCACCTTGGGCCATGACATCCCCTTGGCAAGACAAAGGGTCAGACTAAGACCTGGAATAGGCTGATCAATCATTTATATTGGCCTCACATGTCTGCAAAAGTGGAGGCGTTCTGTAGCTCCTGTGCCAACTGTCAGGCCAGCGGCAAGACAGGGGGCAAGCCAAAGGCTCCATTGGGACCTCTGCCAGTAGTTGGGACTACCTTTGAGCTGGTGGTGATTGATATTGTTGGTCCCCTAGATATGTATTGGTGGTAGTGAACCATGCTACCAGATATCCAGAGGCAATAGCCCTCAGAATGGTCACTGCTACCACAGTGGCCAGAGCCCTACTTGGTGTCTTCACCAGAGTGGACTTTCCAAAGGAGGTGGTCTCAGACAGGGTGACTAACTTTATGTCTGCCTATCTGAAGGAGATGTGGGATGAATGTTGTGTTACCTATACTTTCACCACCCTATATCATCCTCAGACCAATGGTCTGGTGGAGAGATTTACTAAGACGAAGGGCGTGATTATGGGCTTATCTGACAAGCTCAGTAGGAAAAGGGATGTTCTCCTTCCAAACCTGCTGTTTGCTTACAGAGAGGTGCTATAGAAAGGCCCCTTTGAGTTACTGTGTGGGCACCCTGTAAGAGGGCCATTGTGTTTGGTGAGAAATGCTTGGGAGAAGCCTCTCAAGGAACCCAAACAGAATGTGCTTGACTATGTGGTAGGGCAGTGGTCCCGCATGGCAGAGTACATGAGCAAGCAACAGCATGGAGGTCAGCCAAGAGCCCATGAAGCTCTGGTATGACCAGAAGACTGCTATGCCTGAGTACCATCCAGGAAAGTTGCTGTGGGTGTTGGAGCTTGTGGGTCATAGGGCTCTCCAGGACAAATGGGCTGGGCCCTATCCTATTTTGGAGAAAAAGGGTAAGGTCATCTACTTAATGGACCTTGGCATCCCAGGAATCCCCACAGGGTACTCCATGTCCAACAGACTGAAACCCCACCAAGGCCGGGCAGACATGACCATGCTGATGGTCACAGATGAAGGAAGGAAGGAGGAGAGTGAGCCTCTAACAGACCTCCTCTCCAACAATGTGCAAGATGGTTCAGTGGAGGAAGTTGTAATATCTCCCAAGTTGACAGACCAGCAGCATAAAGACTGCAGACAAGTGTTGGAAAAGTGTGTTGGGCTGTTCTTCCTGACCCCTGGGATCCCCATTTGGTAGGGCCATGATGTTGACATGGTGACAGCCTACCTGTCAAAAGGAAGCTGTACAGGTTGTCTGACCAGGCCAGAGCCAGCATCAAGGCTGAGGTAGCCATGATGCTGGAGTTGGGGGTAATCAAGCCCTCTGACAGTCCATGGGCCAGCCAAGTGGTGCTGGTAAATAAACCTAATACCCAAGGTGGGAAGAAAGAATTGAGGTTTTGTGTGACTGCAGAGGTTTGAATGCAGTCACCAAGACTGGTGCTCACCCCATACCTACAGCTGATGAGTTCATTGACAGGTTTGGGGCTGCAAAGTACCGGAGTACATTTGATCTGACCTCAGGTTACTGTCAGATTGCCCTATGTCCAGGAGCAAAGGAGAGGTCACCATTTTCCACTCCAGAGGCCCACTTTCAATTCAAAGTGATGCACTTTGGCTTGAAGAATGCCCCTGTCACGTTTCAAACATTGGTGAACACAACCCTGTCAGGGTTGGAAACTTTCAGTGAAGCTTATCTTGATGATATAGATGTATTTAGTTCCACCTGAGAAGAGCGCCTTGTCCATCTGAAAAAAGTGCTGCAGCAGACGAACTTGACTATCAAGGCATGCAAGTGCCAGATAGGGCAGAGTTCAGTGGTGTAATTGGGCCACCTTGTTGGTGGAGACCATGTACAACCTCTCAAACCCAAGATCCAGGCCATCTTGGATTGGGAAGCTCCTAAAAACCAAGCACAGATCAGGGCTTTTCTTGATCCGACTGGGTACTATGGGAGGTTTGTTAAGAACTATGGAACCATTGTGGCTCCCCTGACAGAACTCATCTCTAAGAAACAGACCAAAATGGTCAATTGGACCCCAGAGTGCCAGAAGGCCTTTGACATTCTGAAAGAGGCTATATATTCAGAACCAGACTTACTGGCCCTTGACTATACAAAGGAGTTTGTGGTACAGACAGATGCTTCAGAACATGTAATTGGGGCAGTGTTAGCACAAGTGAATGAGGAGTGCAAGGATCAGACAGTTACCTTCACTAGCACAGACGACTACTCCCCAGAGAATAAAGATGGAGTACAGTTGAGAGAGAAGGCTTTGCTGTGGTCTAGTCCCTAAAGAAGCTGAGACCATACCTGTTTTGTTCTCACTTCCTTGCTCAAACTGACCCCAGACCTCTTAGATGGCTCACACAGATGAAGGGGGAGAATCCAAAGCTGTTGATGTGGTCCACTTCCCTAGAGGGGATGGACTTTACAGGGGAACACAGACCTGGGACTGCCCATCAATGCAGATGGACTTTCCAGGTTTTTGCACTTAACTGATGAGGATTACCAGGGTGTAGGTTAGTTACCCATCATCTTTTGTCTGGGGGAGGAGCTATGTAGGAAAGCCATCTGTTTTGCCCTGATCACCCCTATTTTGAGACTGATACTGGTGGTTACTGGCTCTGAAAGTGCCCTGGGCTCTCCTAACCATGCCCAGAGCCACTGCTCTGTCCTTAAAAGGTATATGGTAATTGGCCTAATTACAATTGGAAATACTAGGAACTTACTGGTAGGAAAACCTGCCTGTAAGTCACTAGTATATGGTAGGGCACTTAGCTTTGGAGATGCCAGTGGACTTAATGAACTCAAGTGTGCATTGCTGTAGTGTCTGGTATCATTTTACAGCCAGCCCTGCCTTGCAGGCCGCTTTTAAACTGTGTCCAAATTTGAGTTTGGAATTAAAAGTCCTTCCAAAGTCTAAAACTACCTTTCAGTACATATATGTCACCCCAAAGGTCTGCCTTAGGTGCCCCAAGGCTAGGGTGCCTTGTTCTAAAAAGCAGGGACATTATAAAATATGTTTTATATGCCCTGATGAGGGTAAAACAGCCATAGTCATTTTCTCTATTGTAGTGCTGTTAGCTCTATTGGCTAACATGGGAAGGCCGTATTAAACTTTGATAAAGTCTAACTTTTGATTGGAAGTAGCTAACAACTTAATTCAAAGTATCAAAATAATACTTACAATAAATCCAACATCTTGATAAGGTTGGATTTATTATACCTATTGCAGGAAAGTAGTTTTAGAACTTATTATCCTTTTTACCTAAAACAGCCCTGTAGTAGCATCTTCTGATTGGGCAGCCTCTGATAACCTGAGGCAAGCTGCTTCCTGATTAGTTGTGAAGAGGACTGGGGCTGAAACAATGCAGCCATTTGGTGGGAGGAGATTTGCTTCCTGGAGAAGCCAGAGCAGGAAGGGAGCTGGGGAGATGAACTGGTCTTCAAAGGTAGAAGCACAGATGTCACAGGGCCCACGACAACCCTCTCTTCCTTGATACCCAGCCAGATGGGAGTCCCTCTAATTGGATTAGGAGAGGGCCTGGAAGGATAGTGAAGTGAAAAGTTTACCACACCTGTGGGTTAGATTAGTCAGACCTGAACTCCATGGAGAGATTTTCTCTATTTTGATTTTGGAAAAATGCATACTGGAACAAAAATAAGCCACACTTCCCAGGAAGTTGTTTAAGCAGAGGGTGACAATTTGAACACCATTTGTTGGGGTGTTCTCAGCTCTTGCCAGCATAGAATGGGGAATAAATATGTGTGATCTGCAGGAGCCCCTCAAATCCCTTCCTCAAACATCTGAAGAAGAAGGACTGCCCTGCTGGACCCATGGACTGCACAACAGAGGACTGCACTAAGAAGGACTGCACCTGCAGCCCTTTAAAGGCTTCACACAAAAAGGACTTTGCCTGTCTTCAAGGATAAGGAGTGGACTCCCTGAGCAGCAACAGGTAGAAAAGTGCTAGAAGAAACCACCTCCAACATCTACTAAGAGGACAAATCCAGCTGACCAGCTTCACCTGGATTTTCCTGGACTGATCAGGTGCACCGTGGGAGTTGGAGTCCTAGACCCCCAAGAGCAAACCATAGCTTCGCAACCCTTGGCTGGTGCTGTGAACCCTTTCTGGCCCTCAAGGAACCTTTCAGGTGAAGATCTGAAAGTTTGAGAACATTTTCCCAAATTTTGTGAAAAACTCCTAAGAAGACTGGCATCATCGAAAAGAGTCAAGGGGCGATGTTGAACCACGACTTAGCCTGACTGCTCAGGTTTGCCCCTCTGAAAGCTCCAGAGCTCCTCGCCATTGACAACAAAGACAAAGACCTCCAGGACTCACAGAGGCATCGCGCTGCAGCAGGCTGGCATCGCTGAATTGAAATCCAGATCCGAGGACCCAATCGTTCGATGTTATGAGAAAAAGCTCCAAAAAAGTGACTAAGTCAGAAGGTAAAAACTTGACCGGGCCCAACTAGTCATCATATGTGACCCACGCTCCATGGCGGTCGGCCTGAAATTATGACTTTGTCCCAGTTCAGCGTGACCAGATGTAAGCGGTTGGTGCTTTACACTTTTAGGCACTAGAAATCAAAATTTTTAAATTTAAAATTTTAAAATTAATTTCTACAGTTTCCTACATTGGACGTTTTATTTTATGATGTCATTTTAAAGATAAAAATATTCCTTATTTTTATAAATGGGTGTTGGATTTTTATTGTGTTGTGTCTTTTACTTATTTACTCTTTTGGTGATATTAAATGCTTTACACACCTGTGTTTTAAAGGACAACATGAAACAGGAAGGATATCCAGAACACAGTGATTTAATTTGAGACACAACTGCACATGATCACCCTGGCAGCTCATCTCTGGCAGAATAACTGCCTGCCCCAGAACACTCCAACAGCATTGCTGTGGTGACATTCTAATACAACGTTCCATTACAAATGGAACTACAGTAAGCCCCCAACACATCTTCCAATTAACAAACCTAAAAGAGAGATAAAATAAATTGCCCTAAAATACAGAATAGATATGAATAAATATAAATAAAAGCAATAAAATAAAATGACTAATACAATACATATTCACGTAAGTACGAGGTGAGAACAGTATTCCTAACATTGCGTACCTTTCCAACAGCTGATGAAGTGTCACTAGGTTCGGGTGAAGTAACACTGGGTTCGGATGACCCCCTTCACCAGCAGGGCCAGTATCAGTACTGGGCGATGGCACATATTTGTGCAAAGGCCAGGAATCTCCACCCGCATCTGTCTGTAACTCAGTTTGACAAGTGCCACACAGCCATCAAGCAACATAACTTGCAATGACCTCTCCTAGTGGTTTTTCCTCACATGCATCAAATGTGTCCACAGAACTCCCTTCATCATTTGTATCATGACTACACTCAATACTCCCTCTGATGAGGGCCACCTTACTTTTACTCTCCCATTTACTAATTTGCACCAAAATGGAATGATTGGACACTTTTACCACTCACGTAGCAGGGAAGAACTTGGAACCAAGTCTTTTTTTTCCCTGAGGCCTCTTAATCTTCACCACATCACCAACATGAAAAATCACCTTGTTGACATTGTGACAGGTGTCATACCTTGCCTTGGACTTCACTTGCTTCTCGCTCACCTTGCAGCACACTTAGGAATTCTCAAAAATGCTGCAGTCTTATCTCGCACCCATGTGGGAGATAAGTCATAGGACAAATGCCTCCCTCACAATAACACAAAGGGCGCAACACCTGTAGAGGCATGTGGTGTGTTACGAAAGCTCCACAGCCTATCCTAAACTGCCCTCATCACATCTGCCCCAGCCCCCAAAGCCAACTGGACAGTCTCCTTCACCATGCAGTTAACCCTTTCTACCATCCTGTTGCTTTTGGGACTATACAGAGCTACTGTGAGATTCCTAATACCATGGTCATCAATGAATTCTTGCATGGCGTTAGATTTAAACTGCACTCCATTGTCTGTGACTATCCTGGGGAAAGCCTTCCCTCTCACACAACGAGGATAAAAATCCTACCACTGCTTCCGTATTGGGTTGCTTCAATTGGAGAAATGGTCCACAACAACCAATGCATATCTTCTTCAAACTGGGAGATCATACATAGTCCCAATAGCATCCATTCCCAGTTTTTCCAATGGGTCTTTGGGATACTCAACAGGGAAGAGTGGAGTTTGATAAACTCACAGCGATTTGTCAGCTTGACTACAACTGGTTCACTGAGTGACCCATGCACTCACCTCATTGTCCATCCCAGGCCACTAATAAAAATCACATACCCTATTTTTAGTCCCAGTTCTGCCAACATGACCATGATGAGCCAGATCGATCAAGTGCTTCTTTAGACAGACTGGAGGTACAAGCCTGTTTCTACGCAACACCAACTTGCCTTCAATGGACAACTCCTCTTTAACCTTTTGAAAAGATTTAAAGTCCTCACTGACATTCACCTCAAGAGGCCAACCATACGAGATGAACCATCTTAAGGCGATCTGGCAACTGTCTTTCTCAGCGTAGTCTTGCCATTCAGACAAGAAGATAGTTTTCCTACCAATTTCCACTCTATCCACCTTACCAACCACATATTCACCTTCATCAGCTATCTCACCCACAGAACCCTGAATGGGACACCTGGAAGGAAAATCAGCTCTGGCATTCTTTGCACGTGGGATGTGTTTTCCATCAAAATTGAATTTGTGCATCCTTGAAAGCAACCTTACTAATCGGGGACTTGCTTTGCTGAAATATTTCTCTGACAATAAGAACACTAACAGTTTGTGGTCCGTGATAAGCGAGAACTTCGTCTCCATAGACAAGTTGCAAAATGTCTGGTGGCCCATACACAGGCTAACATCTCACGCACTATCCTACTATAATTGGGCTCTGCTGTGAACAGGTGCCTGGAGGCAAATGCAATTGTGCCTTCCTTGCCATAGTTTAACTGTGAGAGTATTACCCCCAACCCAACACCACTAGCATGCACAGTCATGGTAGACCTGACCACATCATTAAAAGAGGAGAGGGCAGGGGCCTCAACAATAAGGTATTTCAATGTTTTATATGCTTCCCTTTCTTCAGAGCCCCACGCAAATTGAACCTCTTTTTGCAAAATTCTCCTGAGGGGTTCCGCTTGTAAAGCAAAATTCTTAATCAATCTGGCATAATACTACCAAAGGACATTAATTGGTCTTTGTCAGTAGGTTCCGGGCTCTTATTAATTGCATCCACCAAATCTGACTTCGGTCTTATAACTAATTCTGACAAACTGTGCCCTAGGTACTCCACTTCCAGGGCCATGAAACAACACTTGTCATTTTTCACGGTTAGGCCCTGTCAACCTAATGTGCTAATCACCTTGTCCAACACTTCCAAATGCTCCCTCTCATTGCGTGTGAATATGAGTCTGCCATCCTGATATGCCAAAACTTGTTTGTTGTCTCCAACATGTTTGAACATAAGTATCTGGAAGACTGACGTGACCAATGTTCAGCCGAAGGGCAGCCTCAGGAACCTATACGCCCAAAAGGTATATTAAATGTAGTCAAAGACCTGGAATTGGAACACAAATCTATCTGGTGATAGGCCGCCCTGAGGTCAATGGTAGAAAATACCTTGGAATCACTCAACTGTACGATTATTTCCTGGATTTTGAGGAGCAGAAAACAATCCACTAATATGTTCTTGTTAAGAGACCTGAGGTCCACGCAGAGCCTCATCTTCCCATTTTTCTTTTGGGCCACCACAATTGGGGATACCTATTCCGAGGAGTCAACAGGTTCAACAACCTTGTCAGCATACAATTTGTGCAGATGATCCCTTAACTGTCCCCTGACACTCAAGGGGACATTTCTAGATCTATGCACCAACTGTACTGCATCTTTATTCAATATGATTTCATGCTTGAACCCTTTTGCCAACCCTCGGTGAGCCTGAAACAGGGCATCATGCCTCTCTAACAACTCTATCAAAGTATGAGGTAGGTGCCTGTAACTTAAAGGTGAATTGTCAGACTTATGGGGCAGCTTTACCAGATTCACAAGGGATATAGGACAATCAGTACCAAGTC
This sequence comes from Calotriton arnoldi, assembly GCA_963921515.1. Classification (NCBI taxonomy): domain Eukaryota; kingdom Metazoa; phylum Chordata; class Amphibia; order Caudata; family Salamandridae; genus Calotriton; species Calotriton arnoldi. The sequence continues at coordinate 280,014 of CAWUFW010010677.1, forward strand.
TGCGCACTATCCCAAGCACTCCCTGATCCTTCCAACCCAGGATACTGTAACCCTTGAACACCACATAGATTTTGGTGGCAATGATCCTCCCCTTAAATGTAAGAGCATCTACAAAGAACCCCATCAGATCAATACTATGACCACCAAATGCAATGGTGTGTTTATCAGGCGGCAATAGATGAATAGAATGCCACTCAGCAAGGTATAACTTGTCAGCAATTATGGTAATGGGTGACCCTGAATCTACTGTGACTTTTACCTTAGTTGTCCCTATTGAGACATCACATATGGGATCTCCACTACCTACTTTGTCTTGCATAGTCTTTACCATTTTGATAGACAAAAATTACCCTGGTGTCTAACTCTTCTGCTAAATCACTACAGGAATCCTCCCTTACCAACCCAAATTTTTGTGCACCCCTGCATACCTTAGCAAAATACCATACTTTTCTACATTTCAGGCATGACTTATTAGCTGCTGGACAACTCCTAGCATTAGGTAGATGGTTGTATGAGCCACACCTGAAGCAGGTGTTAGGACTCCCACCTGGGCTACCAACTTTCTTTACATCCTTATCTGCAGTATTTGCTTTGGCTTTGGGTGCAATTGCATGCACCTGTTCTGTTGAAACATGTACTTTGCCTTTGTTCAACTCTTTTGAAACTTGGGTCGATGTTTTAATTCCTCATGCTATTTTCAATGTTTCCTGGAGGTTGGCATTTCGACAATATGACAATTCCTGTTGAATGCGCTTATCGAAACAATTAACCACAATCTGATCCCTGAAGTAATTGTCTAGGTTGCCATCAAACTCACAGGTGCAGGCTAAAACTCTCAACTCAGCTAAAAAGGTGCCAATGGACTGTAACTGTGACTGGGCTCTTCTAAAAAAACCTATGTCTCTCCACTATGATATTGGTGTTGTCCTTGAAATGATTCCTGAGCCTACAGATGGCTTCTGCATAAATATCCATTCCGTGTCAGCAGGCCAAAGAGCTGAGAGTAAGCGATTAAAATTGAGCTGCCCTTCCACCCCCAACCAATTGTAGAGTAGGGCCAACTTCTGTCTTGCATTGAATTTGTCCCTACCAATAGCAACCAAGTAGCTATTGATGGAGCGTAAAAGTTTAATAACGGTTGCCTCTATCAATTCTCACCATCAAATGGGATTTACCTTAATAATTCTTGATGAAATCATGGAACTGGCTGAAACGAAAAACATGAGAATTTCTACTGCATCATAAAAGCATGCAGAAAGTTTTCAAAACATGGAAACTGCGAAAACGTAAATACAGAGAGAGAAAAGTTTATTTACTTATGCATGTAATCACGTGTTTGAGAAAACTAAACATAGTTAACCTAGAAAATGTGTTGCTGATGACTTCTAAATGTGACAAATGAAATTAATACTTACATAATGTAACACTTGAAATTATTAAAATGCTTAGTTTAAAAGTGCTTGATAATATGAAGATTCACAGTTTTACCTTTAGTATTGTTGATACAAAATGTGTATATCAAAAGTGACACATATATTAATTTGTTTGAAAATGAATAACATGCGAAAAATATTTTTAGTAGTACCTAATATTGACATGTAACATTTAAGGGAAGAATAATGAGTGAATTAACTAAGAAAGCTGAAATATTCATATTAATGTGTGTTTTATAATAAGTCATAACGTGGTAAAGAGTCAGCAAGTTTTCATGTAGGCCATAGATGCTTCTCTTTGATTCAGCAATATTTTCGACAGAAATGTGTCGATGCAATTGCAAACCCAGGGAGAGTGTCTGGGAACGGAAAGACATTGAACAAAGTGAATTTTCTTACTTCCGAGGAAACGTTGGAAATATAAAATTATTGCATCTGATGATTTTGCAATAGGATTACTTAATGCTTCCAAATTTCTTAGTGAGGTATTGATCACACCATAAGCAGCCCACTGTGGACAACCAATGGAAACCATATGGAGTTATTCAAAGGATACTTTGTGGGCATAAACTGGAAACTTTTGGAAGTATAATTGCCCCCTGGAGGAGGAGACAGGGGCTGGATGTCATTTTCAATTTCCCTGCCTGGCATGCTGTCGGACTGAACTCTGATTTTCCTTTCTATGCCAAACCCATATGAACGGAACTTTCCAAACTGACTCAAACCTGTACTTTGCCGGCTGGTAAAGTGTACAGGTATAACTCTTCGGTTGAAGAGTTTATGGACTCTTTTCTGCGATTCATTGAGCTTCAACTCTGCATATTTGGTTTGTATAACCTAAATGCTGAAACTTGATTTTTCCCTATGTTATTTCTCTCTTTCACTTCTTTCCCTAGGTAACCAGCAATTGTTTTCCTTGTTAAATCTGTATGACATTGTGTGACTCAATGTACTAAATCATTTTTATTAAATCTGATTATAAAATGTGATTTATGTTCTTGACCATTCAAATTGAGGCTTAGATAAATGGTTTACATGAGCAAATATATCGTATTTGAGTAATGTTTGGTGTGAACCTTCTTGTCGTAAGTCTTATCATTAATAGTGTCTAAAGTAATGGTTGTTTGTTGTTAGCATGAATTTGGCATTTTCTTATTCCAGGTCCTCCTAAGGAATTGCCTCACGTTCTCCGACAATCCAAGTCCATGTTAGCTCACATAAAAGATCCATTTGAGGACCAATGGTAGTTAGTGATATGTAATGGGCCCAGAGAGGAAATAATCGTATTGAAAAATATGTGATGTGAGTAGAAGATAACATTTTTGCCCAGCTTTCCGCTGCATCACTATCAACATTTTTAAACCACTGAAGCCATTTGTATTTTTGGATACCAGGTTCAGGTAAAAATGGTGGCAGGATATTAGCATTTTGCATATTGGTGTCGGCAGAAAACTACGTTGAAAATGCAATGCTTAAAATTAAAGCACCAGTAAAATCAGAAGAAGAACCACAACGATCCATTATGCCAAAATACCCACACCCTACTCAGCACAAATAAAAAGACATGAAAATTGTGATATATTTGTCCACGGTGTAGAACCGGAAATGAGGATCAACAAGTCTGTCGCCTCAGAAATCCAAACATAGCTTCCACTGCGCAGACACAAGGAAATGAGAAGCAAAGTGTATAGAACAGGCAAGTGAATGACCAGGCGTGCCTTTTGCTGCAATTTTAAAAGTATCAGCTGTGCTGAAGGCAAGCCAATGATGCTTGAACGTTGTGCAGACTACAGGCATATGGAAAACAAGGCGTGCCTGTCACAGTGAATATAACAGACAATTGAAGGACCAGGTGTGCCTATTGCCGCAATATTAAATTTGACAGCTGTAAACAGGTAAAAGTAGGCATGCCTGTTGACCAACAGATTCTAACGAGCTCTTTGCACAAAGTATGGCCACCAGCATCCAGACATCATGTGTAGGGTACACAGTGATGCCGCTCCAAGACCCTTGCTGCCCACACAATAGAGAAGACAGCTGCAGAAAAGGTGAATAATGGGGCTTCCGCAAACACCACCTGCACTGGTAGGAGCCAACAGTAAGTAGAACTGCCACACCAGCAGCACGCTTGTGGCTCAGACAGACCTTAATGCTTCCTATAAGGTCACCTCACGCATAGGCCTGGGGCCCCCCCAACTGCCGCACAGACAGGCAAAACCCAACAATAGTACCGCACTGCTCACAGAAATGCTGCACTTGCCTGAAAATAGTCCCACACTGCTCCATACCACGGCTGTGGTAAATAAATGCAGAACTTTTCACTTGCCTTGAACTTAATGAAAACTGACAAATTGTTGTACAGGTGCTATTCAGGGCTCAAACCATCTCGAGTCACTCATCGCCAAAAGAGTGTTGCAAAGAATAGCATAAAACAGGAAGGATATCCAGAACTCTGTGGTTTAATTTGAGACACAACAGCACACGATCACCCTGGCAGCTCATCTCTGGCAGATTAATTGTCTGCCCCAGAACGCTCCACCAGGAATGCTGTGGCAACATTCAAATACAAGGTTCAATTACAAATGAAACTACAGTAAGCCCACAACAATCTGTCTCCTAAGTTAAGCCTGACTCCTCGTCAGCCAAGCTACCAAGGGTTGAGCAAGAATTAACTTATTGAGACTTGACTAGACTCTATTTGTGATTGTGGTGTTATTACTGGCTGTAGGTACCTACCTGCACTTACCAATAAACTACCTTCCAACAAGTAGTCACCTCCATAGATAGAGATTCCTTGTGTTTTTCTGACCTAGTGCTATTTTCTGCTCCCATTTCCATTCCCAATATGGTTTTCTGAAATTCACAAGAGGTATTACCCAGTGATGCCGCTGAAATCATAGATGAGTACATCAAAGCAACATATTTGGGCATAGTTGATGTTAAGTTTGAAACTAGGGGTCTCCTAGTGCCACTCCCTTCCAGCAGCCTCTTGTGAGTATTAAGTAAGTCTGTCGATGGGAGTTTCCCTTTTTAGTTGTCTGTAAGGAGTTTTGCTCCCTTTAAATATTTGGCTAACTAAACAGGCATAATAAATATATTAACCCCTTGCCACGAAGCCTGTGGCACCAATGGTTTCACACTAGTGACTATATCTCAACTCTAGAGTTTAACTTATTAAATACTCTAAGTGCACTTATTAAACAGAATAATTAGGCCAAACTATGTGAAGACTCCGTGAGGTGTTTGTAAATGTCAGTGTTGCAAACCCCCCCTGTTAGACCTGGCATCATTGGCGCGGGTCTCCCTTCCTCTTTTCGCTTCTTACCTTTTATGTTGGCTGGATTTAGATGCTCTGGGCGCTGTGCCACTGCCAATCAGTGACACAGCGCGAATGCTCCCTGTGTAAAGATAACTGTATGAATTGGGATAATCATAATTGGCTTGTTTGGTTTACCTGTCAGTCCCTAGTATCAGTGCACTGTGTGTGCCCAGGGCTGGTAGAACAAATACTGCTGGTGGGCCGGCAGCGCTGTTTGCGCTACCCACCGAAGCAGCTTTTAAAGTATGTCTGTGTAGCATGTTCTAATAGCGAGTTACCCTCCATTTCACTGTTTACTATTGTGAGGCTATCCGTTCTCATAGGCCAGAATGGGCAGGCTGAGTATTACATGCCCTAATCCTACCTACCCCCAGGAACCTGATAGGAACGTTGAATTTGATATGTTTAAGCTCAGGACATTGAGATACATCTTTTAGTAAGGATTATTCGCGTAGCCCATGTTCGAAAATACCTCTGCTAGAAACGAGGTATTTTCTGGCCTCAGCTTTCCTGCAGGCTTTGCTAGCGTGTGTATTGGCCGTCTGGTTTTGGAGCAGCAGGGCCAGCTGGGTCAGACCTGGCTGGAGAGAGAGATCGGCATTTAGAGTATGGAGAGGGGTGACTCTTTGATCTGAGCAGGGCCGTGCCTGGCAAGGTGAATGATGGCTCCACCTCCCACTGGGTGTCTGATACCAGACCCCCAGATTCTCAAAGGGCAGGATGTCGCCTCGTAAACCAAGTGCTCCCCGACCCCACCGAACTGGTTCTGGCTGGATGCAGTGATTTGTGACTGCAGAGAACAAAGACTTTTTAGGTATAAAACGCTGCGCTGAAACCTGTTTCAAGTGTGTTCCTTCTGGATGTCAAGACGAAACTCTGTCCGAGCGGACAGAGGAAAGGACTTTGAAACTTTCACCAAGCTTGCTGAAGAAACTACCCAAGGGCCTGAATTGAGAGCGCCTCCTGCTGAAGTCTCAGGGACATTAGACCTCACCCCGTCAGCCGCCAAATTCCTTTGCTAGGAATTCTACTTGCAGGTGAGGCCTCCGTCGAGTAATCCGGAACCTCTAGTCCTACTGTGAGGAACGCGGACTGGTAACCCTTGTGAACTCTGTGTGTGGGCCGCCGCAGCTAAGAGAGAGCTGCCGCCGCTGAGTGCCCACCTTAATTTGAATCTTCAGAACCTTTGCTGAAACTGTGTGGGCCGCCGCAGCTAAGAGAGAGCTGCCGCCGCTGAGTGCCCGCCTTATTTTGAATCCTCAGAACCTTCGCTGAAACTGTGTGGGCCGCCGCAGCTAAGAGAGAGCTGCCACCGCTGAGTGCCCGCCTTATTTTGAATCCTCAGAACCGTTGCTGAAACTGTGTGGGCCGCCGCAGCTAAGAGAGAGCTGCCGCCGCTGGATGCCCGCACTTGTGTTAGTTGTGCAACACCGTGGATTGTCCTTTGAGCCGCCGCAGCTAAGAGAGAGCTGCCGCCGCTGAGTGCTCGCACCCTTGCTAACTTTGCATCATCGTGATTTGTCCTGTGAGCCACCGCAGCTAAGAGAGAGCTGCCGCCGCTGAGTGCTCGCACCCTTGCTAACTTTGCATCATCGTGATTTGTCCTGTGAGCTGCCGCAGCTAAGAGAGAGCTGCCGCCGCTGAGTGCTCGCACCCTTGCTAACTTTGCATCATCGTGAATGTCCTGTGAGCCGCTGCAGCTAAGAGAGAGCTGTTGCCGCTGAGTGCTCGACTCCTTGATAACTTTGCATCATCGTGATTTGTCCTGTGAGCCGCTGCAGCTAAGAGAGAGCTGCTGCCGCGGAGTGCTCGCACCTTTGCTAACTTTGCATCACCGAGATTTGTCCTGTGAGCCGCCGTAGCCAAGCGAGGGCTGCCGCCGCTGAGTGCTCGCACCTTTGCTAACTTTGCATCATCGTGATTTGTCCTGTGAGCCGCCGCAGCTAAGAGAGAGCTGCTGCCGCGGAGTGCTTGCACCTTTGCTAACTTTGCATCATTGGGATTTGTCCTGTGGCCCGCCGCAGCTAAGAGAGAGCTGCTGCCGCTGAGTGCCCCTGTCTTTGTCAACCTTGCACCATCGTGAATCGTCCTGTGGGCCGCCGCAGCTAGGAGAGCGCTGCTGCCATCGCGAGCCCACCACGGAGCTGCACGATGAGAGTCATCGCCACCACCAGCCCGGGCCGCCGCAGCCGCGTGCTGCTGCCACTGGGAGCCCGCCTGTCCCCGAGTGCCCAAATCGTTGTGAGTGCACTTTGCGGACCACTGCCATCAAAAACTGTGGTCACTGGGAGTCCGCCTGTCACCGTCTCCGCTTCTTCGAGAAGCTACGTGCTGTGTCCCCGTCCAACGGCAGGTATCTGGTGCGCAACGGGTCGCGTAGACCCAGGCCTTGAACTCAGTCCGTGCCACGTTCTGGCGAATACGTATTGCCTTTTTAAGTCCCTACTGATTTACGTGCATTGTGACTGGTTAAAACGCTTTTGAGAGTCACGTACTAAACCTTAGATAAAGATACTATTTTTTTCTATACCTACTTGAGTTGTGTCCTTTTGAGGTGTCGTTACTGCCTTATTGTGCATGGTCTTAAATGCTTCACACACTGCCTCTGAGATAGGCCTAACTGCTAGTGCTACGTTACCACAGGGTTGAGCAGGGGTTATCAAAGGGGGTAGCCCACTTGCCCTGACTTAGGAAGAAGGGTCCCTATTTGGACATTGGTGCCAGCCATGGCCAACTAGGGACCCCCATTTCTAACATTGGCGGTCAGCGGTGAGGATCAGGTCTTGCATTTATGATCCACGTACAATAACTGGTAGACACCACTAGTGAGTACAGACCAAAGCGCAGATACGCGCTGATTTTTTTTTTCTCCAAATTTTTTTTAGTTGGTTGTTTTAGTATTGAATTGTTAATCGCAGCCATGAGTACTGCTAATATGGGAAGGCCAACATCCAATGCTTCGGAGGATCTCGCCTTTGAGGAGGAAAGATTAGATACCTATACTGCCAAACAGCTGAAGTCATTTTGTAGGCAATTCGCAGTCCCCGTGATAGGTCTCTCTAGGAAGGAGGAGTACCACAAGGCGTTGAAGGCCTGGTGGGAAGCGAGAAAGTCCGCTGGGGATGAGGAAGAGAATGCTGGAGGGCATCAGGATGATGCAGTAGAGGGGGGGAGATAGAACACCCTCCAATCCAGATACTAGTGTATCCCAAAGGAGCCTGACCCCAGAAGAGCTGGAGGACAGGGAGAGAGATAGGAGGCATAGTTTGGAGATGGCTAAATTGGAAGGTCAGAAGGACCTTGAGAGTAAGAAGTTAGACATTGAGAAGAATCGATTGTCATTTGAACTTGAGAAAATGAGAATGGAACATGAGAGAATGTTGAGGGAGATAGAGATCAGGGCAAGGAGTGTCCTGGTCTCCCCCTCTGGTGGCAGCATACCTTTAGTAACTCCTGAGAGTAGAGTTTATATTCCTAAGGATGTCATTAAGGATTTTCACAAGAGTGAGGATATTGGGCAATGGTTTGCCGCATATGAGATAGCAATGGTGTCCCACCGGGTCCCTGAGCAGGATTGGGGAGCGGGATTGTGGGGGCGCTTTGTGAGTGATGGTAGGGATATCCTGTTGGACCTGCCTGAGGAGAGCAGGATGGTGTATGCCCATATGAAAGAAGCTTTTATGACCCGTTATGGTTTGACCCCGGAAATGTACAGGCAGAGGTTTAGGACCTGTAAGAAGTTAAAGGGTACCACGTGGGTTCAATATGTGTCTTTTTTCTGCAGAGCAATGGATCGCTGGGTAAAAGGTAGCAAAGTGGAAACTTTCGAGCAATTGTATGATTTGTTTGTGTTGGAGCATTTGTCCAGTAACTGTTTTCCAGAGCTACGCCAGCACCTGATTGATAGCAAGCTGACTAACCCTAGGAAGCTTGCTGAGGAGGCGGACCGCTGGGTGAGCACCCGGGTCCGCAAAGGTTTTGTGGGAGACTTCGCCAGAGGTGGGCAGGGCCCCAGCAGAAAAGTGGGGGGACAAGGGTAAACAGAGGGCGTTCCAGAGAGGGCCCCAAAGTAATTCCCAAGGGAACCAAGCAGTGGTGTCCCAGCCTCCCCCTGAGAAGAAGCCAGTGTCCCCGACAGGTAGGCCTGTTCATAGGGGGCCCCTTACTTGTTTCAAGTGTGGTCAAGTGGGCCACCGGTATTATGATCCCCAGTGTCCCCAGAGGGACCCCAATGCATCCCCTCGTGCACCACCCCGTGCACCATCCCACCAGATTGCCAGTGTAGCCCTGGGGGTGAGGAAATGGAGGTCCAAGGTGGGTGGGATCCCGTAGAGTTAACCCTTGTCTCGCTAGGGGACTTCGAGAAGGTCCCTAACCCCACACTGCCGACCAACACTCAGAAGTACCGGCAGTGGGTGACCATCAATGGCCATAGGGTGGAGGCTCTCAGGGACACCGGAGCTAGTGTGACTGCTGTCAGCTCCCGGTTGGTTTCCAAAGAGCAAGTTGTCCCCCATGCATTCTGCCCCGTAGTGTCAGCAGACAACTCAGAGAGCCAGTGTGAAGTGGCTCAGGTTCCCTTCGAGAGGGGGGTCACAGGAACTCTTCAAGTGGCTGTGAGGGCCGCCATGCCTGTAGACTGTCTGTTGGGCAACGATCTGGAGAACTCCCCGTGGGCTACGGTGGAGAGAAAGTCTCATTTGGAAATGTTGGGTTTGCCTGAGTGGGCGTGTGTGACCACTCGGTCCATGACAGCTCAGAAGGATGTTCAGGAGGGTCTGGAGCCTGAAAGTATAGCCCAGGCCCCTGCCTCAAAGAGAAGGGGTAGGGGGCGCGGGAAACCGGCCCCCGTGGTTCCCACGGTCCCGGAGGGAGCAGACCTTGAGGGGGATGCCCTGGAACCTACAGGGGAACAAGTGGCCGAACTGGGGGACCTACCGGAGCTAACCCATTGGCAGCAGGAAGGGGGGCCATCCAGGGAGGAATTTTGCGAGCAGCTGAGAACCTGCCCTTCTCTTGAGGGGGTGCGGTGACAGGCCGCCGCCCAGGCAGTAGGTGACCAGACAGGGTCACATTGGATCTATTGGGAGAACGACCTCCTTTACAGCGAGCCTAAGGTTGCTGAGCCTGGGTCAGCCCGTGTACCGGTGGTACCCCAGCGCTTCAGGACCTTCCTACTGGGGTTGGCTCATGATGTGCCACTGGCCAGACATCTGGGGCAGACCAAGACCTTTGAGAGGCTGGTCACCCACTTCTATTGGCCCCAGATGCGCAGGAGCTCAGATGCTCACTGCAGGATGTGTGAGACTTGCCAGGCAAGTGGGAAGAGTGGGGGGAAGATTAAGGCCCCACTACAGCCCTTTCCCATGGTGAGCACCCCATTCGAGAGAGTGGGCATTGATATTGTGGGGCCTCTGGATCCAAAGACAGCCATGGGCAACAACATCCTGGTCTTGGTGGACCATGCCACCCTGTACCCTGAGGCCATCCCGCTCAGGACTGTGACGGCCCCCGTGGTGGGACGGGCACTGATGGGGATTTTCTCCCATGTGGGATTCCCCAGAGAGGTGGTGTCTGATAGGGGAACTAACTTCATCTCCAAGTACATGAAGTCTCTGTGGGAGGAGTGTGGGGTAACGTATAAGTTCACCACTCCTTACCACCCCCAGGGTAATGGGCTGGTTGAGAGATTCAACCGGACCCTTAAGGGCATGATTATGGGCCTAGGCGAGCCCATGAGGTATAAGTGGGATGTCCTCTTGCCATGCCTGTTGTTTGCTTACCGTGAGGTGCCACAGAAGTCCTTAGGGTTCAGTCCCTTTGAGCTGCTCTATGGTCACCCGGTAAGAGGGCCTCTGAGTCTGGTCAAAGAAGGCTGGGAGCAATCTCCCAGGAAACCTCCCCAGGATGTGTTTAGTTACATGCTGGCCTTCAGGAACCAGACTCTGCATTTCAGGAAACTTGCTGAGGCAAACCTGGAAACCAGCCAGGAAGAGATGAAACGCTGGCACAATCAGAATGCCACTCTGATCGAGTTTCAGCCTGGACAGAAGGTTTGGGTCATGGCCCCGGTGGAGCCCTGTGCGCTCCAGGATAGGTGGACCGGCCCCTTTGAGGTGGTGGATCGCAAGAATCCTGTTACCTACGTGGTGGACTTGCAGTCTCCCAGGAACCCCTGCATGTTAACCACCTGAAGCCCCACTTTGAGAGGTCTGAAGTGGGCATGCTTCTGGCCACAGATGCTGGGATGGAGGAGGAGAGCGAGCCCCTTCCTGACCTCCTGTGTGCAGGGGAGCGAGATGGGTCAGTGGAGGGTGTGGTCCTCTCCACCACACTGACCCCTGAGCAGCAGGGTGATTGTCGCCAACTGTTGGGGCAATTCAGTGATCTGTTCTCCCTGGTACCTATTGTCACTGATTGGTGTGTCCATGACGTGGACACCGGGGACAGTCCACCCATTAAGCACAAGGCTTACCGAGTGACTGACCGGGTAAGGGCCTACATTAAGGATAAGGTTACCAAAATGTTTGCCCTTGGGGTGATTGAGTCCTCTAGCAGCCCTTGGTCCAGCCCAGTGGTCCTGGTACCAAATGCTGCAGCGCCTGGTACCACCCCAGAACTTTGGTTCTGCGTGGACTATCGGGCCTCAATTCAGTCACGAAGACTGACACACACCCCATCCCCAGAGCTTATGAGCTCATAGATCGGTTAGGGACTGCAAAATACCTCAGCACATTTGATTTGAAGTCTGGGTATTGGCAGATCGCCTTGACCGAGGGAGCAAAGGAGAGGTCAGCCTTCTCCACACCCGATGGGCACTACCAGTTCTGGGTGATGCCCTTTGGAATGAATAATGCCCCTGCCACCTTTCAGAGGCTGGTCAACAGGGTGTTGGTTGGGCTGGAAGACTTCAGTGCCGCCTACCTGGATGACATTGCGGTGTTTAGCTCCTCTTGGGAGGACCACCTGCGCCACCTCTGGGAGGTATTGATGGCACTGCGGAAGGCAGGCCTCACAATCAAAGCCAGTAAGTGCCAGATTGGGCAGGGTTCTGTAGTGTATTTGGGGCACCAGGTGGGGAGCGGCCAGGTGGCGCCCCTTCAGCCCAAAATTGAAACTATCCTGGCGTGGGAACCCCCAAGACTCAGACGCAGGTGAGAGCCTTCTTAGGACTCACGGGGTACTACTGGAGGTTTGTCAAGGGATATGGCAACATTATTGCCCCCTTGACTGAGCTGACTTCTAAGAAGCAGCCAAAGAAGGTAAACTGGACTGACACCTGTCAGAACGCTTTTGACGCCCTGAAGACTGCCCTGTGCACCGCCCCCGTGCTTCAGGTGCCCGACTTTTCAAAGGAATTTGTTGTCCAGACAGACGCCTCAGAGCATGGTATAGGGGCTGTTCTGTCACAGATCAATGAGGAGGGACTAGACCAACCAGTAGCCTTCCTAAGCAGGAGGTTACTTCCCCGGGAACAGAGGTGGAGTGCAATTGAGCGTGAGGCATTTGCTGTGGTCTGGGCGCTGAAGAAGCTGAGACCATATCTGTTTGGGACTCACTTCCGGGTTCAGACAGACCACAGGCCCCTTAGATGGTTGATGCATATGAGGGGTGAGAATCCCAAGTTGTTAAGGTGGTCCATTTCCCTACAGGGTGTGGATTTCACGGTGGAGCACCGCCCTGGTACAGAACACGCCAATGCTGACGGTCTGTCCAGGTTTTTCCACCTTAGTGATGAGAACTCCCAAGGGAATGGTTAGTTCTCCCCACATTTCAGCTGGAGGGGACGTGTGTTAGACCTGGCATCATTGGCGGGGGTCTCCCTTCCTCTTTTCGCTTCTTACCTTTTATGTTGGCTGGATTTAGATGCTCTGGGCGCTGTGCCACTGCCAATCAGTGACACAGCGTGAATGCTCCCTGTGTAAAGATAACTGTATGAATTGGGATATTCATAATTGGCTCGTTTGGTTTACCTGTCAGTCCCTAGTATCAGTGCACTGTGTGTGCCCAGGGCTGGTAGACCAAATACTGCTGGTGGGCCGGCAGCGCTGATTTGCGCTACCCACCGAAGCAGCTTTTAACGTATGTCTATGTAGCATGTTCTAATAGCGAGTTACCCTCCATTTCACTGTTTACTATTGTGAGGCTATCCATTCTCATAGGCCAGAATGGGCAGGCTGAGTATTACATGCCCTAATCCTACCTGCCCCCAGGAACCTGATAGGAACGTCAAATTTGATATGTTTAAACTCAGGACATTGAGATACATCTTTTAGTAAGGATTATTTGCGTAGCCCATGTTCGAAAATACCTCTGCTAGAAATGAGGTATTTTCTGGCCTCAGCTTTCCTGTACGCTTTGCTAACGTGTGTATTGGCCGTCTGGTTTTGGAGCAGGAGGGCCAGCTGGGTCAGACCTGGCTGGAGAGAGAGATCGGCATTTAGAGTATGGAGAGGGGTAACTCTTTGATCTGAGCAGGGCCGTGCCTGGCAAGGTAAATGATGGCTCCACCTCCCACTGGGCGTCTGATAGCAAACCCCCAGATTCTCAAAGGGCAGGATGTCGCCTCGTAAACCAAGTGCTCCCCGACCCCACCGAACTGGTTCTGGCTGGATGCAGTGATTTGTGACTGCAGAGAACAAAGACTTTTTAGGTATAAAATGCTGCGCTGAAACCTGTTTCAAGTGTGTTCCTTCTGGATGTCAAGACGAAACTCTGTCCGAGCGGACAGAGGAAAGGACTTTGAAACTTTCACCAAGCTTGCTGAAGAAACTACCCAAGGGCCTGAATTGAGAGCGCCTCCTGCTGAAGTCTCAGGGACATTAGACTTCACCCCGTCAGCCGCCCGAATTCCTTTGCTAGGAATTCTACTTGCAGGTGAGGCCTCCGTCGAGTAATCCGGAACCTCTAGTCCTACTGTGAGGAATGCGGACTGGTAACCCTTGTGAACTCTGTGTGTGGGCCGCCGCAGCTAAGAGAGAGCTGCCGCCGCTGAGTGCCCGCCTTAATTTGAATGCTCAGAACCTTTGCTGAAACTGTGTGGGCCGCCGCAGCTAAGAGAGAGCTGTCGCCGCTGAGTGCCCGCCTTATTTTGAATGCTCAGAACCTTTGCTGAAACTGTGTGGGCTGCCGCAGCTAAGAGAGAGCTGCCGCCGCTGAGTGCCCGCCTTATTTTGAATCCTCAGAACCTTCGCTGAAACCCTGTGGGCCGCCGCAGCTAAGAGAGCTGCCGCCGCTGGATGCCCGCACTTGTGTTAGTTGTGCAACACCGTGGATTGTCCTTTGAGCCGCCGCAGCTAAGAGAGAGCTGCCGCCGCTGAGTGCTCGCACCCTTGCTAACTTTGCATCATCGTGATTTGTCCTGTGAGCCACCACAGCTAAGAGAGAGCTGCCGCTGCTGAGTGCTCGCACCCTTGCTAACTTTGCATCATCGTGATTTGTCCTGTGAGCCGCCGCAGCTAAGAGAGAGCTGCCACCGCTGAGTGCTCGCACCCTTGCTAACTTTGCATCATCGTGATTTGTCCTGTGAGCCGCCGCAGCTAAGAGAGAGCTGCCGCCGCTGAGTGCTCGCCCCCTTGCTAACTTTGCATCATCGTGATTTGTCCTGTGAGCCGCCGCAGCCAAGAGAGGGCTGCCGCCGCTGAGTGCTCGCACCTTTGCTAACTTTGCATCATCGTGATTTGTCCTGTGAGCCGCCACAGCTAAGAGAGAGCTGCTGCCGTGGAGTGCTCGCACCTTTGCTAACTTTGCATCATTGGGATTTGTCCTGTGGCCCGCCGCAGCTAAGAGAGAGCTGCTGCCGCTGAGTGCCCACGTCTTTGTCAACCTTGCACCATCGTGAATCGTCCCGTGGGCCGCTGCAGCTAGGAGAGCGCTGCTGCCGCCGCAAGCCCACCACGGAGCTGCACGATGAGAGTCATCGCCACCACCAGCCAGGCCCCCGCAGCCGCGTGCTGCTGCCGCTGGGAGCCCGCCTGTCCCCGAGTGCCCAAATCGTTGTGAGTGCACTTTGCGGACCACTGCCATCGAGAACTGTGGTTGCTGGGAGTCCGCCTGTCACCGTCTCCGCTTCTTCGAGAAGCTACGTGCTGTGTCCCCGTCCAACGGCAGGTATCTGGTGCGCAACGGGTCGCGTAGACCCAGGCCTTGAACTCAGTCCGTGGCACGTTCTGGCGAATACGTATTGCCTTTTTAAGTCCCTACTGATTTACGTGCACTGTGACTGGTTAAAAACGCTTTTGAGAGTCTCGTACTAAACCTTAGATAAAGATACTATTTTTTTCTATACCTACTTGAGTTGTGTCCTTTTGTGGTGTCGTTACTGCCTTATTGTGCATGGTCATAAATGCTTCACACACTGCCTCTGAGATAGGCATAACTGCTTGTGCTACATTACCACAGGGTTGAGCAGGGGTTATCAAAGGGGGTAGCCCACTTGCCCTGACTTAGGAAGAAGGGTCCCTATTTGGACATTGGCGCCAGCCATGGCCAACTAGAGACCCCCATTTCTAACACCCGCCAAGAAAGTTGCACTGCAGACACAACCTCACTGACCTACAAGAATCAGGGTGGTAGCACTCTGGATGCCTAATTTAAATGGCACCATGAATGCCCCCCACCTTACGCATGGCTTTGGCCTTTTTATGAATCCTCTGTGAGGCGTGTCTTAACACACTAATCCTGTCATCATCCATCCATTGGTAAGTGCCAGGCAGGCATACTTAGCATTTGATGGAAGCTTCTTGTTCCCTGTTTGCATTTTCATGAGCCTTCACTGGCATCAAGGCAGAGTCGAGAAAGAGGAGGGCGGAACCACAGCAGGAACCAGAACTCAGACCACACACAAATTTAGTGGCATTTCTTGCGTTCCAACACCAAGTGTGGTGCTCCTTTCCATAGTTCCTTCATTTGATAGAATGACGTGTTAAGAGTTAGTGAATAGTAGAAAAAAATAACAGTTCTTGGATGAAAAAGCCTGATGGCATAAAAAGCCTCCCAGGAGTAGAAACGTAGAATCTGCAAAAGACACAGGGTTCAAGGAATGGGGAGAAAGGGATTAGATCAGGGAGAGTAACAGGGAGAAAACTAGAAATATTTCTAAGAACATGGAACTGTAAAAGAACTCCAACTGTGTTGCAACACAGTATGTGTCACAAAATGGCTCCTTTTAAATGATCCATGCGTGAACAGGAAGTTGTGCCATGTTGGAATGGTCTATTCGGGAGACAGAGCCGGGGTAGGTGAAGGGCTACTCACCACGCCACCACTAGTCGTGAGTGAGCGATTTGCTCTGAAAGCATTCCCGTCAGCTCGAGACCCACAACCTATTGGGCCGCACAAAAATTACAAGAAGAAAAAAACCTTGTAAACCACAGCACAGCTGGTTACTCGATCAACCTGTACGATTGGAAGGACTAGCCTTGCAGTAGTGTAATATAATTAGAAAAATAATCCTTCTCGGTCCTGATGAATTGCCAAGAGACCCCTTAGGGGCTGGATGAGGCAAGAAACATGTTGACCAAATGTTATAGCACGCAAGCTCTATAGGACCATTATATCCCATAGGAGCTACACTGTTTTTATTTGGGTTAGAGAGCTGCATCAATAAAGTTTAATAAACAGAGCATCTCAGAACCTATTTTAAATCACCTCTATCACTTCACTACACTACTTACCAACGCCCACACACCCTCACTCACCTAACAACTTTGTCAAAAAAGAACTCTGCCAAAGAGCCCCCTAAGGAGCACGCCCAAATGATGAAGCATGACACCTCTCGGGTGAGTGAGGGCACTTCCTCCAATACGAGAATATTCTACTGACCTGATTACCCCTCCCTCCCTCAGGAACGCCACACCACTATATTTAACTATTCCAAAGAACACCTTGGAATCATCCACCTTAAATTGGGACAGGAAGTGACCTATCCCGACCTGAAGAAGTGATTCCGATAAAGGGATTCCAGAAACTTTCTGCTCCATTTTGCTAGAAGAAGCTGCTGCACTCGAAGAGCTTGGCCAGAGACTGAGGTCTTGTGGACATCTGACTAAAAGATAAGTAGCGCATATCTCTCTGCCTCATTGGTTGGAGCAGCATTGGAAGTCGGCGCGGTGGTTTCACTGCTTGCCATGGCACAACACTACTTCATATTTACAAATTTTGCAATGGTTTGTTAAAAACAGATGTCATCAGAATCATGTTAGCAATGAAAGACTATTTTATATCAACCTTTAGAAACTGAAGACTAACATGGATATTCTGATCTAGTTTAAATTCACCTTTTAACTTTTCAAATATCATCTATTGTTGGTGATTTTTCAGGCTCCAGAAGAACAAAGTGCTTAGAAATTATTGATAATTGTGACTTTGTTTTTCAGTGAAGAAACTAATTCAGTCATACTGAGGAAGTCTTGACTGAGCCTTCCACAACCTCTGCACGTGGATAATGATTTTGAGTACATAACTGGAAAGGGATTACTCTTTGAACTTGTTAATTTTCTGATTGATGCATTTGATTAACATATTACTGTTGCTTACACCACAAGGTCCACATTACCAAAATTGACTGTAAGTTGGTTTATTGAACAGGTCAATGCACTCATTAGCTCAGTGCATAAAGGTCCTCCCTGTGCCTGCTTGCAAAATCTTCAATTCCCTAAACACAAACCATCCCCTACATATAGATAGACATTGTGAGCTTCTGTGCAGATATCTGCACAGCACACACTCAATGAACAAAGAACAATGGAATGCCCTGCCGTAGCTGTCTGTCATGGTTCTTGCTCATCCACTGCAGAGAGGCGCTGTCTTTGACATTGCCCACCTTGTGGTGGTCCTCTGGTGTCCTCTGAAACCCTGTGGTACAAGTGGCTTATGTGAACACCAGATAGCCGGACCCAAATAATACAGCTAGACTGTATACATGTTCACATCAGCCTTCCTTTGGACCAAGATCGGCCAATGAAGGGGTCCTAGTCAGTCTCTGCTAAAGCACAACCCTGTATGTGGGAGACCCCAGATAATCCCTGCATGTTAATGTGGGTCTCAGTCACCTGCAGGGTGCACTAAACATCTGTTCTATAGAATCTGGCACTCTTTCGAAGTGTCTCTCATTTGTGTGCTTGCCCATGTTCGTGCTTTTTAAATAGGGAGCATGTACACATACAAAGGAGAATCCTTCTTTCTGTGGAGATATCCAATAATGTGTGAATGTGCACTCACTGTGGGCATACATTTGACTTTAGAGAACGGGCCAAGAGCTGTGCAATGATTTCCGGCTCTAGAGGCTATATACCATTTTGCCTGATTCCCCATACACTGAAAAATTGCTTGGAAGGGGCACTGTAACACTCTCTATAATGCCAAACTGTACCCACTGCAGGATATAAAAGACCATCTGCCAAGAAAGCAGGAGCCGTCTTTCATCCCTGCTCAATGAACGTATGTTTTCTCTGTCCTTGAGCACCAGATGCATTGATTTTACTTTGGGCCTTCTAAAGTCATATACTAGCTTGGACAGCACATAAAGTGACAGATGGGGAGGGTGGAATAATCTTAGCCACTGATACCTACTCTGGGCCGCATTGCAGTCCATTGTATTGAGCTCATCTGTGCCAAACAGGGAGACATATGGGAACCAGTCTAGGCCCCACTGCCCAAGAGACAGTCCACATCTAACCTCACGGCCGCTCCTCACTGACCAAGAGCACGTGCGACACCAGACCCGTTTCAGCTTTGTTGGGGCTCATCAGTGAGTCACATCCTGAGTCAGGATGAGCGCTGGACCTACTTTAATGTGTACCTCTTCTATACAAGAAGGGTCCTTTATCAATCACAAAAATCAATGATAGAATGCTTGAATTAATCTCAGTCAATATAATTAAACTGGATTGCATTCCCTATTTTATTTCATCTGTGCAAATACACACACGGACCATTCCTATGCAAGTTTTAGTCTTGGCCCAACCTCAAAAATGACGTCTAAACATAACTGTCAGGCCAGACCCACTCTCATAAAACATCATGAAACAAAATGTTATCCGTTTTGTGATTCATTTATATCTTTGAATTGCGAGTACTGCCAGCTATGCACGAGTTCACCTTTTTGAAGACCTTGAAAATAAATATTGAAAATTAATGCACGGCTTGCGCATAAAAACCTGGCCTGTATGTCACCACATAACCCTCGGGTTATGAATCAAATTGCTAAAAACTGTGAAAACTTATCCATGAAAAATACTATTCTGATCTCGGTTTCCAAAAGATCAAACGTCATGTTTGTGGTCGATGGCGATAAGTGGAGAATAATATTCCACTGAGAAATTAAACAAATTGTTCTCAGCAATGACTGGATTGTGTAGAGTCATGCGTACAGTTTCTAAACAGTGTGTATTTCTGTCTCTGGCTGTCTATGATTCATAATTAACACATTACACATAGGAGCCAAGAGATATCACATGAATTATAAATAATTCTAGTCCGGGATAATCTTCTGTAAAAATATGCTACGCCAAGCATAATCAACGAATTCACGATCAAGCACAAATATATACAAATTAGCGATACGTCTTTAGTTGCAAATGTGTAGAGCAAAAGGAGTTAATTGTAATATTATGCTTCAAAGCCTCCTGAGTCGCAAATTATTATCTATATAATATTAATGAAAATCACAATCCAAATTTCCTATGGGAGGACTGTTATGGTCTGGCAGCAGACTCTGCTAAGCAGTTTTGAGATATTCAAACTGAATTGTACATAAAATTTAACTATATATGTAATTACAGTAAATAATGTTTTATCAACTTATAGTTATTAAAGATTCCCTTAAGATTTGAAGGTTCAGTCAGTGAGCACATCCTCTCATCATGCTACAACGATTATACTATAGTCATAAAGTGTACGCAGTAGGTAAAACCTAAAGTAATTTTAATAATATGGTACTCTTATGGGAGCCACTCTGACAACTGTATTTGAAAATACATTAGCAACTGCTGAGTTTTAGTATTATTATGAATGTATCTGTGCACATATTGAAAATGCTTAAATTACGGAGGCGCAATCATGCCTCTGGAGTTAAAGTTGATTCATGGCTTTGTAGGAAACCTAATTGTTGCACTCCGAATAACTTTGACTCCGTTCTCATCAATTTTCACCAACCTTACTGGAAAGGTCATTCAGAAGTCAAGATTGGAACATACCAAATGTGGGTGTGTCCCCTGAATACCTAATCAACAGTATCAATGGGACAGAATATTGAAAAGAAAATATTGACAGGTAAGTAAATCTAGATTTCCTATACCTAACGCTACATATATGCATCTAGGCATTGCATATATGTTCAAGCTATGTAGTTGTGGAGTTAGGAATAGTAATTCTATACTTCCCTGTGTGCATTTACCTTTTCTGTGCTCAATATTAGTATGCCACAGTATTGCTGCGTTGATAGTCAGTAGTAGAATTTGGAGAAGATTAACGAAACAGATCAAAGTTATAGAGGGGTCCAAAAGCATGCCATTTGGCAAATAACATATGTGTTCCATAGTAAAGTGTCTCCATGCATAATACTGGAAGTGCTAAACGAAAGTCCATTGACGTTTAAAGGCATGACGCCTTATATGTTATTTTTTGCCTTTTCTTGGTTTAGTGAATTTTTGTGTAGCCGTTTAGGAGATACAAGGAAAAATGTGACTGCCAAGTGCATACGTTTGTGTTCTGCCTAAAAATTACAGATAACAGTTTGGGAACGTAGGAAAATACCCAAAAAAGCACACATACCTTTAGGTGCATGCACATTGGGCATTCATAGGCCCCACCCTCCGAAGTTGGAAAAAAAGGCCCTCATCCTCCCAATGTCCGGGAACGGTGGGAGAAAAGGAAATCAAAGTTAGCACAGTGACACAGCCTATGGAGCATAAAACATAGGTGGAGGGCTCTTGACCCTGCCAACTTACTCAGGTCACTCTCCAGGTATTATGACAGGCAGGGGAGAGATCAAAAATTAATAAAGGCCTTTTTTCCCATTCCCCCTTTTTTGGCGAGGACCAGGGGATTATAAATACACCCCCAATCTGAGAAGGGAGGTATAACAAAAAAGACAAGCAGCTGGAGAGGAGTCATTGGCCTTGACACGCCTTTTGAAACAAACCCACCCTTCTTGCTCAAGGGGGGTGTTTACTTTTCAGACATTCCAAGTCAAGAAGGTTAATTGTTACCCAGCTCCCCCTCACCATGGCTGAAGAACAGGGAAAATGAAAATAGGACACTAGGGCCGTTATACCATGTGCTTTGTACCTCTCCAATATAGCACAAGTGTGTGGTGGGATTTTTCTGGTGCCTGCTGTGTAGCTCAAGGTGGGAAGGTGGGGATGCTTGGTAGCCCCTCCCCAACACATGTGAAGGAATTGCCAGAAAACCTTTCACATGCAGCAAACTGGGAGTCTTTCTAAAGCTTCTGTGCCTCTGCATTGCCCAAGTGAAGGGGATACTGTGTTTAATTCCCATCCAGCATAAGGAAAGGGTGTACCTTTGTTCTCTAACCCCTGCCTTGCCTAAGGAGGATGGTAGTCTAAATTGAAAGGGCTAAGGTAGGGTGTCAACAAATGAAAATCAAACACACAAAGGACCAAATAAGGGGTATTTAAAGACCCAACCAACGTCACCCTCAAAAACACAGAACACACATAGAGGACGTGGAGGGTCTATCTCAAAAACAAATCAAGAGTAGTGTTAAGAAATTTGAGGTAAACACTTAAGCAATGCAGGAGAGAAAGAGGCTAACAAGCACACCCTGCCTTTGAGCAAGGCAGGGATTGTTCTGGCATTCCCCCAAATGACACTTACTCCTCTTGAGCAGAGTGAGGGTCAAAGAACTATTGCCATCATTTGGGCACTGAGAAGGAGAATACAAGCAAGCATCTCCTTGTCCTTTGGCAAGGCAGGGATGTGGGACCAAGACGGCAGGGCAGTTTACATGTGTCTTTTTGACCTGTGTGTCTTTGGGAACAGGGAAGTAAGATAGGTTTGAGTTCCCCCAGCTCTCCTTCACCAACTATCCTCTGGTGGGAATTGAGAACTCTGATCTACTCCAGTCAGTTCTTTGAAACATATGAAGCCTCACAGACTAGAGGAACCTCTGAAACCACCCAATTAACAAGGGAATGTGTGAACCTCCAGTTTCTACAATACTCCCTCTCCTCTATCCTGATCAATGCCAGATCTTTAAGGAAGAACGGTATCCACATACGTTACCTATTATCTGGTCAAAATCTGATATAATTTTCACCATAGAAACTCGGTTATGACAAGATACTGCACTGCTTCTACATGAAACCATTCCCAAGAGTTGCCAAAACTCTAATCGGAAGACAAGTGATCAAAAAAGTGGTGGGGAATAGTGATGGCTTACATAATAACTTTACCAACTACCAGTATAAAAGAAAACACAACATTTCAGTCTGGGTACCTACTTGTACGTTGTTCACGTAACCCAAATTTCTCTGCCTTTTTTTTTATTCATCTACCAACCACCACTACACAACAATGCTTTTCCAGATGCTCTCCTCGATTCTATTTCATACATCATTATTGGTGATACAAATTTATGCATCTTGGATCACATCAAGATGTGGTTTGAAAAGCCAGAACAGCACCACACTACATTGTTCATTTCGAATCTTGAAGCTCTTGACTCCACTGACTAGTCACTGTAGCAGCTCATTCTGCTGCTCTTGATCCAAACATAGCCCAAAAGTCATTGATCACAATGACAGGAAACAAACATGCCATCTGTATTGATTATCATTAACTTCAATGTCAAACTAGTCATCTCACTCCTCAATACTGGCCTTGAACACAACTACAGTTACCAACTCATACTAAAATCTCACAATAGACTCCTCTTGGGTATAACTGTCTGACAAACGGCTGCTGGAACTATGATGACTGCCGCTTAGTTCCACAATGTTCTGAGAGATTTTGACAGAGTCTAACAAAACTGACACATCATGGAAAGGTTGACATGCTCACCTGGATGTAAAATTATAAAGCAATAACTATAATCCTTGAAAAGCAGTGGAGATAAACACAACATCAATATGAACATTTCAACCACATATATAATACTCTTTATATAAAGCAACCATCAAGAAAACTCATCATTCTTCTTATACACATTGCGCCACATGCAAAGATCTCAAATAATCTCCAAACTCCATAATCCTGACTGCAACTCAAGCTACAATAAGAAGTGGTTTGCAACCCACTAGATGTTCACTTCACTGAAAAAGCTAAACACTTCGAAATTTGCTTCCATTTACAAACAATAGATGACACCACTTACAAGCAGAATCCTAGCTCTAAAAATGCTCTCCTAAACCTCTGCCCCATTAGACATACTTTCCATAAAAGAACCAGTTTAGCTAATCAAGTCTACACATCTATTCCCAGATCAGCAGCTAATCTATATCCCTATAATATTTAAAATTATCCTCCTAGTATCATTTGCTGTCGAACCGACCAGGGCAATCATTAACTCATCCCTTTGAATCAGATATGCCCCCAACAACTAAACACTTTCTATAATAAAGTCAGCACTTAAGATGCAAATACTTCATCAGTCTGATTCCCTCAATCAAAACTACCTCCACTCTCACATACCAACATGTTTCTGTTCCAGAAGAGGCATTAAATCTGCATTAAGCTCAATTTGGCATGACCTCGAGATTGCAGTAGATATTAACAGCATGACAGCACTCCTCCTTCTAATTGCTTTTGACACCATTGTCCATCATGTACTTTCATGATTACCTGCCACCACTATGTTTATGAAACCCAGATCATCCTACAACTGGAAAAAAGAACTGGGCATGTCAGAAATTGAAAATGAAAATGAAGATCCTCACTTCTGGAGCAAGGCAAAAATATGACCCTCCATAGTATGACTAAATTAGACCACCCACACAGAAGTAAACAACCTAGTTATGAATATGGACTTCAACCTCTCATTACAACATCAGGTTAAACAAGTGAGCAGTGGTTCATTCTTCACTGTGAGTACTATATAGGTTTTTCTTCCCCTTGGCCTCTCTCACAGGGTTCTGGCCTTGAGAGTTTTTGTCTTGTCCTGCTTTCACTCTGCTAATGGGCTTTATATTGGGCTCCCAAGAAACGTAATCAGAAAAATCCAATAGATCCAGAATGCCTCAGCTAGACTAGTACTAACCATAAGCTGATGCACCCACATCGCCCCTGCCCTTAACGCCCCCCCCCCAACTGACTCCCTGTAATCAGAAGAATCTCATTCAAAGCTCTGACTCGCCCTAAGGGCAACCACAGAACAGGATGCATCTTTTTGCATGCAAAACTGGGGTATTGCTGCCAAGGGGGGAACTTAGATCCAGAATAGCTCCACTCTTGATCACAGATTTGTAAATCAACTTAATTTGGCAGACAATCATTCTCTGTACCATCATACAAGCTCTGGAACACTCTCCTGACAAAATAAGGATAATCTCTACAATGACTATAATCTAGGAAGGCAATGGTGGCCTTCATTTTTCCTTGAAAACATAATACTAACTGGACACAATCCACAAGAACTAATGGTCTCCATGTGCAATTTACAACCATATTTCTAACATTCTTTCACTACATTCTTCACTGTGATGCAACATGCCTACTACAACTTGAGTGGTGCACAATTTCAAACCTCAGACACAACACCAAAGCATGTCTTCCGTATTGAACACCACAACTCACACCCTAGTAACCATGCATAGACACTTACAAGTGACCCTGAAAGCACTTTTGACTTTGAAAGAGGTAGGAATATGCTTGGTAAATGACAACACATAAATCAATACAGCCAGGAAAGTGAGGGTGAAGGACGGCCAGGTCAAGTCACTTCTGTCCACCTGCCCCGGTCACAATGTTCTAACAGAACAGCAGGGCAACTGTCAGCAGTCACAGCCCTCTTTACCCTTGCATTTCTGATGGTGAAGAATGGTGACTGCTCACAGCTATTCCACTCCATTGTTCGCCGCTGTACTGCTGCATTGTTCACAAAGCAACACCCCTGTCCTTTGAAAAGGTTGGGGCTATTGGACTTTCGCCCAAGCACTTGGCAAAGATGGGGAAAGAGGGCTAAGAAGCACCACCACTATTATGCAATGTGGGGTTGGTACTTAAGCAATCAACCCCCCAACATATAACCTCCTGCACTTTAGCAATGCAAGGGGTAAAGAAAAGACCCTACACTTGTGCATTGCTGGGAGAGAGGAAAAGCTATACTTCTGCCTTTGGGCAAGGTGGTAGAATTAAAATAGCTCTACAACGTTTTCAAGGAGTGGGGAAATTATCCACACTATCCCAGTCCTTGGGTAAAAAAAGGTTAGGGAGGCCATCAACTCATGGCACTTGGGCAAGGTGGGACAGAAGGCCTCTAATCCTCCTGACCTTCCACTGACCCTTGGATAGGGCTTGAGGTATTATTGCAATGGTCTGTATATTAATACTCATCAATACCTAATAAATAAATTACAAACACTACAAAATGCTGCAGCATGATTGCTGTTGAGGATGCCTAAATTTCACTTGGTTTCAAAAGCCATTAAGAAACTATACTGGGTACCAGTTAGACAAAGGATCACCTTTAAAGCCCACTGCATCGCTTATAAAGCGCTCCATGATTTGGGCCCAGACTTTCTTAAAAATAGTGTTAAGGCCCCTAATCCTCCTGATCTTCCATTGACCCTTGGATAAGGCATGAGGAAGCTTAAAAAGACAAGAACGCTTGTGCAAGCAGACAGGGAATTACTTATTCCCCTCAACTTGGGGTAAGGAGTCGTGGATTACACACACTATCTCTGCCTTTGAGCAAGGTGAGGATAGGGAAAAAATCAGCCTCCACCTTTAGGACAAAAGGGAGCTATAAGGAATAAATGTACCCTTGTGATTGGTGAGAGAGACTGTACACTTGTCTAGCTGTTGAGCAAGGTGATGTAGGAAAATAATCAACACCCTGTACTAGGACAGGTGGGAGATAAAGCCACTAAACCCTGACCAACAATAGAGTATTTGGAAAGGTGGGGTAAGGCGGGACTTAAGAACACAAGGCAGGGAAATAAATTGCTCCCACACCTTTGTGCAAGGTGGGGAGAGATTCTGCACAGTTCCCCTACCATACACAAAGAAAGAAGAGGGAAATAATCAACACCAGGGCCTTTGGTCATGGGGAACTAAAAGATGAAGCTGGCAGCGCATATGTAATGTTGAACAAGGCACAAGACAGCTGATAACTGTCCTATGCTTCTTTCACCTGCAAAAACATGACTCAGAAGGAGGGCTAGAACAACCGACAGCTGCCCTGATACCACGTTCGCAGTCATACCAACCTCCCACTGGGGCCATTGACCCAGGTTTCTTTCTAGACCCCCATCTTGGTGTCCGCAAGAACTTTGTACTCTCCCCACACTTTTTAGGAAAGCTCGGAATCTGGGAGTCATAATCAATGACAAGCTCACCTATTTAGATCAAATTAGCTCTGTCTTTTCTTCCTCCTTCTACATGTTAAGGACCATCAAAAGCAGGGCCGGACTGGGCACCGAAACCGTCTCGAGTAAACAGCTCGGCCGCACCCCCCCTCCACTCCCAGGGGGCCCGGCTGTTTACTTGAGCCAGTTTCGCCGATTTTGTTACAGGGGGCCGATATTGCAGGCCCCCTGTAACAAAAACGGCCCCCAGAGGGCCAAAACCGGCCCCCACCCTAGCGGCCCACCGGGGAAACGCCCGGTGCCCGCTATTGCCAGTCCGGCCCTGATCAAAAGATCTGGCCTTATATCCCACCAGACCTACAGAAAACTCTAGTTACTTCTCATGTGTTTTTAAAAATAGATTATTGCAATGGTCTGTATATTAATACTCATCAATGCCTAATAAATAAATTGCAAACCCTACAAAATGCTGCAGCATGATTGCTGTTGAGGATACCTAAATTTCACTCGGTTTCAAAAGCCATTAGGAAACTACACTGGATATCCAGTTAGACAAAGGATCACCTTTAAAGCCCACTTCATCGCTCATAAAGCGCTGCATGATTTGGGCCCCGACTTTCTTAAAAATAGTTTTAATTGGTACTCCCCAGGTAGGACACTACGCTCCGCGACGACCAAATATGAGGTGGTCCACAGGTTTAAACGTGGTCAGTACATGGAATTCTCTTTCCCTGCACATCAGAGCCATGCCGAACCTTCTAGCCTTCAGGAAACCCTTGAAAACCTGGTTGTTTAACAGATAATTGAAGGTCTTTTCTCACTGTTTAGCAAAGCTAGCACCAAGACACCTTTGGGTATTTGAGAGCTCTAGAATTTCTGTAACATAGCATAACATAACGTTGGTGGATTATGTGATAAATGTGGCATCTATTTTGCTGATCTTGTAATATTGTAGGGAAACTCAAGAAAATATTTTATAACATTTCTAAGTTAGATCATGTATAATTTGTTACTTTGTGGGTTTGGTATCACTCTGTTATTCATGTTTTATTTTTATATGAGGGAACATTTTTATGCAACCACGTAGGCACCAAATAATTCAGGTAGCCTGAGTGAGAAATGGTAAACTGATTTTGTAGTTCTTGTTCGGGCATGAACAAATGGTTAATTCCAACTATAGGTGCTCTAAAAAACAGGTAATGTAAAGCACCCACACTTCTAAACAGTGGCGGCTGGTCCATAGGGGCGCCGGGGCAGCGCCCCACTAGGCAATCAACACAAAAAGAATGGGGCAACAAGAATGTAAGCAGACAAATTGACAGCGACAATTCGTCTGTTTACATTTCCGGAATCCAGCCTGTGCTGGCAGCTGCTTCTCAGGTGAAAGTGCGCATGTCAACAAACGCACAGCGCACGCAGGCGAGAGCAGCAAGAGTCCAGGACTCCTACTGCGCATCTGCGAGAAGAGCGCTCTTTATTTTGAGCTCCCCACTCCATTCACAATACATTAGGTATGCTGCGCATGCCTAGTGTAGTGCAGGAGTCTGAAGATGAGATCCTGCTCGGGCGGTGACGTACAGTCGCCCTATGCCCTGTCACATGCCAGGATACAGCCGAGTAGCCGCCCCCAGTCGCATCCAGTTTTCTAATTTGCCAGTCAAGCAAAAGAGCGGGGAGAAGTTAGTTCCACGTCTTGTGAGAGGAGACGTGATGCGGCGTGGGACCGGAGGAGATGCCTGGTAAGTTTATTTGTTTTTATTTTATTCATATCATTAAATTAAACGTCTCCCACTCCCCCTCCCCCGCGCGTACCCCTCGAGTCATGCCGGCCGCGACTGTTTATTTGTAATAGCACCGCGTGTCACATACATATTGTTTATTTAAGTTGTTTCTGTGTCACGGCCACGGGTTGCCTACTTCTTAATGATAGGCAAGACGCGAGTTTAAGCATACTCATGTAAGAATGGAGATTGTTCGGCTTGATGCTTAAGTGAGATCAAACGTGGTCAGAAGTTTACATGCAAGCAAATGGAGATTCCTTCCTTTGAACCCAACACTGGTTGATGATCCAGGAAAGGCTTCCATGAAGAACGGCTAGGAAGTCACACCCACACACACAGAGGAGGCTAGTGCATCCAATTGGTTGGCATCCTGTATTTTATTGTCCTTTCGCCAAACGTATTCATTTAGAGCGGGGTAGCCTGGAGCGCTCAGATCTCGGGGTTCACTCCGAGGCATATAATGAGGGGCGGGTATCGAAACCTAAGTGGGGTAAAGCAGTGCCACACATCTGAGTGCAACGAGCTGGGCAACATCTGCACCCATGGGGAAGCCCCTGACACTGAGGGCGCATGAGGGGCTGCGCATAGAAACACGTGCTGCGCAATGATCACAATGTGGTGGGCAATTTCAGCGTCCATTGTGAGCACCCTGGCGCTGTAGGCGCATGCGGGGAATAGAAACCCAAGCATTGCCATGTATTCCCATCACCACAAGCTGGGCAACATCTACACCCATTGTGAGGGCCCTGGCACAGAGGGTGCATGCAGAGCGCATAGAAACACAAGCAGTGCCGCGCATCTGATTTCAATGAGTTGGGCAACTTCAGCACCCCTTGTGAGGACCCTGGCACAGAGGGTGCATACGGGAGCGCATAGAGACACAAGCAATGCCATGCATTCCTATTAGGACGAGCTGGGCAACATCAACACCCATGGTGATCTGATTACAGAAATGGGCTTACAGTGTTAAAACGTGTTTTTAGATCGACTGCTTGGATTTGATAATATATTTTCCTTAGAAAAAGTATAATGGTAAGAAGAGTTATGTGCCATTAACCGTTCCTGAGTACAGTAAGTACCCGTGGGTGTCTTCAGTGTGCCACCAGGTTGACACCTTGTATTTTCAGAGCATGTCCACGTCTGAATCACGAGTACCTGTAAAATGCTTACACTGCACCTCTAAAGACACTGGGCAGGCGAAAGCTCGGAATCGAGCGCGCCGCCATTATGGCGGTCGCACCGGTCCCCGAGATCGGAGGGGGTGGGGGGGGGCACTGCGCTCCTTGATGACGCGGTCCCCCCACCTCCTCCGATGATCCAATACGGGTCGCGGGGTGGTAGTGAACCGGAAGCACTTAATGTGCTTCCGGTTACAACGCAGCCATTACGTCAAGGAGGGACGGGTTTAGACCAGTCCATCCTGCAGGGGGAATAAAAGGCTGAGGAGAGGACAAGAGCAGTCTCTTGCCTTTCTTCTCCGCAGCCGACATCCGGGGAGCTCGACGGACCAGGGCCATCGGGGGCCCTTTCACAGAGTTTTTCTTTTGTCTTGCAGGTGCGGCGTGAGAAGATTGTTCGCGCGATCGGCGGTGACCAGCGTACGGCGAGCCTCCAAGGGCAGTACGGGCAAAGGAGGTACCACGTTTCCCGCGTTTTTGGGCTGCGGAGGCGGGCAGGAGCTGCATTTGCCGGGGAGCAGGTTCAGAACAGGTTGGTCGCTTCCGGGGTGAGCGAGCGGCAGTGGGCGGCACGCGGTTCTCGGCACCGCTTTCGAAACCCTGGGGACACGTAGGTAAGCCCGGACAGTATTGTGGGGCCTGCTCACCGACCGGAACGGGGGATCCGGCGCGCACAAGGGGCTCTGTAAACGGGGGCGTGTCAGTTTAGCTGTGTGCAATAACACGCACAGAGTTGCCCTGCCAGTGGACATACGAGCAGTGAGGGGCGAGGGCGGACCGTTAGTATAAAATCAATTTCTAGTGGAATTTACTGCGCTTGGGAACTTGGTTAACAACGTGAGCGAGGGCGGCCGCTACAGCTCAGCCCAGTCCTTGGTGGGGTATTGACGTGGGGCCACGCAGAGGGCTGAGTGGGGTGCACGGGACTGTTTGTGTTCGTGGTTTTTCCCTTTGGGGTACTGGTCTGTGTTGCTGCATTTCAGGCGGAAGACCTACCAACGCTGAGCAACGACAGAGGGTCAACGCTGCGGCTCGGGACAAGGAGGTCCTTAACAGCGGCACCGGCAGGTCTGCATTCCACCGCTTCTGGGAGCCACGCGGGTTTGAGGTTATCACCTGACCCGCTGGACTAGCCGGTGGGCGTGGCTCTGGTTGCGGGGGTGCTGGGGCCGGCTGGTGTCTGCTGCAACTAAAAGGTAAGGGTTTGGGTGGTGTCTCAAACCTAACAGGGGCCACAGGAGTGGGGGGCCACATTTTCCCCATTTATAAGTAATCAGCAAGTGTAATGGCCCCTAAGGCTAAGCGGAACGAGAAGCGTTCACGCACAGATACCATGCTGGAAGCTCTGATGCAGCAGGTCCAGGTGATGGGACAAGCTTTAACTCGTCTCCAGGAAAGGGTGGACGGCCCTCAGGAGGGGGAGGGGAGGCCCAGGCGCCCGATAATTCCACCAAAACCATATTCCCCACCGGTGCCCAAGAAAAGCAGGCACAGGACGGGCGGGAAAGGGACAGGGGTACCCGGGCCCGGCCCCAAGCGAGGGGTTGCCCGAGCCAAGACAGGGTAATACGGCCCCAGTGCCACCGTCGCCAGTATTACCGGTAGAGCCACCACCGCAGGTCCCGGCAACGCCCTTAGGGGAGACCCATCTGGTAACACGCCAGATCTGACGGCCAATTTGGCTGCAGTGCTCCCGTGGCTTGCGACGTGTGGGAACTGGGCCCCGCAGTAGGGACGTCCGGTGAGGGCGGGGATGCGATGACAAGGGCCAGGCAATTGTTGGCGCAGCTGGGGAAACCCAAGCAAAACATTGAGGCGCCGGTGCCGGTAGGAGGTGCAACGCCGGCCGGAACGGTACCAGCAGGGGGTGATTTGCCAGCAAGTGTACCAGTGCCAGCAAGTGTACCAGTGGAGCCAGGAGTCCCGAGGGCAGCTGATCCGGCAGTAGCCACAGGTATAACTAAATCACTGCCACCTTTAGGTTTGGGGGAACTTCGCCGGGGAGGGACCAGCTGGGGCGCCATCTGTCGCAAGAAACTAGAGAAAAGATATGGAAAGGGCAGTATATGAGTATGTTCTCCCTGCTGATTGACGAAGCAGAGAGGGAGGAAGCTAAGAAAAACAAGGAATGGACACATCCTAGGGAATGGGCGAACATAATTCTTAAGTACAAGGTTGAGGAAACCTTGGCAAACTGGGTGCAAGGTTTTACAATTTACACCGCAATCATGCTAGAACGCTTTCCAGCCGTAGGTACAGAGATGGCATGCTACCAGAACAGAATTATGACTGCACATACCAAATATGGGGGGCTGGGTGGAACGACTATGATAAAGAGTTTAGGAGGGCAAAGGCATTGGATCCAGCACTGGGCTGGAACCAGACCGACATGTTCATCCATTTGAATCATTTAATACAGGGGCCCTGGGACAACAATAGGTGGCAACCACAGGAGCACGCCAGGTACCAGCCTTCGTGGCGGCCCCTCGGGTACATCGGGGGCACCTCGGGGAATGGGGGAGGCACGGGGAAGAAAGGGGTCTGTTTTGACTATAATAGGCGTACCTGCACTAGGGCCGCGGGCACATGTAAATTCAGACACAATTGTTCATACTGTGGCAACACATCACATCCCGAAGCTAGATGCTTCAAGAAGACCAAAGACAAGGGTGGCAAGAAGCAGGAATGAGAGTTTGTCCCTAGATAAAGCCTGGTCCCCCATACAGATTAGCACTATGATACCTTGGTTGAACATGTACCCTTGCACAGAAGCCGCCAGGATAATCCGGGAAGGTTTTGTAGAGGGTTTTCGCATCCCGGCGCCGGGTTATACAGGGGTGGCGCAGTGCAGGAATCAGTTGTCAGTCAGGCACAACGAAGGTGTGGCAGCGGCAAAGATTGAGAAAGAAGTCCGGCTGGGCAGGGTAGCTGGTCCCTTTAAGGATATCCCCATGCAGGGTTTCGTATGCTCACCATTGGGCGTAGTCCCCAAGAAAGAGAAGGGGGAATTCAGATTGATTCATAATCTTTCAAGTCCCAAGGGGTCATCGCTGAATGACGCAATCGCCGAGTCATTGTGCAGTGTGAAATATGCCTCATTTGACCAGGCGGTGGGCATTCTAGTGGGTATGGGTCAAGGTGCTTTACTAGCAAAATGCGACATTGAGTCAGCCTTTCGCCTACTACCAGTACACCCTGATGATTTTCATCTGCTGGGCTTCCAATTCCGGGATAAGTACTATGTAGACAAATGTATGCCAATGGGATGCTCAGTCTCCTGCGCGTACTTCGAGAAGTTTAGCTCCTTCTTGGAATGGGTATTCAGGCAGGACACGGGTTACCAATGGGTTTTACACTACCTTGACGATTTCCTATTTTTGGGGGCGCCAGCCACTGGAGGGTGCAGGTCAGCCTTAGGCAGTTTTTGCAAACTCATGCAGGAATTCGGGGTGCCACTGGCACCAGGCAAGACGGTTGGCCCAAGTACACAGATTGAATTTTTGGGGATCGAATTAGATTCTGTACAGGGCGTGTCCAGGTTACCCATGGACAAGGTGAGGAAGTTTGACACGGCATTACAAGAATGCTTAGATAGGGAGAAGGTCACGTTGCACCAATTGCAGGAAGTGGTAGGACAGTTGAATTTTGCGCTGCGCATAGTTCCAATGGCACGCCCTTTTCGCGCACCATCGCGCAGGCTATGGCAGGTCTCAAAGAGAAGCATCACCACACCAGACTATCGGGCGAGGTCAAGCAGGACATGCTCATCTGGAAAACATTCCTGCGCGATTTCAATGGGAGAGTGGTGTGGCCCAGCCCGCTCAAGTCCAGCCCAGAGATGGGTTTAATGACTGACGCGGCAGGAAGCGAAGGTTTTGGTGCTATCCTAGGGGCTGAATGGACGGCGCAGCATTGGCCAGAGTGGTGGGTCAAGTCAGGGATCACCAAGAATATAAGCTTCCTCGAGTTGTTCCCTATCCTGGTGGCACTGTCAGTCTGGCCAGAACAGTTGAAAAACCAATCTGTGGTATTCTGGTCAGATAACATGGCTGTGGTTGAGTGCATTAACAAACAGACCGCCAGGTGCAAAATGATGTTACGCTTATTGAAGGGAATTGTTTTACTGTGCATGCAATTGAATATACTCTTAAAGCAAGGCATGTGCCCGGGGTTTTGAACCATGCAGCTGACGCCCTGTCTCGTTTTAAGATGCAGGTATTCAGGTCACACCTCCCGGGCGCAGCAGAGAAGCCAACTCATTTCCCAGAACACCTTTGGCAGTATGGTGCCCCCAGTTACCGGACCTCGTGGCAGCTAGCCTAGCACCCAGGACAAGGAGAGCGTACGAAGGGGCGTTCTGGTCTTATTGTCAGTTTCTAGGAGGGTCTTGGGAACACAGGTGGCACAGCTCAGAGGCGGTGGTCAGTTATCTGAGTTTCATGAGGGACAGCGGGCGCTCAGCGGCGGTAGCTAGGCGACACATCACGGCCATATCCTTTTTCACGAAGTGCAGGGGGTCAAGGACCCGACAGCAGAATTTGTGGTGCGCAAGGCTTTGAAAGGCTGGGGACGTTTACAGGGCGCACAGCCCGATGGGAGACGACCCATAGGGTTACAAACGCTCTCCATGCTACTTGAGGCGCTGCACCTCGTGTGCACCTCTCAGGAGGAGGTGTTTCTCTTTCAGGCAGCATTTTCCCTCGCATTTTATGGCGCATTCAGAATAGGCGAACTGGTGGCCAGGAATAAGAGAGACCATCATGGGGGATTACAGGTAGGGCGCGTACAGGTCTCCAAGGATTCCATATTGATTTCTCTTTTGCGATCTAAGACAGACCAGAGGGGATGGGGTGAGGGCATAGTGCTCCACAGGGTGAGGGGTGTTTCATGCTGCCCAGTGGCTAGACTGGAGGCTTTCATGTCACAGCGTATCGGGGCATCGGAAGGGCCACTGTTGATACACAGGGATGGTTCTCCGCTCACAGTCTTCCAGTTTAGAAGGGTCATGTGTTTGGCCATAGACAAAGCGGGCCTTGATGCAGCCGAGTTTGGGACCCACTCTTTTAGGATCGGGCGGCGACGGAAGCAGTGGCCTCGGGTCTGAGGGGGGACCAGGTAAAAAGGATCGGTAGATGGTCCTCCGACTGTTACAAGCGCTATGTGCGGTTGCATATGCTGTAAGCAGGAAAGCGAATGGTACACTGATGCTTGGCCCCCTTTTTCTCATTATTTGCAGTTTCTTCATCCTGTGACTCAGGGAGGAGGCTTGCAACGGCACATGTTCAGGAAAGACGGACGTCGCCATGTCACGCAGGGGGACGACAGTCGCCGGTCCAAAGACGCACAGCGGGAGTTATGGCCCAAGTTCACGCTTGGGTACAGGAAGAACAAGAAGCCTGGATCATAGGTCATTCATATGTGCGTCGATTGCAAACTTTCTTTCAGGGGCCCACGAGGCCAGAGCACGTCAGTGGGGGACGAAGATAGTTTTTCACGGGCAAGGGGGTCTGCGCATCAAACATTTTAGGGAATTGGTCGACCGCGCATTAAGGAACAGCGTGCGGCCACCCGCCGTATGGATCATGCATTTAGGTGGTAATGACCTGGCGCAACTTGGGCGGAGGGTGGTCATCGAGGAGTTACTCACAGAGGTAGGTTGGTTGGCGAAACGGTGCCCCAATGCCATTATAGTGTGGTCACACATGATTCCAAGGTTACGATGGAGGGGCGGCGAGTCGGTAAGAGCATTGAATCACGCGGTAAAGCGGATCAATAACAAATTCGACAAATTGTTCAGGACGCCCACATTAAAAACAATAAGCCATGGTTTATACGGGGTGAGCAGTTCTTTGTACAGGATGGTGTTCACCTCTCGGCGAAAGGAAATCAAGCATTTATGGATGATATTCTGGCATGGGTGGAAGGCGCGAGGCGCAGGCCATGACCTTGCAGGAGGGCTCAGAGGGGGAGGCCAGATAGTCGTGCAACTATGCTGGCCTGTGGCGGTAAGGTCATGAGTGGTAAGCATAGTTTCGGTCCTTAGCGGTCAGCAACATAGAGCTACAGGGGCAGTTACAGCCGGTCAATAGGCTGGAAGGGTGCGGGGGCCGGGGAGTCACGCTTTCCAGTAGGCTGGTCGGCCACCCCCGCACGCGCATGCGCAGCAGGGCGCAATAACAGTTGCCGCGCCCGTTTATGTTTGGTAAGGCTCAGGGCGTAGGGGGGCCCGGGGGAAAATATCCGTCCGATAAGCTGGACCCCCTACGCAAGCTTACGTCAGCGGAATTGCTGTACCTTTGCCAGGATCTGGGGGCTGCCAGTCTTTGACCTTGCCGTAGGCTCTCACAGGGTTACGCAGGGAGGAATAAGTCGAAAAGTACGTATACATGTTTAGATCGTGATAGGAATGGCTATGTCTAGAGATATGTTAAGGTTAGCCAAATAACATCGTGTACCTATCAATGTATATGGACTCTCTGCGTAATTGTAATGTAAATATTAAATGAAGGTGTTTTTTAATTTTGTAATAAATACGGCCGGGGGGTCACTCCCCTAAATCCAAAAGTGTGTGATTTGAAATGCTTGCCTTGCTTGGAGGAGGGACGGACCACGCGGTGGGAGGGGGTCACCGGGTATGTATCGGGTAACTGGTCAAGAGAGGGGGCTTAGGCAGTACCGGGCCATATGGGCAGGCGAAAGCTCGGAATCGAGCGCGCCGCCATTATGGCGGTCGCACCGGTCCCCGAGATCGGAGGGGGTGGGGGCGCTGCGCTCCTTGATGACGCGGTCCCCCACCTCCTCCGATGATCCAATACGGGTCGCGGGGTGGCAGTGAACCGGAAGCACTTAATGTGCTTCCGGTTACAACGCAGCCATTACGTCAAGGAGGGACGGGTTTAGACCAGTCCATCCTGCAGGGGGAATAAAAGGCTGAGGAGAGGACAATAGCAGTCTCTTGCCTTTCTTCTCCGCAGCCGACATCCGGGGAGCTTCGACGGACCAGGGCCATCGGGGGCCCTTTCACAGAGTTTTCCCCACCCACCATCCCCTGTGGCAGGCAGTTCATAAGGGTGTGCAGTGTAATAAGTTTTTATTTCCAACTTTTGTTTTAACTAATGTGAAATGTACAGTGTTTTGGTTGTGCTCATCAAAGATACAGTCATTTAAGAATTGTGTAAATGGATAAAGATATGTATATAATGAATGTATAATGTGTCGTATTTTGAGATGTTTCCCTGGTCAGGCGGTAAGGTCATGAGTGGTAAGCATAGTTTCGGTCCTTAGCGGTCAGCAACATAGAGCTACAGGGGCAGTTACAGCCGGTCAATAGGCTGGAAGGGTGCGGGGGCCGGGGAGTCACGCTTTCCAGTAGGCTGGTCGGCCACCCCGCACGCGCATGCGCAGCAGGGCGCAATAACAGTTGCCGCGCCCCGTTTATGTTTGGTAAGGCTCAGGGCGTAGGGGGGCCCGGGGAAAATATCCGTCCGATAAGCTGGACCCCTACGCAAGCTTACGTCAGCGGAATTGCTGTACCTTTGCCAGGATCTGGGGGCTGCCAGTCTTTGACCTTGCCGTAGGCTCTCACAGGGTTACGCAGGGAGGAATAAGTCGAAAAGTACGTATACATGTTTAGATCGTGATAGGAATGGCTATGTCTAGAGATATGTTAAGGTTAGCCAAATAACATCGTGTACCTATCAATGTATATGGACTCTCTGCGTAATTGTAATGTAAATATTAAATGAAGGTGTTTTTTAATTTTGTAATAAATACGGCCGGGGGGGTCACTCCCCCTAAATCCAAAAGTGTGTGATTTGAAATGCTTGCCTTGCTTGGAGGAGGGACGGACCACGCGGTGGGAGGGGGTCACCGGGTATGTATCGGGTAACTGGTCAAGAGAGGGGGCTTAGGCAGTACCGGGCCATATTAGACCTGCCTTGCATATTAGGAACAGTAGGAAAGTGTCAGACGGATACTAAATGACGTTTTTGATCAAGTGCAGTTGTGCAGATTCTTAATTGGTATCGTTCATTTATTTCTTTTCAAATGTTTTGTTCTGTTATTCCGAGACTCTCCTCTCTTTTTGTAGGGCGACCACACTATGGAATATTTTACACATGCACAAATGTTAGAAAGCATGTTCGGTTTTTAATTATGGGTTCCACTGCAATATTAATTGAGAGAAATGCGGGTAGAATCA
Organism: Calotriton arnoldi; assembly: GCA_963921515.1. NCBI lineage: Eukaryota > Metazoa > Chordata > Amphibia > Caudata > Salamandridae > Calotriton > Calotriton arnoldi. Next base: position 317,413 of record CAWUFW010010677.1, read on the forward strand.
TGATCTCAATTTGAAACAGGGAAAGGTATTTAAAAGGCTAAATTCTATTTTATTGGTTTAGTTTGCCTGGAATCGCATATGTATTTTTGGACAATGCTTTCTTGCTCAGTGAATTAATGTGATATTACTCAGCAATGCATTGTATCTCGAAGTCTGTTATGAAGCTCTGTGGTTATACTGAATAAGCAGCTACCTATGTTATCTTTATTAATGTAATAACTGCACTTTCACGATTGCTTTATTAACCTTCTTGCTTTCTCAAATTTGCTTGAAAATGCACCATTTGTCCACTCTTTTTTCAACATTTTCTCGGGGAGGGTAGGGGGGGGGGAACCCCCCAGAATCCCCCTTAGGTTGTTCGAGCTCGCTCGCTTGCTCGCTGCGGTGCAGTATGACAATAATTTTACGCCGTACCATTTTCAAATGTCACCAGCCGCCACTGCTTCTAAAATGTAACTGAATGGTATTATGCCCCCTTTAAGCCATTGAAATGGTGCTCTGAAGAGCCTTCAAACAACATGCTATGCTCAGAGGAGGGAGAAGAGATCATGCATATGTTTTGCATGTTTTCAGTGGTTTATGAGTATTGTCCTGAGAATTTTCAAGAGGAATGGCCTGATTTCGAATTGGGTAATAATGGTTTCTGAAGTGCACGCTGAACCCAGAAGATAATTCTCTGGCGGAATATTCTCCACCAAAGGAGTTGTATCTTGATGGATGATATGGCTCTGGTGCATTTTCCTTTGACTTTAGCAGTCCGAACAGAAACAGGGGGATCCTCTATTACAAACTAACTTTAAATCGCCCCCAAGCTTGATTCGTCAAGTTACTATGTCGTCCCTAACATAAATCTGGCATTATTATGTTACTCTGCTTTCATATCACTCATATTCACCAATTGCATAACCCTTTGCCCTCTTCCATGTAGATGTATTTGTCTGCATTTGTGTGTTTATCCACAGAGGGGCATCCCTGGGGTGTCGTAAACACATGATGCCTAATATAATAGGAGAGATGTTGGGTAGGATGCTGGGCTTCCCCATGGTTCCATTTTGAAGGGGACGGAACACTGTAACCTGCTTGCCAAACCAATGTGAAGGTGAGGTGTAATGTGTTGTCCCTTATGGGTTGCGGTGTGGTTCATAAGGACCTCGGCTATGTCACTTAATCCATCTGCTTGGTATCAGAATACTCCTCTAATTTTAACAGATGGGACAGTACTTTCCAATGTTTTAGTGGAGTGCGTCTGTGAGCGAGGGTGGGGGTATGTTTGATCGAAAGCAATCTTGAGAGAGTTTATGTTGATTCACGTATGTGTGTTGGTGATGTGTTTAATCCTAGATCAAAGGTTTTGATTTTTTGTCTAGGTCGATCCAAGTAGGTAAATCTCTCCTTAGGTCGCATTTGTGCCAGACCGAGCTGTTCTGTTCATCTGCCTCATACACTGTTCTATTACCTCCCAAATCCACCAGCTAAGCAGAGGGGTTTATGATAGTGATCAGCTGCTTTATGCTGTATTCCTTCTTGTGACTGTGCTGCATGAAGTGATTTTTTTAAAGTCCCTTCTCAGAGCCTGTTATATGTACTAGCTACATCCAGAGGGCTCTGGTGAACTGATCAACAGAAGTCTAAAATGTTTACTGCCCTGCTTATTTCATTATTTCATTTATATATGTAAGATGTGGCAGGCATTGAAGAATATATGTTTTAAAAAGCAATAAAATCATACACAAGAAATGGTTTAAAGATATGATGGTTACATGAAGAAAGCTTATTAGTACATGTTTATTGGTTGGTCGAAGGCATATTCAGACAGTATATGACAAATATTTAAGATATTTATTTGCATAACATAACATAACGTATTTCCTATAGGGTTCCAGACCAGGGGCTATATTACACAGGGGCGGCTCCTCCACTAGGGCGGAGGAGCGTCACCCCACTGCTTTCTAGAAAGCCAAAACATAAAACGGTAATAACTTTTAGTCATTACCATTTTATGTTTCTTTGCACATTGCGGGCAGGCGGGTGGGCGGATTTGCAGGGCAGGGCAATAGTGGTTTGCCCACTCCTGAGTGTGCAAAGACTGTTTGGTCGGCCCTCTTGGGCCACCCAAACTCGTCATGCGCACTCTGACCTTCTCCATGCAGGCTGCTTTGCAGCCTGCATAGAGAACATGCCATCCCCTACAGCCCCTGGCTGGGCGGCGTCCCGACTAATTACAACGTTCCACAGGAGCGTTGTGATTGGCTTAGGGGAGGGAGCCTGGCTGCCCGCTTCCTGTTCCTGTCGGAGGCAGGAAAGCTGGAGCAGTGAAGATGCGGGACCCAGGCCGACGGAAAGGTAGGTTTAATTTTTTTTTTATTATTGACCCCCCCTCCCGCGAGACACCGTGCCCACCCCCCCACCCGCGATTAATGCCGGCAGCTACTGGTATTACATAAAGTGCCCCGGGGATGCAACAGACTTTTGCGCCCGCTTTGTGTGCCCCCTGGGCACTTTGGTATTATAGAAGGGGCTGCAGATGCTTGTGCAGCCCCTTCTATAATACCGATAGCACTGGCGCACATAAAGCGCCAGCGCTATCTGCAGGAGGCATTCCATCATTTGCATGGGGGTGTGTCCCATGCAAAGAGGGAATCCCTTTGCCTCTGCGCCCGGGCCATATTACAGATGCGGGCACAGAGGCAAAGACGCCATCAGGAGGCACACTGAGAGTGCGCCATCTAAAAGGTGGTGCACTGTCAGTGCGCCTCCTGATGGCAGCCCTCTGGAGGGGGAAAGGGGGTCCCATGGACCCCCAGTCATCCCCTTAAAGGCGGGTGCAGTCACTGACTGCACCCGCCTGAAAGGGGATCTCTAACCCACTTCAAAAGTGTAGGCGGATTGCCGCCTGCATTGTGAAAACAGAGAGAAGCTGTAAAGCAGTTGTTCTGTTTTTCACAGCAATGCACTGCCCCCAGGGCAGCACGAGTTCGCGGCTGCCCTGGGGGCAGTGCATTATTGGTAATAGGGCGCACTTTCTCTGCTTGCGCCTGGTGCACCTTTTGTAAAGGTGCGCCCGGGGAAAACAATGAAAATGCGCTTTTACCATAATACGGACCCAGTTAGACTCTGCAGTGTTAAATCCATGGGAAATGGCGAAGACAATTGAATTAAATAGGTTGCCATATGCAGATTGTTCTAGATCAAAGAAGTGATCTTTAAAACTTATTTGGAAAACAAGAGGGAGAGGTGGTGCTTTCTTGGTTTTGGAGGGAGTCTAAAGAAGTGATGGAATAAGAAAGAAGTTAGGAGATTGAAGTTTGCTAAGCAAATGGGGCATGCATGTGACGTGGTGAGTGGCAGTTTGAGAGAGATAATGGTGGGCTACCATAAATTGCACTAAATACTTTTGTGAGTAACATGAGCCAGGAACTTTGTTTGGCAGAGAAACATTATCCATGATGTCCAAGGAACAGAATGCAAACTGGAGGAGTGAATAAGAGGGGACGCAAGAGTGAACCCCGGACAACACTAATGAGAAGGAAGAGCAATGAAAAACATACGAAAATTACCATTCTTGTGCAACTTCTCTGAAGTCTAGATATGAGAATTGCTATCATGGATTAGTAGTTAACATTGGTCAGTGACGTGGAAAGGTGAAGGAGAATGAGTAAAATTGGAAGAATCACAGTACATCTAACTTCAATAAAATCATTGTAATCCAAGTTGATGAAAGAGTATTTTCTGATTCACTGTTGTGTCATGTAGTTCCTACAAACCTATACAGGATCTGCGCGTTTCGACAACATATACTGTAGGATTGGAGTCAGACTGATTATAGACACCCCTACCAAATATGTTATCCTGTGTACCAGCTAGCTCACAGTGCCACTAGAAACTCCTCTTACCAAGGAGAGAATAGTTCTTGGCAACTATCGAACATGACAACTCTGTCCCATCGGGGATCGTGGAGGCAGTGTACTACTTTTCACTCAATCACTCGTGCTCACTTTGTCTCAGAGAGATACACAGAATAAACGGTGGGGACATTTTTCAATAAGCATTTATTGAACCAGCGTCATTCTAGTGTAAAATAGGTGTGCTGAAACAACCATTAGACAGTAACAGATATAAATGAGTATAAGCACTAACAGAGTAAAAGGATGGTAGATTTCTACCATCGTGCTAAAACAATGAATACAGGCAAGTATATAAAATACATGACAGTAGTAAAATGCATACTCCTACGATGCGTCCCTAACTAGATGTACCTGAGTGTACCTAGCATGTATGTGGGTGTAAAGCCAAGAATCCCTCTAGGATAAAGTCAACCCCATTACCTGAAGTGAGAGACTGTGGGACCCCGTCTTGGTCTCGAGATGGACATCCCGCAAGGGATGTCTGACCACTGCGAGCTGGAGGGTCTGCGGGCCGGAACCTCAGCGTCTTGCATCAGTGTGTCGGCATGGAAGTCCTTTTCTCCTCTGACTACCTCAGCAAGATATGGTGTATACATACCCAAATGGTACACCCTGGGGATATACCTTGGTGTGTCATGTCGGACTAGGATGACGGAAGGAATGACCCTTATACATAGTTATTATGCAGGAGATGGTAGGCCTGCTGTCCTGCTGTGATTCCAAGAATCCTCATGCATAATGAATGAGGCTTAAGCTTTTCAGAGAAAAAAACCCATGTCATCTTTGGACATTACCGTAACTAGGTAAAAGGTCAGTACTAAGAACCGTTATGTAGTGTAATAGTAGGGAGAATATAGGCGAAAGGTTAGGTGACTACGTGAGCCTATATTGGGGTACCTATCTGGAACATAACACCCACTCCTCATCCGACTGGACGACATACTAAAAATTCTACTTACGGCTAAACGTGGTACGCAAATAAGTCCATTAAAAATAGTACTTAAAAATGTAAAATTTCTAAAAAGTGCTAGAAATGAAAAATAGTGTATGCAATAGAAGTCTGTACTAAATGAGTTCATATATATAGTCATGACAACGAGAGACTGAAAGCCATGCAGTTTAGAAAAAGTGTTTTTGTTTAAAATTCCATATTTGGTTGTTTTTGAAAAGGCCAAATTTTCCCAGCACACGATGAGCCAAATGTTTATGTGTCCTGGCTGGGAGACGCAACATCACTGTTGCCTGCAATCGCAGACGACGGTCCCTGCAACACCTTGCAGATCAGGTCAATTGAGCACAGATGTTCCTCCATATTCACCACAGCTGTTGCTGGGGATGTACTAGTGTCCTCCAAGGCCTGATTATTTGTTGAGGAGCTGGTATCCTTTCCGACAGGAGCTGAAGCATCCTGTGGTGGCTCTAAGAATGCAGACATCAACATTGGAATAAGCTGAGGACACTGCAGAACATGGGCCGTTATCGGGTCCAGTAAAGCATCAACGTCCAGTGGCGCAATTGTTCGAAGTGTAAGACAGAGATCCAACACGCATTCTTGTCTGCAGAACACGCATCGAAGGACAGGCAGAATACAGTCGATCCAGACTGGTCTAAATGACAAGAACCAAGAATCGCTCAGTTCTCGAAGACGAGGTGTGCCCAGATGGATTACCATGTGATCAAGGTATCGGCGCTCTAAGAGCGTTTTTTTCATCGCCTTGGTGACTGGGACGTCCATTGCGTAGCAGAAAAAGGACAATCGGGATACCTGCTATTAGAAACAGGATTAGCGGAAACCATCCAAAAATGCTTCAAAACACAGAGTGTATGAAGTTGGGAACAACTCTGAGGATTGTCTGAAAGGTGCTTAACAGTCCAGAACCTATGGTCTTAAATAGGTGGACAATACCCGTTGTATCAGACATGTTAAAGATACGTTGTACCATTTCTGTAAAATGGAAAGGGCAGTTTGTTCGTACTAGTACCTGTATCTCAGCCGAGGACCTTGCAACCTGGCGATCATAAGTTTCTCGGGCGGAGGTTAAGGGCACGGTTTGCTGTAAAAGCATGGCTTTCATTGGGCTCAGAGTATCAAACCGTATAAAGGAAACATTCAACAAAGGCGATAATGGTGCCTCCCTGACTGTATGGGTCAGTGGAAACAATACTTGCATACAGCAAGTAACCCTGAAGCATACAGTGACAAGATATGCGATGCCTGGGAGCATTCCGCAACAACCTTGAGCATTCAGCATCAAGTAACTCCCATTCGAAAGCAACTTGAACACCGGATAAATCACGGCAGCTGGGGAACCTTTCAAGTGACAGGATAAGTTAGCAATGGAACAATTGCAGGCCCTGTGAAGCATTATAGCCTGGCATATGAGACATCCACTTAAGGAATTCGCGCAGTTGGTACCGCTAAGAAATACTTCCATGTCCCCATTCCTACATCGAAATCTGTATGGTAATTCCGAAGATTCCTTGATGAATTCCCTACCCATTGCTTCATATCTGCCTGCCTATTGTTGTTCTAGGCAATACTGAAACTGGAAAGTTGTGACCGGTAGTGCTATATGGCCATTGATTAACCATTCTGTGGATGGTGACTCTGCCACAGTAAAACGTAATTTGTCAAGTTTTTCAATACGCAGCATTGTATATTTTACTCCCCTTTGTGCCATTGTTCTCTGTTTTTCAGTTACATTATATGCAGAAAAGAGTGACGTACTGTTGATAAACCGCCAAGGCACATAACCAGCGCGCAATGATTGCAGCGTCCAGCTTAATAGCATAATAGAACGCAATTGTGATTGTCCTTGTTGTAGTATGGACAAGTCTTGTTCTAGTATATCTATAGCAGAAGATACAATGTTGCCCAGTGAATAAATCCTGGATGTTAATGTAGTCAGACCATTGTCAACTACTGCTAATGCCTTATCTAGGTTAATGTTATCTATTTCACAAAGTCTCTCCGCAGCTTCTTGTTGAGAGATTTTCCAGATTTCATTATAGACAGCATAATAGAAATGTTTCTGACGTGGCTTTCGGGGCACCAGTAAAAAATCCCTTAAATCCACCTCATCTGAGAGTAAGGATAAGTGCTGTTTCACCTGGGACAGTGTCAAGGTTTTTAGCCAATCGAGGCACAACTTCCCAACACTGTATGATGTCACCACCCCGGATGTTCTCTCTGTACATATCGTAGGTTTGGCCTATGGATACTAAACCCTTTGATTGTACCCCTGAATCTTGATTGACATCCGTTTGTGTCTGTGGGCCAAACTAACCATCTCTTCCAATTTGGGTCTGATGTATTGTACTGCATGATGTCATCTATTGTATCCCCTCCACTTGATGTAAAATTGATGTGTGAAGGTGTGGAAAACCGTGGTGTGTTCAAATACTTGTTCTTGGCTAGTCCAAGACAGGAAGTAGTTGCACAGTTTCATTCAGAAATATCATTTGTTGTGGAATGAGGCACGCTCTAAATAGTTCTTCTGTTCCCTGAACTTGCCATTCTTTAGAACCCCAGACTGATTTTGTGTCTATTGTGTCCTTCCATAAGTCGAAACCCTGTTCAGACAGTTGGGCAATAAAGGATGCAGAATAAATCTGTTTGGTAATAGTCAGCATATTTTTCTGTGCAGGTGTAGGTGCAACCTTATAGTAAAATGAGGTCGAGTCAGAAGTGTTAAACCCTGAAAAATATGAAAATTACTGTGCAAAATATTTTGAACTACCTTTCAGCGTTGTTGGGCAATGTTCCCATTGGTGGTCTGTGAAAACACTTAGTGGGATACTGGATTTGTGTAAAAAGTGATGACCATAATGATGGTAACAGTACAAGCTATCAAAGTCAGATGTGTCCTCTAACATTTCATTGCTTGAAAATGCAGCAGAATTTTCCAAATCAGGCAACATATTATTTACAATGTCAAAATCCCAATCATCAGAAAATGTACTGGAGGTAATGCTATCATTTAGAGAAATTTTAAATAAATGTGGAATCTTCAAAGGTTCAGTGGGGCCAAATACATCATAATCAACTCTGTCCCAAACTATACCATCAGGAATTGGAACAGCTGTAATGTTCACGGAAAACAAGTCTCTTTGTTTGTGATGAGATGATGTATAAGATTTCAGGACCAAGTTCACATTAGATACTGCAGAGTGTTCTGGGAGATATTTTCCATTTATGAGTAAGCAAAAAACTGTTACCAGGCAAATCCAGAACAGGAAAAACAATATTCCAGTTATGATCCAGAGCTGGAGCCAAGGTGATACCAAGTAAGTCTTTTTTAGAAAAGTGTAAAATTCACGCATTTGTTGCTTACGGGAAACTAGAGCTGGCATTGTCTCGGGTTCACTGGGATCAAGAGAGAAGGTATCAAAATCGATGAAGTAGCCAGATGCAGTTCGATCAATCTTTGGTAGCTCGGCAGGTTGTGTTGAACCGGCAGGTGTCTCTTGTCAAGGCATATTGATGTAGACATCGGTGTTTGGCCGAATTGATATTTGTCTTTCATTTGAGTTTTGAAGTTCTGATTCCAGAGGAACGAGTTCCATTTCATTGTTGGAAATTCCTCACTTCGAATTGGTGACTCTTCGAATGTTATGAGTCCTTCTGTCTGAACTTCCTGAATGGTAGCGAGAGGAGAGCATCGGCTACCCAGGAGGCCACGAGGCCTACTATTCAGTATCGGCCACATACTGTGGTTTGATTAGATCAATGGAGACGAATCTCTTTTCCTTTTTGCCAGCAAGAGGCAGAAGAAGTACTGTTCTTGTTCCTTCGACAGCCAGGACAGGTACAGGCTTTCTGTAGGATGGCCCAAATTCTTTCTTGTCCTCGATCTTTTCTCTGAGCAGATCCCTGACTTTTGGGACCCAGACAGGTCTTGCCATGACTAATTTGACTTCCCCATGGCGGTCCGTTTTACCTGCACATTGCTTAGTATTGCTCTGGATTCATTCAGATCCTGTAAAACAGCCAAACGTTTATTGATGTCAAATGGTTTTTCATCCACCAATGTGCGTTCACAATCGAGATCAGGTACCCATATTCTTGTACCAAATTGGACCTCATAAGGAGTGACACCCCCTAGAGAACCTCTTGGCATGTTGTTGAGGGCACGCTGTACCCCATATAGGTGATTGACCCAACTACCACCGAACCTAATACTCTTGCTGTTGAAGACTGCTTTAAGTCACGATTTTAACTCTCCACTACCGAATTTCCCTCGGGATGGTACGGAGAGGAGTACCGCAATGCTACACCCAAACCTTCCATGGCTTCCTTGTAAGCCCTAGAGCTAAATGCGGGGCCACAGTCAGAATGTAATGTGCCAACTGCGTACGTCCCTATGAAGACTCGCAAATCTTTTATAACAGTTCAAGCGTCAGCCAAGCGGTGGAGCCATACCCATAGGAATCTTGAGCATGAATCCACTGTCACCAAGATATACTTGTAAGCCCCATCCGAATGTAGGGGGCTGCAGTGGTCCAGATAGACACACGCTACTGGCTTGTCTGATATTAGTAAAGGTGTCTGCGCTGGACGTGCTACGGTGGAACCCTTCATCTGCTGACAGATGTCGCATTTTAAGACAAAATTCTACGTCTGTTTAGTTAAACCTGGCCACCAATAGCGATGTTTCAATAATGAAACCGTTGCGGTAATCCCTGTGTGTGCAGAACCTAGACCCTCGTGTGCAGCTAGTATTAAGCCTAATCTGCGATTCATGTTTGGTATTACTCTATCCCCCACTCCTGGAATCTGAGCATGCGGAATGTTGTTTGCATCTAACTTGTAGGAGTTTTTGAGTGGAAAACCTTTCGGTAAGGCTTTGCTGTTCTTGCGTGAAGCAATGAGAGCTACCATTATCTGTCCGTCTATTCTCGTTTCTGAACGAGTGATTGCAGCTACGGCAGCAGTACGTACTGCCCCCTTTGCAGCTTCATCAGCCAATGATTTCCATTCAACGTGAACACTATCACGTTGATGACTCAGCGTGTGTATCACGTGAGCTCTTTGTAGTTCGTTTTTCAACTCAGCTACCTGTTCCCATAGCATTTTGTGCTTAATTGTGCCACCTTTTGAGTCTTTAAACCCATTTTGACCCCAGTAGTGTAGATATTCATTGTGTGACTGGACACAATAAAAAGAATCGCACACAATCAGTGTGTGGAATTCCTGATCTGTATTTATTAGTGCTAGTAACAGGGCTTTTAGTTCTGCCAGCTGAGCCGTGCAGTCTCCTAGAGATTGTGTCTTCGTATCGCTGGGATGGACCTTGCCATCCTGCATACCACCTTTTACAATCGTACATGGGGCGCTGTATTGCGGTTTACTCCCTACGGCCGGCGGAGCAGATCTGTCAGTGTAAATGATGTATTCATACTGATCTAGAGGCATTATTTCATTTGGGAGAGGATATTCTTGTTCATATTGCAGGAATGCTTGTGTTTTTAACCTTGGATCAAATCTATATTCTACATCTGTTGCAGTGAGAGAATTAGCCCATTGTATCCATCTTGGATGTAAGGCTTTAGCATTAGGAACGATTGCCTTTGTAGCAGCCTCTAACGCTGGTACCGGATTTACTACTATTATTATTATTCGTTTCCCCTGAGCCAGTGCTCTTTCTCTCACTACAGCGGTCTGTACTGCTGTCAGTATTTTTTTTGTAGTTTTGTAGAAGCAAAGCGCATTTCAGCGTTTGTGTACAAATGTGACTTGAATGCTATGTGTACTGTTCCGCCTTCATTGAAGGTTAAGTAAGTGTACCCAGATTGACCCGCTATAACGCGGATCACCAGGTTGCAGACTTTTACGTGTGTCTGCAAGTGTTTTGAAGCTATCATGTCAGCTTGTAGGGAACGAAGGATATCTGTGTGTTCCTGTGTCCAATGCCTAACTGAGAAATCAGGTCTGATTAAGTCGTAGAAAGGTTTTACTCTTTCTGCGTAATCTAAAATGTATGTTCTGCCAAAATTAAAAAATCCCAAAATGGATTGTAAGGTCTTCAAAGATTTAGGAGGTTGGAGCAGCGCGCACTTTTCTAAAAAGTTAGCTGCAAGGCTTTTTTCTTCACTTGATAACTTGTATCCTAAAAATAGGACATCGAGGTGGGCTGTTTTCGATTTTTTAAAGTTGAATTTGTAGCCCTCAGAGGAAACCCCAAAATTATGGTGCTCACCCTGGTCAAGTGATCCTGTAAATCATCATCCGTCAGATAAATATTATCTACATAGGACAATGCCTCTTCATCCAAATTCGGAAGTAACTCTGTTACCCTAGCGCACTACAACCCGGGGCTAATCTTATACCCTTGGGGCAGTCGACAAAATTGACTCCTAGCGCAGAAAATGCTGTTAGATATCTGCTTTCAGGTGCTATAATTTGGCAGAAGAATCCATTTGAGATATCTAGTGTTGTTTTGTATTTTTTCCGCACAATGTTATTCATTATTGTGGCACTATGTGCATTCTGTACTGCAAATGTTTTAGTGCATGTATTCAGATGTCGGTAGTCTAAAACTAGACGGCATGAATTATCGGCTTTTATTACGGGAAACAAAGGATTATTCATTGGAGAGCTGAAAGTTTCTATTACACCTTGGTATTCAAGTTGATCTAAGATCTCCCTGACCTGTTTTTTCGCTTCTTGTTTTATTGGGTACTGTCTCTGTGGAGTTGGAGTAGTTTTTACTGGGATTACATGGTGTGGTGACTAAGCATCCCAACCAACATGGTTGCGATAAAGTGCTGGAGCGAGGGCTACCGCCCACTCCCGTTCGTATATGTGTTTTAAGTATATTGGAACATGGTCTGAAAAAGCTGGTAAAATTACTGTTTCTCCCTTTGGGCAATCCATATAAATTTCAGGCGGCCAATATTTTTCAGCTAAAAGGATGTCATAGCCATAAGTCAAGTTCTCCCAAAAGAGACCTTTAACTTTTCTGGGTTTGTCCCTCTCCATTTGGAGTGTTATTTCATGTAACCTATGTGGGACACTTACCCTCGTATCAAGTGTTTCCACTGTGATGTGCTCATTCAACTCCGCTGTCACCAGAAATTTCATCAGGTTCTGGCGAGCTATTGTTACTTCTGCAGCGCTGTCTAGCATCGTCAGAGCCCATTCCCTGTTCAGTAGTTGAGTCCTCAGAATTCTGGGCATGTCTAACTTTGAGACCTGCTGCTTTCTTCTTTTTAAATTGAGGTTCAGATTGTGGCTTGTCTTCTTTTTTAGAAGTGTAGCTTGAAGCGCGTGGCGTGTCTCTGGACTTTGTACACTCTTCTTGTCTGTGTTCTGACCGTCCTTCTCTCTCGGAGTTTCTTGGTGAACCCTGAAAGGAACGAGAGGAACGTGCATCAGTATTCTGATACCTGTCAGGTTTTTTAATGTTATCTCTATTCCTAAGGTTGTATCTCCTTTTGGAGGACTCCTGTTGAGGAGACCCACTCCTAGATAGAGATCTATTTTCTCTAATCTTTTGATTTTTATTGTTATTATCCCACTTCTTCTTGGAAGAATCAGGTGCTTGCTTGGGGTTATCGTTTTCAGGACCACCCGTGAGTTGAGGTTTTGCTACTCTAGCTCCCAAACTATCTCTACCTAATTCAGCATAGGTGTCTGTGATAATTTTAGGTAATTCACGTTCCTGTTGTAATGGAGTGAAATCCCTCTGGCGTTGGTGTATTGCCACTGCTGCTGCCTCCCTTTTATATTTGCTAATATTATAGCTGACACCTGGGCAAAATTACCTAATAATTTCATCCCTAAGTTCAGAGCAGGTTCTGCTCCGTACTCAGTCTGTATATGTCTTAATACGTCTGGTATTACTGCTAATGACGAGATACCATGAGTTCTGGTATATATGGCAGCGAAAGCTGTACCCCAAGTGGTACAATCCTCTATCTGGGGAGCTATCCCCATTGGCAAGCAAATTGTTAGCATTCTGTGTTTTTCTTGAGTGCTTGTGTGTGGAAATACTGCCTCCAGCTGTGTTATTTTTTGAGCTATCCAGAATGGCATTTGCTCACGTTTAGTGGGCATTTTACCCATAACTGCGTATAGCGTTTGTGGTGTAATTTTAGTTGTAGAACCCTGAATTTGTACTGCTTCTGTAGCTCTTGTTGGTTGAAGTGTGAGTGTTCTCATCACAAACTGTGTCAGGTTTCTGTAAAGTTTTATTATTTCTTTGTGAAGTGGACGTAGGTCTGCTACTGGCATTGTGTCAATCTCTGGATGCGGTGTGTAAGCCGCAAGGACTGGCCAAGTGGCTCCATCTCTTCCGAGTGGACCTAGTCTTGCTTTGTCTTTTGTATGGGGAAGGGCGCCTTTAAACCAATTTATGTGCCCCTGGTAGGTGAGCGGAATTTCAATTTCCTCATACGGACAGTATTCATTTGGTGCTTCATCTTCAGTGTAAGAATGAAATGTATTTGATTGTGCGTCTGCGTGTGGGAATTTAACCCATGAGTAGAATACCTCTGTTTTATATGATTCGTGAGCCTCAATCACGAAAGTTACTGTCCCACTCCTAGCTGTGACTCCATAGTCCGGTAGCTTTTGAGTAAGGCCATACCTAACATTTTCTGAAATGTTTATTTCACCTTCTATTTCTTCTTCCCTGACTGCAGCAGGCTGTGCTCACACAGCGGCGTCTTTGTCAGCCATTGTTGAAAAAGTTTCAAGGAAGAGTTTCAAGGAAACTGAGATAAGGTTTTATGCACAATAGGAACTGTTTGTCCTTCAAGCTTGATAAACCTACAGCCAATAAATAGGATTTTTGCCTACTCAGCTGTGGCGGATAGTTCCCTTCCCACTCCAGACATCTCTAAAGAAATGTGAGTAGGGGTCTCTGAGAATAGCACAACTGAACTACTCAGATTTGACTGTTAAATAAGTAGCAAACCAACGTTGGGCGCCATGTCGTGTAGTTCCTACAAACCTATATAGGATGTGCGCATTTCGACAACATATACTGTAGGATTGGAGTCAGACTGATTCTAGACACCCCTACTGAATATGTTAGCCTGTGTACTAGCTAGCTCACAGTGCCACTAGAAACTCCTCTTACCAAGGAGAGAATAGTTCTTGGCAACTATCGAACATGACAACTCTGTCCCATCAGGGATCGTGGAAACAGTGTACTACTTTTCGCTCAGTCACTCGTGCTCACTTTGTCTCAGACAGATACACAGAATAAACGGTGGGGACGTTTTTCATAAGCATTTATTGAACCAGCATCATTCTAACGTAAAATAGGTGTGCTGAAACAACCATTAGACAGTAGCAGATATAAATGAGTATAAGCACTAACAGAGTAAAAGGATGGTAGATTTCTACCATCATGCTAAAACAATGAATACAGGCTGTATATAAAATACATGACAGTAGTAAAATGCATACTTCCACAATGTGACCTAACTAGATGTACCTGAGTGTACCTAGCATTTATGTGGGTATAAAGCCAAGAATCCCTCTAGGATAAAGTCAACCCCATTACCTGAAGTGAGAGACTGTGGGACCCCGTCTTGGTCTCGAGATGGACACCCCGCAAGGGATGTCAGACCACTAAGAGCTGCAGTGTCTGCGGGCAGGAACCTCAGCGTCTCACGTCAGTGTGTTGGCATGGAAGTCCTTTTCTCCTCTGACTACCTCAGCAAGATATGGTGTATATATACCCAAAGTGGTACCCCCTGGGGATATACCTTGCTGTGTCATGTCTGACTAGGATGACGGAAGGAATGACCCTTATACATAGTTATTATGCAGGAGATGGTAGGCCTGCTGTCCTGCTGTGATTCCAAGAATCCTCATGCATAATGAATGAGGCTTAAGCTTTTCGGAGAAAAAACCCATGTCATCTTTGGACATTACCGTAATTAGGTAAAAGGTCAGTACTAAGAACCGTTATGTAGTGTAATGGTAGGGAGAATATAGGCGAAAGGTTAGGTGACTACGTGAGCCTATATTGGGGTACCTATCTGGAATTTAACAGTTGTTTTTGCAACTGGCACATGTTTTGCTCTTGCAAATCAGTTGATGTGCTTTGTCAGTGCAAGATTCAAAGTTTCAATCAAGAATCGTCCGATGTCGAGTCTAGACAGATGAATAATCACCGTGGTATTGGTTACTCTGTGCGATCCGTTCAAACTTTTAAAGAAAAAAATAATTTTATATGTTTGTATGTTTTTAAACAGATAATAAACATAAAATGGTGATAAAAGTTTTAAGTCGTATGACTTGAAATTTGACAGATCAGGTGACGTGATCATATGACTTGAAACTTGATGTATCAGCACACACAATCTGACATATTTACAAATATAATTTTCTGTACTGAGCTGACATTGAATGATTCTTTATTCCTGAATATGATCTATGGCAGCTAACAGTGGATGAGTGGTGCACCATCTGGCTCATTTTTGATACTTCAATTAACATACTTTTTAATTAATTTGTTTTTTTCCAACAATGATGATGGCAGCATTTTCTACATAAAGTGCTAAGTCAAAGACTGTGCAAATTATTTCATTGTATAGCTACTCCTGCCAATAACTGCCTGTGGCTTAGGTTTGTGAGCCCCTAGTCATGGTCAGAATTGTCTTGGGGGCTCCCAGTGTAATGCAGACTTGTGGATACAGTGGGCTTTCCAGTGAGTCAGAGGCTCATGGGCCCTGTGCGTTCTTTTTACCATGGACTCATAACTGGTTTTCTGGCAGGCCCCCAGTCTTTGTGACAGGGGGATGGCTTCTGTGGCAGCTGGGTCCGTGTGCTGGAGCATGATCTATGATAAATGGGGATACTTCCCTTGTGTTGTTTTGAAAGCATGTCCAGAATGCAGTCTTCCCACATGCATGCATCACATCATGTTCTTCCCATTCTAGAATGGTTATCGCTTGCTGTGGGGTTAAGGAACAGTGTAGTCCAACAATGGCAGATGACTCTGGGGTGAAAAGTTCTGAGTCATGACTTCCGGTTGCAGTATAGAAAGTGACAAACATTGTAACAGAAACTGATCGAGTGCATGCAAGTCCCCCATTAATGATTATGGTCCGTACATGGTTCTGACCCTCATTTTACTTTTTCCTGGATTTTGATTCTGTCCTTTGTCATTCCAAACAACTGACAGTTAGCTGGTGATTCACTTAGAGCATCTCCTTTAAGTTCCTTTGCTGGTCTCTGATTTTGCCTTGTTGTATTTGTTGGTGATTAGTGAGTGGTTCTGAGCATCTGGAAGAGGACACCAGGGGCAGGGTGCTTCTTAGAAAGTGGCTTTATGAGTGCAAGGAACATCTGTGGGATACATTCATAAAAATATCTTCCTATTTGTTTTCAATCCTCTGGTTCCCTTCCTGCTTTCTCTTCCCATAAGTCCCCAGGGCTCTAGCATTTTCCAATTATCTACATGTTATTGGAAACTCCAGAGCTCTGTGGAACGAACATTCATGACTGCTGTCTTCTACATTCCATGGGGACACATGGCATCTGTTAGACCTGACATCCTTGGTATGGTTTTCCTCTAATTATTTGCCCTCAGACCCCCTGCTTTTGCTGACTTCAATTTTGTTGGCCTTAGCACTCTGCACACTTTCCCACTGCTAACCAGTGCTAAATTGCTTGTGAACTCTCCTTTAAACATGTTACATTGTCTAATGACCAATTGACTTACTTAATTTACTTATAAAGCCCTAGTAAAATGGCACTACCTATGCCCAGGGCAATATCAGCCTGTTTGTGTGCAGTTTTAAAGTGCCCTTTCGACCCTGCAAAATAAACCTTTTGCTAGGCCAAAATCTTCCTTTTTAAAAACATATACGTCACCCCTAAAGTAGGCCCTGGACAGCCCCAAGTGCAGGCTGCAGTGTATTTCAAAAGTTAGACATATACTTTTAATTTTTACATGTCCTGGTAGTGAAAAAGTCTTACTTTGTTTTTCACTACTGCAAGGCCTACTTCTCTCATAGGATAATATTGAAATTACCTTATTACATTTTATAAGTGTAAGTTCCAAATGTAAAAAGCTAACCCCTTCATGTTTGGTGTCTCTGAAATCGCAATTTAAAATCCTAACTTATGGTGAAGTCGGATTTTAAATTGCAAATCTGAAAATGCCACGTTTGTCTTAGCCTGTCTCTTGGTCACATGACTGGGTGTGGGTGACAATTGGGCTTTGTGTATTCATCCTCGATAGCCCCACACAATGGGGAGCTTAGGTGCGACTGGATGGGCATTTCTGGCAGAATGGGAGGGAGGAGCTGGGCCCAGCCCCAATCACACGTGAATAGGCTGTGTCCTGTCTCCAGAAAAAGGGCTACATACCCCCTGTAGTTAGTCTGGAGCCAGGGCCAGGAAGGCAGGGCACCTGTGCACTTCAAAGGCAAGCCTCTAGAAGTTTCTCCCCACTTCAAAGGCACAACTGGGTATATATACTGGACCTCAGACACCACTACTTCAGTACACTTCTGGACCTGTGGATACTCTGCCAGGAAGAAGGACTGCTGTGCTGCTACAAGGGCTGCGACTCTGCTGGACTGCTGCTCTGAAGGAACTGCTGCCCTGATGTGCTGACCAGTTGCCTGTTGCGCTCTTGCCTGTTTGAGAAGGACTGGACCTGCATCTCTTGAACCCAGAGTGACTCCAAGGGCTAGTCGGCTGGCCTCCTGAGCTGAAGCCTAAAGGACACAACAGGCTTCCAACAACCTTGCATCTGCATCTGCACCTGGACTTTGCCGTCTGTGAGTCTACCCTGCCAAGTGGTGGCACCCTAGTCCTGAACCATTGGAAGTGAGCTTGAGGTGCTTTGCCAGCCTCTGTGGTACCAGTGAAACCAACGTATCTGATGCACATGGAAACCCGAGCAGAACTGACGCATCTCTGCTGCTGCTTAAATTGGGCCTGTTGCAAAGACCTGCATTACCTCCATAACCCGCAATGCCTTCGGAACCGCCACATCCTCGGGGCAGGCCCTCGCATACCTCGTCAATGGCAGCCTCGACGATGATGACAGACTCCACATCACAGCCTTGCAGCTTTTCGGAACCGCCACATCGCCCCGATTGCGCACTGCATCCTCGATGCTGGACTTCGCATCGCAAGTCCCGTCGATGGGATCCTTGACGACTAGGCATTTCCTCGCATCGCAGCCTCGCCGCATCTCGGAACAGACACATCGCTCTGGTTATTTGACGCATTTTTGACGCGGATCCTCACAACACTCCGTAAACCAGGATTTAATGTGCTTTGGGCCAGATATACATAACTTTGGGTTTGCGATTTCCTAATAGCTAATTTTACACTTTACGATTCCCATTGGGAATCGCTAAAAACACAGGGATGATGGTCTGCTGGGGACAGCAGACTACCATGTCTGTGTTTGCTTTTAAATAAAGCAATGTTTTTTGTTTTTTTAAATGCAGCCCATTTTCCTTGAAGGAAAATGGGATGCATTTCAAAAAGACAAATGAAAAGTTTTCTTTTCATTTTTTAAGAGTAGGCAGTGGTCCGTGGGACCACTGCCTGCTCTTAAAAAAGTTTTTCGCATACATTCACATAGGGAAAGAAGTCCCTTGGGGACCCTTTCCCATTTGCGATTGGGTTACAACCAACTTGAAGTTGGTGGTAAAATGTGAATATTTTGCAACCGTATTTTAGTCGCAAAACATTCATACATACCACTGCAAGTCGCTAGGCTGTACCCTTCCTCTCATTCCTCCAAAATCATAAGCCAAGCTTGATCCACTCATTAAAGGGAACACGCTCTCCTTCGTGGCGCTCTAAATCAACTTTCAAGAATGTGTCCACAATCAGTGAAACAATAGCAGCCAGGTTGGAAGACTTTGAAGTCAATGACAGAAGCGAAAGCGACCACAGGCCCCTGAGTGCCACATTGCAATTAGTAGTTCGTAGAGCAACCCCTCTCCAAGTGATAGGTGGACCCACGGGAGAAGAGCGGCATGAGCTTCTCCAAAGAATTAAATGGTCAGCTAGGCTCAGAAACTACTTGTCTGAGTGGGTGGAAAAGAGAAAGAACTGCTTAAAGTCAGGAACTCCAACCTCAGTAATAAGCAACTGGGAAGCCCTTATCACAGACCTACAACAGAATTTAGGGAAGGCTCGACGCAAGACCCTGAGAATTAGTTTAGAAATTATATATATATAAGCGCCCTGCCATCCGAAGGATTTCATTTACTACAAACTCATCCTGCGCAGGGCACTGGAAGCCAAGTGGCAAATCTCTTGATGGGCACTCCATTGCTGCTCTGAGGGCAGCATATAAAAAGAAAGTATGGGAGAGCAAAAGGAAGTACTTCGAAAGGGAATGGCTTAAAGTGTTTTCTTTGCTGAAGGAAAAGAACCATTCCAGGCTATGGAGGTAAATCAACCAGCTTGATAACCAAAGAGTGACAAAGGAGAACGGGGTACCCGAAAACGACTTGATAAGGTATGTCAAACATCTGTATTCGAAAGACTCATCAGATGATGGGGTCCACCGTGATGAGTTGCCCGGAAGCAGTCTGCGCCTTTGCCCAAGGTATTTTAATCACAGACGGCAAAGTAATTAAGAACATCAATAAAATGAGGAGCGATGGAGCACCAGGGCCAAATGGGATCCCCACCCTAGTATTCGAAACTGTAAAGGCATACTGTCCTCCAAACTTGACCCCACTTTTCAATCACGTTTTCATGACAGCAATGACGATGCACTCCTGGAGAGGATACATTCTATTTCCTATCCACAAAAAAGGCAACTGATCTAATCCAGCAAACTACAGGCTTGTTGCCTTGCTCGATTTAGAAGCTAAGGCTTATGCCCGAATCCTCTTCAAGGAGCTGGAGTTGTGGGTAAAAGAATAAGGAATCCTCCCGTTTTTTCAGTCTGGATTTAGGCCACAAAGTTCAACCATGGACAACATCATTTCCCTGGCATATCTTTCTATACAAGCAGTCAAGTAAAAGCACCCGCCCTTGTTCTGCTGTTTCATAGATTACAGCACTGCATTTAATAGGGTGGACAGCAGCAGACTATGAGAGAAATTGACCACTGGGGGATCCCGTCTAAGATCCTGAAGACAATCACATCTTTATATCAAGGAACATGGGTTCAGGTCAAAACAAGCCCTACCACAGTAACATCAAGAGTCACCAAAAATAATGGGCTCTAACAGGGCTGCATTTTGCCCCCCCCCACCCCTACTTTTCAATCTTTATACAGCAGATCTGGGGGCCGCACTGCAAGGTGCTAGATTATTCGCTCCAAG
The DNA here is from genome assembly GCA_963921515.1 of Calotriton arnoldi. Classification (NCBI taxonomy): domain Eukaryota; kingdom Metazoa; phylum Chordata; class Amphibia; order Caudata; family Salamandridae; genus Calotriton; species Calotriton arnoldi. Next base: position 337,590 of record CAWUFW010010677.1, read on the forward strand.
GCTGGGTAGGGAGACACTCCCCATCTTACAATATGCAGACGACACAGCAATAATGGACCATACTAGGTGGGCCTCTAGAGAACCCTCAATGCACTCCACTGCTACAATTAGGATAACCATCTGCTGGTCAACCAGAGCAAAACCAAGATAGTTGTGTTTGGAAATATCTACACAAAAGGCAAGCCAACTGCCAATTGGAAGAACATCAAATAGGGAAAACAACAGCCTACAACTACCTTGGGGTCTGGCTTTCGGAGAGAGCAAAACTGGCCACCCACCTAAAACACTTCAGTGCAAAGGCAGACCATGTCATCCACACATTGAAGTGACTGAGCCAACGCCTGATAATCCCAACTGCCGAGCCAATGCTGACAGTCCGAAAGCAAAATTGATACCGTTCATCAACTATGGGCACCTTGCTTTCCTGGGCGCCCTGAATAGATTCATAATAGCTGCACAGGCCAAAGCATATAAATCAGTGCTGCTAGTTCCGCGGCATGCCAGAAAAGTAAGGCTAAGGCTGGAGCTTGGACTTGGCAGGCCAGTTTTGACATTACAGGGGGACCTAATCAAGCTCTTAATTAGGGTGTTGAGAGCCCCAGAAGACACACTTAAACACCAACTGAGAATCATTTTGGAGGAGGAGTGCTACCCCTGGCACTCCTGGCTAGGGCAAGCAATTGGCAGCTTAAAGATCGAAGCAGAAAGCCTGCACTCACCCGTCATCCTGTTATCTGCCTGGAAAAATGTGGTGAAGAGGCAGGTATTGGTAATTTCATCCGAAAAGGGCTCTGCAACCCTTCACCACAGACCCATTACCGAGGCACTGGATATGTCATATACTTTGGGGAAAGGTAAACTTTTTCTACTTGAAGCACTGTCAGCTCAGGCCTGCAGGAAAATACTCTACATGAGACTCATTGTGCTAAGAATTACAGATTTCAATCCAGCTTGGGCACGTAAGGGAGAAGCAGTCTTGTGCAGGCTTTGCTCATTCCAAAATGAATCCTGGTTGCACCTACTGTGATGCTGCCCCAAACTGGCCGAAGATCGCCGCCGTTTGCTCTGCCCTATTTTTTGGGCTAAGGTTGTGGAGACTTGCAGGGAGGCCTCGGACTTGTGCTTTACTGAAACCAAGTCTTGTAATTTAACTAGAGTGGTGAAGTACACGCATTTAATTAGATTAGCACTCGAAGAGTCACCACAGATTAATCAAATCCCCAGACAGGCTAAGAAACAGCACATAATGACAAGAGTAATTAATAGCTGAGTGTCATCATATGCTGATGACACTCAGCTATTAATTACTCTTGGCCCTGACCCCACTGACACAAAGATCCGTTTTAAAAACTGCATGACCCATATTGACAACTGGATGTGTACCAATCACTTACAACTTAATGGAAGTAAGACAGAGGTCATTCTTTTTGGTAAGGCGGATGAATGCTGGTCCAGTGACTGGTGGCTTCAGAACCTAGGCCCATGTCCATCTCCCAAACCTGTGGTAAAGAACCTCGGAATGATGATTGACAATCAGTTGTCAATGAAAAGCCATATAAATCATGTAATTGGCATCTGTCATGGCATTTTGCGTAAACTGCGCAAAATTTTTCAATGGGTTCCCATCGAATCCAGGAAACCGCTGGTCCAGGGACTTATCATAAGTCGTATTGACTATGGCAATGCCCTGTTGGCCTCCATAAACGAGGAGCTCTACTCCAAGCTTCAGGTTTTGCAGAACACCGCTGCTAGACTAGTATTAAACATTCCATCAAGAGCCCCATCAGCGCCCAGTTTGAGGACTCTTCACTGGCTTCCTGTTAAGAAGTGATGCTGCTTCAAAATCCTCTGTCTCTCTCACAAGAGCATGTATGGAACCGGGCCCAGCTATTTTGCCAAGAAATTTAGCTGGTATCAGCCAAGTAGGACGCTCAGATCAAGTACTAAATGTCTCCTCACCCCTCGAAGAATCCGCACCGCAAGGAACGGCGGCCGATCCTTCTCCTTTCTCGCACCAGCTTTCTGGAACAAGCTTCAGCCTCATCTTCTTTCCACCTCTGATCATAAGCTCTTCTGTAAGGAACTAAAAACTTAGTTATTTGACCATCCATAACGCCTCCATATTCGATCGTCAGTCCTCACGGAGGCTTCGCTAGCGCCATGAGACCCAATGGTGATATGTGTTCCTCTGACTTGACTTGACTTGACTTTGCACAGCGCACTGTAACCTTTAGGCTAATAATGAGCTGTCAGGAACTAACCCAAGTCCATTGATAGGCTAACATATGCATGTTTACCTTTCACAACGCGCTATAACCTCTCTAAGGTGGAAGTAGTGCACTTTTACATTACGTGCAGGAGAGCACACAGTAAGGGCCACCCACCAGCAGTATAAGTATACCAGATTTTGACTCCTTAATCCTAATGGCTCGCACTTGTTGAGAAGCTATGGTTTAACACCAAGTCTGATGGGATAGCACATTGCACTTTAAAACTGCACTTTACATTTTATAGAACAAGTGGTTGTGAAGTAGGTTTTATCATGAGTAGGAGGAATGCATAGATACCCATATCCAGCAACCAATCTAATTAAGTCTGGATCATTACATTTTATTTTAAATATGGATTTTATGATGGGACATCTTTTATGTAGGGTCACACATCACATTCTGATACTCCTTTTCACCTGCAAGGTGAAAGTGGTTTTTATTATGACTTGAGAGCATATGTGAGCCGTGGGACCCAGTAGTTTTGGGATCGGGGGGATGGCAGGGGGGCAAACATCAATGCATATTTTACTGTAATGATTTTAATTAATCGAAGGGTTAATAAACTTTACTTACTTGCAAGTCGCTATTAGGAAGGGACACCCTTAACACGCCCCTTCCTAATACTACTTTGCTAACCCATTTTGCGATTCAGTAATAGGTTACTGAATTGCAAAATAAGATTTGGTATATAAAAAAAGGCGTGTTTCTGGCCACACATGGCCCTGTGCGAGCTGAAAAAAGCTTTGTACATCTGGCCCCACGTTCAGCAGGCCTAACTGGGTCCCTGTAGCCGGCCGGTACTCCATCGTGGTCAGCCTGAACTTGTGACTTTGTCCCTGTCCTGGCGTGACCAGATATCCACATTTGGGGCTTTGTGATTTTTGGCACTATTTTCACTAAAATCTTTAAAACTGAATATCTCTGGATCTAATCATTAGAATTTTGTCGTTTTGGTCTTGTTTTAGTTATTAAAGAAAGTCCTAACCAGGCGTGGGATCCTATTTGTGTGGTGTTTTCACTTTATTACTGTCTAAAATGTTGCACAAATTTATTGCACATTGCCTCTAAGTTAAGCCTGACTGTTCCGTGGCAAGCTACCAGAGGGTTGAGCGCAGGTTAATTTGGGGTTGGCTTGTGCCTCACCCTGACAAGGGTTATGGTTGCTGCTTGACCAGGGTCCACAACCCAGTCAACCAACAACCCAATTTCTCACACCATCACTTTGCACATATATCCTCTAACATTGGTCTCAGTATATGCCTGCTTCACCATTCTGTCTCCCTGTGGCTCTGACCCTGATCTCAAAATCTTTGCCCGGTTCTAGCCTGATAAGAAGAGTTGCAAGCGTAGTGGTGTCACTTTACCTTTTAACTCAAACAAATTGATTCTGTGGGCTTAGATCACTGCCTAATTTTTGTTCATTGACACTGTTGACACTGCCCTCAGCACCCCTTCCTTTATATATAGGAAGTCTGTAAATGATTTTCTCTTTATTTGTATTACGAGAATGCAGACATTTGATGATCAGCTATGTCCGATAAACTGGCGTTGCCTTAGATAAACGACAAGCAAAGCGCGCCATATAGCTAACCTATAAAACAAATTGAAGCAATAACTAATTCTACAAGCACTGCAATGTAAAACTTATTAAATAAAATCATTCTTTTCTCTCACATATTTTTGTGAAAGGGGAATGCAGCCTAAATATGAACATAACATGGGCATTTTGTTTAGATAGTTTTTTTTAATTTGCATGCGTAACTATCACAAACGCTTCATTTTCTAACAGCAATTGCTTTTCAGCCCAGACAGTCTGGAAAAGTATGTATTTACAACTGAGGCAAAGAACTATCAAAACAAGCCCTCGAGCATGTTTTCAAATTAATCAGCCAAACTATGTGGAAATTAATTCTTTGCTTTCCCACAGCAACACTGGCTCTATTCTTTTATGTCATTGCGAAATCCAATTTTTCAATTATAGGTTTAGTAAACTGCTAAGCTTTAAACTATAAAAGGCAATTGTCAGTGTTTCCCAATATGTGACTAATGTGGAAAGCATAGCATGTCTTATCAAAAAACAAACAAAAGAGTTTCTATGATGAGAATTGTACTCCTTGAATAAATAATCGGAAGAAACGTCATTAATTTCCTATCATCACATAGTCTCAGCTCTGTTTAAAAGGACCTGTTGTACCACATTTACTGTCAAGTATTTATCTGATACAATACCGTAGGTTGTCGTTGTTATATTATCCAAGCAGCTGTCTAAGAACTGCAGTACTCTGGCTGAGAGATGTGCGCCTTTGAATAGATGGACAAAGAGCCGTAGGCTTTAGAGCAGACAAGTGAATCAAATGTTTAAAAATAATCACCGAATGTAAGTTTTATATATTTTAACAACATATATCCTTAGTACACTGGTGTGAAAGTCCCATCATGATTATATGTTTGTGCCATCATAATTTTGAGTGAGAGTCTGTGCGCATATGCGTGGGCTTGTGTTTCTGTGTATGTGTGCGTGTGTATGCGTGTGTGTGCGAGAGCACACGTTCAGTGGGTCTTGTGTTAAAGTTACCCAGACCTTCCAACTTTGAAATGTTGTCATTGTGTGAAGAGGGGACGGGCCTTTGGAGGCAGCGGGGCGTTGTGTGGAAAATAGCCTGAGGCCCTTTAACTTACCACTTCCCCACACCAAAAAAACAAAGCATCTGAGGCTGCCACTAATGTCTGGTGAGGATTCACATCCCCTAATGAACATCGAATGCACAGAGCCTCCAAACAATTAGCTGGACGCCTTCTGTCTACAGGGGTTTCCAGTTTATTGCTTGCATACCCGTAATATCTCATGTTGACCTTGTGACTGTGTAGAGGGAGCCGATTTCTTGTGACACACTGTGGCACAGAGTGAGTTGGAAGGTCTGGTTACTGCATGTGTCTCAGTGTCTATCTCCCTGTGCAGTATGAAATTAAGAGTGTTGCTATGAGTGCATTGTAATTTGAGCATTCATGATGCACATGCATCAGTGTTACCCGGCCACTACTTGCATGTTAGTATTTCTTCATCTGCCTTTGTTCCTCCAGTACCCAGTGTCATTGTCTCTGTCTCAATGAGCAAGCTGATTCATTGATGGAATTCCCTTTTAGAGCAAGTGTTGGATTAGGAGTGAGAGGTGTCTAGTGAGGGGTGGTCCGTCCAGGGTCTAACATCTCCAAAACATGGATTGCAAAGGCAGGCACCCTCAGCTAATGTGGATCCCTGCTTGGACATCAGGCTGAGGATGCTGTCAGTATCCGGGTTAAAAGGAGGATAGGGGTCAAGACTAATGATACAATGTGACACTGTAGTCAAAGGTGGGGCTGAAAGCAATGCCGAAAATCCTTTTAGTGGGTAAGCAAGTCCACTAGCAGAGAAAGCTAGAACTAGTCATGTGAGCCTAGTTAATGTCACCATGCTAGCTGGAGATACAGTTTGTGGTGAAGCCAGTAATCCTGTAAATAGGAAACAAGCAGAAGGAGCCTGCAGTCCTAAGTGCAGTACAGGGATATGCTTCTAGTCAATGGCAGAAAATTCAATAAATATAGGTTTGCCTTGTTATCTTCCTTTATGCTCCACCATCTCTAGCCCCTAATTCCCTAACCTTATGACTGCTCTCATGGTATCCCTGTTTAGAAATAACCACTCACCTTTCTCATGGCTGAATCATTATATAGATTGTTTAGATAGAGAAAGCACATGCCTACTGGTGTTTTAAATTAATTATTCTAACTTGTAATTTGACATTTTGCTGACACTGATGGCCTTCTCTTGTGGGACTAGATTGTGCTACATCACCTATAAACTAAATATACAAACGAGCATGATAAGGCCAGTAGTCTGGCTTTAATGTGTTAATCACTAGGTCAAGTCTTAACTTGACATTGTAGTTACTTGATGACCCTGTTGAGCCAGCAGCACAAGGGTGAATTCCTATAACTGATGCTAGATCTTCTGGTTGAGGCAAAAGGAAACGTGTGTATTTGCAAGGGACATAAACATAAAAGATGTTTTACTGGAGGACGATAAAAAATACAGCCTGTGGCTATTGATTATGAGAGAAACTCAGGTTGTCTTTAGGGGTGGGTGTTGCATGTGTTACAGCGCAAGCACTGTAGAAATCTTATCCTCAACCTTACACTCTTTACTGCTCTAACAGTACTGGGCCCTTTACGTTTAGTCAATCTGCAGTGCTTCCATTCACCACAGAGGCAATGATCCTCTGATGAATCTTTCTACGCCGATAGGAGGAGGGAAATTAGGGTCACCAAACTATACGTTAGCTGTGCAATGACGACCATTAATTGACAGCCAAATCACAAATTCGAAATCAGATTTTGGTCCACCACTCTCAAAACCATGCTGCAGAAATAAAGAATGGCTACTAGAATACCCAACTTCCTGAAGAAGTTAAGCTGGACTACAATAATGTAGACCAAAAGTTTTGCAACAGCCACACAGAACAAGAGAAGTAGTACTTGATGTTCTGCCAAAGCTTGCTGATTCTCCATACAACGCATTTAAAGCATAAGAACAGTAGCACAGTTTAAAAGGAAGAACTAACAAGACTCAAATAGTGATTTAGATTAATTTGGTTATCGTAGCAACAAGCAATCTTTTAAGAATTTCAGTTAAACATATCACAGCTTTGATTAAAAGTCCAAACATTTAGGTAAGGCTTTTCGGATGGTTACCATAGAATCAGTTTACAGAGTTCACAAAGTCCGACTACCATTAAAGGCAGAAGAATAGTCCGTTCACCTAACAGCTCAAATCCTACGAAGAAAGGGGAAAGGTTAAGATTAAAAGTCAATTAAGGGCAAGTCCATTAGCATAGAGCAAAAGAAATTGAAAATAAAATGGTACGGCAAAGAAGGCATCAGTTCATATGCTACAGACTTTAGCATCAGCAAGCCAGTCCAAATGTTAAAGATAGTTAAAAAAATCGATCAGCATAGCTTCCTCTCGCTCAAGGAGAAGAAAAGTATAGTGTCTCATTGAGAAGCAAAAATCAATGACGGCTGCGTTGCGCCTCCTTTGGGGTTTCTTATATAACATTTTTTAAGATCGTCCCATTGAGGTGGCATCACACCACAATTGAAAGACTTTCACATGTCCATATTCGCATAATGTCACTTAGGACACTTGAAACAGTGTAATGGTTTCCCATGTTGGTCATTAGAAACTAGAGATTGAGAGTCCACATAGGCCTAGAATCAGTAAAAAAAAGATACATAGTAATTATCCAAAGTAACAGCTGCAATCCTGTCAATTCAATTCAATATTTATTAAAGATTTGGAACTCCAATGAGGTCCACATAAAAATGTACATACAAATTATTACGTAAAATATAATAAAACATAAGGACAATTCATTTCTCAGTCCATTAGTCCATCAGTCCATTAGTGATTATCGAAATCCTTCATAGCAGGTCTTAGATTTTCCCTTACATAACATAAGCGGATATTCTCAATTGCCCTAATGAGCAAGACGAATAAGGTTCTCAGCATTAAAACCAATTGGCTCATAGGCAGCAACAAAACCTAAAAGACCTCTACCAAAACAAGTGGCATAAGTATAGGTCCATACTAAACAATAGCAGCTTCATGAAATAATCAGTATAGGATAATGTACATCACATCAGTTGCTTGGTAAAAGACAGAAAAGTATTCTAAAACAATCAGCGTAATTGAATAAACAATACATTTTCCTTTTACAACAAAACCTAAAAAACTAGATCTAATCTTATTTTGTGCAAAAATGCATTAATGGCAGCAACTACATATGCAGATTTCTAAAACATTTAGACAGCAACACGTAACAGCTTCGGAAGAAAAATGAGTTTGAAATTAGCAGCAAGAGAGTGGGAGTAACAAAACATATTCGAAATTGTGCAAAGAGCAGTTGAGTAGCAGCCAATACATGTGCAAAATACAATCCAAAATCCAGCTTCCGTAGAAAATTGAGTTTAAGATTAGCAGCAAGAGAGTGGGAGTAACAAAACATATCCCAATTGTGCAAAGAGCAGTTGAGTAGCAGCCAATACATGTGCAAAATACAATCCAAAAAGGAGAGAATATCAAGATTCCATAAAAAGACATCAGGCACGGGGGTTAGCAGCATAATTGAAGGGAGAGCCATGTGTCTATAAGTAGATCCCATTTAAAAAGATATATAAAAAATTAAAATATATACATAAACTCCTTAAAAAAGTTGAATAGTTTTACACAGACTGCTTCGTTCTTCGGGCAAAAGAGAAGTTACGGGCTGAAGCTACATTTTTAATACAAATTTGTAAAAACATCGGCCGAAGCCAACAACGACTCAAAACCAATGCTGGACAGACAAACAAGACATGATCCAGGTTCTGAATGCTCAGCCCACAGAAATTACAGATTTTTCCATTTTTCATGCAATGGGACCAGTTTACTGTTAAGTCGTTTAAAGGTAAGAGATTCATGCGACACAGGGTAAGCCATCGTCGGATTCCATGTTCTAGATTCCAGGATAAATATTTCTGAGAGATTCTCGGAGAATTCGTCCTGGCTATTATCTTTCATCTCTCTTTAGAATTACAAAATTTAATATCTCTATTATAGCTGATCTTACCACTTATGGTTTTTAAAAAGGATTTAAATTCTGAAGGCGGGAGGATAATCACTGATTCTTCTTGTACACAGAAAACTTTTAGTGGCAAAGAAAAATCACGATAAAGGGAATATTTACCTACAATGCCGCTGAAAATTTCTTGACACATGAATCCTCTTAATGAATAAGGCTCACTATTTTTTAACTGATATCCCCAACGTAAAACCCTGGATAAACCTTGGATATAGGTGCTTATCAAGCCAAATTCCAATCTAATAGCAGCTGATGGGACTGGTGTGTTAAAATTACATAGTTTACGTAAAATCTGACCTTCAATCCTATCTAAAAATCTCCAGTCCTTTACAGGGATTGATTCAATAGCATAAAGCAGAGTCGGAGGGATTTTTGCTTTGAAAACCGTGAGCAGATGTAAAAAGTGCCTTCTGCCCATTGCACTATAGAAAATACGCAAACCATTAGCGTGAGATGCAGCTTTACAGGAACTGTGTTCGATATGAAGTGTATTCTTCGTACTGCCCGCTATTAGTTTCCCTAAGTAGAGATATGAATCTACCACCTCCAGCTTTTCATGACCAATTTGCCACTTCAAATTACATGATTTTCTACTTCTGTTACATTTCATAATTAAAATTTTGCTTTTCGATACATTTATCTTCAAGAAGTGTGCCACCGTGTAATTCTGTAATGATAACAGCTTTTTGTTCAGCCCATTAGGGGTTAGGTCCATCACTGCTATATCGTCAGCATTTAGGAGACATGCAAAAGAACGGCTGCCTATCTTTGGTGCATCTCCCTCTAACTGAGAAAAACAATTAGGTAAATCTGCTATATATAAGGAAAATAGCAGCGGTGCTAATAAACAACCTTGTTTTAGGCCATTTTCTATGGGAATTACAGATGATAAGCCTTGGTTTCCTCCCATTAATACCTGGCACCAAGTTTGAGAATGTAAGGCAATAATTACAGATAGCAGGGGAGAAGGCACTCCCATTTTATGCAATTTTCTCCATAGTAATGGCCGGTCTACCTTATCAAAGGCCGTTGAAAAATCTATGAAGGCCGTATACACGTTTGACCTATGAGAAATCGTGTATTTCTCCTCAATTAGTTTCAACATGGAGATGTTATCCAGGGTGGAATGATTTTTCCTAAAACCTGCTTGCTCTATAGGGAGGACCTTCTTCTCCACCACCCATTCAGTGAGGTGATCGAGAATACTACGTGTAAATATTTTCCCCACTGCATCTAATAAGGCTATTTTCCGGTAGTTACCCGGATGAGTTCTAAGGCCCTTTTTGTACAGAGGGATTAAAATATTTCCAGACCAAGATGGTGGTGTCTTCCCCTGAGAGTAGCAAAAATTATACAGTGGAGCTAGGTAAGTGGCCCACAACAGTGGCTCCTTTTTAATTACCGTCATGGGAATTTCATCAGGACCCATTGCTCCTGAGGTTCTCATTTTTTTTATAAATCCTACCACGTCACTCATTGAGGGCGCATAGTTGAATACAGGGATTTCGAGCGAGTGGGGTAAAGCGGGGACAGAGCTGGTAGAGTTAGAATTCGCAGAGTAGAGTTCTACCAGATGGAATTTCCATTCCTCTTCTTTAATAGGGATGGGGAGAGATTTCACTCTTGTACCACAGCAATCAACGATTATTTCCCAGTACCTTTTAGAATTATTTTTTGAGGCCGCCTCTTTTAACTGCACCCATACACCATCTTCCTTTATTTGCTTTAAGGAGCGTTTTTTCCTCTTTAATAGGTTTATGAGTTTACTTCTTTCGATAGAAAAATTCAGGAACTGAGCCCTCACTAATTTATTTATTTCCCTATTTATAGTGAGCATTGGATTAGAGTATGATCTTTGTTTAGCTGGAACATGCGATGATTTACATGATGTAGCCAGAGAACCTACATTATGGGAAAAGGCTTTGAGTAAACCAGATTGAGGAGAGTCACACTCTGCCATTACTAAGTGCTGCAGATCTCTTATCAGAACTGTTAGATTCTCTTTTAGTTTAGTGGTTGCTAGAGTATTCCAGTGAATTCTACCATTTGTTGCATTAAACCCTACTGTGCTGCCTTTAAAGTTCCAAGGGCCTACCTTAGCACAAGTAAATTCAAATTTAGAGCAGATCAACATATGGTCGCTAAAATCATTTCCCAAAACTTCCATACTTATAAGTTTACAAAAGAAATCTGCAGAAACAATTAGATAATCTATAATAGATCTCCCAGTTGGCGCCTTATGGGTATAATTTGCTGGAATATCGTTTTCTAACCTCCCATTAGCAATTATAAGGTCTGAGCGTCTCAGACCTTCGAGTAATGCGGCTCCTCTTTTATCTGTCCTGCTTTATTCGGAAACTGGGCAGGGGGGATGTTTAAGGATTCATTTTTTGGGGTGTTAGAAAATACCATTATACTATGAGAAGAGACTTTAGAATTCAAATCTCCAACTAACATTAGGAACTTGCAATCTTCACTTTCCAAGGTAGTGGAGATAAAAACAAATAGGTCCTTTAGTAGATGAAAGTAAGATGCATCGGGAGGTAAATATGCATTTACGATCAACAGGGAATTTGAGTGATCTTGGGCATCCTTAAGGTCTAGCTTAATCGCCTGAATTAAGTTAGAGGCATGAAAGAATTCCTTATATGACCATCTAAGACTTGTACTTAGTAGAATAGCAATACCTCCGTTAGCATGTCCTCTATTTACAGGGAGCGCAGGCCGGCTCAGCACTAAATAATCTTCAGTGGACCAGTTCTTTGTGATCCAAGTCTCTTGTAGACATATTATATCAGCACTCTGCTCTTTCAAAAATAAGAGTTTGTTTTTGTTGGCGCTTAAGCCGGCTGCGTTCCAAGATATCACATTAATATCCTTGCTAGGAAGAATTCCCAAAATTTAAGCCTAAGGATCTATTTGTATTAAGAGCGCCTGCTACCAAACTCCATTTCTTATCTTCCTCATCTGCAGGGAGTACATACTGGGTCTTTTTCTCTGTGAGGAGCGAAACCCTCCTTCCTTCTTTACCAAGGGAAACCTGCAATATACTCTCTCTCTCCAGAAAGGGTATGTCCCTTGTGGTGATTTCTGAATAAGTGTTAGACTGCTGATTTTGGAACACTTTTTTTGAGGTTATCTCCTCTTCAGGTATAAGAACATCAATACTACAGCATCGTAATTTATCACTGTATGACATTATCAAATGGGAGATAGCTTTGGATGCAAACGTTACTCTTGCTCCCCTAGGATTATTATATTTTTGAACCTGAACCAGAGCGAGGTCATTGCTTCAGATCATTTGGAGGCCAGGGATTTCAGCAAAGCAACCCAGCAGGAAGGGCCTATTCATATATGGTTCATGATCAAAAATAAACGAGAAATCCAAGGTGTAAGGGGCAAAAGGTGAGTGATTGACTTGGCAGGATACCTCAGGAAGATTTTCAATAGGCTTATAAATAACATTATTACCCAAGGAGGAAGCAAATAGTGAAGCATTAGGGTTCAAATTACTCTAAACAGTAGAGGGAACGCTTATATCTAATACAATTGCATCTTGGGAGGATTTAATTGGAGCACTTGGGTTCAACAAAGGCGAACAAGGTCCTAATAGATTGATTTCTGCTTGACCATCTTCCTTCTTCATAACGTTTGAATCGAGGTTCGATGATAAATTGAGAATTTGATTAGGGTCGAAGCGTAGCCGTTTTGCCCTTTTTTATTTATCCTTTGACGTTTTTCCCTTTTTTCCTTCTTCTTCTTCTTACAAACGCTGTTACTTTTATTCTTGGTATCTTTTTCCTTAGTGGGTGAGCAACCAACTTTTAGTTCCTCCATTATAGGATGCTCAGGAAATTTTGCACCTGTTTTTAGGAAAATGGGGAAAACCTTTCGAATTATACTTGAATTTTCCTTCTTAGCTTGCTGACAGGATGCAGATACAGCCACTGAAGCTAAAGTCTCAGGTTCGAAAAGCTATTGTAGAGCAGAAGGGTGTAATTTGTCGAGTATATCTTCATTTTCTTTACCTTTCAACTTGATTTTGTTTTTCCAACTAGAAAAGGGCTTACCGGCCTGACCGCCAAAGTCCCGTCCTTTAGCATGGGAAAGAGAGCCTGTTTGAGTAGATTTGAGCTGATTGGGGTTATCCTCCAAAGATAGAGGGGAAGAGGACCCCTTCCCAGGATTAGGCTTACAGGAAAGAAGTAGGCCGGCTTTACCAGGCGAGAGTCTTTGCTCAGAGACTATGAACTTAGTCAGGGCCAAAAGAGAATCCAGAATATAGTCGGAGTTACTTACTGATTTCTCCATTAAGGCTAAGATAGAAGACAGCACTCTTTCCAGGCAAAGTAATGAATCAGACATCAGCATTTTTGACTCTGGATTATTATTTAAGGGATGAAAATTCGGGGATAAATCAGGAGTAGTCGATCCCCGTGAATTTAATATGCTAGTTCCGCTGGGTGTACTACTAAACAGCTGCATTTTAACGGGGCGATCCTGAGGGGGATCCCGTAAATTGAAGGAGAGTGAAGTGGCAGGAATATGAATCCTGGACGATTCCAGATTAGGTGCCTGAGACATCTTAGACAACTGATTTATATTAATGTTGAGGTCAGGGAGATTAAAATCTTCCATTATAAGGTCTCCAACATTTGGGACTAGATGAGGTACCCCTTCAAGTTGGGAAACTCCGTGAGCAAGGGAGTGGATGGTTAAATTTGCCAGCAAAGAGTCAGCCACCCTAGATTCAGAGTGTTGGACATCCCTAGACCAAGCTCCTCCAGTTTTGGGAGATAGTTTAATAGGTTCTACTGGAGATGATTTTCCAGGGTCTACTTTAGCCTCTCCGTGAGCTTCTCGAGTAGACTCCAGCATCCCTGCTGTGTTTAAGCTTGTCTCTTTTTTTGGAAAAAAGGAAGAGATGGCGTTGAAACTTTTCAAGATGTTTATTTGTAATGAGTTGTTCCTTAAAGGATTAGCTTTCGTTTTTTTGCCCGCTCTTGTATATATCACTCTACCAGAGCACAATTTCTTTGCGGTCATATCTTAGTCTTTTAATCTTTTAGATTCTCCTACGAGCAGGTGCTAGCGTAAACCTTAAGGGGGCAGGGGCAAATGAGTGGAGAGAGTACAAAAGAGGCGGTCGGGGAAAGGTGGGGGTGATATATAGAGTGTTGGGTGGTGACCCCACTGGCTCGCCCACTGACTCACCGTGCCTCCACCATGCCTCTATTATCCCTATTCCTTGCTCCTTGCTCCTTTTGCATGATCAATTTCTTTGGCTTCTTCAGCTCCTTCAACCCCTCAGCAACCCTCCGAACCTGTAAATCCGAAGGTCTATTGAAGGTTCCCCAGGTGGTTGAATACGAGATTACAGGCGGGGCACAGCACACCTGCCACTTGCTAACTGGAAATAGGCTGGGGTAGGGGAGTGGGGTCAGCCTCCACGCACAGCCTCCATGCATAGCCGTTGCCGTCGCCGACTCCTCGAGCAGTTCTTCTGCTCTGCGCCTTTCTCCAGCGCTACACCGAGCCACCCAGTTGTTTGCTTGCCACAGGTATCCTTGCGGCTACCTGAGGGGCGAAAGTAGCAGGTGGGCACACTCGCTTTAAAATTTGGGACAGTCCTTCCCCCGCAGTGCCCAGCCGCTGTGTGATTGCCTTTTCTTTATTCTTCTTTTCTTCCTCCGCTCGCGACAGCAGCAGCCCGGCCCGATCTGCTACAGCCAGGAGCCACCAGAAGGCAGAAGGTGGGGCCGCCAAAGAGTTTACCAGCGGGGCGAGTGAAGCGAATGATGCAGGCGCGGCCGCTCACGGGACCTCCGCAAGCCGCGCCCGGTCCTGGATCCTCCGGGCCGCTTCTGCGGTGGAACCCTTAACCGGCCGGCGCAACCAGAGAGGCACAGCCCCGATGCGCCGATGTGCCACTAATGCAACACCGAGCGCCGAGCTCACACGCTCCAACGCACAGCTCTGCTCACAGACTCACAGGCTCAAGCAGCGTAGCCGAAACAACCGGAACCGGAAATTCTCAAAACTCCTCCTGCAATCCTGTCCCTACAGGAATAATTCATGGAGAACACTGAAGAAACATTCAGGAATGTCAGGGTGTACACATGTACAGGACAGTTAAAGGAACATTTCACCAGCTGTGAGGAGGCCCATTGTATTAGGCCAGGGGAAGGGTCAGCATTAGAAAAAGCTTTAAAAAAGCCTTTAAATTGACATTACACATTTATATGAAATAAACTTTAAATCAATAGCAAATTTAATGAAATAAAATCAATTAAAATAAGAAATACGTAGAATATTCACAAAGTATTATTACATGGAAATAGCTAGCGTTGGAAATACCCTACTACCACAAAATTTCACAACGTTGATATAAATATATAATTTTCTGAATTCATACTACAAAAACCGTTTTTAGATTTTCATAAACCATATGTTCTCTAGTATCAATATGTAAAGTTTCAAGTTAGTACCAAGTTTTTACACAAATTTGCACCGATTTTTCAAAATGATGCACTCTAGCACTAGGCATTGAAAGCACTATGCCACTTTATTAATAGCATATTCTCATCAATAAATGTTAATACACAACATTAATCAGAAATTCATTAATACTACTCCTTTATATGCATCAGTATTATTTTGTATACATGTTTTCTTCATCACACATTTTAAAGCACGCTTTAATGGTGCTTCTACTACACTTGTCTCTATTACATGTGTCACTGTCTCTAATCTGTGAAAAGTGTACTTTCAGCTTTTCATGTCTTTTGTTCGCAAATGTGTTGTGTATTATGATTTCTGAAATCGCGCTACATCTTAGGCAAGTCCTTGACCGAACGCCTGCACACCCACAAGTCTCTGTACAGTATCTGCATACTCAAAATTCTTACAGAATCCCAAGCAATTAATTTTCAGTCTTGTGGGAAAAATACATTCTGTCATTGTATTAAGTACTAGGAAATATTTAGAGGTTTGCATGGCATTTTTGTCTTTATGCATGGTGCATAAAAACTCCCTTACTACTAAAGTAATCTTAATTGTCCTTGTTAATATCCATCTATGTATTATATGAAAGAAAAAATAGGTCTGTTTCAGAATGCTCACTTTCAAAGGGAGAGTAAAAGAGTACAAATGTAAAATATGTTTTTTTGTGGAACAATATTTCTTTTGTGTGGACAAAGTGATCACATAGTTGAATTTCTGTGTGGCACAGGGAGACGCTGTTTGCAGAGATCATGAAAACTTAAATAGAGCCAGGTTTGTCAAGAGGGCATACAGTGCAGAAAAGCCCTTGGCAAAACATCTACAGACCCATAACTATGTGCAATATCTGTGTAAAGAAACAGGATTTTTGCAGGTTACCCCCCCACACACACTTTTTGACTCTATATGGACTACTGGCTGCTGGTTTTGCGACTTTGAGAATGCACTGGAGCCTGCTGCACAGACCTCAGTGCCAGTGTTCTGACCCATTATAAAAGAAATGTTGAATTGTATGTCCCCAGTTGGCAAGCAGTGACTTATTTGTAAGACCCTAGTATATGGTACCTAGGGTACCGAGGGCATGTAAGGCAGAGTGTCCACCCGGGGCTGCAGCACTGGCAGTGTTTAAACAGCTAGTTCGACTTTGCCATTTAAACTAATGGCAAAGCCACCACTTCCCTTAATAATATATGTAAGTCTCCCCTAAGGAAGGCCTATAGAGCCCTATGGCAGAGAGCTGTATATTATTAAGCAAGACACATAGATGTATATATGTCTTAGCAGCAAAACCCTTCAAGTTGTCGTTTCTTAGAGGAAATGTTAGTAGTCCCATTGACTAATACAGGGTTACAGGCTGGTAGCCCAGCCTGACTAACTTCTGAATGGGACTACCTAACTGGCTTAGGCTTCATATCAGGAAAAGAATGATTTTCAACGTTCCCAGTTCATTTAGTCACAGTTTACAAATTGAGAGCAACAACCTGACGCATGTGATGCATCTTTGGATGTCAGTCTGCTATACCTTCAAATTCATAAATCCTCCAAACAAAATGTATAAGGAACTGTTTAGAACATCTTATTATGGATCTCCAACACATTTTATACACAAGCAATTCCAAACTGGACCTTCATTTCTACTCTACAGATTTCATTCAATGTGCAGAGATATTTTCTGGCAACATTGAGGTATCAAGCAAAGCAAGAACCGATGAGGATAGAAGCTCCATTTACATTCAACAACATTAAGTACTTCTGAAACTGCTTTAGCTTTTTTGACAATAAACCTGTTATTTATGAACAAATTGAGGAACTAAAGGAATTTTACTGTGATTGTCAAAACTGCAGTAAAACAATCTTTCCCAGGTTGTAGCATCATCCCTAGGCATGTCAGATGTTTTGTGGGTCAGCAAACCCACGCCATCTGACACCATCTGCTAGTATCAGAAATATGACATTCTTCCTCATCAATAACTAGATCAAGCTTGCATTAAAATGTTAAAATAAATGTTGCAGCACGAGGCCCTGACATATGGAAGTGCCTGTGGAATAATCTTTCTGATCCCCCATTCCAACGAGCATAAGAAACAATCAACAAAAACTACACAGCCCTATCACAAACATATGACCCTGCCAAAATGATGCACCCTATGGCAGGGTAGAAGAAGTTAGTTTTCCCAAATCAATGGAAATAGTCAAATAATCCCTATAAATGTCTTCCAATGGTGTAATAACTGAACAAATAATCAATAATCTTAGCAAAACTCTGTGGTGTGATATCTCTATTTATCACGTCAACTCTCTAACCCCTAATTAATTAAGGAGAGTCGGTAGGCAGGAAAGGGAGAATCCTGAAATATAACAATCAGTCAAGACCATAATGAAAACCTGAACAACAAGGTTTTCCAGTTCTCTGTATTTGCAGGTTTATTCAAACAATAGTACACAGTACAGAATGCAAAAGTTAGTTAATCAAAGGAATTAGCATACGACCAAAATCATTATAAGGCAAAATGGCATCTGCCTTTAAGAAATTAAATAGCCACAGCACACCTGGCAATCAAGCAAATTTATAATAATAAAGAATCTTAAATACAAAAAGGACCGTGGATATTTAGCCCCCTCTAAGCACACTCAGAAAAGTCTAATAAGAAAGTCCGGAATTAAAATGTCTGGCTCTTTCCCAAAAAGCACAACTTTTATAATCTTCTGCACAAAGCACATTCCTTCCCAGGAAGCTAGAGATAAGTTACGTTTGCACACAAGGATAGAGACCTTGGTTTTGCAGAGCAGATCAATTGTGATCATTTCATGAAAACAAATAAAACACATGAATGTTTGCAGATTTTGTACAACAAATAAAGCATGCACGTTTCTGAAATGTGCTAAGTAATCTTGGTAATAAGCCTAGTTATGCTAACTAAGCCAAATCTATATTAAGCAATATGTTCTAATAAAATATTTTACTTCTAACATCAGATGATTAACAAACATACTTCCATACCGGAGCCACACTGCCAGTTATTAACCTCAAGCACAGCAATGCAACAGACACTCTTCCATTATACATTAAAAAGAGCACTGACAGCAACATCTATGCCCTCCTGGATACTGTCACACAACCAAACACAAGCACAACAGGCTTTCCCCATAGTGCCCTGATAATATTTCTGACAGCAAACCACCTAGAAACATTGTGTTTTCCACAAATGCTCAGGTCAGAACTTTGTTAAAGTCTGAGATTTAGTAAAATCCAAATTCCTTGAAATGCTGATATAACTCACCCTTCTGTTCCACTAAAAGTCCACCCTCTGTCATTACCGCTGATCCTCTAAGAAGCATGACCAGATAGGACCCACACACAACTATGTCTCAAATTCACAGGGCATTTCACATCTTGTTCCTTAAAATCACTCCCCAATCATCTCATCAACCACAGCCAGTGGTCGGTTCCAGCAAATTTAACATTTTCCAACACAGTAATGCCACATAGCATTTGTAAAAGACAAAATTGTCAGGTTATCATAGAAACACTGAGCTCTCTATAAAAAACCTTATTAAAATAAAACAAAGGATTAAGCTTAAATGTAAATGGCCAACATGTCAGAACATGCAACAAAGAACAACATTGAACTGCATTGCGATTGTAAATGGAAAATCAAATGCAAATGATATTGCAACAGGACATAAGGACTCCAACCAAATTGTGTTTCAACCGTAACTAGCTAGAAGACTGATATACAAAGCCTTCTAGTGCTTCTGCACTATTCCCAGAGCACAGGGCATGCAAGCATTATCTGTACAACAACATTGCCGTCTCTCACAATGAGGTTATACACCCTACACTCCAGCGTGTTTGCTGTCCTCAATGGAATTTTACATTACATGTAAATTCTCTGTATTCTATATCTTGTGCGTAAACATGTTTGGCTGCAAGCATACATTTCAGGCTGAAAACTCTTGGAATTATGCCTGTTAGGTATTCACAAAAGGATAAATTGCAGCTCTGAATCAGAAACCAAAATTAAAATGTGCATTGCACCAAGGTGCTGGCTTTTCACAATACATAATCGTGCCTTCCATACAGAGGAAATAGAGATGCCTAAAAAAGTCACATGACTGTCCCAGTGTGATATCAAGAAAACAGACTGACACAGCTTTCCAGATGTAGTACTAGAAAGGCTTGTTAAATGGGAAGAATCCTACATTTACATCCATGAATAGGAGTACTTTTAAGGTTACAGATTTAGGATTCCCATTGCAACTCGCCCTATTATAATTTTAAATAGATATTTCTATGTATGTCGTCTCTATTTGCTCCATACATTGCTCTATGGATAAGAACTAAATCAATATATGTTATCTGTCACAGCACATCTGTTGAAAGGGTTCCAAATCTTGACACAAATGGTAGATCTCCAGGGATAACTCATTCTGCAAAAATATATATTTCCCTCTTCCTTATATCTACCATGCAAGGAAACAGTACCTGAGGTCACCCTGTTGCCAGGTTACCCTATTAATTTGTATACCTCAGCTATACCACAATGCATGTTCTGTCCTCTACCCTTCCTTTACACAGGACTCTAACATGCAAAATGGCCTGGTCCACAATATATACAACTTTAAATTAAAATATAATTAACCTAGACTTGAAGAACTAGGTAATACTGACTACCAAATGAAAACAACTGTGTCAAAAGCCAAAGAAATAAAAATAGCATATCACACAGAACTTGTTGAGTGGTGCAACCTGGGTCTGCTAACCCAGGAAGAATTTTCATTTCTAAAAAATGGCAATCCCACGCTGCCCGTGTTCTATCTTATGCCCAAAGTGCATGTTAGACTTGGCACCATTGGCGTGGGTCTCCCTTCCATTTTTTTTGCTGTTGCCTCTTATGTTTTGCTGGTTTTAGATGCTTTTGGGCACTGTGCCACTGCTGTTCAGTGCCACAGTGCAAGTGCTCCCTACTGTAAATTGTGTTATGGATTAGTGACTCCATGATTGGATGATTGGTTTACTTGTCAGTCCCTAGTACAGTGCACTGAGTGTGCCCAGGGCTTGTAAATCCAATGCTGCTGGTGGGCTTGCAGCACTGGTTGTGCCACCCACAGAAGCGGCTTGTAAAATGTGCCTCGGGCCTGCCATTGCAGAGCCTGTGTGCAGCCTAGGGCTGCCATGTCGACTTGGTGAGTGCACCCACTTACCAGTCCCTAAACCTTCCCTTTACTGCATGTTGGTCACCCCTAAAGTAGGCCCTAGGGCAGGGTGCATTGTAAGTATAAGGTAGGACATGCCCTGGTGTGTGTGGCATGTCCTAATAGTGAATTACAGCCATTTTCGTTTTTCACTATTGCAAGGCTACCTGCTCCCCATAGGCCAGAATGGGCAGACTGACTATTACACCTTATAGTCAGAACTGACCCAGGGAACATGGTAGAAAAACGAATTTAGTATGCCTGAACTCAGAATGATAAAATACATCTTTTAGTGAAGTTGGTTTTAACATTCTGTGTTTGAAAAATACCACTTTTAGAAAGTGGGTATTTTCTTGCCTAAACTTCCAAGCCTGCCTCTGCTAGGTTGTGTATTCCTTGTCTAGAGATTGAGTGACAGGGGCTGGGGGTGGCTACAGGAGACAGGGTGAGTCAGCACAGGGCTGAATAGGAAGGTCTGCATCCAGAGTGGAGGGAGGAGTTGCACCTGGGTCTGAATAGGGCTGTGCCTGCCTTCCACAATGCTGGCTCCACCTCCTGCCGGGCGTCTGATGGCTCTGCCCCTCACTCACAAAGGAAAGAAGGAGTCAGAAAAACAAAGTGCTCCAGGACTGACCAGAACTGGTTTTGGACTAGGCAGAGGCCTCTCTGCCTTCAGAGAACAAAGGGAAAAGGTGTATAAAAAGGGGACCCAGACCCCTAGGAAATTAGATCACTTCTGGGAAATCAAGAAACCTGTTGCCAAGGAGAAGAACCGGAGAAGCTGAAGGAGGAGTACTGCCCCTGTGCTGTTTTGCTGATTGGGGTTGGCCTGCAGTGGTTGCTTTCTGCCAAGGACAGGAGAAAAGACTTTGCTGTGCTTTGTCATCTTGAAGAAGGGAATCTCCAAGGGCTTGAACTGAGCTTGCCTCCTGCCTGAAGTCACAGGGACACAAAGACTTCACCCCTTCTGTTTGCCTGCATCTGGAACTGCTGTTTTAGCTGCTAACAGAGGAAATTGCAACACCGACGCCGGCGAGCGACGCCGTAACCTGCACCGAAGCCGTGGGCACCGCTCGTGAAGAGCACGACGCACCGCCCGACTTGCACCGTAGGCCCGACGCCTGCCGACGCCGTGCGACATCGACTCCGAAGCCGTCATCGAGGCCGCTGCCTGCACCGGAGCCGAGGACACCGCTCGTGACGCTCACGACGCACCGTCCCGACTCGCACCGCAGCCCCGACTTCACCGACGCCAGGGCTTCATCATCGCGGAGCCGATCCTCGACGTGGGTGACCCCGAATCCATCGACGCCGCACCATCGTAAGGAACCGACGCCTCGCCGCCATCCGTGACGTCACCTCCCGACACAGTAAGGAACCGACGCCTCACCTCCCCTGCGCTGCAGTAAGGAACCGAGACATCACCTCCCCTGGGGTCGTAAGGAACCGACGCCGCCGGCGCCAACGAAGCATCACCTCCCGACGCCGTGCACCGTCTTTGTTTTCATCGAATTCCAGGTACTGTTCTTTGTGGGTCTGCTCGACTCCGGGCCCGACGCCGCGCACCTCGCGGTCGGCGCCGTACTTGGGATTTCCACCGGTCACGACGTCGTGATAACTCCAAGTGGAGTTATTTGTTGCTACAAGCTTTATTTGATTGACTATCCTATTTTTGAAGATAACGTGAACTGTCTCTATCATTTTAAGTCTATTTTTGAGTACTGTATTGTGGATTTTTGCTATTGGGTCTTGTGATAAGTCTATATAAAGGTTACTTATTTTTACATAAACAACCTGTGTGGTGTCCATCTGTAGTGTTTTCACTGTATTACTGTATGTGGTCACAAATGCTTTACACACTGCCTCTGAGATAAGCCTGTCTGCTCGTGCCAAGCTACCAGGGGGTGAGCAGGGGTTATTTTAGGAGTGTTTCCCCTTATCCTGACTAGAAGCAAGGGTCCCTATTTGGACAAAGGTGCAAACCATTGCCAACTAGAGACCCCCAGTTCTAACATTGGTGGTCAGCGGTGAGGATTTGGACTTGCATTTGTGATTCATATACAGTGATTGGTGTACACTACTAGTGAGTGCAGACCAATACGCGACCACATACCTTTTGATAGGACTTTTTTTCTTTGGAACCTTTATTTTTGTTGAGAACTGCCAATTTTCACCATGAGCAAAAAGGATCCATTGCACCTGCAGATATTGAATTTGAAGAAGATAGGGTTGATACCTACACTGTGCCAGAACTCAAAGCTGTTTGCAAAAAGTTTAAAATCTCTATGAGAGGCCTCACCAGGAAGGAGGAGTTTCACAAGGCGCTAAGGGCCTGGTTGGAAGCACGGAATGCCAGTGGGCAGTCCGAGGAGCCTGTGGGGGAGGCAGAGAATTTAGATGGGCAGCTTGAGGGGCCATTGGGCTTACCTGGGAGGAGAGTGCCTTCCAGGGAGGGCAGCAGTGTTTCTCAAAGGGCCTGTCTCCAGAGGAGCTGGAGGACAGGGATAAAAGCAGGATGCATGAAATGGAGATGGCCAAACTGAAACAGGGAAGCCATGATAGCCTTGAGCATAAGAAATTGGAGTTAGAAAGTAAGAGGTTGGCCATGGAAGAAAAGAAGATGCTTTTAGAGCATGAGAGAGTGGTGAGGGAGCTAGAGCTAAAGGCTAGGAGCCTAGAAATCACTCCCTCTGGTGGCAGCACACCTCCAGTGCCTGTAGAAAGTAGAGTGTACATCCCCAAGGAGGTTATTAAGGATTTCATGAAGGGGGAGGACATTGGGCAATGGTTTAAAGCATATGAGATCGCCATGACATCACACCGGGTCCCTGAGAAGGATTGGGGAGCGGGGTTGTGGGGCCGCTTTGCAGGTGAGGGAAGGGAAACCTTGCTAGCCTTGCCCACAGTGGATCAGATGTCCTATGCCCACCTGAAGGAAGCTTTAGTGGCAAGGTATGGGTTAACTCCAGAGCTTTATAGACAGAAGTTTAGGAACTGCAAAAAGCTGGAGCCTAGTACCTGGGTGGAGTATGTGTCTTATTTTTGCAGAGCATTGGATGGATGGGTGAAGGGTAGCAAAGTAAATGACTTGCAGGAGTTCTATGATTTAATTGCATGGGAGCACTTGTCCAGTAGTTGTTTTCCAGAGCTACGCCAGCACCTTGTTGACAGTAAGCTGACTAATCCTAGAAAGCTTGCTGAGGAGGCGGACCGCTGGGTCAGTACCCGGGTCCACAAGGGTCTTGTGGGAGACTCCGCCAAAGGTGGGCAGGGTCCCCAGCAGAAGAGTGGGGGACAAGGGTAAACAGAAGGAGTTCCAAAAAGGGCCCCAAAGTAAACCCCAAGGGAACCAAGGTAAGGGTTCCCAGCCTCCCACTGAGAAAAGACCATGGGTCCCAACAGATAAGTCTGTTCAGAAGGGGCCCAAAGCATGTTTTAGTTGTGGTCAGGTGGGTCACTTTGTAGGAAGTCCCAAGTGCCCCAATACTGTGACCACTGCACCCACTGGTGCACCACCCCGGCAGATGGCTAGTGTAGCCCTGGGGGAGGAGTTGGGTGCCCAAGGTGGGTGGGGTCCCGCAGAGATGTCCCTGGTCTCTTTAGGAGACAGTGAGATGGTCCCTAGGACCCAGCTGCCTGATAACACTAAAAATACAGGCAGTGGGTGACCATCAATGGCCATAGGGTGGAGGCTCTGAGAGACACCGGGGCCAGTGTGACAGCTGTCAGTTGTCGGCTGGTGTCTGAAGAGCAGGTGGTCCCCAACGTATTCTACCCGGTAGTTGCCGCTGACAACTCAGAGAGCCACTGCAAGGTGGCCCAGGTTCCCTTTGAGTGGGGGGTCTCAGGTATCCTTCAAGTAGCTGTGAGGCCAGCCATGCCTGTTGACTGTCTGCTAGGCAATGATTTGGAGAGCTCCCCTTGGGCGAAGGTGGAGCGGAGGTCTCATTTGGAGATGTTGGGTCTGCCAGAGTGGGCGTGTGTGACCACTCGGTCAATGGCAGCCGGTAAGGGTATTCAAGAGGACCTGGAGCCTGGAAGAAGGGCCCAGGTGCCTGCCTTAAAGAGAGGAGGCAAGGGGCGCGGGAAACCGGCCCCGAAGTTCCCACGGTCCAGGAGGAGGCAGACCTTGAGGGGGATGCCCTGGAACCTACAGGGGAACAAGTGGCTGAACTGGGGGACCTGCCTGAGCTGACCCATTGGCAGCAGGAAGGAGGCCCCTCCAGGGAAGAATTCTGCGAGGAGCAGAACAAGTGCCCTTCTCTTGAGGGCTTGCGGCAACAGGCTGTAAGCCAGGCAGCAGGTGATCAGTCTGGATCACACTGGATCTACTGGGAGAATGGTCTCCTGTATAGTGAGCCTAAGGTTGCTGAGCCTGGGTCAGCCCGTGTGCTGGTGGTACCCCAGCGCTTCAGAGCCTTCCTACTGGGTCTGGCTCATGATGTGCCTTTAGCAGGACATTTGGGGCAAGACAAGACCTTTCAAAGGCTTGTCACCCACTTTCATTGGCCCCAAATGCGCAAGAGTTCAGATACACATTGCAGGACCTGTCAGACTTGCCAGGCAAGTGGTAAGAGTGGGAGGAAGCACAAGGCTCCTCTCCAACCTTTCCCTGTTGTCAGTACCCCCTTTGAGAGGGTGGGTATTGACATTGTGGGGCCTCTGGATCCCAAGACAGCCATGGGCAACAGGTTCATCCTGGTCTTGGTGGACCATGCCACCCGGTACCCGGAAGCCATCCCTCTTCGGACAGTGACGGCCCCCGTGGTGGGACGTGCACTGATGGGGATTTTCTCCCGTGTGGGGTTCCCCAAGGAGGTGGTGTCTGACCGTGGTACTAACTTCATTTCCAAGTATATGAAGTCCCTGTGGCAGGAGTGTGGTGTAACCTATAAGTTCACCACTCCTTACCACCCCCAAGGTAATGGGCTGGTTGAGAGATTCAACCGGACCCTTAAAGGCATGATTATGGGTCTGGAAGAACCCATGAGGCGTAAGTGGGACGTCCTCTTGCCATGCCTGCTCTTTGCTTACAGAGAGGTGCCCCAGAAGTCCTTAGGGTTCAGTCCCTTTGAACTGCTGTACGGCCATCCTGTAAGAGGACCTCTGAGTCTGGTCAAGGAAGGCTGGGAGGAAGCTCCCAGGAAAACTCCCAGGATGTATTTAGTTACATGCTGGCCTTCAGAAACCAGACTCGGCGTTTCAGACAACTCGCTGAGGCGAATCTGGAAGCCAGCCAGGAAGAGATGAAACGTTGGCATGATCAGAATGCCACTCTGATCGAGTTTCAGCCTGGACAAAGGTTTGGGTCATGGCCCCAGTGGAGCCCTGTGCGCTCCAGGATAAGTGGACCGGACCATTTGAGGTGGTGGAGCGCAAGAGTGATGTCACCTACTTGGTGGACTTGCAGTCTCCCAGGAACCCCTTGCGGGTCCTGCATGTGAACCGCCTGAAGCCCCACTTTGAGAGGTCTGAAGTGGGCATGCTCTTAGCAACCGATGCTGGGATGGAAGAGGAGACTGAACCTCTTCCTGACCTCCTGTATGCAAAAGAGCAAGATGGGTCAGTGGATGGTGTGAACCTCTCTCCCACCCTGACCCCGGAGCAGCAGAATGACTGTCGCCAACTGTTGGGGCAGTTTTCTGATCTGTTCTCCCTGGCTCCCAGTATCACTGAATGGTGCATCCATGATGTGGACACTGGGGACAGTCCTCCTGTGAAGCACAAAACTTACAGAGTGACTGACAGGGTGAGAGCTTGCATCAAGGAGGAGGTCTCCAAGATGTTTGCCTTAGGGGTGATTGAGTCCTCTAACAGCCCTTGGGCCAGCCCAGTGGTCTTGGTCCCAAAGGCTGCCGCGCCTGGTGCCACACCCGAACTCCGGTTCTGTGTGGACTACCGAGGACTCAATTCAGTCACCAGGACTGACGCGCACCCCATCCCCAGAGCTGATGAGCTCATTGATCGGTTAGGGGCTGCCCGGTACCTCAGCACGTTTGATCTAACGTCTGGATACTGGCAGATCGCCTTAACTGATGGGGCCAAAGAGAGGTCAGCATTCTCCACACCAGATGGGCACTACCAATTCCGGGTGATGCCCTTTGGGATGAAGAATGCCCCTGCCACCTTTCAGAGGTTGGTCAACCAGGTGTTGGCTGGGCTGGAGGATTTCAGTGCCGCCTACCTGGATGACATTGCAGTGTTCAGCGCCACGTGGGAGGAACATCTGCACCACCTCTGGGAAGTGTTGAAGGCGCTGCGGAGGGCAGGCCTCACGATCAAGGCAAGTAAGTGCCAGATCGGGCAGGGTTCTGTGGTGTACTTGGGACACCAGGTTGGGAGCGGCCAGGTGGCGCCCCTACAGCCCAAGATAGATACCATTCTGGCTTGGGAACCCCCAAAACCCAGACAGAGGTGAGGGCCTTCTTAGGACTCACCGGGTATTACAGGAGGTTTGTCAAGGGGTATGGCAACATTGTTGCACCCTTGACTGAGCTGACTTCCAGGAAGCAGCCCAGGAAAGTGAACTGGACTGATGCCTGCCAAAAGGCTTTTGATGCCCTGAAATCTGCCATGTGCACGGCGCCCGTGCTTCAGGCGCCCAACTTCTCAAAGGAATTCATTGTGCAGACAGATGCTTCAGAGCATGGTGTTGGGGCTGTGCTTTCACAGATGAATGAGGAGGGCCTAGACCAACCTGTAGCCTTTATTAGTAGGAGGTTACTCCCACGGGAACAGAGGTGGAGTGCGATTGAACGTGAAGCATTTGCTGTGGTCTGGGCACTGAAGAAGTTGAGACCATACTTGTTTGGGACTCACTTCCGGGTTCAGACAGACCACAGGCCCCTCAGATGGTTAATGCAGATGAGGGGTGAGAATCCAAAACTGTTGAGGTGGTCCATTTCCCTACAGGGGATGGACTTTACGGTGGAACACCGCCCTGGTACAGAACACGCCAATGCTGATGGTCTGTCCAGATTTTTCCGCCTTAGTGATGAGAACTCCCAGGAGGAAGGGTAGTTCTCCCCACATTTCAGCTGGAGGGGACACGTGTTAGACTTGGCACCATTGGCGTGGAGTCTCCCTTCCATTTTTTTGCTGTTGCCTCTTATGTTTTGCTGGTTTTAGATGCTTTTGGGCACTGTGCCACTGCTGTTCAGTGCCACAGTGCAAGTGCTCCCTACTGTAAATTGTGTTATGGATTAGTGACTCCATGATTGGATGATTGGTTTACTTGTCAGTCCCTAGTACAGTGCACTGAGTGTGCCCAGGGCTTGTAAATCCAATGCTGCTGGTGGGCTTGCAGCACTGGTTGTGCCACCCACAGAAGCGGCTTGTAAAATGTGCCTCGGGCCTGCCATTGCAGAGCCTGTGTGCAGCCTAGGGCTGCCATGTCGACTTGGTGAGTGCACCCACTTACCAGTCCCTAAACCTTCCCTTTACTGCATGTTGGTCACCCCTAAAGTAGGCCCTAGGGCAGGGTGCATTGTAAGTATAAGGTAGGACATGCCCTGGTGTGTGTGGCATGTCCTAATAGTGAATTACAGCCATTTTCGTTTTTCACTATTGCAAGGCTACCTGCTCCCCATAGGCCAGAATGGGCAGACTGACTATTACACCTTATAGTCAGAACTGACCCAGGGAACATGGTAGAAAAACGAATTTAGTATGCCTGAACTCAGAATGATAAAATACATCTTTTAGTGAAGTTGGTTTTAACATTCTGTGTTTGAAAATACCACTTTTAGAAAGTGGGTATTTTCTTGCCTAAACTTCAAGCCTGCCTCTGCTAGGTTGTGTATTCCTTGTCTAGAGATTGAGTGACAGGGGCTGGGGGTGGCTACAGGAGACAGGGTGAGTCAGCACAGGGCTGAATAGGAAGGTCTGCATCCAGAGTGGAGGGAGGAGTTGCACCTGGGTCTGAATAGGGCTGTGCCTGCCTTCCACAATGCTGGCTCCACCTCCTGCCGGGCGTCTGATGGCTCTGCCCCTCACTCACAAAGGAAAGAAGGAGTCAGAAAAACAAAGTGCTCCAGGACTGACCAGAACTGGTTTTGGACTAGGCAGAGGCCTCTCTGCCTTCAGAGAACAAAGGGAAAAAGTGTATAAAAGGGGACCCAGACCCCTAGGAAATTAGATCACTTCTGGGAAATCAAGAAACCTGTTGCCAAGGAGAAGAACCGGAGAAGCTGAAGGAGGAGTACTGCCCCTGTGCTGTTTTGCTGATTGGGGTTGGCCTGCAGTGGTTGCTTTCTGCCAAGGACAGGAGAAAAGACTTTGCTGTGCTTTGTCATCTTGAAGAAGGGAATCTCCAAGGGCTTGAACTGAGCTTGCCTCCTGCCTGAAGTCACAGGGACACAAAGACTTCACCCCTTCTGTTTGCCTGCATCTGGAACTGCTGTTTTAGCTGCTAACAGAGGGAAATTGCAACACCGACGCCGGCGAGCGACGCCGTAACCTGCACCGAAGCCGTGGGCACCGCTCGTGAAGAGCACGACGCACCGCCCGACTTGCACCGTAGGCCCGACGCCTGCCGACGCCGTGCGACATCGACTCCGAGCCGTCATCGAGGCCGCTGCCTGCACCGGAGCCGAGGACACCGCTCGTGACGCTCACGACGCACCGTCCCGACTCGCACCGCAGCCCCGACTTCACCGACGCCAGGGCTTCATCATCGCGGAGCCGATCCTCGGCGTGGGTGACCCCGAATCCATCGACGCCGCACCATCGTAAGGAACCGACGCCTCGCCGCCATCCGTGACGTCACCTCCCGACACAGTAAGGAACCGACGCCTCACCTCCCCTGCGCTGCAGTAAGGAACCGAGACATCACCTCCCTGGGGTCGTAAGGAACCGACGCCGCCGGCGCCAACGAAGCATCACCTCCCGACGCCGTGCACCGTCTTTGTTTTCATCGAATTCCAGGTACTGTTCTTTGTGGGTCTGCTCGACTCCGGGCCCGACGCCGCGCACCTCGCGGTCGGCGCCGTACTTTGGGATTTCCACCGGTCACGACGTCGTGATAACTCCAAGTGGAGTTATTTGTTGCTACAAGCTTTATTTGATTGACTATCCTATTTTTGAAGATAACGTGAACTGTCTCTATCATTTTAAGTCTATTTTTGAGTACTGTATTGTGGATTTTTGCTATTGGGTCTTGTGATAAGTCTATATAAAGGTTACTTATTTTTACATAAACAACCTGTGTGGTGTCCATCTGTAGTGTTTTCACTGTATTACTGTATGTGGTCACAAATGCTTTACACACTGCCTCTGAGATAAGCCTGTCTGCTCGTGCCAAGCTACCAGGGGGTGAGCAGGGGTTATTTTAGGAGTGTTTCCCCCTTATCCTGACTAGAAGCAAGGGTCCCTATTTGGACAAAGGTGCAAACCATTGCCAACTAGAGACCCCCAGTTCTAACAGTGCACAATAGATTTACAGAAACCCCCAGGACACCCTGTCATCATGGCTATTGACAGTTTACTAGAAAACACTACCAAATATGTGTACTACTTCTTGCAGGACTATGTCAAAGGCATACTCGTATATACAGGACACGGGGTTTTCTTGAAGTGTGTTTTTGATATCCACTGGAAGGACTGCTTTGTCCTAATTTATATGGATGTATCTTCATTATACCCCCATATTCAGCATGCTGATGGATTGTGGGCAATGCAGCACTTCTTGAATGCTAGACCCCTTACACTGTTCCAAACACACAGATATGTTATTAAATATAGCCAAGTATAGCCTGGAGAACAACTTTTCCTATTTCAGAATGATGTATACAGGCAGCTGAGGGGCACTGCAATGGGCACCTGCTTCGTGCCTAGCTATGCAAATTTGCATATGGGCTGGTGGGAGGAGCAAGTGCTGGACTGTTCCCATGAGGCACAGGGTCAGACTGATTTGCATATGGCCATGTCTGAACTGGGGTGGTGGAGTGAGCTAAAGAATGATGATGGATTAAACCCAGATCAGTTGACTGGGGGTGAGTGTTTGATTGGCTCAAACGTTCCGTCCATCATCCCCTTTTGTATCGCTTTGGTCGCCCTAAGTTGGCGGGGGTATGCCCAGACGTGGGTCCCTTGCTCACTTTGCCACTGGATTCAAGCAAGCCTGGCTGATGACGGCTGAAATGCCAGAAACCGGTCCTAGGATGCTTGTTTCCGGTCCAGGGAAGACATGGCTTGGCAGTTCGGGCTGGACTGTTCCCATGAGGCACAGGGTCAGACTGATTTGCATATGGCCATGTCTGAACTGGGGTGGTGGAGTGAGCTAAAGAATGATGATGGATTAAACCCAGATCAGTTGACTGGGGGTGAGTGTTTGATTGGCTCAAACGTTCCGTCCATCATCCCCTTTTGTATCGCTTTGGTCGCCCTAAGTTGGCGGGGGTATGCCCAGACGTGGGTCCCTTGCTCACTTTGCCACTGGATTCAAGCAAGCCTGGCTGATGACGGCTGAAATGCCAGAAACCGGTCCTAGGATGCTTGTTTCCGGTCCAGGGAAGACATGGCTTGGCAGTTCGGGCTGGACTGTTCCCATGAGGCACAGGGTCAGACTGATTTGCATATGGCCATGTCTGAACTGGGGTGGTGGAGTGAGCTAAAGAATGATGATGGATTAAACCCAGATCAGTTGACTGGGGGTGAGTGTTTGATTGGCTCAAACGTTCCGTCCATCATCCCCTTTTGTATCACTTTGGTCGCCCTAAGTTGGCGGGGTATGCCCAGACGTGGGTCCCTTGCTCACTTTGCCACTGGATTCAAGCAAGCCTGGCTGATGACGGCTGAAATGCCAGAAACCGGTCCTAGGATGCTTGTTTCCGGTCCAGGGAAGACATGGCTTGGCAGTTCGGGCTGGACTGTTCCCATGAGGCACAGGGTCAGACTGATTTGCATATGGCCATGTCTGAACTGGGGTGGTGGAGTGAGCTAAAGAATGATGATGGATTAAACCCAGATCAGTTGACTGGGGGTGAGTGTTTGATTGGCTCAAACGTTCCGTCCATCATCCCCTTTTGTATCGCTTTGGTCGCCCTAAGTTGGCGGGGGTATGCCCAGACGTGGGTCCCTTGCTCACTTTGCCACTGGATTCAAGCAAGCCTGGCTGATGACGGCTGAAATGCCAGAAACCGGTCCTAGGATGCTTGTTTCCGGTCCAGGGAAGACATGGCTTGGCAGTTCGGGCTGGACTGTTCCCATGAGGCACAGGGTCAGACTGATTTGCATATGGCCATGTCTGAACTGGGGTGGTGGAGTGAGCTAAAGAATGATGATGGATTAAACCCAGATCAGTTGACTGGGGGTGAGTGTTTGATTGGCTCAAACGTTCCGTCCATCATCCCCTTTTGTATCGCTTTGGTCGCCCTAAGTTGGCGGGGGTATGCCCAGACGTGGGTCCCTTGCTCACTTTGCCACTGGATTCAAGCAAGCCTGGCTGATGACGGCTGAAATGCCAGAAACCGGTCCTAGGATGCTTGTTTCCGGTCCAGGGAAGACATGGCTTGGCAGTTCGGGCTGGACTGTTCCCATGAGGCACAGGGTCAGACTGATTTGCATATGGCCATGTCTGAACTGGGGTGGTGGAGTGAGCTAAAGAATGATGATGGATTAAACCCAGATCAGTTGACTGGGGGTGAGTGTTTGATTGGCTCAAACGTTCCGTCCATCATCCCCTTTTGTATCGCTTTGGTCGCCCTAAGTTGGCGGGGTATGCCCAGACGTGGGTCCCTTGCTCACTTTGCCACTGGATTCAAGCAAGCCTGGCTGATGACGGCTGAAATGCCAGAAACCGGTCCTAGGATGCTTGTTTCCGGTCCAGGGAAGACATGGCTTGGCAGTTCGGGCTGGACTGTTCCCATGAGGCACAGGGTCAGACTGATTTGCATATGGCCATGTCTGAACTGGGGTGGTGGAGTGAGCTAAAGAATGATGATGGATTAAACCCAGATCAGTTGACTGGGGGTGAGTGTTTGATTGGCTCAAACGTTCCGTCCATCATCCCCTTTTGTATCGCTTTGGTCGCCCTAAGTTGGCGGGGGTATGCCCAGACGTGGGTCCCTTGCTCACTTTGCCACTGGATTCAAGCAAGCCTGGCTGATGACGGCTGAAATGCCAGAAACCGGTCCTAGGATGCTTGTTTCCGGTCCAGGAAGACATGGCTTGGCAGTTCGGGCTGGACTGTTCCCATGAGGCACAGGGTCAGACTGATTTGCATATGGCCATGTCTGAACTGGGGTGGTGGAGTGAGCTAAAGAATGATGATGGATTAAACCCAGATCAGTTGACTGGGGGTGAGTGTTTGATTGGCTCAAGCGTTCCGTCCATCATCCCCTTTTGTATCGCTTTGGTCGCCCTAAGTTGGCGGGGGTATGCCCAGACGTGGGTCCCTTGCTCACTTTGCCACTGGATTCAAGCAAGCCTGGCTGATGACGGCTGAAATGCCAGAAACCGGTCCTAGGATGCTTGTTTCCGGTCCAGGGAAGACATGGCTTGGCAGTTCGGGCTGGACTGTTCCCATGAGGCACAGGGTCAGACTGATTTGCATATGGCCATGTCTGAACTGGGGTGGTGGAGTGAGCTAAAGAATGATGATGGATTAAACCCAGATCAGTTGACTGGGGGTGAGTGTTTGATTGGCTCAAACGTTCCGTCCATCATCCCCTTTTGTATCGCTTTGGTCGCCCTAAGTTGGCGGGGTATGCCCAGACGTGGGTCCCTTGCTCACTTTGCCACTGGATTCAAGCAAGCCTGGCTGATGACGGCTGAAATGCCAGAAACCGGTCCTAGGATGCTTGTTTCCGGTCCAGGGAAGACATGGCTTGGCAGTTCGGTCTGGACTGTTCACTTGAGGCACAGGGTCAGACTGATTTGCATATGGCCATGTCTGAACTGGGGTGGTGGAGTGAGCTAAAGAATGATGATGGATTAAACCCAGATCAGTTGACTGGGGGTGAGTGTTTGATTGGCTCAAACGTTCCGTCCATCATCCCCTTTTGTATCGCTTTGGTCGCCCTAAGTTGGCGGGGGTATGCCCAGACGTGGGTCCCTTGCTCACTTTGCCACTGGATTCAAGCAAGCCTGGCTGATGACGGCTGAAATGCCAGAAACCGGTCCTAGGATGCTTGTTTCCGGTCCAGGGAAGACATGGCTTGGCAGTTCGGGCTGGACTGTTCCCATGAGGCACAGGGTCAGACTGATTTGCATATGGCCATGTCTGAACTGGGGTGGTGGAGTGAGCTAAAGAATGATGATGGATTAAACCCAGATCAGTTGACTGGGGGTGAGTGTTTGATTGGCTCAAACGTTCCGTCCATCATCCCCTTTTGTATCGCTTTGGTCGCCCTAAGTTGGCGGGGGTATGCCCAGACGTGGGTCCCTTGCTCACTTTGCCACTGGATTCAAGCAAGCCTGGCTGATGACGGCTGAAATGCCAGAAACCGGTCCTAGGATGCTTGTTTCCGGTCCAGGGAAGACATGGCTTGGCAGTTCGGGCTGGACTGTTCCCATGAGGCACAGGGTCAGACTGATTTGCATATGGCCATGTCTGAACTGGGGTGGTGGAGTGAGCTAAAGAATGATGATGGATTAAACCCAGATCAGTTGACTGGGGGTGAGTGTTTGATTGGCTCAAACGTTCCGTCCATCATCCCCTTTTGTATCGCTTTGGTCGCCCTAAGTTGGCGGGGTATGCCCAGACGTGGGTCCCTTGCTCACTTTGCCACTGGATTCAAGCAAGCCTGGCTGATGACGGCTGAAATGCCAGAAACTGGTCCTAGGATGCTTGTTTCCGGTCCAGGGAAGACATGGCTTGGCAGTTCGGGCTGGACTGTTCCCATGAGGCACAGGGTCAGACTGATTTGCATATGGCCATGTCTGAACTGGGGTGGTGGAGTGAGCTAAAGAATGATGATGGATTAAACCCAGATCAGTTGACTGGGGGTGAGTGTTTGATTGGCTCAAACGTTCCGGTCCATCATCCCCTTTTGTATCGCTTTGGTCGCCCTAAGTTGGCGGGGGTATGCCCAGACGTGGGTCCCTTGCTCACTTTGCCACTGGATTCAAGCAAGCCTGGCTGATGACGGCTGAAATGCCAGAAACCGGTCCTAGGATGCTTGTTTCCGGTCCAGGGAAGACATGGCTTGGCAGTTCGGGCTGGACTGTTCCCATGAGGCACAGGGTCAGACTGATTTGCATATGGCCATGTCTGAACTGGGGTGGTGGAGTGAGCTAAAGAATGATGATGGATTAAACCCAGATCAGTTGACTGGGGGTGAGTGTTTGATTGGCTCAAACGTTCCGTCCATCATCCCCTTTTGTATCGCTTTGGTCGCCCTAAGTTGGCGGGGGTATGCCCAGACGTGGGTCCCTTGCTCACTTTGCCACTGGATTCAAGCAAGCCTGGCTGATGACGGCTGAAATGCCAGAAACCGGTCCTAGGATGCTTGTTTCCGGTCCAGGGAAGACATGGCTTGGCAGTTCGGGCTGGACTGTTCCCATGAGGCACAGGGTCAGACTGATTTGCATATGGCCATGTCTGAACTGGGGTGGTGGAGTGAGCTAAAGAATGATGATGGATTAAACCCAGATCAGTTGACTGGGGGTGAGTGTTTGATTGGCTCAAGCGTTCCGTCCATCATCCCCTTTGTATCGCTTTGGTCGCCCTAAGTTGGCGGGGGTATGCCCAGACGTGGGTCCCTTGCTCACTTTGCCACTGGATTCAAGCAAGCCTGGCTGATGACGGCTGAAATGCCAGAAACCGGTCCTAGGATGCTTGTTTCCGGTCCAGGGAAGACATGGCTTGGCAGTTCGGGCTGGACTGTTCCCATGAGGCACAGGGTCAGACTGATTTGCATATGGCCATGTCTGAACTGGGGTGGTGGAGTGAGCTAAAGAATGATGATGGATTAAACCCAGATCAGTTGACTGGGGGTGAGTGTTTGATTGGCTCAAACGTTCCGTCCATCATCCCCTTTTGTACCCCCCCTTTTGTATCGCAAGTGGAACAACAAGACTCATGGAACGAGAACATAGTTCTATGGACTCATTTCATAGATTATCTGTTTGTGATCTAGAGAGGGATTCAACACAGTGCTAGAGAATTTGTCACTAAGATCAATCATAATAATCTCAACCTAGAGTTCACTAGCAGTATAAGTAAAACAGAAGTGGTATTTCTGGACCTTAAGGTGTATAGAAAAAATCACTGCATGGAAACTAAAATCAATCGCAACCCCACACCAGGCAATACGGTCGTGCATGTCAACAGTTTCTATGCCACAAATTTAAAGATGAGTATACCCTATGAGGAGGCACTACTGGCACACCGGAACTACAGCTAAGACCACAAATTTGATGTTCCTACTGATGAGCTGGCAGTCAGATTCAGGGAGAGAGGATATTCCAGAGTTGTTGTGAGCACGTCTATAAATAAAATCAAGCACATGAAAAAGGAAACAGTTCTGTTAAAAAAATGCGATTTAACAACATACAGCACCCATGAGTATAGATTCATTACTCACTTTAGTACGGAAATTGATACCATCAGAAGAGTACATAATAAGCATTGACCTCTGGTGAGAAATGATCCTGCCATAGGACCGACAGTTCCTATTAAGCTAAGCTGCACATTTAAACAAGTACGCTCGATGAGGGATGAATTGGTGATGAGCACCTTACCAGAGTTCATTAAGAGTAACTGGCTGACTAGGAGCTGAGGGTCTGGAAGTGTAGCAAGTGCAGCACTTCTGATTATGGGATAAACAAAACACACCACAATAATCCCTTGGAAAGCCAACTACAGATCATATGGAGAGCCTATACATGCAAAACTGACTATGCTGTCTACACCTTGGAGTGCCCTTGTGGGCTGCGCTACATGAGCAGCATGAAACATCAGGTACACAAGTGTATACTACAGCACCTCAGGGCCATAAAACACCAAGACAAAACCTACTTGGCGGCCAAGCATTTTGCGGAGGCACAAGGCAAGAGGGACAAAGATATGCAGTACTTTGTCATTGTGCATTATGACACAGACCCCAGGTACTACTCTTTATCAGTCACAATGAGCTTAAATTTATTTTGTTAGTCAGTAGATTAGAGGCACCCATAATGGTGACACCATTAGAGGGTAAGGTACATGTGCCTTTTAGTTCTGTAACTGGTACTCAGACATGCAAGATTCATACGGTTGGAGTGAGACCACTAGGGCAACACTTTATTTGCAGAAGGGGGATGGGAGCACACTGCTTCACCTCCCAGCACAGTTCGCCCCTTTGCATCCTGGTAAATGCAGTTCAATTTAAATGCTTACTTGAAATTTTGCAGAGTGTTTCACCAAAGTTGGTGCAGGTTAGTGCTGTTATTTGCAGCTCAGCGAATGTGAACCCAACAGTACATTTTGTTTGTGTATGTACCTTTATTGAAGATGATTCCCAGCAGCAATTAGTTTGAATTAGTCTGTTTTTTGGGCACTTTGCCTACTTGTGCTCAATTTTGTGAGGTTTACAATGCACAAACTTTGCGCCATAGAATGAATAGATTGTCATCAGTACTGTATTAGTGTCAACACCACTACATGATTCACAACTCTTAGAAATACACTGGAGACATTGTATGAACACTGTAACTAATTAGCACTTTGCACTTTATTTACTCATGAATACAACTGTATTTAATGTGATATTATCATGATGAATTTGTTTTTTCAAAAATGAGTTTGTGTACCTCAGCAGTGTAACCAAAACATGTATTATTGGTTTCTCAATTTCTTGCGAAGCAAATCCATAATGAATTGAGAGTCAATTTATGTTTAGTATTTCTACTGTGTCTATATTGCTGTGCCATACGTCAAGCATGTATATAACATTGGGAAAATGGTTGCCCCTTGATGTGTTCATGGCCGTAAAGGTCGGACCTCGTTATTTGTTCCACAAGTGGCAACTTAAAAAAAAAGTGCCATAATTAAAATCCTCAAGTGCTGGCATCCTTTTCACTATAGAACCTTGGGGACGAATGGTGTAATGTATATATATATACATATATATATATATATTTTCTTTACTGATAAAACCAGAGGTTACAGGGTAAATATATATACTAGAAGGTGAAGGATCACAAGAAAACAACAGGCAGCCAGGGCAAAAATCTGGATACCAAAGGATACAGTGAGTTACAAAGAAATAAAATATCCAAGAAAGAAGTGACTTCAAACAGATAAATTCACAAAAGAACAAAAATATATTTCTACTACAATGTTTCAGCTTCTGCCTTCCTCAGATAGTACAAGGGGGTTTGCTCAGTGGCTGCACAAATGATACAGCTGAATTTTCAAAAAGCATCATGAGTGAAGATTCCATTTGGAATGTGAAATCAATGCAGTCCTGAGAGCTCTTGAGATATGCAGTAATCAGTCATGTCAGTGATGTTCAGTCCATCTGGATGCAGTGATTTTAAATGGTACATCCAGAGGTTTTCTGTGGACTCCAGTAGTTCTTCCTTTAAGACATGTTCCACAGGGAAAATCTTAAAATCTGATAATAAATGATCCACAAGGTTAAAATGATTGGCTACAGGCTGGTCAAGTTTTTTATTAGTTATTGTCGATTTGTGGTTCCTGAATCATGTGCGGAGGTCATTCACTGTTTGGCCTACATATTGTTTTTTACAGCTTTGGCATTGGCACTGAATCACATAAATAATGTATGTTGAGCGACATGTAAGATGCTGTCTTATAACTTATGTTCCTCTCGTAACAGAACTAGTTACTGATGATGTTTGTAAAAGGTATTCACACATGATGCACCTTTTAGGGTCACAGCAATGAACCCGAGCATTAGTTTCAACTTGCTTGAGTTTATCTCTCACAATAAGAGATTGTAAATTGGGAGCTCTGCGGTAAGCAATGACTGGCAATTTTGAAAAACCTTTTGCAATTTTTCATAAGTGAACATTAAGGGAAATGTTTTTTGCATTATATTTCTGTGGTTGGGAGCTGATGGATGTTAGTCAACCACAAATGGAGTTCTGTCACTTTTGTTTCTACTGTTGGTATTCCAAATAAGTTCTTCGCTGGGTAACTGCAAAGACTTGTTAATTTGTTGCTGTATGATATGCAGAGGATAGCCTCGCCTTTTAAATAATGTAGCAAGCTCCTGTAGATGGTCTTTACAGGTGTCCTCATTGCTGCAGATGCGTCTTATTCTGAGTGCTTGGCTGTAGATGATGCGGAGATTAGTGTGGTGTGGGTGACATGAAGTCCAGTTTAGATATAGATGAACATCTGTAGGCTTGTGGTACAGATCAGTTGTAATTTTCTGTTCATGAATGGTGACGAGCACATCCAGAAAAGGGAAATGATGCTTCGGTTTAGTATGGCTGCTGGTAAATTTTGATGGTAGGATGGATATTGTTGATATAAGCTGTAAATTGTTCCAATGTTCTACTTCCTGAATTCCATATTATAAATATGTCATCAATGTATCGTAGCCATAACAGTAGTTTTATGCTAGAAGTAGCAAGTATACAGTTCTCTAGTTTTCCCATGAAGATATTTGCATAGGATGGCGCCATCTGAGTGCCCATGAAAGTCCCTTGTATCTGCAGATAGTGTTTACCATTGAAGGTAAAATTGTTTGCTTTAAGGATAACTCTTGAAAAGTCGGTAGGCACATTTGTTGATGGCTTTTTCACAGTTCTTTTATTAAGAGCTTCAGATAATGCCATAAGCCCCTCCTCATTTGTATATTGGTGTATAATGATGTAATATCAAATGTAGCCAGAAGAGTATCATCATGAAATATGTAGGTTTGGTTTAATTTTTCAATAATCTTAAGGAAGTGACTTGTATCTTTAACAAATGATGGAAGTTCCTGTAGAATGGGCTGGAGGTGCAGGACGACAAATAAAGATAGTCTCTCAGTAGCTGTGTCATTGCCAGAGATGATGAGACGGCCAGAATTGTTCATTTTGTGAATTTTGGGAAGCATATAAAATCTCCCAGGTCTTGGTTTGGGATGAACAAGTATATCTGCTGCTGTTTCATCGATGAGGTTTAAGCTCCTGTACCTTACAACCAGGTTTTTAATTTCTTTGTTCAAGTCCTCTGTAAAGCCTGCTACAATATTTTCTTTCAATGTTGCGGCATCGGTTATTTTATGGTCTGCAGGTCCTACTCACGAGAAGCAGATCTGAAATGACCAGCAGGAAAGAATGGCCCATCGGCCAAAAGGTTTTGCTTGTTTTTCAATTTTCAGATTCAAACATAACTGCAGATCCTCAACGGTTAAGCTATCATTATTTTTTTCTTAAATTTAACCGCCGTGTGGCCAAACCAAGCCACTCTTTAAACACTAATTTCTCTAAAACTACTGAACAGATGTATACCAACCTAACAAAAGAACAATCCTTGCGTAAAGTTCTTACTTTGTGGCAAGTTTGGTGTAATGCTGTTGTTTTTTCTGTATCGGAGAGCAAAACGTGCATGTAATTAATATGAGAAAACACACTTTTGGGAACCCCATTTTTCTTTGCCTAAGCTTGACAGATCGGCCTAAAACTTTTCACTAAGGGTTGGAAAGTGTCTTTTAGATTAGTCAAATGGTGCCAAATTTATTACGGACACAAAAATGCCTTTCCTATAGATATGCTGACCATAACTATACTACATATGTATGTCAACATATATATGTAGAGGATACACAATGGGTAATATGGTGATTGTTTTACCAATTGCAGATGCTGCTGCAGTTGCAACATAATTCTGGACTCGGAGCACCACTGTGATCTCCACAGGTAGGTTAAGACAGCATTTTAGTTCATTGCCCTAGAAACTGCAATAATTCAGCTTCCAGTTCAACTACTTTCGAGATGGTCAAATTCTTAGAAATGGAAACATTAAGTACTGAAAACAAACTGGAAGTAGATAGCCCATGGTTGCACCATGTGTTCAGTATGGTAGCACAGATGTACGTTTCCGAGGACATAACCTGTCATTGCAGTTTAAGATCTGCATACAGATGAAGGATTAAGATTTTGATCAAACCAGCTGTTTCTTCATTGATACTGGAATATGTTTTTCACATATTTCTAAATTGATCTGCAGCAAGTGCAACAATAGGATGGCTTTCCTCATGGTATACTTTTTTTGCTGACTTCCCATATTAAAATCAAGAAAAGCACAACCATTTGGATCAGGGACTCTATTAACCCCCTGTTTGTCAACCTCCATCATCATGGCACTTGCAGTTTGCAAACTCCTCTTTGTAGCACAAAATCATAGATCTGTGTTGCTCCAACTGGTGCAGCATATACAAGGCAGAATTCCAATGGATTGAAATCTCCAGTATCAGTACTTTTAAAGGGACTCTGTTAATAAGCTGAATTATCCTCAACATCTTCTGGGATTTGAAGAAATTACTGCAATTAGAAAATCTTGTGACAGGTGGCCAGTATGTTTTGAACTACTTCTTTTTGAGGAGGTTCTTGTCAATTAGGTTGATGCAATAAGCTGACCATAGCATCCTCCCTCTGCTAAGGCTCTGACAATATTACTGTAATTGCCAGTTGTAACCAAACCGATGCTTAGACCTCTGGATTGAAGCCATTTGTAGACTTTGCTATATAATTGTTCCAGAAATTTGGCAGCTATGCAACCTTTCTCCATGGTGAACATTTCAACTATTGCATGCCAATGAGTGTCTCAAAGAGATTAGTGATGGTGGCACCAGCAGCATGCTTTTTCTTTATCCCATTGAAGAAGACTCAGGGATCAGTTATGCCATTGTATTCTGTAGCTTCACAACTTGTCCACATGTCTGTAGTGAGATGGATGCACTGCACAGCACTTACATTCATTTAACCAGCGACCAGTTCCACCATTTGGTGGTGCTGCTGTGACATAGTGAGAGTCAAAAAATAGGTCCTGCTTGGAACCTCCTGTTTTGGACAAAGGACCACCACAAATTCCAGAACCCATTCTCCCTCCACCCAAAAAAAATGGAAAAAGCTATCCACTAACATTTCGGCCACTTTCACTTTGTATAAATGGACCTGATTATGAGCTCAGTAGTATGAAGTATTGTTTTTGAACATAGCCTTGATAGTTGTTATATTTTATTTTTTGTGATAATCCCATCTCAAGTGACCTCTATGGAGGTGGGTTGTTTGGACACTTTGAGAGGATAATTTTACCCTCCAAATCCTTGTGCCAAGTTGTGTTTTTTTTCTAGTAATGAGGATAACTTACGAGCAACAGGGCTCCTTCTTATGACAATGATGTATTCTTCATCATTAGCCCCTTCGTTTATCTCTTCAGCTTCTTCTAGCAAGAGTCATGCTTGCCACAGATGTCATCAGTGATGTCATCAATGATGTCCTTTAACATGCCATGAGTGGTGTAATATGTGAGGGCCACATGGGGGGGCACAAGGTACAGTTAGCTCACTGAACTATAACTGATGAATTTCAGTATATTTTCAGTTTTGAAACATTATTTTCTGCGTGAGTTTGTTACCTAACAATGTCACTTAGACCTTTTTTAAGTAAATGCCTGAGTTTTTCTAATGTGAGTTACTGTTTTTCTAGACCTACTAACCTTTGTTTCTTTAGTGAAGAAATACAGCATGAACAACAGGTGGTCCTGGACAAGCTGAATACAGAGGATCTTGATTTCTGAACTTGGAGCTCTGAGCAACTGCCTCTTCTGCAACGCAGGCTTGCAGGGTGGGTCAGACGACACGTAGCTACACAACTGAGGGTCTCGGGCTGGAGGACCTGCAGTTGACGCATACTGGCTTGGTAAGATGGTTCATGGACCCGATGGGCAACTATATGGCGCAAGTATTTTATTGTATACTCCAGGTAGGGGGAGTTGTTGTATGTTAAGTTTCGTTGTTGGGTTTAGGGGGAAATTTTCAGTTCACATCACCTCACGACATGAAGACTTTCATATTATATATCCTTTTACGCCACCATCCACAGGGAGAACTAGACACCAGTGCCGACTCCACCTGAGAGGCCTAGCGGGACTCAACTCCCCGACTACTGAAAGTCCTTAGCCTCAATACCCGGGGCTTTTTCCATACTACGCATGCTCAAAAACTCTGACTGT
Organism: Calotriton arnoldi; assembly: GCA_963921515.1. Lineage (NCBI taxonomy): Eukaryota > Metazoa > Chordata > Amphibia > Caudata > Salamandridae > Calotriton > Calotriton arnoldi. The sequence continues at coordinate 380,330 of CAWUFW010010677.1, forward strand.
GACATCTGTCTTCTACAAGAAACCCATCTCTTGAAGAAGGACTAGAGCCGCTTTCACAATCATAAATTTACTCGTCAACTGCTGTCTTTTGGCCCCAACAACAAGGGGGGGATAGCTATCCTACTGGCTAACAAATTCAATGGTAAGGTACTTTCTTTTTCAAAAATCCTGGCAGGATGCTAGCAGTGTTAATAGAGCAACATGCACACACCTTCACTCTTTGTAATGTATATGCCCCAAACAATAATCAAGAAAGCTTCCTGTGTGAGGCGATCTCCTAAACCATGTTAGCCCTAGATATAGAGATCCTTATTTGGGGAAATTTCATCATGGTAATGGATGCTGCTCTTGACTGATCAGTTCAAAGGATGGGTCAAGTGGGAGCTTTCCCAAAAGTGGAGCAGGCCTGCCTCAAAGACTTGGGGCTGGAGGGCATCTGGCAAACTCATCACTCTCATAGCAAAGACTACACGTTCTTCTCAACTTCACATCAGAAGTATTCTACAATGCATTATTACTTAGGCACACCACAGCTCCTAGCAAGGACTTTCCAAGTGGAGATAGTGGTTATCACTCTCTCAGACCATGCCCTTGTACTTCTCATACTATGCGACTCTGATGGGCCACCCTGACAGTGACATTGAAGACTAAATGACAGTCTCCTGTGATAAGCAGACATTATTCAGTTCATTCGCAAGCACAGGACTAACTACTTAACAGAGAATGAAGGATATGTTCCATAGATAGTTACATTTTGGGTTGCCCTAAGTCAGACCTGAGGAGGTAATTTATTGCTATTGTTATGGCTAAACTCAACACAGACTGGAGGGCTAAATAGTGGAAATTGGAAGACAGGGTGGGGAACCTCGAAAAAACAACATGAGCTCTGAATCCCGGAAAGCCTGGTGCCAACTCACAACAGCATGACACCAACTCAAGGTGCTGGACTGTGACACAACAGGATTTGCATCACTTAGCACTAAACACAGATAATATGTGGGGGGTGACAAGGCATGTAAGCTGCTGGTTTACAAACATTGAGCAAAGTAGTAGAGAGATAACGTGGCTTGGATAGATAATCACACAGTTGACTCAGTATACTCCTAAGAGGGAATAGCGAGGGCGCTCTGAAACGTCTACACAGAACTGTACACCTCAGTCCTGCTCTCCACCGGGAACATACAGCCTTACCTTGATACAGCCACGCTGTTGTGCCTCACTACACAACAGATGCACTAGACAAGGAAATCACTGTAGCAGAGGTCATAACCAGCATCTCCCACCTCTGCACAGAGAAATTCCCGGGCCCAGATGGGTAGACAACAACTTTCTACAAGCTCTTTTGCCCACAGCTCACCCCTCTACTGACTAAGCTCTATAACTCATTTTAACACACAAGATCACTCACTCCACAGTTATACATAAGCTGGGGTAGAACCCTGCCATCTGCGCCTCCTATCCCCCAATCTCCTTACTTAATATAGATGCAAAGATCTTTGCAGGCATCTTAGCCAGGAGGTTGGGCCCTTACATGCAGTACCTGGTGGACACTGACCAAACAGGATTTGTCCCCGAAAGAGGATGCCCTGATAACACAAAACACATGCTCCACATCATCAACAAGGCCACACACACCGAAGTCCAGACTTTCCTACTATCTATAGATGCAGAGAAGGTGATCGATAGGGTCCACTGGTCCTTCCTAAAAGAAGTTCCCTATAAGACTAGACTGGGGCCAAGATTCCAGAAATGGGTGTTGAGTGGCTATACACACCCACAGGCTATGGTATGGATAAATGGTGCAACATCCGGCCCCATCCAGATACAGAGGGGATGCTTCAGGGCTGCCCCAGACCCTGCTCCTCTTTGCCTTCTACATGGAGCCCCTCGCAGAGATTATTCACCAAAATGCTAATATTGCTGGGGTGACTTTTGGCAAAACAGAATCCAAAATAGCTCTCTCAGCAGCTGATGTCCTTCTGACACTTACTAACCCAAGGACTACACTCTACCCTGTTGCACAAGCTGGAGGCTTTCGGCCTAGTGCCGGGGTTTAAAGAGAACGTGCACAAATCACAGATACTGGGGATCAATGTGCCCAAGGAGCGGCAGGACACCCTGCAAGATCCCTGGCCCTTCTCATGGGCACAACAGTACATAAAACTGTGTCCCACAATAGAACATACGGCCGAACAGAACTACTCGGAACTCCTCCACATGGCCTGAAGAGATCTCCAGAACTGGCAGATGAGGGAGCTTCTCATACATGGAATGCATAGCAGCCATTAAGATGACCATCCAGCAGAAAATACTATAAATGATGCAGGCACTTCCTCTGCAGTCACTCCAGGGCACACGCCCTGTCCTAAAGAAGCTAAAAGAGAGCTTTATCTGGAATGGGAAGAAAACATGGACTTCTAGGCAATACCAAAATGGTGCACCAGAGGACGGATAGCTGGGGATACCCGTGCTTAAGCACTGTAGAATGCCAACGCACAGCCTCTGAGAAACACTGGTGCTTCATGGACCAGTCCAAAGCCAGAATGAATGTATGGAAAATTCCATGGCTACCCAAGAAACACAGACTGTGGGGAAGTATTATTTCCACTATAATGCGGGCCACTATTAGGGCCTGGGATGCCGGTGCGCTCCCTCTGGTCTTAACCTAAATGCCTTCCCCAATGTCCATGCTCAAAGGCAATCCTAAGTTTACGCTAGCAAGAGACAACACTTTAAATGAATTGGGGACTTTTTCGACCACAAAAGGGTGCAGTCTTTTGAGCAGCTTCAGGAGGGCTAAGGCATATCAGAGAAGTAACAAATATGCTACTTGTAGGTTCTTCACTGGGTGATCCAACCCGCCATATGGAAATTTCCGACCCGCTCATTGACCACCTTCTAAAAATGGCTTCTCACTAAAACCATCTATGCACATGTTAATATTGATGTTGATGTACAAAAAGATACGTGTGCATAAAAACGAAATCAAATCACTGTTGTCGAAATCACCCAATATGACCTCTCCATCAACCCTGAGTCAGAAATACGTGGTGAGGCAGGCCCTGTGACCTAGGCCTGAGGCAACTGATTGACAGATCACAGGTGGATGGCACGTAACCAGCAGAACAAATGCACAAATAGGAACCGAGATCAATCCCACAGATGGGCAGCAACACCACAATGGTCTGGGGAGATTTCGCTGCAATAAAGCGCACATGGCCGGAGGGTTGCATATTCCCAGAACACCATAAAGTTAGATGCCACATGAAGTTAGGAACACTCAGCCAATCAGGACACAGCACATGCAGTGATCACGAGCTCCACATGCCGGACACCTGGATACGTTACCCACTGGCCCTTATTGTGTCCACGCAAGGTCGAGACTCACCTGCATTTGTTATCAGGTGGGAGTAATTTATGACTCCCTGACTAGTCCCACATTGTTCTTTCTAAAAAGGATCTATGAATTGTTTTATGAAGCTCCAAGAAATGTATATAATGATGCTCAAATCAATTGTACTTTGAGTCAGTCCTTAGACCCGTTTCTGTATGCTGTACTCCCGGTCGCAGTGTTTAATTAAACCAACTGTTCATGTTTTGCCAAATGCCTCTTGCCTTTTGTTTTTTTCAAGGTAAATTATTATTCAAGCAACACACACCTGGTCTTTGACCGACACAAACTTCTTCAGAGGGTGGTTCCCATACCACGTACTGCGGTACAAAAAAGATGGGAGGCTCAATTGGAACACACCCTCACAGAAAAGGAACGGGGAGATCTATTTCACCACACACACACAACAGCATCCAATGCTGCTGGCAGGGAAACCATGGTTAAGGTTGCTCAATACTGGATTTACACTCGAGCCCAAGCAAACAAAATATTTCACACCGATATTCCTCTGTTTCCAGCCTATGCTGTCTTGGACTTGCCCAATACACTCACGTTTCCATTGCTGTCACATAGAGAGAAAGAGATTGCCCTGACACTATGTGCAGCCAAACAGGGCTTTCTGGCCCTCTGGGGCAAAGATGCCACCCTGGAATATGGGGAATGGCTATACCACATTTGGCACCTACTGGAGCTGGAAATGATCTCTGCTACACTAAAGGCGAGGGAGCCGTGGTTTGAGAAAATGTGGGGTCCATGCATTACCTTTATTGCCTAGGAATATAGGGGACTCACATGCCCCAAATACTATGTGTGCTTCATCTCACGTCCTCTGCTATCATTCCTAATGTTACACACCTATCTCTCTACCGAAGGCCACAGCTGTAGGGGACAAACGGTGGCATTCCCAGGTGGATGATATGGACAAGCAATATGAAAGACTTTGTCAAGCACTGCTGTGTGGGTGGTGTGCGAGCGAGGGTTTTCAAAGGGAGGGGGAGGGAATTGGTGTCCCTAGTTGAGACAAGGGACCTGATTGTATTGTTTCAGTTTGCACCTTATCTCAGTTGGTCCACTAGCCTTTGGAAATCAGTGGTACATGTTGTAAATCAATAAACTGATTTAAACCATAAATCCTATTCAGTCGGCTCTCCACTGCACACCGCCTTCACCCATGCACAGTAGAGGGGGGTTGGCTGCATGACTTGGCATCTGGCTAATCCCCCCTGTACAGGGCTTTCTACTCAAACCAGTCCCTGTCTACATACATTCTACAATTGTGTGGAGAAGAGAGCTGATGCATATTTTACTTTCTGTGTTTTGTGCAGAGGGGAACGGGCAGGTGCAGCAAACTGACCACAGAGTACAGGTTGCTTAAAAAAAGACTACCGGAAGGAGGAGGTAGGCAAGAGGTGCTAAGCTGACCATGGAGAGCAGGCCAGCAAAGATAGAAGCAGCAACCTGACTGCAGAGGGTATGTGAGAGGAGCACATGGACGGAGAAAGGAGGATGGGGAGGAGGTAGGTCTGTAAACTGACCAGAGATGGAAGGTGCCGCAGACAGAAGCAACACAAAGTACCACAGAGGGCAAGAGGGAGGAGATAGGTGTATGCACATGGAGAACAGAGGACATGAGACAGGGGTGCAGGCAGAGGCAATAAGCTGACAAGGGAATGTAGACGGCAAGAGCTGTGACAGTACAGCACACCACAGAGGGCAGGAAGGATAGCGTTGAAACATGAATGAAGAGAACAGAGTGTAGGGAGGCAAACACAGGAGCAGCACGTTGACCAGAAAGGTTAGTAGGCAGGGGCAATGGAAGGAGGGAGAGGGCAGGATCTCACACACATACAATACAGTGCAAGGAGGAGGGGACAGAGGCAGAATGCTGACCAGGGACAAGAAGCAGCAAGGGCAGTGGCAGCACAACAATGTACAGAGTACAGGAGGAAGGGGGCAGGGGAATGCACATGACAAATGGAAAGTAGGGGTGAAGAGAACAGGGGCAGTGTGAGCAGAATGAGAAGAACCACAGATGGCAATGGCAGTGACAACAGAACAGACCACAGACAACAGGAAGGTGAGGATAAGCTCATGCATAAGCAGAATGGAGGCTACAAAGAAAGGAAGTAGGTGCAGGGGCACCAAGCTGAGCACAGAGGGTAGGCAGAAGAGCACAAGTGCATTCATGTAGACAATGGACAGCAGGGGGAGAGATGAAGAGGCAACAAGCCTTTTTATATTTTAAGGTTTATTTACATTTTTTGTAATTTAAAACATGCTTTTTAAAGATTTGTTTAAACAATGTCGAATTAAAAAAAATTGGTATGCAAATTTTTGTGGTGTTCTTTCAAGTGTGTATCCATGGTACTTTTAAGTGCATGCTCATTGAACAATGTGCAGGTGACATTTCAGGAATCTATTTTTTTGCCCTGGTGGAACTGTAAAAAATTGCCACACAACATTCCTTCTTGGGCCTAGATGATGGTGGTGCTAAAGATGCTGTAGGCACCAAAATTATATCTTCATCCTGTGATGATGGTATTAAGTTATGCCTGGTGCTTTCAATGATCAATGGCTCCTTCTCTCCATTTTTCTGAGAAGCCATGATGGATGTGGATATCATTAATGAGTTCCGTGCACAGCTATAGTGTGAAGTCAGCTTTCTGTGATATTTCTAAAGGCATTTGATTTGATAGGCCTAGATTAAGGGTGGTTAGACACAATAAAGGAAACAAAATTATCATGGGTCAAAATATTGTGTCAAGAATATCGAGGACAAAAATATTATGAACTTAATTTTCTATAGGTAAGCAAAATTTTATTATATATAACTCAACATATATGTACCTTCACGATATACATACCTTCAAGGTACGTATATGTGGAGTTAAGAATAGTAAATCTGTACTTACCTATTTGCACTTACCTTCCTTAGATTTTGGTCCTCAATATTTGTGACACAATATTCTGTCCAATCTGTATTTTTGTTTCCGATATTCTGTCAGTGATCCAGATTAAGTCTACTTTATCACAGTTTTCATACATTGTTTCCTAGGTGTTCCATGTGCTTTGAGCTCCAATAACTTTGTGAGGATGTAAAACAAGAAAGTAACCATTTTTGCATATGACATGTTTTAGAGCCATTTACATCCAATCAAAACCATGTTCACTGTGGGAAATAAGCAGTATTACAATTTAAACCCTGTGCTATTAGGCACTGAATCATAACTTCATCTCAACGTTTCAAACTCATAAACCCCTCTAAACCAACTTTGCTCTTTCCTATCTACATTGTACCAGTACAACACAATAAAAAGAAGCACTTCTTGCATTTTTTTCTGTTCTATGAATATAGCATAATATTAATTTTACCATATAATGCTGCCATGCCCCTAACTAGATGATACTTGTAGTTATACTTCTAAACGATTTTGGCTAGGTCTTCAAAAGTATCTTTTTGGTTTAATAAATTATTTTTCTTTCTCTTTTGTTATATTTTCACTAACTTTCACACTCATTCCATAACCTTCATTTTATTTTCCACCTTTAATTATCAACGTGACATAAATATTTTGTAACAGTGTAGTTGTATTTGAATGGAAAAGAATGTTAAACTGCAGAGAATGTTTCACTTTGAACCAACAGTAAACCTTCTGCTCACTACTGTACACCAGTTTCCTAGGCAACAAAGTAAGACCAGCTTACAAGGTTGCTGTTCGAATTGCTCCGCTCCCAATCGGGTGAGTGCAGGGGCAGAGCGAGCTGAAAACAAAAGGGGCTAAGCAGGACAGAAGAGCGCCTCATGTTCTAGTTGACGTGTGGGTGTCTCCCGTCCTGCCTTTCTTCACTTACCTGACTTCCTTCTAGGAAGCTCCGATGGCCGTTGGAGTCCTCTCACTGGAATCTTGTTTCTTGCTGCTGCTTTTGCCCGACACTGCAGGGGCCTTCAATTCTTGTTCTGCTCCACTGATGTTTCCCGACGTTGCAGGGGCCTTCAGAGTTGTCCCATATTATGACGGTTCACACGACACTGCAGTGGCCTTCAAAACCTTCTCTAATTATGGCGGTTCGCCTGACACCACAGGGGTCTTCAGAGTTTCCCATATTATGGCGGTTCATGCGACACCGCAGGGGCTTTCAAAACCTTCCCTGATTAAGGTGGTTCGCTAAATGCCACGGGGGCCTTTAGTTGTTTCCTGAAAAAACACACAAAGAAATTGCTCACAAAGAATCAACGTTCTTCTATGTTGGTAACATTTATTTTACTATTGCATAAATCATACATGGTACTTATCTGAGATAGTCTCCTCGGTGCATGGAGATTCTGCTCCATTGCTGGCATTGCTTGATGGCTATAAATAAGAAAGATAGATAGTATTAGTCTCCTGAAATTGAAGGAGCTGTATTATATTCTTAGTAACTAGCCCTGCACATTTTTGTTTATGTTTTTGTATTATTTATTATCCTTTCCGGGAGAATATGCTTTTTGGTTTTCTCCTGGTTCTATTGGATATGAATAAGTTGGGGCCTATTTGGATTATATGCTGAACCTCTTTAAGGTTGGTTATATGTATACCTTTTTTTATTACTGCGTCATGTTGTCCTAAATATTTGCTCATAATTTCATATCTCTTCCATATAGATATATGCCAATAACCCTGTTGCTAAATATCGATATACCCTAGTGGAAGAAGGAATTCTCCAGGTAGCTATCCTGTCACCCACAGAAGTGAGGTATCATTTTTATCAGGAGATCAACTGGAATGCTTGATGGTACAAATGTTGTGCCGGCGTGGTGATCCTTCAACTTTCCCACACAGACATATGAGGAAAATGTGACTTTTTAGCTAAATTTGAGGTTTGCAGAGGATTCTGGGTTAAACAATTATAGAGAATCCGCGCAAGCCATACTGCCAGCCAAGCGACAGGCCACATACACCACCTGCCAAGTGCCAGTCCATGGACACTGCCAGCCAAGCGCCATCCACGCACACTGCCAGCTAAACACCATCCAACGCACACCGCCAGCCAAGCGCCAGTCCGCACACACTGCCACCAAGCGTCAGTGCACACACACCGCCAGCCAAGTGTAAATTCATACACACAACCAGCGAAATACCAGTACACACACAGCACGCCAAACTTCAGTACATGCAGACCGTCAGCCGAACTCCAGTTCACACACAGAAGCTTTCCCGGGTATCTAGTGGTTTTCTGCCCCCCCTTGGGGACAGATGAGCCTAAAAATATCACTGATTTGGCTAAAATGTGTGCCTAAAAAAATGGGGAGCGACCCTTGACTATGAGGCTGCTCCCTCACATGCCCATTAGCAAATCCCTGATGCCTAGTGGGCTTTCTGCCCCCACCCGGGCAGATTGGGTACGATAACCACCATCTGCCCCCTGGGGGGCAGAAAGACTGTGCCCATTTTTTGGAGGGGGTATCACCATGCCCATTCTGGGCAGCCCCACTCCTACACAATGTAAACATAGTCCCTGGTGTCCAGTGGGCTTTCTGCCTCCCCAGGGCAGTAGATCAGGGGCTGTTGACCATATATGCCCCCGAGGGGGGGGTGAAAGACTGTGCACATTTGTTGGGGGGTGGGGGCATGGGCATGCCCCTTCAGGGCAACCTCCATCCATGCACAAAGAAATAAAAAAGTTCCTGGTGCCTAGTGGGCTTTCTGCCCCCCCGATTGGGGGCTATAGCCACGATATGTGTCTGGGGGACAGAAAGACTGTGCCCATTTTTTTGGGGGGTGGGGGCATTGGCATGCCCATTATGGGCAGCCCCCACCCCCTTTTATATAAAAAAAATCCCTGGTGTGTAATGGGCTTTCTGCACCCCATGGGGGAGGCAGATTGGGGTAATAACCCCAAACTACCCCCTGGGGGGGACGAAAGACTGTCCCTTTTGTGTTGGGGGTTGGGGGCATTGGCATGCCCATTGTGGGCAGCCCCCACCCCTATTTTATAAAAAAAACAATAATCCCTGGTACCTAGTGGGCTTTCTGCCTCCCTGGGGGGCAGATCTGTGGTAATAACCCCCATCTGCTCCCGGGGGTGAAGAAAGACTGTGCCTTTTGTTTTTGAGGGGGTGGGGGCACTGGCATTCCCATATTGGTCAGCACCACCCCTATTTTTTTTTAAACAAATAATTCACTGCGCCTAGTGTGCTCTCTCCCTCCCTGAGGGGGACAGGTCAGGGGCTATTGCCAAACGAGTTTAGTTGTTGGACAATAAAATAATTACTAACTTACAAATATTAAGACATATTAAGACATAAAATGTATATAATTTAAATAGTACTACTGATCTCAAATAAGGTATAATCTGGCATTGTTAAGCCTACCTAGAAAAACATCTCAAAAACACCTCAAGACGAGGGTGGGCGATATATTCTGCTCCACTGACGGGATTGGCAGAATTCTGGCCACTCTGCATTACACTTGTAAAACAGAGTCCCCGACAAATTCCACTGTGTGGTGGAGTTTTTCCTCACAAGTGGCTCCAAAGCAGTAAGTTGGCAAGCGCGAGCAAGATTTGGCATTCCCAAGCATGATTTTTGGTCACTAGGAGGGCACCTGGCAGATATCTCACAGGTGGTCATGACCGTTCGTAGTTTGAAAGCTGCCACTCGAGTCAAAAATCTACTCGAGCGGCAGCAAAATCAATTCAAGAACCTGTGCCCTCTGGCACACCACATGGTGCCATTTGTGCTGATTTTTTAGTGTGGAATAAGCCCCTGCCGCTAAATCATAGTGCGAGCAGTGCGACGTGCCCATTTCCACCCACTGAGGAAATCTGCAGATTCTCATGGAGCTTTTTGTAACTCTGCGGAATTCCGTGGAGTGAAACTCCGCAAGTTCCGCCCAGGCCTATTCAAGACTGACCAGCACTCTCCCTCTTAACAACTGCTATGGAATACAAATCCCCAGGCAACAGCTATTAATGCAAAAATTATTATAAAGGATATGCATGACTCTCCCCAACCCACATCTCAGCCTAAACGTATCACCATTTGCTCCCCAGTTCTTCCCCCCAACACAGGTGAAACTCAAATCTTTCTATCTACTGATGGAAAAGAAATCCCCGCTGATGAGACCCTCTACCCCATTCAACAACCTCTCACTCCTACAACCTCCCAGATATAAACCTTTAAGTAATGATCAACCTGTAGGCATCGTCAGATAGCCACGCATGGGTTGGTTGGCATGGGCTAATCCTGTGCCCACAAAGGTTCAATTTTTTTAAGCAACAAATATCTGTGCGGTTGGAAATTCTGTAAATGGAGGAGACCCTTAGCAACAATGAATCTCACCAAGAAGATGTACTAAGGTTGATGGAGATACAGACCTCTGTCTTGGAGGAGATTTAAAAAGTCATCCAAGACAAGAGAAAGTTGAACCAGGAACATCTTCCTTTGTCGAGAGAGGAGGATGCAAGATAAGTTGTTTTGGCCATGCAGAAAATACAGGCTATCTCACATAGATGCCTATGTCAATCTGCAGGGCCCATTCATATGCCTCAGCAAACTGAGGCACAACAGGAACCTAGAAGGCTTTCACCTCCTACAAACCCTACAAATAACTCAGCTGCACATCTCCACAAAGATGTCTTCTATTTCTCAAACACATTCTCAAACTCCAGTGGACCCAGAAATAACAATCCAGACACTTGAATGACCACACCATGGGCGTGGACCTCAGCCTCCAAAGCCATGAATCCTTCACCCAGCCCCTCACTGGCTTACCCTTGCACAAAACACCACAACTTTTATAGCCACCCATCCCAAACCTCAAGCTGTATTATAACATTTTTGTGAGCCTTTATAAATAAACATCAATGTAATTATCCATCCACTGGTGTATTTCATTGCCTAGTCATAGAAGATGTTTGTGTGAGAATAATGTTACTCTGTTACGCTGCATATTCTGTTTTCATTGATGTATTTCCTTAATGCAATAGAGTTGCATACACCAATAGTCATGTCTACACACACAAAAAGAGTAGCAATAAACCAAGACAGTTTTGAAAATAATTTTGTTCATAAACAATTATCAAAGAAAATAATTATTTTGAATAAGCAATTAAGAATAGTGACACCCTTTGGGAAGGGAGAAAAATATAGTGTCTAAGTCTAGTTAGGAAAGTCATATAGGATGAGGATGTGCAATGGAAAAATACAAGTTAGGAACATCAGGGAACACGTGTTTTTAAAAAGTTTAATTGGGAACCTACAAACAAATGTTAAAAAGTCCACAAAATTTGTCCAAATCATAGTGTTAAAGACCCAAACATTAGTTAATATGCAAATGAAAAGTTAAAAGTCCAACCAAAATCTAAATTCAGTAGTCTCCAGTACACCAGATATCACCTGAGTGACTGAACACACTCAGTTAGGTCTAGACATAGCAGGGACAGATGTAAAGAAGTCACAGCAACAGTGAGTGGGTAGGGATAACTTACTAGTCACAATGATATTCCTCAGTTCCAGGAGGTGAGGAGCCTGGAAAGTTCATGATTCTGGTCAGTTTGCAGCGCTCAGGTTGCTCTCAACTCAGCAAGCATCTCTTTGACATCCTAAGAGAGCACCTGCTGACCAGCAATTACAGCTTCCTGGAAAGCAGTCACATTAACAGACTCTGATGTTGGAGAGGCGACACATGAGTGCTCCGCTGTGCCTGGGGCAAATTTAAAACCAGGCATCATTTTTGTTATGCTAGTATAATCATATGTATTTTGCATTACAGATGTGTCACTTAATGACCAAGATTACACTATTAGGTTTTCCCTATTTGTAGGAATCTCTGCACAAGAAGATATGAGCAGGCATATAGAATTCGCCAAACAGACCTGGCACCCCATAGGGTTTTTGCTGCCTCCAGATTTCTACTCTATGCATGGGTGATAAGGAAAAGACAGACCAATGTAGCAATTTTAAAGGACATTGATCCCTGAGTTCTTATCAAAATGTGGCAAATGTTAAACAATTAACTTGGCAGTGGGCCCTATTCAATGCCCTAGTTGTAATTTAGCCCCTGGCCCATAGACTAGGCACTTTCTTTCTTTTAGAAATGTTTGCATGTATGTTTTTATCTTTGTTATTAACCTTGTTATTTATTGTTTATGTATCTCTTTTATGGTAATTTACCGAAATAAAGAGTATGAAACGACTCTTAGGTTTGACCTGAGAGGCCAGTCCTTCTCCACACCATACTGTACTCACCTGTCATCCTGGCAAGCAGTCTGAACAAGGAGGACAGGTCCTCCTCACACTATATTGCACATGCCTGTCACCCTGGGAAACAATCTGACTTGTGAGGCCAGTACCTCGCCACACCCTACTGCTCATGCCTGTCACCGTGGGAAGCAGTCTGACCGGAGATGGAAGTCCCTCTCTACCCTCTAGTACACTTGTCTGTTACCCTGGGAAGATTTGGAAAGGCCAGTCCCTCTCTACACCCTACTAAACACAGCTGTTGCTCTGGGAAGCGGTCTGACAAGACAAACCAGTCACTCTTTGTACACTACAGCAATAACCTGTCGGCCTGGAAAGCAGTCTGACCAAAGCGGCCAGTCCTTTGCCACACCGTACTGCATGCTCATTACCCTGAAAAGCAGTCTGGCTGGAGAGAACAGTCCCTTGCCACACCATACTCTATGCATCTGTTGTACTGGGAAGTGATGTGACCAACTATGCATACTCATCACCCTTGGAAGTGGTGTGAGTGGAGAGGCCAGCTACTCACCACACTCTACTATGCAAAGCTGTTGCTCTGGAAAAAAGTGCACGTGGAGAGACTACTGCCTTGCCACATCCTGTGCAGAGAGGCCAGTCCCTCCACACAGCCTACTGTGCATACCTGTTACCATGGGAAGCTGTCTGTACCCATAGACCAGTCTATCTCCACACTCTACTATGTATGCCTGTCGCCCTGGGAGGAGGTCTGTATTGAGAGGCTAGTCCCTTGCCACACTCTACTATGCACGTATTAGATGTTGTTGTAATAGGGAGCTTGGGAAGTTTGGGTTTTTTCCCTACAATTGTGGAATTGGGCTTGGGGGACGTTTGTGGGTACTAGTTAAATACCCATAAAATATGGTTATTTACCTGCTCTTGCACACACAGAAGTAACACATTTAAAAAAATGTAAAATTACAAATTGGTATCATTGGGAGGTATGGTGGCTCTGAGAAGAGCTGTTGTGTTAATAGTGTGTTGAGCACACTTAGATGTATAACTGGATGCATTCCTTGACATTATTAAAGCAGATCCTATTCCGTTTTGCAGTGAAGTACACTCCATCTGGACGGTACAGACCTGGCATGTCAAAATGGATGTTATTATGGTATATAGAGTCCAGCTCATGGTCACTAAGAATTGCCAAAATTACTTTTGAAATCTACCCATGATTTCTCTGTCTTTGGACAAAACTGGTTTGACACTGCCATTTCTGCTTTTGACATATGGTATTTACAAAGGCAGCGTGATGGTAGAGAAACATCAACTGCATTAAGATCTCTTTCATTTGAATTTTGAGTCCAATCCCTCTGACTGTACCCAAGTCTTTGTCACCACAGTGCACAATAATGAGGTCTGGGAGCTCACCATTCAAAATACTTTTAACCATAGGTAACAGTTGTCACCATTTCGTACCTCTGTGGCCAATGCAAGTAATGCCCACTTCAGAAAAACCTAGATTCCTGTCAATTCCACAATTCTTGGCGCACTCTTTAGCCCAGAAGATGAAGCTGCAATTCAGATCTGAACCATAATGCAGTATGCTAAGTGCCAGTCACAAGAGGAGTCATCAGCAGAATGAGTCATGTTCTGGAAGAACATGCAGTTAGTATTGAAAAACAATTGTGTGAAACTTATAGCTCTAACTGGTTCCTATTAGTGAGATTGAATAGTAGGTTAAGTTGTGAGTAAATGATGATTGTATTGTAAATTCTTATTGGATAATTTAGTGGTTTATGTTATTGGTTTGTAGTCTGTAAGAGAACAGGTGCATTGGCAATGGAAGTTATTGTACACTAGCTTTTAGTTTGTGAACTCCTGACCTGTTTCTCTTTGGAAGTTGCTGTAATTTGGTTGCATAGGCAACTGTTCCACAGGACTAGGAGAGGGGGATGTTTATGTCCATGTTATTACTGACGTTTTCTACGATGCTGAATATGTGGACTGCTGATGCCCTATATGCGAAGGGTATGCCCAGACATGGGTTAACATGCTCACTGTGCCTCTGGAATCGTACTATACCTGGCTGATGAGCCCTTAGCAGGGTGAACCCGATCCTCGGTTGCTTGTATTCCAGTGAATGGAGGACCTGGCTTGGTAGTTTGGGCTGGACTGCTTCTAATGGAGCAGGGTCAAGATTGATTTGCATATGGTTGAGTGTAAACTAAGATGGCATAGTAGGTGAAAAACAGTGGATTGGGAAGAGGCCCAAGCATTTGCCAGTGGCTCAGATTAATACAGGCACTCCATCCATCACCTTGTTGCTGCTTATGATTTTTCTTTTTTTTTTTTAACATTAAAAAAGTGTGGGATGAAGTACACATTTAAATTCTGCACATTTAGAATATACCATTTTACCAGTAGAGAATGACATCTACTTATATTATTGGTATTTGTACTTTTATTTTCTTAAAAATCCTATCTGAAGAAAAGTATTTTTCATCCCTGAGAACTTCTGCAGGACACACACAGGAGTTCTTAGCAAGCTTCTTATAATGCAGCTTGCTATTTGGGTTCCTGTTAACGGAGATAAATAAAAGTATGACACCTAAAGAGGGGTGCTGTGACTTTAAAAAGAGGATTCTGTGGTGTCTGTATATTCTCCCTACAAATAAAAGGTAGTATGGGTATTGTTGTGCCAATCTGGTTTAATAATAGTTTTGGGATACTACTTAGGTCACCAATTACAGGGTATATGTAGTCGAAGTATCATAAGTCAGAGGAATTTGCTGTTTCTAGAAGGCTACACAGAGATTAAAGTAAGGTTAACCAATAGTTGACATTCCCAATATATTTATTTTTGAAAAGATGCAATGAAATTGCCTACAAGGGTTGATGCTTAACATAGTTATATCGGTTGCATAACCATTGCTAGCTGACATTGTCTCTGGTGCTGTAAATGTGATGAAGTCTGTTCGTCCTTTTTTTGGTTTAAATATACTTTATTGAAAAGAAAAAGGTACAATGATATAAACTATTAAAAGAATTATAAGAATATTATACAATAAAAGAAGGAGCTAATAAGGTATACATGTTATTCAATAAAGCATAAGCAAGAAAAGTAAGAGTTGAAGTATGGAAGAAAGAAGAAGTAAGCAAAAAGAGGAAACTTTTCTCTGAATTAAATTAGGTAAGCAATGAAGATAAGAAAAATATGAAATAGTACAATGTCAACTTGAGTAACAGTTACAGAACGTATAAGCATTGAACAATATTACAATATGAAATAACAACATACTATAAGTAAAATAATTCAACAATGCATATTCAAGGAGGTTAAGCAACTTCTTCAGCAACAGTATCAGTCAACTTGTTTAGAGAACTAGACTTGTTAAGGACTGTCATGAAGGGCAACCATAAGTGCTCTCTCTTAAACGCTAGTGAAAGAGGAGAAACACATGCTCTGTCCAACCTCTGATGAAAACATACTGCATTCCACCATGCTTTGTAATTAACATTTTAATAATTTTTCCAATGTGTAGTAATTTGATGGAAGGCTACAGTGAGCAAGAGGTCTAAAAGCTTGGGTGTTTAAGGGGAAACTTTCCCACTCAGGAGAATTGCTTCCTAAGACTACATTAGGTATGGAATATGGGACATTTACATTAAAAATGATAGTAGCATGTTTCCATACTTTTAACCAAAAAGTATGAATGCGTGGACAGTGGAATAACATAGGCATCAAATCAGAATGCAGCGATTGACATGACTAGCAGTTATCCTGAGTTATAACTTTCCACTACAATAGTGACATAGGGGTAAGTAATCTAAAAAAGTCTATCATAAATAAAATGTTTGTATCATATTAGCTGCTCTAGATGCTTTATGTAATTTCAGCAAAATTCTATCTCAAAAACAGACAGACCAATTAACTTGTAACTCCTGTTCACTTTGAAGTTCAAGAGCCGATTTGATGCTAAAATCAGAAAAACCCATTAATCTTTTATTTACACAAGAAACTTTAGAATGAGTGTGCAGTAACGAAAGTACATTTGTTTCATGTATACAGGAAGTATTATCTTCGTGTAATGTGAGATTGGAATTAAGGCATACTTGAGCTAATAATGTATAATTACGCTCAAAGGAATTAGGCAATTCATGGGATGTCTGTGCTGAATGGAATAATGTAATTGTTAAAAAGTAGTTGCTGAATCTACTTGAGTCCTTTAACGTACCAGGATTTCCAAAATATAGTTCTGTTATTTATTTTAAGATTTGTATTATGCCATAAGGACAAGGCTAAAAATTTGATTTGTGTAAGGGTTAAGGAAAAAGGATGGGTCGTAAAAGTGGGTATGAACGTGCAATAGATGGAATGTTTAGAAGGGATAATTTAGTCGATATAGATAGAAATTCCTTAAAAGAAAAAGGTAAAGTAAAAGACTTTTTAATATAAAACCATAATGGTTTAGGAAAGAAGAATCACACGTAAACCAATGAGCTGATTGTTTAAGGCAGAAAGCATCATGGAACTTTTGAAAATTGGGAAAATTAATACCACCATTACGTTTGGATTATTTTAGAGGGGATAAAGATTTTCTAGCTGATTTGTTGTTCCATAAGAATTTGATAGAATGGAATATACTTTTTGAAAAATAAATAAGGAATTAGAGTTGGGATCAAAGAAATACTATACATCCGTCAAGGAGAAAGCATACTTTTAATAAAGCTTAATATTCCCCACCAAGACAAAAATAAAGGATTCCAGGAGGAGCATCGATTTCCTAGCTCTTGCAAGCTGTCTTCAAAATTTATCCTAATAGTATCTTTAATAGAACTTGTAAACCATAGCCCTAAATATTTTATTTTAGTTTGTTTCCTCGCAAAACTGAGGTCTTAAAATCATCTTGGATGCAGAACTTAAAGACTAGTAATATCACAGATTTGTCAGAATATGATCTGAATCTTGATACATTTGCACGTAATCCTGAACTTGTTTTTGAAATGCCGGAATAGATGTAGATGGATTGGAGAGATAAAGAAGAATATCATCCTCATATACTGATAATTTCAATTGTTCTTTATTATATGAGAAGCCAGCAATGTCATTATTGTGTCTAATCTCAGTTAAAAAGGGTTCCGAGGTGAGGATAAATAAAAATGGTGATAGGGGGCAACCCTGTTGTACACCTATTTTCAGCAACAAATTGTCTGATAATACACCATTGGCTAAAGTAGCTCCTTTAGAGGAATAATATTAAAATGTTAAAAGATTTAAGATTTTTGGCCCAATGCCAAACCATTTTAAAGTTTCAAACATAAAACACCAGTTCACTCAGCATCTATGGTAAAAGGCACTAGTGATTGATTTAATTTGGGTGCCCTACTTAATACATCAAATAAACATTATCAGAGGAGAATCAACCCTAAACAAAACTAACTTGTTCTAGGCCAATATATTTATGTAGAATAGTATCTATGCACAAAGATTTTACAGTCAACATTAAAAAATGATATGGGTCATTAGTTACTACATAGTTATTGATCACAGTACATACCAGTCTCCACTCTGCCTGAGATTCCCACAAGGCCTCCAGTTTGGAGAATGGACAACTCCTTTTCCTTCTAGCCCATGAGGTCAGGGGCTTCAGAAAACCACTATCAGTTGCGAAGGCATCACAGTGTGTCCTGGAAATTAGAGAATACCCTCTCCTCCGGCAGATTGCTCTAGTGCTTCTAGCATCGGAGACAGCATTCAATTTATCCACTATCTGTCCCACATTTGCCTTCCCTGACTCACGTTTGTCTGAACCAGGGTTCCAAACAACTGTGGCTCAACCCTCACGGTTTCATTTACCATAATTGTCAGCTCATATTTTTAAAATCTACACACTCTTCTATCGGACAGTTTATCAACAAAAAAAATGTAAAGATACTAAAGTGGGGATGCTGCTACTGGTGGTGTGAGGTGAGACTGGTAAATGGATTGTGTGGTTAGAGTAGTAGCTTTTGTAGTGTGAGGTGCATGTGTGATTGATAAGTTGATATACAGCAGCTGTATGTTTGTTGACAGATGTATAAGTGTTAGACCTGGCACCATTGGCGTGGGTCTCCCTTCCTTTTTTCGCTGTTGTCTCCTCTGTTTTTGCAGGTGTTAGATGCTCTGGGCGCTGTGCCACTGCCATTCAGTGCCACAGCGCGAATGCTCCCTGTGTAAATATGACATGTGAATTGGTATATCCATGATTGGCTTATTTGGTTTACCTGTTAGTCCCTAGTAGTGTGGCCTGTGTGTGCCCAGGGCTGGTAAACCAAATGCTGCTGGTGGGCCTGCAGCGCTGGGTTGCGCCACCCACAGAAGCAGCTTGTAAAGTGTGTCTCAGACCTGCCACTGCAGAGTCTGTGTGCAGTCCAGAACTGCCATCTTGGCTGTGAAGTGCACCCACTTCCCAGCCCCTGAACCTTCCCTTGGCATCATGTAAGTCACCCCTATGGTAGGGTGCATTGTGTGTGTAAGGTAGGACATGCCTTGGTGTGTGTAGCATGTCCTGGTAGTGAATTACACCCAATTTCGTTTTTCACTACTGTAAGGCTACCTGTTCCCCATAGGCTAGAATGGGCAGTTTGACTATTACATTCTATAGTCCTAACTGACCCCAGGAACATGGTAGAAAAACGAATTTAGTATGCCTGAGCTCAGAATATTAAAATACATCTTTTAGTGAAGTTTATTTTTATATTCTGTGTTTGAAAATACCCCTTTTAGAAAGTAGGTATTTTCTTGCCTAAGCCTTCCAGTGTACTCTGCTGTTATGTGTATTGGCTGTCTGGTTTTGGAGGGACAGGGCAGGCTGAGTCAGACCTGGGTTGAATAGAGAGATCTGCATTTAGAGTATGCGGAGGGGTGGCTCCTTGACCTGAATAGGGCTGTGCCTGGCAAGGTGAATGCTGGCTCCACCTCCTACTGTGTGTCTGATAGCAGACCCCCTCTTTCTGAAAGGAAGGATGCAGCCTGGTAAACAAAGTGCTCCAGGACTGACCAGAACTGGTTCTGGCTAGGCTCAGTGACTTGTAGCTTTTGAGAACAAAGACTTTTGGGGTATAAATATCTGTGCTGAAACCCCTACAAAGTGTATTGCTCCTGGATGTCAAGACGAACCTCTGTCCGTGTAACTGAAGGAATCTGCAGGAGGTGACTATCCTTGTGCTTGTGTGCTGTTTCTTGGATTGGCCTGCAGTGGTTACCATTGGACTTGGAAGAAGAGGGAAAAGGACTTTGAGAGAACTTTTATCAATCTTGCTAAAGCAATCACCCAAGGGCTAGGAGAGAGCTAGCCTCCTGTTGAAGTCTCAGGCACATCAGACTTCACCACCAGCCTCCTGATTCCTCCCAGCAAGGATTTCTATCTGCAGGTGAGGCTCCTGTGAGTTCCAGGGCCTCCAGTTCTACTACAGAGAAGAGAGTGCTGAAATCGTCGCTAAAGCACGTTTGCGAGCCGCCGCAGCCGAAAGCGCCCGGAAAATCATTGCGCTGCTGCCGCTGAGTGCTCGCAACCAAAGATCGACTCATCGCACGTTTGCGGGCCGCCAAGTGCTCGCTAACTCCAAAGATCATCGCATCACACGTTTGCGGGCTTCCAAGTGCTCGCTAACTCCCAGAGATCATCGCACCGAGATCATCGCTTCACGACATCGTAGCGCGGACGCCGGGCGTCCGCCATTTTCATCGCATCGCATCAGGATAGTCGCTCCCTCGCGGAGCGCCATTTCTTCGCATCGCAACCTGATCACGCACGCAACAGGATCGTCGCATCGCCTCCTCCCTCGCGGCAAGGAGTCATCGCATCAACGGCCTAGCGTGCAGAAGTTTGTCGCATCGTCTCCGCACGCCTCAGCAGATCGGCGCATCATCCTCCCTCGCGGCAAGGATTTATCGCATCGCCGGCCTCGCGTGCAGAAATTCATCGCTACAGCTTCTTTGCAACAATTTGTTGATTTTGCTACGAAATCCAGGTACTTTGTAGGTAAAAGGGTCGCAGAGACCACTGCTTTGAACTGAACTCCTCTTTGCGCACTTGAACTATTTTCGCAGCATTTCAAGAGTAATCCTATTTTACAGTATTGTGGCTTTTTATCGTTATTGGTCTTGTGTTAAGTCTATATATAAAGATACTTATTTTTGATAACTACTTGTGTGGTGTCCCTTTGTAGTGTTCCTCACTGTGTTACTGTGTATGGTCACAAATGCTTCACACACTGCCTCTGAGATAAGCGTAGCTGCTCGTGCTACGTTACCACAGGGTTGAGCAGGGGTTATCAAAGGGTGTAGCCCTCTTACTCTGACTTAGGAAGAAGGGTCCCTACTTGGACAGTGGCCAGCCATTGCCAACTAGAGACCCCCATTTCTAACATTGGTGGTCAGCGGTGAGGATCTGGACTTGCATTTATGATCGCATACAGTAATTATAGTGAACACTACTAGTGAGTGCAGACCATAACGCAATCACATACATTTTGAGGTTTTTTGATTCTATTTTTGATTAATATTGCCAGTTATTGCCACAGTGGGCAAGCCCAGATCCAATGCCTCGGAGGATCTCTCCTGGGAAGAAGAGAAATTAGAAACCTACAATGCCAAGCAGCTCAAATATTTTTGCAAACAATTCACAGTCCCTATCACAGGTCTCACTAGAAGGGAGGAGTATTACAAGGCGCTGAAGGCCTGGCTAGAAGCCAGGGATGCCCCTAAGAATATGGGAGAGCTTGTGGAGGGGGAAGAGAATGCAGGAGAGCAGCAGGGCGAAGTAGTAGACTTAGTAGGAGATAAAGCAATTTCCAGCCCGGGCACTAGTGTGTCCGCTAAGGGTCTGTCCCCAGAAGAGATGGAGGACAGGGAGAGAGATAGGCGGCGTAATATGGAGATGGCTAAGCTTAAAATGGATGGTCACAGGGACCTAGAGAACAAGAAGTTAGAATTTGAGATTATGAAAATGAAACTTGAACATGAGAGAATATTGAGGGAGTTGGAGATTAAAGCAAAGAGTGTAGAGATTTCCCCCTCTGGTGGCAGCATACCTGTAGTGCATACTGAGCATAGAGTTTATATACCCAAGGAGGTTATTAAGGATTTCCACAAAAGTGAAGATATTGGGCAATGGTTTGCCGCTTATGAATTAGCCATGGTGTCCCACCGGGTCCCTGAGAAGGATTGGGGAGCGGGGTTGTGGGGACGCTTTGTGAGTGAGGGGAGGGATACCTTGTTGGACCTGCCCCCAGAAAGTAGGATGGTTTATGCCCACATGAAGGAAGCGTTGATGACCCGCTATGGTTTGACCCCTGAGATGTATAGGCAGAGGTTTAGGACCTGCAAGAAGCTAGAGGGTACCACGTGGGTTGAATATGTGTCTTTTTTTGCAGAGCAATGGAACGCTGGGTAAAAGGTAGCAAAGTAGAAACTTTTGAGCAACTTTATGATTTGATTGCATGGGAGCATTTATCTAGTAACTGTTTTCCTGAGCTACGCCAGTACCTGATTGATTGCAAGCTGACTAACCCTAAGAAGCTTGCTGAGGAGGTGGACCGCTGGGTGAGCACCCGGGTTCGCAAGGGTCCAGTGGGAGACTTCGCCAAAAGTGGGCAGGGTCCCCAGCAGAGAAGTGGGGGGACAGGGGTAAACCGAGGGAGTTCCAAAGAGGGCCCCAAAGTAATTCCCAAGGGAACCAAGCAGTGGTGTCCCAGCCTCCCCAAGAAAAGAAGCCAGTGCCCCCGACAGGTAGGCCTGTTCAGAGGGGGCCCCTTACTTGTTATAAGTGTGGTCAAGTGGGCCACAGATACTATGATCCCCAGTGTCCTCAGAGGGATACTAGTGCACCACCCCGTGCACCACCCCGCCAGCTTGCAAGTGTAGCCCTGGGGGGGGAGGAGATGGGTGCCCAAGAGGGGTGGGATCCCGTAGAATTGACCCTTGTCTCATTAGGAGACTTTGAGATGGTCCCCAAGCCTGCACTGCCTGATAACACTAAAAAGTACAGGCAGTGGGTGACCATCAATGGCCATAGAGTGGAGGCTCTAAGAGACACAGGAGCCAGTGTAACTGCTGTCCACTCCCGGTTGGTGTCCAAAGAGCAGGTTGTCCCCCATGCATTCTACCCAGTAGTGTCCGCAAACAACTCAGAGAGCCAATGTGAGGTGGCTCAGGTTCCCTTTGAGTGGGGGGGGGTCTCAGGAACTCTTCAGGTGGCTGTGAGGCCCGCCATGCCTGTAGACTGTCTGTTGGGCAATGATTTAGAGAACTCCCCGTGGGCTACGGTGGAGAGGAAATCTCACTTAAAGATGTTGGGTCTGCCTGAGTGGGCGTGTGCCACCACTCGGTCCATGGCAGCCAAGGAGGGTGTTGAGAAGGACCTGGAGCCTGAGAGTATGGCCCAGATCCCTGCCTTAGAGAGAAGGGGCAGGGGGCGTGGGGAGCCGGCCCCCTTGGTTCCCATGGCCCAGGAGGGAGCAGACCCTGAGGGGGATGCCCTGGAGCCTACCGGGGAGCAGATCGCCGAACTGGGGGACCTGCCTGAGCTGACCCATTGGTAGCAGGAAGGGGGACCCACCAGGGAGTAATTTTGTGAGCAGCAGAGAGTTTGCCCCTCTCTTGAGGGTATGCGGCGACAGGCTGCAGCCCAGGCAGAAGGTGACATGTCTGGTGCACATCTGATTTATTGGGAGAACAGTCTCCTGTATAGCGAGCCTAAGGCTGCTGAGCCGGGGTCAGCCCGTGTGCTGGTGGTACCCGAGTGCTTCAGAGCCTTCCTACTGGGGTTGGCTCACGACATTCCATTGGCAGGACATCTGGGGCAGACCAAGACCTTTGAAAGGCTGGCCACCCACTTTTATTGGCCCCCGATGCGCAAGAGTTCAGACACTCATTGCAGGACATGTGAGACTTGCCAGGCAAGTGGGAAGAGTGGGGGGAAGATCAAGGCCCCACTCCAGCCCTTTCCAGTTGTGAGTACCCCATTCGAGCGAGTGGGCATTGACATTGTGGGGCCTCTGGACCCCAAGACAGCCATGGGCAACAGGTTCATCCTGGTCTTGGTGGACCATGCCACCCGGTACCCTGAAGCCATCCCGCTCAGGACAGTGACGGCCCCTGTGGTGGGACGTGCACTGATGGGGATTTTCTCCCGTGTGGGATTCCCCAGAGAGGTGGTGTCTGACAGGGGAACCAACTTCATCTCCCAGTACATGAAGTCTCTGTGGAAAGAGTGTGGGGTAACTTATAAGTTCACCACTCCTTACCACCCCCAAGGTAATGGTCTGGTTGAAAGGTTCAACCGGACCTTGAAGGGCATGATCAGGGGCCTAGAAGAGCCCCTGAGGCGTAAGTGGGACGTCCTCTTGCCATGCCTGTTGTTTGCCTACCGTGAGGTGCCACCGAAGTCCTTAGGGTTCAGTCCCTTTGAACTCCTCTATGGCCAGCCGGTTAGAGGACCTCTGAGTCTGGTCAAGGAAGGCTGGGAGCAATCTCCCAGGAAACCTCCCCAAGATGTATTTAGCTACATGTTGGCCTTCAGGAACCAGACTCGGCATTTCAGAAAATTGCTGAGGCAAATCTGGAAGCCAGCCAGGAGGAAATGAAACGTTGGCACGAACAGAATGCCACTCTGGTCGAATTTCAACCTGGTCAGAAGGTTTGGGTACTGGCCCCAGTGGAGCCTTGTGCGCTCCAAGATAAGTGGACCGGTCCATTTGAGGTGGTGGAGCACAAAAGTCCAGTTACCTACTTGGTGGACTTTCAGTCTCCCAGGAACCCCTTGCGGGTCCTGCATGTGAACCGCCTGAAGCCCCACTTTGAGAGGTCTGAAGTGGGCATGCTTCTTGCCACAGATGATGGGATGGAGGAGGAGAGTGAGCCTCTTCCTGACCTCCTGTGTGCAGGAGAGAAGGATGGGTCAGTGGAGGGTGTGATCCTCTCCACCACACTGACCCCTGAGCAGCAGAGAGATTGTCACCAACTGTTGGGGCAATTTTCTGATTTGTTCCCCTTGGTGCCTGGTGTCACTGATTGCTGCATCCATGAGGTGGATACCGGGGACAGTCCTCCTGTCAAGCACAAGGCTTACAGAGTGACGGACAGGGTCAGGGCTTGCATTAAGGAGGAGGTCTCCAAAATGTTTGCCCTAGGGGTGATTGAGTCCTCTAGCAGCTCCTGGTCCAGCCCCGTGGTCTTGGTACCGAAAGCTGCGACGCCTGGTGCCACTCCTGAACTTAGGTTCTGTGTGGACTACCGAGGTCTCAATTCGGTCACGAAGACCGACGCGCACCCCATCCCCAGAGCTGATGAGCTCATAGATCGGTTAGGGGCTGCCCGGTACCTCAGCACGTTTGATCTGACGTCTGGGTACTGGCAGATCGCCTTAACTGATGGGGCAAAGGAGAGGTCAGCATTCTCCACACCAGATGGGCACTACCAGTTCCGTGTGATGCCCTTTGGGATGAAGAATGCCGCTGCCACCTTTCAGAGGTTGGTCAACCAGGTGTTGGTTGGGCTGGAGGATTTCAGTGCCGCCTACCTGGATGACATTGCAGTGTTTAGTTCCTCCTGGGAGGACCACTTGCGCCACCTCTGGGAAGTGTTGATGGCGCTGCGCAGAGCAGGCCTCACAATCAAGGCCAGTAAGTGCCAGATTGGGCAGGGTTCTGTGGTGTACTTGGGACACCAGGTGGGGAGTGGCCAGGTGGCACCCCTGAAGCCCAAGATTGAAACCATCCTGGCTTGGGAGCCCCCAAGGACCCAGACCCATGTGAGGGCCTTCTTAGGACTCACGGGTTACTACAGGAGGTTTGTCAAGGGGTATGGCAACATTGTTGCACCCTTGACTGAGCTGACTTCCAAGAAGCGGCCAAAGATTGTGAACTGGACTGACACCTGTCAGAAAGCCTTTGATGCCCTCAAAACTGCCATGTGTACAGCACCCGTACTCCAGGCGCCCAATTTTGCTAAGGAATTTGTTGTCCAGACAGATGCTTCAGAGCATGGGGTGGGGGCCGTGCTGTCACAGATAAATGAGGAGGGACTAGACCAACCTGTAGCCTTCATCAGTAGGAGGCTACTTCCACGGGAACAGAGGTGGAGTGCAATTGAGCGTGAGGCATTTGCTGTGGTCTGGGCACTGAAGAAGCTGAGACCATACCTGTTTGGGACTCACTTCTGGGTTCAGACAGACCACCGGCCCCTCAGATGGTTGATGCAGATGAGGGGTGAGAATCCCAAGTTGTTGAGGTGGTCCATTTCCCTACAGGGTATGGACTTCACGGTGGAACACCGCCCTGGTACAGAACACGCCAATGCTGATGGTCTGTCCAGATTTTTCCGCCTTAGTGATGAGAACTTCCAAGGGGATGGGTAGTTCTCCCCACATTTCAGCTGGAGGGGACACGTGTTAGACCTGGCACCATTGGCGTGGGTCTCCCTTCCTTTTTTCACTGTTGTCTCCTCTGTTTTTGCTGGTGTACAGCGCAAATGCTCCCTGTGTAAATATGACATGTGAATTGGTATATCCATGATTGGCTTATTTGGTTTACCTGTTAGTCCCTAGTAGTGTGGCCTGTGTGTGCCCAGGGCTGGTAAACCAAATGCTGCTGGTGGGCCTGCAGCGCTGGGTTGCGCCACCCACAGAAGCAGCTTGAAAAGTGTGTCTCAGACCTACCACTGCAGAGTCTGTGTGCAGTCCAGAACTGCCATCTTGGCTGTGAAGTGCACCCACTTCCCAGCCCCTGAACCTTCCCTTGGTATCATGTAAGTCACCCCTATGGTAGGGTGCATTGTGTGTGTAAGGTAGGACATGCCTTGGTGTGTGTAGCATGTCCTGGTAGTGAATTACACCCAATTTCGTTTTTCACTACTGTAAGGCTACCTGTTCCCCATAGGCTAGAATGGGCAGTTTGACTATTACATTCTATAGTCCTAACTGACCCCAGGAACATGGTAGAAAAACGAATTTAGTATGCCTGAGCTCAGAATATTAAAATACATCTTTTAGTGAAGTTTATTTTTATATTCTGTGTTTGAAAATACCCCTTTTAGAAAGTAGGTATTTTCTTGCCTAAGCCTTCCAGTGTGCTCTGCTGTTATGTGTATTGGCTGTCTGGTTTTGGAGGGACAGGGCAGGCTGAGTCAGACCTGGGTTGAATAGAGAGATCTGCATTTAGAGTATGGGGAGGGGTGGCTCCTTGACCTGAATAGGGCTGTGCCTGGCAAGGTGAATGCTGGCTCCACCTCCTACTGTGTGTCTGATAGCAGACCCCCTCTTTCTGAAAGGAAGGATGCAGCCTGGTAAACAAAGTGCTCCAGGACTGACCAGAACTGGTTCTGGCTAGGCTCAGTGACTTGTAGCTTTTGAGAACAAAGACTTTTGGGGTATAAATATCTGTGCTGAAACCCCTACAAAGTGTATTGCTCCTGGATGTCAAGACGAACCTCTGTCCGTGTAACTGAAGGAATCTGCAGGAGGTGACTATCCTTGTGCTTGTGTGCTGTTTCTTGGATTGGCCTGCAGTGGTTACCATTGGACTTGGAAGAAGAGGGAAAAGGACTTTGAGAGAACTTTTATCAATCTTGCTAAAGGAATCACCCAAGGGCTAAGAGAGAGCTAGCCTCCTGTTGAAGTCTCAGGCACATCAGACTTCACCACCAGCCTCCTGATTCCTCCCAGCGAGGATTTCTATCTGCAGGTGAGGCTCCTGTGAGTTCCAGGGCCTCTAGTTCTACTACTGAGAAGAGAGTGCTGAAATCGTCGCTAACGCACGTTTGCGAGCCGCCGCAGCCGAAAGCGCCCGGAAAATCATCGCGCTACTGCCGCTGAGTGCTTGCAACCAAAGATCGACTCATCGCACGTTTGAGGGCCGCCAAGTGTTCGCTAACTCCAAAGATCATCGCATCGCACGTTTGCGGGCTTCCAAGTGCTTGCTAACTCCAAGAGATCATCGCACCGAGATCATCGCTTCACGACATCGCAGCGCAGACGCCGGGCGTCCGCCATTTTCATCGCATCAGGATCGTCGCTCCCTCGCGGAGCGCCATTTCTTCGCATCGCAACCTGATCGCGCACGCAATAGGATCGTCGCATCGCCTCCTCCCTCGCGGCAAGGAATCATCGCATCAACGGCCTAGGGTGCAGAAGTTTGTCGCATCGTCTCCGCACGCCTCAGCAGATCGGCGCATCATCCTCCCTCGCGGCAAGGATTTATTGCATCGCCGGCCTCGCGTGCAGAAATTCATCGCTACAGCTTCTTTGCGACAATTTGTTGATTTTGCTACGAAATCCAGGTACTTTGTAGGTAAAAGGGTCGCAGAGACCACTGCTTTGAACTGAACTCCTCTTTGCGCACTTGAACTATTTTCGCAGCATTTCAAGAGTAATCCTATTTTACAGTATTGTGGCTTTTTATCGTTATTGGTCTTGTGTTAAGTCTATATATAAAGATACTTATTTTTGATAACTACTTGTGTGGTGTCCCTTTGTAGTGTTCCTCACTGTGTTACTGTGTATGGTCACAAGTGCTTCACACACTGCCTCTGAGATAAGCCTAGCTGCTCGTGCTACGTTACCACAGGGTTGAGCAGGGGTTATCAAAGGGTGTAGCCCTCTTACTCTGACTTAGGAAGAAGGGTCCCTACTTGGACAGTGGCCAGCCATTGCCAACTAGAGACCCCCATTTCTAACAATAAGTAAATATGACGAACTCATCTGACATTGCTGAACTCCATTGTGATGCTCCCCATTCCACACTGATGGCAACGACTCTAAATATGGCATACAGATATGTGCCATGGCAAAGTTGGAGTTGCTTCCCTCTATGGTGGACTCTGAATTCGACAACGGAGTACTGAGGATCGGAAGACAGACCCTACTTCGTCATAACGGATGTCAGTCCTTCAGCGCCAACTTTAAAAATGACAGAGGTATTCTGTCAGCTTGACAAATGGATCAGTTCCTCTGTTACAGAGGAATGACAGTGCATACTCTAAACTCTAAATCAAGCCGTAAATGTATTTTTATTGTCTTGTTTATGAGGTCTATCTCTTTTTGGTAGAAATAAAATCTGCAAGTCATGTCAACAACATCCAATAAAACGACCAATGTCTATCTACTTCTATGGAAAACAAAACTCAAAAAAGTCTATCCCCAAGGACTGGAAAGAGGTGATTCATTTAGAATAATGTAGCTTAGTGGCTTGAATGGCAAATCCTAAGTGGAGATGATGGGCATATCTGCACTTTGTTATTATTTGGGTGATCAATCATTCAGGGTACATGTAGCTAATTGCCTGGTTGTCTGGGATTGGTACTAGATTAACCCTTACTTAATGATACACCAGCGTATACTTCACACTGTCTGACTCCTCGAGTACCATGCTTACATTGACTCTCAAATACTGTCATTTTCTTTTATCTTTCTACAGGCCTTCTCTTCTACATGGAGCCTCTATGGCATTCCTGCTCTGTGGTTCCGCCTTGTTTCCAAGATCGGCAATGGCAGAGGAATGTAGCTGCACCTCTTTCATACAGTATATTTTTTATTTACATTTACTATAAATATTTTTGAACTCTGTGTGTCCTCTCTATTTAGCATTCCACCATAGGTAACAATTAACTAACTTGGGAGTTTGGGGTCTGCCAAAGACTGTTTGAACAGGTTAACTTAACAACTTTCTTCTATGACTGATGTGTCTTGCTCATGGAGTTGCGGATTCATGTTTTATGTCTTTCTCAAGTTTCCCCAATTACACCTACCTTTCCATTCATGAAACTCCTAACCCTCTTCCCCCAAGTTGTGTGATTTATTGTGCTGGTATCTTTACCACCGTCAACAGATCTTACACTTGGTGGGGAGGATGTGGTGTAAGCAATGCGAAACCATTACATAAGGAGATTTTAAAAATGCTAAATTGCACACACTATTCCCCTTGTCCTGACAAGAAAGGGGTGTCATAGTGCAGAAAATTAATTATAGAAATGGTAGGCCATGGGTAGTATGTACATTTTCCACACTCGTTGCCATGCAGACAATCATTGTATTTGACAATTGCTGTAAATGACCATTCTTTGTGTGGTATTCCCCCAGATTTTTACCTTGACTGTCTTTGCTGGCTGTGCACTTTACCCTTGCTAACCAGAGGTAAAATGCTTCTGCTTTGCCTTTAAACATGGTGAACTTGGTATACAACTGAATGGCACCTGTAACTTACTTACATCCCTATTACAGTAACCAGTGGGCCGCAACACCCATTGTGCCACCACAGCAGTGGCACAGCAAACCCAACCACAGTCCTACCATTGTAGCTTGGCAGTGCAGTTTTTAAAACTGCCAATTCAACCTGTCAAAATGACCCCATTTTACAGGCCTAAACCTTCCTTTAAAATATTAATATTTCAGCCTAAGATAGGCCTTATTGCCCATATGGCGTGGAGCATGGTATTTAAAAGTAGGACACGTAAACGTTTAATGTTACATGTGTCCTTACAGTGTAAAAGCCTAAAATCTATTTTGAATGCAGCAAGAATGGCTGTCTTCATAGGAAATCCATGCATTACATTAGTTCACCATATACTATTAATTTCAGATGGTAACAGCTATAGAAATATTTCAAGGACTCTTTTTATAGTTAGACAAAATCTAATTTAATGGTAAAGTCAAATATTATCTAACTATTGAGTAAGTAAAAGGTACTTTAGAAAAATTACCTTTTCCTTGCCTAAATACTCATTTCTGTAAGTACTCCAACTGTCACATGGCAGCTGATAGCTCTGCTGTAATGAGGTGTGAATTGCTCCCAGGACAGGGCAAAGGGCCTTGGGTGTGGAGAGGTGTTGTCCTTTCCCTGACTGGATGGCTTGGGACCACTGCCTAGGTACTTAATTAGCTTCAAAGGAGGCCTACTGTGTCACAGGCAGATGTAGCTCACACCTGGTCCTGCCCCCTCTATTGCCTTTCTAGTCAGCTGGCACCAATACCTGTAGGAAGGGGAACTGGTTTAGAGTGACCACAGGGGAGGGGTTGTGCATTTCCATAGCCATGCCTCTGGGTGCCCACAGGGAGCTCTGACAAGGGGAAGAGTGGTCAGCCATGTTGGATTTTGGGAGAGGGGGACGCTGGGATAGTATAGAGTAAAACACACAGGATGTGCTGCAAAAGTTGGTAAAATCATCCCTGGGAAAACATTGGTTAGGGACTGGCCAGGAGCTAGCCCCACCCCCAGGATGGCACTGGGCATAAATGTGGCATCCACACTACCCTCCTCAGAACACTGCTGGGCCTAAGGAAGATTCAGAAGAGGACTGTCCTGCTGTTTGAAGACATGCTGGAGCTGCTTTTCTTGTACCCAGGACCCCAGAAGTGACTTGACTCTAAGGGTCTTAAAGCTGACCACCTGATTGAGCTACAGGGACACAACAAGCTTCAAGTTGCCCTTTTTCTTGCATTCCCAGCTGGCCAGTCCTACCAGATATGCCCTAGATTCTCCTGCCGGCCATTGTTGGAGTCCGTCCTGGACCCTGGGATGATGTCAAAGTGTACGCCTCCTGCCTAACCATAAAACCTGGGACATTTTGCAAACTTTTTGCCTGGAGAACTGCTGTTAGACAAAGACAGCCAGCCACAGGCGCTTCACTGCTGGGTCTGAGTGTGTCATAGCTTCCAGTATGTTCTTCTTCACAGCAGAAAATCTTTTCAGCAGGACCTCTCGACACTGAAATCCGTCGACGTTGAGCCCTCTTCTTACAGTCTGCAGCCTTGTCCCCTGAGGAAATCTGACTTCCAGAAATGTTTCTGAGTCTGAATGTAGAAAGCTTCACCGTCGCCACCGTCAAAGAGAATCCGATTGTTGTTGAGGACTTCTTGGATGCAAAACCTGAACTCTTGCACTCTCAGCATTTCCCACCTTCTTCGATGGCTTCATTGAGACCTCTTCCACCAGCAATCCATCTTCAACTAGCTCCTCTTCGGCTACAGCCTGCTGCCTTGCACCACTGAAGCCTCTCCACATAAAAGTTTAAAATTGCAAAAGTACTTTCTGATTGGGACAAACTTGGTCTCTGTATCCGACCCGCATTCTATCGCAGTCAGCCTTAACTTTCACCTTACTACCAATCAAGAGCAACCGCAGATGACGCTTAATACTTATTTGCACTACTTTTAATGCAAACTTAAAAAATGTGTATCTCCAGTTACCTTTATTGGATTTTTGACATTTTTGTGTCATTTTATTTATTAAACTATTTTCTATTGTTCTAAGTTGGTTTGTGATTTTTCTTGTTTTATGTTTTGACATTATTACTGTTTAAGTACTGCATAAATACTTAACACATTGCCTCTAGAGTCAAGCCTGTCTGCTCTATAGCATAGAGATGAGCTCAGCTTATTTAGTGAGTTTTGTGGTTCACCCTGACATGGATTTTGATTTTTACTCAAGTGGGTTTTCATCTCCCTCAACTAATAACACATTTTTTTACAATGATTCTCTTCCAGAGATTTAAATTTTTATTATGCTTACTTAGGAAATTACTCTGTACACTGTGTTAATTTATGCTGGCCTCTCCCTGGGATTTTCACTCACTCTGTCTTTTCTTTTAGTTTCATGTTGCAGAATGAGAATCCACTTTTGGTGGTTACCTGATTCATTCAGAATTAGAAGGACACTCTTTTTCCTGTGAAGTCTTCCCTGTTTGGCCTGTTAGGGCCCAAGCCATTAGTCCCTTTGGTAAAACCCCAGCATCAACAAATACTCGCATGTAATAAGGCAGACAAAACATTTAGGTTAGAACTGAAAGGAGGGACTGGATGTGTCTGGGATTGGACCTGACAGTATGCAAAATGTGATTTATCTATTTCATAGGTTGTAAGTATTTTTAGTGGTGTCTACAAAGGATAGGGCAGTGCTGAGATATTACTAATGAGAGGGTGGGTACTCAAGTGACTTCAAGTCATGATCAGTGGAAGCAAATGTTATCCATGGTCAGTTTTCCACTCTGAGTGCAGGAGGGTGGACTGGAGGCTCTCAATGGAGGTAACCTGGAAAGGGAGCTCAGTTCAAGTAGAGAGAGACTAGAGTGAAGACGATGGGTATGGACAGTTGAACAATTGTTGTGTTGAGCCAAGTTCTGGGCTCAGCCTCTGTCGGTAGGCAGTTGGAGCATCCTGGTTTTATTTAATGGGGTGCTGAAATAAGAAGTAAAGCAAACAACTAATACGTAATAACAATTATAATAATTATTATTGTTATTGTTATAATAATAACCAATGTTTTGAACAAAAAAGTAATTCTTTTATGCAAAAAACACACACTGTACCAGCAGCATGGCTACCCCTCTCCCTAAACCTTAAAAAAACAATAAAAAAAGTAATATATCCCACCCTTCCCCAATTGTTGCCACCCATACTACCCTCAACCAGTCCACCTCTCCCCTCAAACCGAGGACAACCAAACAATTGCAGCTCTAAATTGTCCAGTTTTCTGATTATGTCTCTCTTGGACTCTAACCTTGTCCAAGCCTCTCTTTTTAAGACCTCCCAGAGGAGGAATGGTCTTTAGTCGAGGGAGAGTTGTGGACTGAACAGGGAGATGGTACATTAGGTTACCTGTGGTGGCTGCAGCAATGGCGGTGTCTTGCATTGGAGTCTGCCAGCTGGGCACTGGAGGAAGAGCCCCCCCTCTGTTTCCATCTCCTCCTACAGAATGACCAGCCATTAGAAGGCCACTACTACAGTCTCCATTTTCAGGGCATACAATTGAGTGGACAGCAGCATCTGTGCTGGTTCTCCTTAATCCAGGACTACAGCAGTAGGCTTCCAGCAGCAACAGCAGTTCGTATAGCTGGAGACCTAAAGATAGTATCAGCAGTGTCCAAAATGTCAGTGGAATCAATGGGGTCTGTGCCAGAAATAACCAAATTTGTACTCTGGCTACGTGGCAGAATTACGATGTTTGAAACCCATTCCCATCCCTTGGTCAGATCATTATCTGATCTCTCTCCATTGGTCCCCCAAGTTTGCTATTTCATCTGTTCAACCAACTAGGAAATATGCCCGCAGCTGGCCTAAGCTCATATTAGAAGAATGGGTCACGATATTGGAAAATACCAAACTTCCTACTGATAGTGACCCTATATTAGCTAATGATCAACTCAATAGCTGGATCGAGGGGTCCTTAGACCAAGTTCTGCCCAAGAAGAATATTCAGATAAAGACAGGGCCCAATAGATCAGCCTGGTACACGCCTAATCTTCGGGAGCTGAAGCAAGCGTGTAAAAGAGCTGAGAGAAGCTGGAGGAAAGATTTTTCTCCCTTCAGGAAAAAGCAGTACAGGGATAATATTAAATTATACAAAGTTGAAATCAAAAATCCCAAGCTCAATACTTTGGTGAAAAAATAGCTGGTGCAGTCAATTCTCCTCGGGAGACTTTTACCATCGTTAAAAAACTCCTGAAAGCCTCGGACCCTTCAGACACCCATGAGGCCACTGATTGTCGCTGAAACAAACTCGCTGACTATTTTTTTAACAAAATCCAAACTATCTGTTGTTCCTTCTCCGACCCTTCTCCTATCCCCCTAACGGAGAAATTTAATATCGGTAGCAAAGAACATTCATTAAACATGTTCCCCCCATTGGACAAAGGAGCATTTCAAGCTATCTTTGCATCGATTAAGAGTGGATCTCCCAGAGACCCTGCCCATTTTAATGTCTTGAAACTAGCGGCTGACTCAGTCGGCCCTATAATAATGGACCTAATCAATGCCTCGCTTTCCTCTGGAGTGGTCCCCCCCTCCTGGAAAAAGGCGTTGGTAAAATCATTACTGAAAAAAACGAGTTTAGACCCTGACTGCCTCAGTAATTACCGACCCATTTCGTTACTTCCCGGGGTTAGTAAAATGGCAGAAAAGCACGTCAACCAGATACTTTCCAGACACTTGG
This sequence comes from Calotriton arnoldi, assembly GCA_963921515.1. Taxonomy (NCBI): domain Eukaryota; kingdom Metazoa; phylum Chordata; class Amphibia; order Caudata; family Salamandridae; genus Calotriton; species Calotriton arnoldi. The sequence goes on from CAWUFW010010677.1 coordinate 414,868, forward strand.
AAGCAGGTAACCTTCTGCATGCACCCCAAACCGGGTTTCGACCGGGCCAAGGGACTGAAACTGCCCTATTGGCAGTCATGGAAGACTCCAGAAGGATTCTGGATGCAGGAGGTTTTCTGGCCGGGCTACTCTTAGATCTTAGCGCGGCCTTTGACACGGTGAACCACCGTATTTTAGTCCAACGCCTCCAAAACATGGGCTTATCTGGAGTCGCTCTACACTGGCTGGGATCCTTCTTGGAGGACAGATATTTTCAAGTATTTGAAGGCGAGGCCATGTCAAGCCCCCGGCCCCTCCACTGTGGGGTGCCCCAGGGCTCGTCACTGAGCCCTACTCTCTTTAATATTTACATGGCCCCTCTTGCGGATATCGTCCTCCCCTTTGGGGTACATATTGTCACTTATGCGGACGACATCCAATTGGTGGTCGCCTTAAACCATAAAGACAGAGCCCCTACCCGTCTTGGCCCATGCCTCGAAGAAGTGACTAGATGGATGCAACATTCCCATTTAAAACTCAATGGAGATAAAACCGAGCTTATGCTCCTTGGTAATTCCTCCCCTTCTGAGGTAGCTCTCTCGTGGCCAGTATGTATGGGTCCCGTCCCGGCCCCTAAACCGGAGATAAAGAGTCTCGGTTTCTGGCTGGACTCTGAGCTTTGCTTTAAATCTCAAGCTAGAAGGGTTGTCGCATCTTGCTTTGGCATACTAAGAATGTTGCGTAAAGTACTCCCTTTGCTACCCGCTCAAGCAAGAAAGCTTGTAGTCCAAGCGCTTATTCTATCTCGCCTGAATTACGTAAACGCCCTGTATCTAGGCGCCCCTTGCTCGGTCCTGGCTAAGCTTCAAACGATGCAAAATTGTGCTGCCAGGACACTCATGGGTAATCGGAGCCGCCAATCGGCAAAGCCGGCTTTAAGGGCTCTTCATTGGCTCCCAGTGCGTGAAAGAGTCCAATTTAAAGCCCTGTGCGTTGCCCACAGGCTGATTGGAGGGAAAGGACCAGCTATCATTTCTTCTTTGGTCCAGCCCTACCATGTAAATAGGCAACTACGCTCAAATGACCTTCGTCTGGCTCTCGTCCCCAGAATTAAGAAGGCTAGAAGCGGCGGCCGCCTTTTCTCATATAACGCCGCCAAGCTTTGGAACTCTCTCCCGCTTCAATTAAGAAAGGAACCCAATTACATGACATTCCGTAGGAAGCTTAAAACCTGGCTTTTCCCTAAATAAAATCAGGGCTCTTCTCCGAATAACTTCGCTGCTGCCTGATAATGTTTGCAGCGCTGGGATGCCTCCGGGTAACCACGCGCTTTACAAATGATGTTTTCATTTCATAATGTTTGCTTTCATGACGGTTCCCATATGTAAATGTCTTGCATGACAGTCTACCTGGTCAAGATGGGCATGATTCTGCTTTGGCTTGAGTAACCCTGAACTGCACAATTCTTAGAGCAGGTAAACATATGGCCTAGGTTTGGCCATTTGTATAGTGGTACATTAGAGCTGGTTCAAAGGCTTTTTAGAAATCAGACTCACTGTGTTCAAAGTTTGAGGAACAACAAAGATGGGATAAATCTAGTAAGTGAACTGATCTAATAGAGATTATGCAGGATATAATAAGGGGTGCTGGACTGATGGGACTACTAGAATCAGTTATGCAAGATGTGTAAGAGAAAAGAAGAACAAAATAATGATAAGATGTGCACTATGTACTCGCTTACCTCTGACACCTGGCCATCACTTACTTCCCCCTTTTTTCCTTTATTTTTCATTCTTGCACACAGATAGCCTTCTGCTGGAAGAATGTCACAATGCACAAATCAGAATCGATGAGTTGTCCAATTGACATAACTGCCTACTTCAGATTGTAGGACTGAAGTGGGAAGAGGCGGAGCAGCATGCAGCCCTGCAGCATGCAGCTGGGTCCCACCCATAATCATCCCCTTCATGAACTATCAGGGTGAGGGCACAGTAAAAAAAAGTCAGGCATGCAGATGCCAAGAGCGAGTGACACACCATGGTGCAACCTCAGCCTCAAACCCTGTTCCAGATTCACTTCTAGTCTGCAGTCAGATGGTTTCCTGGCTCTGGATGTGCCAAGAACCACAGTCTTTTCTTCAAGATATGAGGAATGCTGGTTGTTATGACTTCGTAAATGATTCCACTGGTTTTTTGCGGGCCGCAAAGGGGAGCCAACGGTGTTCCATCAGAATGGGGGTAATGTGATCATATTTTATCCAGTCCTGTGTGAGACATGCTGCAGCATGTGGGATGTTCTTAAGGTGTGCCAGTGTGAAGTCTGGGAAGCCATAGAGTAGGGCATTACCACCATCCAGGTACAAAAGCATGTTGGTTTGAGCAGCTATTCCGAAGTTGCTGTCTGGAACAAACAGGTACACTTTCTATAGAAGACAGAGCTGGGACCAGGCTGTCTTTCTTTATTGGCAATGTGTTCTGTAAGCATGAGGTTGGTGTCCAATGTGAATTCAAGTAACTTGGCATTCACTTAAAGATTGGGTTCTATGTCATCAAGGTTTATTTAATTATTTAATTGAGCCAGCAACTCAAAATAATTCTGTAACAGACTTGTTTCCAGTCACTCCTTAATCTGTGATTTAACAATGCACCAACTGACTCTAAGTGGCAGACGGCTTTTCATGTCTCTCTCCTCTTTGCTAGAAGCTCCAAAAAAGCATTGACAGTCTTTATATTTGGAGCTGTAGAGGGGCTGCACCCTAGTATGACTGGCCATCCTCTGCATGAGCCCAGTGTTCTAGGTCTGTTATCTTCTTGGCACTGTGCTTTTGGATGAAGTTCCTGAGCCTTTCGACAGTAGCAATTTTGGCTTCCAATCCCTAAGCCAGCTCAAGGGGCTTTACTGCACTGAGGAGATTTTGGAGGCAGAAGATGACACTGAGGGCTTCAAATTATGGGACTTCAATAGACATTGCAATAGATATATCAGCTAAAGAGAAATACAAGGAACAAACATGCATGTCAAAATTACCTTCTCATTTTGTCATTTATACCAACATTGGGATTGAGCTTGATGCAAATCACCTGAGTGAGTCTTCTGGGGTATGACAGTTGGAATGATTAAATAGCCCCTGTAAAGCTGATTAACATATATAACACCTGTGTATGTTGGTTTATAATCTTATTTTGTAATTATGTTTGTTCAGTGTTAGCAGTCGGTTTTGCACTGGTGATGATGCAACAAATTGTACTCACAATATCATGTAATTTCATGCTATCGATATTTTTCAGTTTTTGAGAGTGTGATTATGAATATTTAGAGTCTTTGACACATTCGCATTGTATTGATTATATTTTTGTTCTTTGGGAAAAGCGTTTTGATAGTTGCCACTTCAATGGCGCCACCTTTACTGAGTGATAATCACTGTTACGGAGTGCTGAATATATATATATATATATTATCTACTGGCGGTCGCCAGTAGATAGTTATAGTTACAACCTATTATCAATAGGAAATCCGCGACATTCTATTTGAAATAACTCTCTTGCCGGTTGACGTATCTTCGCAAAATTTTCAAACTGTGTGGCCCGCTCCGGTCCGCTCCTACCCTGAAAGTCTCGGGGGATTCGTCAAGCGGGGGCCGAGAAAAAGGGGGTCCCAAAACGCGTTTTCCCCATGCAATTTTCCATAGGAAACTTTAGACACGGCTACAGCTCGAACTGCTGAACGGAATTACACCAAATTTGGCAAAGAGGTAGTTCTTGGTTCAGAAAGAACCCTTTTTGTTAAATGGTGTAAATCCGTTCAGTAGTTGCTGAGAAAATCAAAAGTAAAAAGATAGTGATATCTATGGCCGAGTAGGGTCCGCGTACCCTCCCGATCACGAGCTGCATGTTAATTGGTTGTCAGCTGGCTGTCAACATTCCGATTCAGGAAATGTTGGCAGCCATTTTGTCCCTCGGTAGAACCGAGGGACAGAAACAAGTGCGCAAAGCGCACAAAGGGGGCAGGGTAGAAACACCCTGACCCCTAGGTTTGCTCAGGGGTCCCACAAGGACCCCTGGGCAAAAAAAAATCATTTTTTAAATCGGCAGGATGCGCTCAGGGTGCGCGAATCCTGCCGAAAAAAAATCGAGCGCGGTCTCCCGCGCTTTGATGTTAATTGCCCCCGGGTGGGCCAAATCCCGGGGGCATGCTGGGGGGGTTAATTTTATGTGTGGGGGCCTCTAAGGGCCTCCAAGCCCCGGGGACCACCATCCCCCGGGGCTTTATGTATAATGGTGCGGGAGGGCTCTGAGCCCTCCCGCAGCCCCGGGGACCACCACCTCCCCAGGGCTTCTTTTTTAAATTAAAAACCTGTGTGGGGGCTCCAGCCCCCACACGCCCCGGGACCACCACCTCCCGGGGCACTAAGAAAATTAAAATGGGGGTCCGTTTTGGACCCCCAAGCCCCGGGGACCACCACCTCCCGGGGCTTTCAAAATGTAAGAAGGGGGGCCGCGCGGCCCCCTCCTGGAGCCTGTGGTGGCCCTGGGGACCGCCACCCCTCAGGGCCGGCTTCCTGCAGTGTCCCAGGGTGCCTACCCCCGGGACACTGCTGTTTGCAATGACAGGACGGGAGCCTCTCGGCTCCCGTCCTGTCATTGCAAACTGCTTTGGATATTGGAAGAGAGAGCAGGGAAACCTGCTCTCTCTTCCAATATCCAAAGCCGACTGCTTTCCACATGGGGAGCTGCATCTTAGCAGCTCCCCATGTGTAAAGCAATGCCGGCTCCCGTAGGACACGGGGAGCCGGCGGGACTGTGGGGGCTTGGGGACCCCCACAGTCCCCAACGAGAGGCCAGGCCCCGGGGGATGGGGTCCCCGGGGCCATAAGTGGCCACAGAGGGGGCCACGCAGCCCCCTCCCCAAAAGTAAAAAAAAAAAAAAGTGCAAGGCCGGCCCCGGGGATGGGGTCCCCGGGGCCTTAAATGGCCTGAGGAGGGGGCCACGCAGCCCCCTCCAAATAAAAAAAGAGGCCATGCCCCGGGGATGGGGTCCCAGGGGCCAATACAGGCCCAGGGAAGGGGGCCACGCGGCCCCCTTCCCGTTTTTTTTTTATTTTAATTTTAATGAAGGAGGTAAGGCCCTGGGGGATGGGGTCCCCAGGGCCTAAAAATAGGAAAAAGGAAGGGGGCCACAAAGCCCCCCTTCAGGGGAAAAAAACAAACAAAAAAACGATCGGGCCCGTAGGCCCCGCCCCTTCCTTCACCACTCTGCAAACGCGCCCCTGGCGCGTTTGCAGAGGGGGAACGATTCCCCTTGAATACTGGGGTCCCTGGGGCCAACTAGCCCACCAGGAACCTCCAGTATGCACCAGGGGGCTGCCTTGCAGAGAGGTGTACAGAGGCCACGCCCCTTTTACACCTCTCTGCAACGCAGCTCTATGGCGCTTTTTGGAGGTATATGGTGGGCTAGTTGCACCCCAGGGACCCTCAGGATTCAAGGGGAGTTAATCCCTCGACTTAAAACGCGCCACGGGGCGCGTTTGCACAGTGGTGAAGGGAGGGGCGGGGCTTCAGGTGACATGTGTGCAAACAGGCCCCGTGGCGCGTTTTAAGATGGGGAATTAAATCCTCTTCAATCCTGAGGGTCCCTGGGGGCCAACTAGCCCAACAGGTACGTCCAGAAAGCGCCACAGAGCTGCGTTGCAGAGAGGTGTAAAAGGGGTGTGGCCTCTGTACATGTCTCTGCAACGCAGCCCCTGGCGCATACTGGAGGTTCCTGGTGGGCTAGTTGGCCCGTAGGGACCCTCATGATTCAAGGGGGCTTAATCCCCCAACTTAAAATGCGCCACGGGGCGCGTTTGCACAGATGTCACCTCAGGCCCCGCCCCTCCCTTCACCATTGTGCAAATATTCCTCTAAAATCAGCCGAAATACGAATTCTGATTTACTCACCTGTTATCAGGAGAGACGTCAGTGCTGCATCTTTCAGCCCAGTACTAATCCTGAAAAGTAATTTTAACCGTACTTACCAGTAACTTGAATTTCCTTCCATAGGCTAACATTGACTGGTTTCACTTGGAAATTCTTCTAAGTGTGGAGTTTTGGAACTTTAAAATATTCCTCTAAAATCAGCCGAAATACGAATTCCGATTTACTCACCTGCTATCAGGAGAGACCTCAGTGCTGCATCTTTCAGCCCAGTACTGGTCCTGAAAAGTAATTTTAACCGTACTTACCGGTAACTTGAATTTTCTTCATAGGCTAACATTGACTGGTTTCACTTGGAAATTCTTCTAAGTGTGGAGTTTTGGAACTTTAAAATATTCCTCTAAAATCAGCCGAAATACGAATTCCGATTTACTCACCTGTTATCAGGAGAGACCTCAGTGCTGCATCTTTCAGCCCAGTACTGATCCTCAAAAGTAATTTTAATCGTACTTACCGGTAACTTGAATTTCCTTCATAGGCTAACATTGACTGGTTTCACTTGGAAATTCTTCTAAGTGTGGAGTTTTGGAACTTTAAAATATTCCTCTAAAATCAGCCGAAATACGAATTCCGATTTACTCACCTGTTATCAGGAGAGACCTCAGTGCTGCATCTTTCAGCCCAGTACTGATCCTCAAAAGTAATTTTAACCTTACTTACCGGTAACTTGAATTTCCTTCATAGGCTAACATTGACTGGTTTCACTTGGAAATTCTTCTAAGTGTGGAGTTTTGGAACTTTAAAATATTCCTCTAAAATCAGCCGAAATACGAATTCCGATTTACTCACCTGTTATCAGGAGAGACCTCAGTGCTGCATCTTTCAGCCCAGTACTGATCCTGAAAAGTAATTTTAACCGTACTTACCGGTAACTTGAATTTCCTTCATAGGCTAACATTGACTGGTTTCACTTGGAAATTCTTCTAAGTGTGGAGTTTTGGAACTTTAAAATATTCCTCTAAAATCAGCCGAAATACGAATTCCGATTTACTCACCTGTTATCAGGAGAGACCTCAGTGCTGCATCTTTCAGCCCAGTACTGATCCTCAAAAGTAATTTTAACCGTACTTACCAGTAACTTGAATTTCCTTCCATAGGATATCATTGCCTGCTTTTTGCTGAAAACGTTTCTAAGTGTTGATTTTTGAAACATACAAATATTCTTCTAAAATCAGCCGAAATACGAATTCCGATTTACTCACCTGTTATCAGGAGAGACCTCAGTGCTGTATCTTTCAGCCCAGTACTGGTCCTGAAAAGTAATTTTAACCGTACTTACCGGTAACTTGAATTTCCTTCCATAGGCTAACATTGACTGGTTTCACTTGGAAATTCTTCTAAGTGTGGACTTTTGGAACTTTAAAATATTCATCTAAAATCAGCCGAAATACGAATTCCGATTTACTCACCTGTTATCAGGAGAGACCTCAGTGCTGTATCTTTCAGCCCAGTACTGGTCCTGAAAAGTAATTTTAACCGTACTTACCGGTAACTTGAATTTCCTTCCATAGGCTAACATTGACTTGTTTCACTTGGAAATTCTTCTAAGTGTGGAGTTTTGGAACTTTAAAATATTCATCTAAAATCAGCCAAAATACGAATTCTGATTTACTCATCTGTTATCAGGAGAGACCTCAGTGCTGCATCTTTCAGCCCAGTACTGATCCTCAAAAGTAATTTTAACCGTACTTAGCAGTCACTTGAATTTCCTTCCATAAGATATCATTGCCTGCTTTTTGCTGAAAAAGTTTCTGTGTTGTTTTTTGAAACATACAAATATTCCTCTAAAATCAGCCGAAATACGAATTCCGATTTACTCACCTGTTATAAGGAGAGACCTCAGTGCTGTATCTTTCAGCCCAGTACTGGTCCTGAAAAGTAATTTTAACCGTACTTACCAGTAACTTATATTTTCTTCCATAGGAATCCATTGTCTGGTTTTCAGCAGAAAAGTTTCAAAGTGTCGATTTTCACAAACTACAAATATTCCTTAAAAATCGCCTGTATGACTTAAACGCATTCTTTCAACTGTTTACAGGAGATGCACCAGTGCTGGATCCAGGATCCAACACTGAGTAAGAAAAAGTAACCATAACAGTTTTTACCTGCTAAGTGAATTTCCTTCCATAGGATAACATTGGTGATTCTATGAGAAAAAGTTTCTAAGTGTCAACTTTTAAAATACAATAATATTCCTTAAAAATCACGACTGTAACCAAAACGCTTTTACTCAACTGTTTACAGGAGATGTACCAGGACTGAATCTAGGATCCAGTCCTGTGGTTAGAAAAGTAATCCATAAAGTAACTAATTGCATTTAACTAGAAATTCACATTGAGCTGAATGTTGCATTGTGTATGAAAATGTGTTGCCCATTGCAACAACTGTAACTACTGTACTTAAAAGTCTATTGCCTATGTGCAAAGTATTTAAACTAAAGTAATTCATTCTGAGAAAGTATTTTTTGTAATGTAATGTATAATGTAATTACAATGTAATTTAAAAAATAAAATATGTAAAAGAAATTGTTTCTAAAAATGTAGTAAATCAGTGTGAAAAAAATTAATATAAAAATTAATACATTTAAAAATTGTCATTTAAAAAACCTTTGAAATTTACTGAAAAAACCGTAGGTTTCAGGCACGTTATAGTTACAAATTAGCATTTTAAAAACCTTTGAAATTCACTGAAAAAACCATAGGTTTCAGACACGTTATAGTTAGAAATTAGCATTTAAAAAACCTTTGAAATTCACTGAAAAAACCATAGGTTTTAGGGACAGTTATAGTTAGTTGGACATTGCACTCGTACAAAACCCGTGAAATTCCCCCGTTATAGTTAGTTCAGCTAACTATAACTCGCGCCCCCGCAATGGACTGCTGATGACGTCACATATTACATCACTCATGACATGGTCAGTGACATCACTGATGACATCACTGATGACATCTCAAATGACATCACTGATGACATCATCCACGTGATAATCTGATGCAGCTCCTCACACCCTAATATAACCTTTGATATACCCAATCTAAATTACAGAGTGCCATTCGCAAAACCATAGACACTCCAACACCAATAACTACATACCCACTCACTGATTCTTAGGTCTACACACACACATCCACTCACTCACCCGTACAGTCACTCATACTTATGGTCACTCAGTACAGGACTATCATATGCACTCTTACTCCTATATAGACACTCAAACACCGCCACTCATCCATAGAGGTACTCACACACCTAGTCAGTCATGCAAATAATTAAACACACTGCCATTTACTCACCTATACAGTTATACACACACCAGCTCACTTAATCATACAAATACTAGCACATTGTTACGCTCTTATACAATCACTGATACAAGCACACACTCATCCATACAGCCACTATCACAATCACTCACTCTCGCTTATAGCTATTTATATACTCCAATACACATATATACTGCCTTTCACATATGTAGTTACTCACACATGTACCACTGGGACATACATTCACTCACTAACTCACTCTTACACACACTTACCCACCCATACAGTCTATCACAGATGCACTCTTGAAACCATCCACCCAGTGAATCACCCACTCACACATCTATGCACAGTCGCACACACCCCATCCACACAAACACTCAGGCACCCATACAGATACTCATAGAACCAATCAATAACCCATATAGACACTCATGTAGCTATTCGCAAATCCATGCATCCACTTACACACCAACAGACGGATACAGACATTCACACAGTTTAGTCACTAACCCATGCATTCAGTAAGATACGTTTAATCACTCACTTGTAGTGTCAGTCACGCACGTACTAAATCATCCATTCAGACACTTATACACCCACTCATTCTTCAATACGCCTTTCCCTATATATATTAAACATATTTAAACTTTACAGAAACACACAGTCACTGGATGATGTCATCAGTGGTGTCATTTGAGATGTCATCAGTGATGTCATCAGTGATGTCACTGACCATGTCATGAGTGATGTAATATGTGACGTCATCAGCAGTGCATTGCGGGGCGCGAGTTATAGTTAGCTGAACTAACTATAACGGGGAATTTCACGGGTTTTGTACGAGTGCAATGTCCAACTAACTATAACTGTCCCTAAAACCTATGGTTTTTTCAGTGAATTTCAAAGGTTTTTTAAATGCTAATTTCTAACTATAACGTGTCTGAAACCTATGGTTTTTTCAGTGAATTTCAAAGGTTTTTAAAATGCTAATTTGTAACTATAATGTGCCTGAAACCTACGGTTTTTCAGTGAATATATATATATATATATATATATATATTCACTGAAAAACCATAGGTTTCAGGCACGTTATAGTTAGAAATTAGCATTTCAAAAACCTTAGAAATTCACTGAAAAAACCATAGGTTTCAGGGACGTTATAGTTAGTTGGACATTTTACTCATACAAAACCATAGAAATTCCACTGTTATAGTTAGTTCAGCTAACTATAACTCGCGCCCGCAATGCACTGCTGATGACGTCTCATATTACATCATTCATGACATGGTCAGTGACATCACTGATGACATCACTGATGACATCTCAAATGACATCATCCATGTGACAATCTGATGTACCTCGTCACACACTAATGTAACCTTTGATACACTCACTGTAAAATACAAACTACCATTTTCGATACCATTGACACACTAATACCAGTTACTATATACCCACTCAGTGATTCCTAGGTCTAGACACACATCTACCCATTCACCCATACAATCAGTCATACATGCAGTCACTGATCAATAGAACACTATCAAATGCACTCATACACCTATATAGACATTGACACACCAGCACTCATCCTAGTCAGTTATGTACTCATCCTAGTCACTCATGCAAAGAATCAATCACAGTTCCATTTACTCACCTACACAGTTATACACACAGCACCTCATTTATTCATACAGATAGTAATGCATACTTAGTCTCTTATATAATCACTAATACAAGTATACACTCATACATACAGCCACTCTCACAATCACTGACTCTCACGTATAGTCATTTCTATACAACAACTCTCACATACACTGCCTTTTATATATGTACTTAGTTGGACATGTGCACTGAGACATCGATTCACTCACCAAGACGCCCATACACACACTTACCCACCCATACAACTGTTTCCACATGCACTCTTAAACTCATACACCCTGTCAATCAACCACTCACACATCTATGCACAGAGTCACACCCCCCCACCCAACCACACACACACTCAGTCTCCTATACAAATATGCAGGCAACTAATCAATAACCCATATAGACATTGATGTAGCTACTGACCAACCGATGCAGCAGCTTACACAACAACAGACAGAGTGATACAGACATTCACACACTTTAGACACTAACCCATGTATTCAGTAAGAAACATTTAATCATTCACTTAAACAGTCAGTCACACACCTACTAAATCCTCCATCCAGACACTTATACATCCATTCATTCTTCAATACAGCTTGGTATATATATATAATACATATTTAAATTTTAAAGAAAACCACATTCACTGGATGATGTCATCAGTGATGTCATCAGTGATGTCATTTGAGATGTCATCAGTGATGTCATCAGTGATGTCACTGACCATGCCATGAATGATGTAATATGTGACGTCATCAGCAGTGCATTGCGGGGCGCGAGTTATAGTTAGCTGAACTAACTATAACGGTGGAATTTCTATGATTTTGTATGCGTGAAATGTCCAACAAACTATAACTTCCCTGAAACCTATGGTTTTTTCAGTGTATTTCTAAGGTTTTTGAAATGCTAATTTCTAACTATAACGTGCCTGAAACGTATGGTTTTTTCAGTGAATTTCAATGTTTTTTTTAATGCTAACTTCTAATTATAATGTTTATTTAACCTATAGTTTTTTCCGACACCCAAAAAGGACTCAACACCCACTGCCACAACCCTCAGGACCTCCCCCCCGTACCACCCCTCTCCCTACTGTAATTTTTTTATTTGTTATTTAAACTATATGTCTTCTTGTTTTTTAAATATTAAACAACTACATACAGTATGAAAGGGAGCCCAGCCCAGAGCCACATCTGAAGACCAACACATGTCATAGACCTACTGATCAAGCAGCTCCGACAACCCAAGAACGCCACAACACCCACCACCACCCCCAGGCCCCCCCCCTCTACCACCGAGGCAGCGCAGAACAAGACAGGACTCTGTCCGAAAATGGCATGGCCCCTCAGCCACACAATAGCTGAATATTGGGACAGGTGTGAACAAACTATATGTGAAGGAAGCAATTCACCCATGTTTAACAATGCACACAATGCAAAGTGTAGCGGTGATGTGCTGGACACATCTCAGTATGCAGAACACACACCTCTCCATGTGCACAAATACTACTGGTGCTTGTAGTGTTGTGGACAGTGGACCTAACCATGTTACGTTAAACACTAGGGAAGATCTCAGTCATGTAGCTGTGTCGTCCCCCCTGTAAGCATAAGCGTAACCGGAGTGGGCTGGTCCGACGTACGCCACTTCAGCATAGGAGTGTGAATAAATAGGCCGGAGCTCTGGGCGTGGTTCACTTGTGGGAAGGCCAAAGCATCTGCCAGGGAGGCGCCCCTCACCCTGCGACGAGGCCGCCAACATGACCGCCAGCCTCCTCAGCCGATCGCTGGCTTCCGCCACACAGGCCCCCAGCGGCACAGCACCGCGGACTTATGTCTCTACAAACTACTGCCTTCGATATACACTGTGGACAGCAAGGCTCACAATTCAGATCGAGTCGCGATTGCAGATGACGCAGTCCAGTAGGCAAGAGACATTGCTCAAGTCAACAACACGTGCCTGTGGGCCCTTCCTCACCGCTGCCTCCTGCCTCCACTGCGGTGAGTAGGGCTCACAATTCAGAGCGACTCACAATTGCAGATGACGCAGTCCAGTAGGCAACAGACATTGCTACCAGTGCGGCCAGCCCGGACCACGCATCATCGCTGACTGCGCACACGCTAAGTGCTTCAAGTACCACTAACTCTGTGCAGCTCAAATCAACGCCACATGGCTGTGGGCCCTTGATGACCGCTGCCTCCGGCCTACAATGCGGTGAGCAGGGCTAACAATTCAAGATTAGTGCCGTTGCAAATTGTGTAAGAGAGTATAATCGGTTAAGAAGACTGTATGCTCCCAATCTGTGCAGCTCAAGTCAACGTCACATGGCTGTGGGCCCTTGCTGACCGCTACCTCTGGCCTACACTGCGGTCATCAGGGCTCACAATTAAAATTAAGTCTTGATTCATTAATTACAGAGTCCAGTAGGCAAGTAACTATCACAGGCCTAAAACCTACATAATATCCTTTTAGTATCCTTGCTTCAAGAACTTTTTTTATATCAGTTATAGGTTTAATACAATCACCAAATTCATCTTCAAGTGCAAACGAACACTCATTAGCAGTCTACACTGCGGGCAGCAGAGCTCGCAATTCGAATTTTGGACACGTGGTGCCACTAACCCTGTTCAACACAAGCCGCGACACGTGGTGCCACTAACCCTGTTCAACACAAGCCGGCGACACGTGGTGCCACTAACCCTGTTCAACACAAGCCGATCCCACATGTGGAACTGTGTCCTGAGTCCTGAATGGCAGTGACCCCAAGTTCGTGGCAGCGACCACAGCACCAGACTCCCTTCGATCAGTGAGGCATATTTCCATATGCAAGGCCGGCTACAGGTGGTGCCACTAACCCTGTACAACACAAGGCGCGACACGTGGTGCCACTAACCCTGTTCAACACAAGCTGATCCCACATGTGGAACTGTGTCCTGACTCCTGAATGGCAGTGACCCCAACTTCGTGGCAGCGACCACAGCACCAGACTCCCTTCGATTAGTAAGGCGTATTTGCATATGGAAGGCTGGCGACACGTGGTGCCACTGAACCTGAACTACGCAGGCCAGTGGGGCCACCAACCTATGCACGTGGCTGTGGGCCCTTGCTCACCGCTACCTATGGCCTACACTGCGGTCAGCAGGGCTCACAATTCAGATACAGTCGCGATTGCAGATGACGCAGTCCAGTAGGCAAGAGACGTTGCTCCCAGTGCGGCCCGTCCGCACCAAGCAGCATCACAGGCTCATACATTCTCAAAGCTTCTGGTGCCACTAACTGTGCACCTCAACTCAACGCCACGTGGCTATGGGCCCTTGCTGACTGCTACCTCTGGCCTACACTGCGGTCATCAAGGCTCACAATTAAAATTAAGTCTTGATTCATTAATTACAGAGTCCAGTAGGCAAGTAACTATCACAGGCCTAAAACCTACATAATATCCTTTTAGTATCCTTGCTTCAAGAACTTTTTTTATATCAGTTATAGCTTTAGTACAATCACCAAATTAATCTTCAAGTGCAAATGAACACTCATTAGCAGTCTACACTGCGGGCAGCAGAGCTCGCAATTCGAATTTTGGACTCGTGGTGCCACTAAACCTGTTCAACACAAGCCGCCACACGTGGTGCCACTAACCCTGTTCAACACAAGCCGGCAACACGTGGTGCCACTAACCCTGTTCAACACAAGCCGATCCCACATGTGGAACTGTGTCCTGAGTCCTGAATGGCAGTGACCCCAAGTCCGTGGGAGCGACCACAGCACCAGACTCCCTTCGATCAGTGAGGCATATTTCCATATGCAAGGCCAGCTACAGGTGGTGCCACTAACCCTGTACAACACAAGGCACGACATGTGGTGCCACTAACCCTGTTCAACACAAGCCTATCCCACATGTGGAACTGTGTCCTGACTCCTGAATGGCAGTGACCCCAACTTCGTGGCACCGACCACAGCACCAGACTCCCTGCGATTAGTGAGGTGTATTTGCATATGGAAGGCCGGCGACACGTGGTGCCACTGAACCTGAACTACGCAGGCCGGTGGGGCCACCAACCTATGCACATGGCTGTGGGCCCTTGCTCACCGCTACCTCTGGCCTACGCTGCGGTCAGCAGGGCTCACAATTCAGATACAGTCGCGATTGCAGATGACGCAGTCCAGTAGGCAAGAGACGTTGCTCCCAGTGCGGCCCGTCCGCACCAAGCAGCATCACAGGCTCATACATTCTCAATGCTTCTGGTGCCACTAACTGTGCACCTCAACTCAACGCCACATGGCTATGGGCCCTTGCTGACCGCTACCTCTGGCCTACACTGCGGTCATCAGGGCTCACAATTAAAATTAAGTCTTGATTCATTAATTACAGAGTCCAGTAGGCAAGTAACTATCACAGGCCTAAAACCTACATAATATCCTTTTAGTATCCTTGCTTCAAGAACTTTTTTTATATCAATTATAGCTTTAGTACAATCACCAAATTCATCTTCAAGTGCAAACGAACACTCATTAGCAGTCTACACTGCGGGCAGCAGAGCTCGCAATTCAAATTTTGGACATGTGGTGCCACTAACCCTGTTCAACACAAGCCGCCACATGTGGTGCCACTAACCCTGTTCAACACAAGCCGGCGACACGTGGTGCCACTAACACTGTTCAACACAAGCCGATCCCACATGTGGAACTGTGTCCTGAGTCCTGAATGGCAGTGACCCCAAGTCCGTGGCAGCGACCACAGCACCAGACTCCCTGCGATCAGTGGGGCATATTTCCATATCCAAGGCCGGCTACAGGTGGTGCCACTAACCCAGGCATGACACGTGGTGCCAATAACCCTGTTCAACACAAGCCAATCCCACATGTGGAACTTACAGAGTCCAGTAGGCAAGTAACTATCACAGGCCTAAAACCTACATAATATCCTTTTAGTATCCTTGCTTCAAGAACTTTTTTATATCAGTTATAGCTTTAGTACAATCACCAAATTCCTCTTCAAGTGCAAACGAACACTCATTAGCAGTCTACACTGCGGGCAGCAGAGCTCGCAATTCGAATTTTGGACACGTGGTGCCACTAACCCTGTTCAACACAAGCCGCGACACGTGGTGCCACTAACCCTGTTCAACACAAGCCGGCGACACGTGGTGCCACTAACCCTGTTCAACACAAGCCGATCCCACATGTGGAACTGTGTCCTGAGTCCTGAATGGCAGTGACCCCAAGTCCGTGGCAGCGACCACATCACCAGACTCCCTTTGATCAGTGAGGCATATTTCCATATGCAAGGCCGGCTACAGGTGGTGCCACTAACCCTGTACAACACAAGGCGCGACATGTGGTGCCACTAACCCTGTTCAACACAAGCCGATCCCACATGTGGAACTGTGTCCTGACTCCTGAATGGCAGTGACCCCAACTTCGTGGCACCGACAACAGCACCAGACTCCCTTCGATTGGTGAGGCGTATTTACATATGGAAGGCCGGCGACACGTGGTGCCACTGAACCTGAACTACGCAGGCCGGTGGGGCCACCAACCTATGCACGTGGCTGTGGGCCCTTGCTGACCGCTACCTCTGGCCTACACTGCGGTCATCAGGGCTCACAATTAAAATTAAGTCTTGATTCATTAATTACAGAGTCCAGTAGGCAAGTAACTATCACAGGCCTAAAACCTACATAATATCCTTTTAGTATCCTTGCTTCAGAAACTTTGTTTATATCAGTTATAGCTTTAGTACATTCACCAAATTCATCTACAAGTGCAAACGAACACTCATTAGCAGTCTACACTGCGGGCAGCAGAGCTCGCAATTCGAATTTTGGACACGTGGTGCCACTAACCCTGTTCAACACAAGCCGCCACACGTGGTGCCACTAACCCTGTTCAACACAAGCTGGCGACATGTGGTGCCACTAACCCTGTTCAACACAAGCCGATCCCACATGTGGAACTGTGTCCTGAGTCCTGAATGGCAGTGACCCCAAGTCCGTGGCAGCGACCACAGCACCAGACTCCCTTCAATCAGTGAGGCATATTTCCATATGCAAGGCCGGCTACAGGTGGTGCCACTAACCCTGTACAACACAAGGCGCGACACGTGGTGCCACTAACCCTGTTCAACACAAGCCGATCCCACATGTGGAACTGTGTCCTGAGTCCTGAATGGCAGTGACCCCAAGTCCGTGGCAGCGACCACAGCACCAGACTCCCTTCGATCAGTGAGGCATATTTCCATATGCAAGGCCGGCGACACGTGGTGCCACTAACCCTGTTCAACACAAGCCGCGACACGTGGTGCCACTAACCCTGTTCAACACAAGCCGGCGACACGTGGTGCCACTAACCCTGTTCAACACAAGCCGGCGACACGTGGTGCCAATAAGCCTGTTCAACACAAGCCGATCCCACATGTGGAACTGTGTCCTGAGTCCTGAATGGCAGTGACCCCAAGTCCGTAGCAGCGACCACAGCACCAGACTCCCTTCGATCAGTGAGGCATATTTCCATATGCAAGGCCGGCGACACATGGTGCCACTAACCCTGTACAACACAAGACGCGACACGTGGTGCCACTAACCCTGTTCAATACAAGCCGATCCCACATATGGAACTGTGTCCTGAGCCCTGAATTGCAGTGACCCCAACTTCGTGGCAGCAACCACAGCACCAGACTCCCTTCAGTTTTATTTGTTTTTGTTTTGTTTAAATAAAATGTTTTATATGTAAATCTATACATGACTAAGATTCTTGTTTGTCCAACCGCACACGGACAATTCCGGGCCCAAGAAGGTTGTTGGGGGTATGTTACTAATGTGGGAAGAGGGTGCATTACCTGCTGATGTGGGGAGAGGCAGCGTGAAAGGGGTATCTCTCACAGAAAGAACTCCGGTATGTTTTCAGAAATGCCTTGGACAGATGCCAGCTGACGGACTGAATCACAAAATGGCTTTTCAATGCTTATGTAGTGTGACTTATGAACAGTTCACACCCAGGCTCGCAGAGGGACAACTGCGGCCCATCCGCTCGACTCACAGACGCAGTACTACGAGCCGTCCGCTCCCAAAGGAACAGCAGCGTAGTAGCTCGCAGAGGTACAGGCACACCAGCGTACTAGCTCGCAAAGGTAGACAGCTGCGAGCCGACGGACTGGCTTCTAACGGCATAGCTGCGAAGTGGTGATGTTGGGCAGAGGGAGCGTGAAAGGGTTATCTCGCACAGACAGAGCTCCGGTATATTAAATTGCCCCCGGGACCTTTCTTTTATATTTTCACTCGATGCGAGAAAGCGCGCTTTCTGGACCAAGACTTTTCTCCCTACCAAATTTGGCGTAATTCCATTCAGCAGTTTGACCTGTAGCCTTGTCTAAAGTTTCCTATGGAAAATCCATTGAGAAAACATGTTTTCACACCCCCACATAGCTACCTGTCGCAGGCGTACTCGCTGTTGGTGTGCAGGTCAGTGGTCTAGTTGTCAACATGTCACGGCCACTCCCTGAGGGCAGGTTTGCACACACACCACACCCATCCGGCACATGCGTCACAGGCCATGTGACCACACAAATATAATGGATTGACAACGTCACATCCTTTATTGCCGGTGGTGACTGGATGGCGGACGCTCCACGGGTCTCAATCATAAAGAGTCCATGAAAACTTGCGCAGAGGGTTAGTCGCACCCTGAGCTGTATGGCCGTCAGGGGCCTACGACCACGTGGCGCAGACTTGAGTTGCACAGGGTTACTGCCACCCGAAGCTGATGTGGCCATCAGGGGCCTACCACCACGTGGTGCTGACTTGAGTTACACAGGGTTACTGCCACCCGAAGATGATGTGGCCGTCAGGGGCCTACCACCACGTGGCGCGGACTTGAGTTGCACAGGGTTAGTGCCACCTAAAGCTGATGTGGCCGTCAGGGGCCTACCACCACGTGGTGCGGACTTGAGTTGCACAGGGTTAGTGCCACCCGAAGCTGATGTGGCCATCAGGGGCCTACCACCACGTGGCGCGGACTTGAGTTGCACAGGGTTAGTCGCACCCTAAGTTGTATGGCCGTCAGTGGCCTACCACCACGTGGCGCTGACTTGCGTTGCACAGGGTTAGCGGCACCAAAAGCTGATGTGGTCTCCGCCATTGATGACTCAGGACTCAGCGACGTGTGGGATCTGCTGGGCTGCGGAGCGGGTCCAGATAATGTCCACCAAGCCATGGTGGCGGGACCGGGCCCTGGAGCTTTCACGGGCACGTGGAGTGCCCACTGGTAGACACTCCGGTGGCAGCAGGTAATTATTTGGTCATGGATGCGCAGGGGCGGCAGTGCCTCTCTCTCTCTCTCTCACTTCCCTCTCTTCACTCTCTCTCTCACTCCCTTCCTTTCCTTCTATCTCTCTCACTCTCTCTCCCTTCTCCCTTTCTCACTCCCTTTCTTTCCCTCTCTTTTTCTCTCTGGCTTTTTTTTCCTTCTCTCTTTCTCTGTGTCTCACTCCTTTGATATGGGCATTACACACGTCCTTATTTTGTGCTTTATTTTCCAGGCTGTGTCGTCGACATTAATGGACCCGACAGGAGTCTTCCGCCTTGTTGTTTTGTGTTCAGTTTGTTAAATTTAGTTTATCCTCTATATGTATGGAAAAATAAAGTTTTGAAGAAAAAAAGAATTCAATAAAGTTTTTGGTTGTTACTTAAGTGCTGTGTGATTCTTTCTCGTTCTTATTACTGTTATTTAGTGGTGTCCACCATGATGTTAAATTTTGGGGCAGTTATTGCGGGAATACTGGTGATGTCTGCAGTTTGCACCAGCTTCTGAATAGTGTGGTAGATTTATCTCAACTTTAGTTGCATTAAAGTGCTGATAATGAGATGCAGAGTAGGCGTTCCCGTGCAAAAACACACGAGGTGCACGTTTGCGATTTATTCTAAATACTAAAATACTGTATTGAATTGCAGTGTGGTAGTGAGTGCATTTACAGTGTACACACAAAATCAATGAAGAAATCTCATTGTATTTATATTGATTGGGAATAGTGGATCAGGTGCTGAATCTTGACGGGATACACTGCCCAATTCGTTTATTTTTCTATACACAAAAAAAACACATCACAACTTTCACAACGAAAGGCAAAAACTGCGATGCGAAACAAATTCCGGTGATAAGCCGCGTGAGCACCAGGGATTTTACACCTGCTTTCTGCTGGTGTTAAGCAGGACGACTACCTGCAGCATGAAAGGGAACACAGCCAAGAGCCACACCGGAACACCCACAGGTGCCATAGAGTCAATGAGCATGATACACGGATACCCATGAGGGCCACAACACTCATCGCAACAACCCCAGGACCGCCAACGCCCCCCGAACCCGCATCTGAGCATGTGTCTCCGTGTGGTCATTGTGATAGCATGATGGGCACGGGCCCTGCAACATCACAGTGTGCTGTCTTCAGCGGACGTTACCATGTCACCTCAGCGTTGGCAGTGAGCCTGGACATGTAGCTACGCACGCATCCTCCTGCATGCACAAGCAGCGTGTGCTGGTCCGGCATACACAGGTCAGCGCAGGGGTGTGCCTATCCGGCAAGGGGAACGGGGTGTCTCGGACATGTCCGTGTGCAAGAAGTGCGGTAAGTGTGTCTCTGTGTTCTGGTGTGTCTGCCACAAGGGCCGCAGCAGTCGATGTTATAAAGTGGCATGCACCACCTCCAAACGGCAGTGTCACGGTGTGATTGGAATGCCGCAGGACATGCGCAAATAGGCATTACAATGGTGTGCCGTAGGAGTGCACGGGATACAACAGCGCAGCGCACAAAAGTGTGGGGGCTCGTGGCAGGGAGGAGCAGCTGTTTGGCAAAGTAACACACAGTGAACCCGCCCATGTGCCACATGCTGGTCATCTCATTCATGATGACCAGGGTCGCAGACATCCCACAACACCCACGACCGGCCTTTGTACACATCCTGTATGAATGCAGCTGGAGAAGTTACTGTAGGGATGAAAGGTTCTTTGTCTGAGCTATCTTGCGCTAACACATCTGCTGCTCTGAGAAGGAACTTGCAAGTGGCCAGCCCCCCCTGACAGATACGATAATATTTGCATCCGTCTCCCACACTACGCACTGCCCGATTTGAGAACAATGAGTACACATCCCACACTCAAAAGTCCTTCGTCGTAGTTAGTGTGCGTGAAATGGCCTTCACACGTACTCCCACCACACCCCTGCCCTGCACCCATTGCACACAGACCCGGCTCATTGCACCAAGCTGTGCCATTTCATCCACAAGACTGGCACACGGCAAGCCAGTGCAGCTACAAGCAGAGCCACTGACGCAATGGCAGGGCATCCCGAACACATGGTCGACTCCATTCACGTCCACCTATACCTTGCACGTCTGCTGCATGTCCTGGGTGCACTGTCTTTGGCAGTGCTGCGGATCACTTACCGGCTGAGCTTCCGCATTGCGGACGTCACCTGCGTTCAACCTCTATTGAAATGTCGCACGTGCCTATCCGAGTGGTGCATGGACGTGTGCCTCTCCAACGTGTGCGTAGCTGACATGGATTACGACGGGTGTGTGCGCCCCCTGTTGGCCCACGACCAGGAGTGTCATGGTGATGCCCGTTTATGGCATGCATGGATGTTTGGCATGCATGTTGGGAACTGGGCCTGGGACATTGCACGTGTCGTAGTATGCAGTGAGCAAATTGACCCACTTCCCGATCCTGCTTTGGTGCACATTGGGTACAGTGGTTGGAGTCAGCACATCTGTCCCGGTCAGCTGATGGATTACGTCGACGACATATCAAATATTGTGGCCAACCATCACTCATTAGAGATAGTGGCTTACACAGCTGCACTCGCGTTCTTGGACGAGTGACAAGGTACCTGCAACCACGACTCGATGTGCCACATTGCACGTGTCCCGCCGCATCATTGCACGTTGTGCATCTGGTCACATGTCCCAAGACGACAGTGGACATGGCTGCATTGGTGTCGACTCATGTCTGAGGCGCGGACAACCAACGCTGCTTGACACTGACGTGTGTTGGTGATGGACTACCCCGAGGTGAACATGGACGTTTTCCTACGTTCCTTATTCACGCCATTTTTTTAAATAAAATTTCCACATTTTCACTTGTCTCCAAATGTGTTGTGTCTTCATTTGTTTGCCAATGTGTGTGTCACGGACTCTCTGGCTGCCTGCCATACGTGAATTGCTACCCCATCCGGACTGTGGGTTTGTACTTATGCGTTCTCATGTGCCTGTTTCATACTGACGCTTTTGGACGTTTATCCGCCACAGGCGAGTGCATTTGTGTCCTGTGTTCGATTGTGCGAACATGTGAGGTATTGTTCACCCTTCTCCCTTTCAGGCAGTGTGGTTTTCACTTCTGTGCTTGTTCAGTGGTGTGATGTTGACGGGTTGTGTGACTTGTGCTCCTTGTTGGTGTGTTTCATTTTAGCCATGGTTTGTCTGTAGTTGTGCTGTACTTAATTGTGCATGTGTGCCATTGTGCCCATCTCCCCCGTCCCCCCACTCCCTGCTTGTTCCTCTTCCTGGTGCTGTTGTTTCTGTAATTTTGTTACTCCACACATAAATACATGTAAAGAACAAATTAGGATAGTTCCTTGATTCTTTTAGATTGCAAAACTTCTCTCTATTGGTTATTATTGAATTTTCCATATAAACAGTTTTTTTAATATTCAAGGACACATAGAAGGCAGAAGTGCAACGTATTCTATCAACACACTTTCTAGAACATTCTACAACACGTGCAGGTTAAAAGTTCATCAATTTTTTTAAACCTAACGATATTTTTTTGCAACATTTTCTCGAACATTTAACGGCACGTGCAGGTTAAAAGTTCACGATTGTTTTAAGTTCGAACAGTGCCTTCCAAATGCAAGTAGCAGGTGTGGTTGAGTTGCCCAAATTTTATCCTATCAGATGTACTCCACGTTTAAACTGCTTTTTCTTAACCAATCACAAAGATGCTTTTCCACAAAACGAATGTGCACCCTACTTTTAAAAAACAATGCTTTTCCTCTCCCAATCAGTTATCGTTTTGAATGAGAAAAAAAAGTAGTTCCCCACTGTTAGACCTGTCAGCCCTAGGGTGGTCTTGCCCTGTTTTTTTCCCTTTTGCGCCTCATTTTTGCCACCATATTTTTACTGGACCTAGGTCTCCGGGCGCCTTACCACTGCTAACCAGTGCTGAGGTGCAGGTGCTCTCTCACCCAAGATGGCTGCCACAGGCCCCTGCTACTGCAGAGTGGCCTTGCACACATACACACTAGTAGCCAGGGTCAGGCTGGGACATAGGGATACAGTATCCATCCCGTCCCCGCCTCTGGGCCACATAGCCAGACATGGTGGAAGGTTCCAGAACCTTCCGGGCTGTGGGAGGAGTTATGTTTTGTCACCTTTAGGAGGGTCACCTGACCTAGGGGTATAAGAGGTTTGGAGGGAAATCTTTTAGTCAGTTGGGGCACCACTGATCCTGGGAGAACCTCTGCCGGAGTACAGGCTGTAGGGCCTAGGGGGGAGACCTACACTACTGCTGCTGACAAGGCTTAGGCACTGCTGTAGTAAGTTAGCTGAGGAACGCCCACCACCCACTGACCTTGCCCAGCGTGAGGGGACCCAGGGAACCACCTTCAGCGTGCTGGGAAGTACCATCCAGCACCCCAAGAACCACCAACTCATTCCCTCCCTCATAAGAAGAAACCCCCAAGAAGCAACCCCCAAGGAACTGCCGCAAGTAACCTGTAATCACAAGGCCTGACAGACCAGCAAGGCCAGAAACCTGAACTGCCAAACTGGGGGATCACCAGGTAAAGCGCTGTGCCCTGAAGCGCTAGACCTTCAACCCCTATCTAATCCTGCCTGCTGCTGGGCTGTCCCCAGAACACTTACAAGTCAGCCCCTGCCAGCCTGCCGCCAGCGCGCACCACGCCGCACCTCCACGTGGGAGGAATCACTCTTCAGCCACTGACCTCATGGCTGGAATTTGCCCTTGTGGCCGTCTCCGCGTGTGAGGAGCTGCGGGGGTAGCGAGGCCCTCCCCGAGGCCGGGGAGGTGAGGTGCGCCGTCCGCACCACCCACCGAAGGTCCGGAGTGTGGGAAATCACCGCCGCGGCCCAGGGGCTCGCGTGAAGAAGTTGCAGCCGGGAAATCACCGCCGCGGCCCAGGTGAAAGCCAGAGGCCTACAACCCCCGTAGACGCCATTGCTAGGCGACCGGGGACGCCGACCGCGTCATCGGCCGCGCCCCCCGGAAGGCCGCGCAGCGATTGGGTGCTGGCTCCCGCCACGCCCCCAGCGCCGACGGAAGCCGCAGAGGAGCGCCGCGTCAACAGAGGGAGGCGGGAAGCCGGCCAGAGAGGACTGCCGGCTCCCGCTCCCTTCGCCGCAATCTTCCCATCTGACCATGGGGGCCGGAGGAGAGCAATACCGGCCCCCCAACGACCCGCAATTCCGGCTGGAAGACCGAGGAACCCAGTCCGGGCCCCGCCCTGCAAAACACGGGCCGGCCCAGAACGAAGTCAGTCGCGCTGGAGAGCGACCAACGGAAACACTGCAGGTGAGCCCGGGAGGCCCCTAGGGCACGCAGGAACACCACTGGGGGCCGGGGGCCACCATTACCCTGTTGATAACAAGGGGGAAGCCATCCATAACTATACCCACGAGGCGAGGCCCCGGAGAGGAGTGGGCCTGGCCTAAATTAACCCCTGAGAGACACAGAAGACCTCATTTACAGGAAGGCCCCAGAGTAAAGGACATTTTGAGGGGTTCCCTAAGTTGTTCACCAGTCTCATTGTTACGCCTGCTTTAATTACTGTCTAGGCCTGATGCATATGCTTATAATTGCAAAGTCTTTGCCTAGTGTGAAGGTGCTTAATTGAATTGAGCTGAAGTGTACACCGCCAAGAGTTGAAGTGTTTTATGTTGCAGGTGTACCGGAGTTGCGACGCCCACTGTACTGAATGTGGGTGCGCCTAGATTAATGCAGGCCCTGTTTGAAATGTAACGTGAAATGCCCTTTATAAGTAATTGAATATTCATGAGGTGAACTGCATGTTTTAGGCCCATGTTTTATTATTGCACCCTGTGATCATTATTGGTGCTACGTTTAGGAGATGATTCCTGCGGCCTTTTAGTGGCCTACAATGTTGATGAGCCATGATGCTTTAATGAAATTACGCACCAGTTGAGTACTGCAATGACTTCAAATGTTGACCTGAATTAATCCGCCTCATCTGATGCTGCAGTGATTTATATAAAAGAACTTGTTTTTAATACACAAGCCTGGTGTGGTGTCACGTTATTGCGTCCGCATTCCTGAGTCAAAGTAAGAGTGTGCTGCACAACTGCCTTACACATTGCCTTCGGGTGCCATGCTACCGTGCCGGACTCGGTAACCCCGTTTCCAACATTGGTGTTCAGCGGTGGGATAAGGACTGGTGTTTGTGCAGCACCCTACAGTGACTCAGTGTGCGCCGCAATTGGACACCTATTGAAATGCAAGCGCTAAGAATTCTTTTGTGATTGCCTGATTGTGTACATTCCTGCATTAGACCTGCTACCTACAGTCTAGAACCCTGTCTCTAAATTGTCTGGGGCCCCACCTAGCAGGATGGAGTTTGAGTTGGCCAACCTAGAAAGGTATACGGTGACACAGCTCAAGGAGTTCTGTCTAGAGAGGGGGGTGTCCGTCAGGCGAGGCGGCAGGAAGGAGGTGCTTCAGAAAGCTTTGAGGGCATGGGTAATGGCGCCACCCGGGGGGAAGAGGGGACGAGGAGCAGAGGGAGGCAGACAACCCAGGAGAACTGGACCTACTGCACATTGACGTTAGCGAGAATGTGTTGCCAGGAAGACGTTCCAGGGCAGGCAGTAGTGCGTCAGGGGGGAGTTTGTCTGCAGAGGAATTTGAAGACAGGAGGGAGGAGAGGCAATTGAAGTTAGAACTTGCTAGGATGGACAGGGAGGGAGAACAGGCAAGGCTAGCCATGGAAGAAAGGAAGCTTGCGCATGAGCTTAGCCTGAAGGAATTAGAGCTCCGAGCCTTGCAGATGGAGATGCAGGGCAACTTGAATGGTGGCAGCGTACCTGCTGGGGTTCCACAGGAGCCCAAGTTCTATCTACCTAGAGAGGTGATAACCAGTTTTAGTGTGGGAGATGACATCGATAAGTGGTTGGCGGTGTACCAGGTGTCTTTGGTGGCCCATAGGGTTCCTGAGAGCTACTGGGGGGAGGTCTCTACAGGTACATACCTCCACCAGTAAGGGACACACTTTTGACCTTGGACAAGGGGGATCAGACCAACTACCCTATCATGAAGGAGGCCCTGCTTAAGAAGTTTGGCCTCACCCCAGAGAAGTACCGCCAAAAGTTCCGCAACAGCCACAAGCTTCACACACAAAACTGGGTGGATTTTTTTGATTATGCCCGGAAGGCATTGGAGGGTTGGGTGCGTGGCAGCAACATTGATGATTACAAAGGGCTGTACGACCTGTTCTTGAGAGAGCACCTCCTAGAGAAATGTTTTCCGGAGCTGCGCCAGTACTTGGTGGACCGCAAGCTGACCAATCCGAGGGAGCTTGCAGAGGAGGCAGACACGTGGGTCAGCACTCGGGTGTCCCACAAGGGAGCCAGGGCGGACCCCCCGAAAGGTGGACAGGGGTTCCCCCAGAAGAAAGAGGGGGGAGATAAAAGGAGGGAGTTCTTTAAAGGCCCCCAAAATAGACCGCCTGGGAGAGGGGTAGGTTCCCCATCCCAATCTGGATTCCAGAAACCCACTTACCCTGACAGGAGTCAGCAGCCCAGAACTGTCCGGTGCTACGAGTGCGGGGAGGTTGGACATTACAAGGGGGATCCCCAGTGTCACAAGAGAACCCCAGCCCCCACAGGAGGTAAGAGCCCCGGGGTGGCCAGTGTAGCGCTTGGGGAGGAGTTGTCCATAGGTAGGGGAGGTGAGTGGACAGGCTTGACCTTAGTTTCCCTGGGGGATAGAGAGATCATCCCACGGGTTCAGGTACCCTCGAACACTGCCAAGTATCGGCAGAGGGTCCTGGTGAACGGGGAGGAGGTGGAGGCTCTGAGGGACACAGGTGCCAGCATGACGATGGTGAGACGTCAGCTGGTGTCCCCAGAGCAGGTGATTCCTGAGGTATTCCACCCGGTTGTTATGGCTGATAATAGCCTGGGTCATTACCCCGTGGCCCAAGTTCCCTTTGAGTGGGGAGGAGTCTCAGCCTGTTGAAGGTTGCGGTGAGCCCTGCCATGCCAGTTGACTGTCTGCTGGGTAACGACTTGGAACATACTGCCTGGAGGGAGGTAGAGTTCAATGCCCATGCTGAGATGTTGGGATTACCAGGATGGACGTGCGTCGTTACGCGGTCCATGGCTGCCCGACAAGGAACTCAGCTCGGGTTGGAGCCTGAAATAATGGCCCAGCCCACTGCTGGACGAGGAGATGTCCAGGAGGAAACACCCGGTGAGATGGATGGGGAGCCCGCGGAGGTGGCCCCGGAGTCCGCTGAGGTGGATGGTGTTCCCGTGGGGGACCTGCCGACCCCTGCAGAGTGGAAGGTGGAAGGAGGGCCTACCCGGGAGGAATTCTGCCGGGTGCAGAAGGAGTGCCCTACGCTTGAAGGCATGCGGCAGCAGGCCGAAGCCCAAGCAACTGGAACAGAGACTGGTAACTACCATGTCTACTGGGAGGATGGTCTCCTCTACAGTGAGCCTAAGGCTCCGGTGCATGGGTCATCAAGGGCCTTAGTGGTCCCCCAATGCTACCGAGCCTTTCTGCTAGAGTTGGCACACGAAATACCACTAGCAGGACACCTGGGCCAGGACAAGACGTTTGCGCGTTTGGTCCCACATTTTTACTGGCCCAGGATGCGCGTCACTTCTGACACTTTCTGCAAGACCTGCACCACTTGCCAGGCGAGCGGCAAGACAGGGACTAAAGTGAAGGTCCCTCTAGAACCTCTCCCAGTTGTCGGTACCCCTTTGAGCGGGTAGGGATTGACATTGTCGGGCCGTTGGACCCGCCGACTTCTGCGGGACATAGGTTCATCTTGGTGCTGGTAGACCACGCCACCCGGTACCCAGAGGCAATCCCTCTGAGGACCATCACTGCACCAGTGGTGGCGCGGGCCCTGATGGGGATTTTTACCCGAGTGGGATTCCCCAAGGTCGTGGTGTCAGATAGGGGCACGAATTTCATGTCGGCCTACATGCAGGCCATGTGGAAGGAGTGTGGAGTGACCTACCGGTTCTCCACTCCTTACCACCCCCAGACGAACGGGCTCGTGGAGCGTTTTAATAAGACCTTGAAGGGGATGATCCGGAGCCTACCCGAGGACTTGAGAAGGAAGTGGGACGTCCTCTTACCCTGTCTGCTCTTCTCCTACCGAGAGGTGCCGCAGAAGGGGGTCGGTTTCAGCCCCTTTGAGCTGCTCTATGGCCACCCCGTTCGTGGGCCCCTCAGTCTTGTCAAGGAGGGGTGGGAGAAGTCTTCCTCGAAGCTTCCCCGTGATGTGGTCAGCTATATGCTGGCATTCCGCAGCCAAGTGGCCAAGCTGTGGAAGGAAGCCTCGGACAACCTAGAGGCTAGTCAGGCCGTCATGAAGAAATGGTATGACCAGAACGCTCGGACGGTAGAGTTGGACGCTGGACAGAAGGTGTGGGTCATGGAGCCAGGAGAGCTTAGCGCCCTCCAGGACCGGTGGACTGGACCGTTTGAGATCTTGGAAAGGAAAGGCCAGACCACTTATGTCGTCGATGTGAAGACCCCCCATCAACCCCACAGGGTGTTCCACGTCAACCGCCTGAAGCCACACCAGGAGCGTTCAGAGCTCACTCTCCTGATGATAACAGATGGAAGTGAGGAGGAGGAGAGTGAACCTCTTCCAGACCTTCTGGCGGCCCATGAGAAGGATGGCTCGGTAGAGGGAGTGGTCCTCGCCCCGTCCTTGACCCCAGAGCAACAGAGGGACTGCCGCCAGGTCTTGGGGCAGTACGCCTCGTTGTTCTCCCTCACGCCTGGGATCACGCACCTGTGTACCCATGATGTGGACACAGGGGACAGTCCGCCAGTAAAAACCAAGTCTTACCGGCTGTCCGATAAGGTCAAGGCTAGTATCCAGGGTGAGGTTACCAAGATGCTAGAACTGGGGGTGATTGAGCCTTCCAGTAGCCCTTGGGCTAGTCCGGTGGTGTTGGTGCTGAAAGCGGCCCCACCGGGCACCACACCAGAACTTCGGTTCTGTGTGGATTACCGCGGACTCAACTCAGTCACCAAGACCGACGCTCACCCGATCCCTCGGGCGGATGAGCTCATTGACCGGCTGGGAGCAGCCCGGTATCTGAGTACCATTGATTTGACGTCAGGCTATTGGCAGATCGCCATAGCGGAAGGAGCAAGGGAGAAGACTGCGTTCTCCACCCCCGAGGGCCACTTTCAATTTCGGGTGATGCCCTTCGGGTTGAAAAATGCTCCAGCCACTTTCCAGCGGTTGGTGAACCAGGTGCTGTCTGGCCTAGAGGCCTTCTCTGCTGCCTACCTGGATGACATAGCTGTCTTCAGTAGCAGCTGGGAGGACCATCTGGAGCATCTCCAGGAGGTGCTACAGGCTCTGCAACGGGCTGGTCTAACCATCAAGGCCAGCAAGTGCCAGATTGGACAGGGATCTGTCGTGTACCTGGGACATCTGGTGGGCGGAGGTAAGGTGCAACCCTCCAAGCCAAGATCGAGACCATCTTGGCCTGGGAGCCCCCCAAGACCCAAACAGAGGTCCGGGCTTTTCTCGGCCTCACGGGATACTACCGCCGGTTCGTCAAGGGATATGGAACCATTGTGGGCCCTTTGACGGAGTTGACTTCGAAGAAGCAGCCACGCAGAGTCATCTGGATGGCTGCCTGCCAAGAAGCCTTTGAGACCCTCAAACGTGCAATGTGCACCGCACCGGTGCTCAGGACTCCAGACTTTGGAAGGGAATTTATCGTGCAGACAGACGCTGCTGAGCATGGCATAGGAGCTGTGCTCTCGCAGCTGAATGACGATGGCCAAGACCAGCCAGTGGCCTTCATTTCCCGAAGACTACTCCCCCTGGAACAGCGGTGGGGTACCATCGAACGAGAAGCCTTTGCCGTGGTTTGGGCTGTAAAGAAGTTGAGGCCCTACCTTTTTGGTTGTCACTTCCTGATCCAGACCGACCACAGACCCCTTCGCTGGCTCATGCAGATGAGAATCGAAAACCCCAAATTGTTGAGGTGGTCCATTTCCCTCCAGGGGATGGACTTTCGGGTGGAACATCGACCCGGTGTAGACCACGCCAACGCTGACGGTCTCTCCCGGTTTTTCCGCCTTAGCGACGAGAACTCCCTAGAGGTTGGGAAGCTCTCCCTCTTTCGGCTGGGGGGACGCGTGTTAGACCTGTCAGCCCTAGGGTGGTCTTGCCCTGTTTTTTTCCCTTTTGCGCCTCATTTTTGCCACCGTATTTTTACTGGACCTAGGTCTCCGGGCGCCTTACCACTGCTAACCAGTGCTGAGGTGCAGGTGCTCTCTCACTCAAGATGGCTGCCACAGGCCCCTGCTACTGCAGAGTGGCCTTGCACACATACACACTAGTAGCCAGGGTCAGGCTGGGACATAGGGATACAGTATCCATCCTGTCCCCACCTCTGGGCCACATAGCCAGACATGGTGGAAGGTTCCAGAACC
Organism: Calotriton arnoldi; assembly: GCA_963921515.1. Classification (NCBI taxonomy): domain Eukaryota; kingdom Metazoa; phylum Chordata; class Amphibia; order Caudata; family Salamandridae; genus Calotriton; species Calotriton arnoldi. Next base: position 445,457 of record CAWUFW010010677.1, read on the forward strand.
TTCCGGGCTGTGGGAGGAGTTATGTTTTGCCACCTTTAGGAGGGTCACCTGACCTAGGGGTATAAGAGGTTTGGAGGGAAATCTTTTAGTCAGTTGGGGCACCACTGATCCTGGGAGAACCTCTGCCGGAGTACAGGCTGTAGGGCCTAGGGGGAGACCTACACTACTGCTGCTGACAAGGCTTAGGCACTGCTGTAGTAAGTTAGCTGAGGAACGCCCACCACCCACTGACCTTGCCCAGCGTGAGGGGACCCAGGGAACCACCTTCAGCGTGCTGGGAAGTACCATCCAGCACCCCAAGAACCACCAACTCATTCCCTCCCTCATAAGAAGAAACCCCCAAGAAGCAACCCCCAAGGAACTGCCGCAAGTAACCTGTAATCACAAGGCCTGACAGACCAGCAAGGCCAGAAACCTGAACTGCCAAACTGGGGGATCACCAGGTAAAGCGCCGTGCCCTGAAGCGCTAGACCTTCACCCCCTATCTAATCCTGCCTGCTGCTGGGCTGTCCCCAGAACCCTTACAAGTCAGCCCCTGCCAGCCTGCCGCCAGCGCGCACCACGTCGCACCTCCATGTGGGAGGAATCACTCTTCAGCCACTGACCTCGTGGCTGGAATTTGCCCTTGCGGCCGTCGCCGTGTGTGAGGAGCTGCGGGGGTAGCGAGGCCCTCCCCGAGGCCGGGGAGGTGAGGTGCGCCGTCCGCGCCCCCCACCGAAGGTCCGGAGTGTGGGAAATCACCGCCGCGGCCCAGGGGCTTGCGTGAAGAAGTTGCAGCCGGGAAATCACCGCCGTGGCCCAGGTGAAAGCCAGAGGCCTACAACCCCCGTAGACGCCGTTGCTAGGCGACCGGGGACGCCGACCGCGTCATCGGCCACGCCCCCGGGAAGGCCACGCAGCGATTGGGCGCCGGCTCCCGCCACGCCCCCAGCGCCGACGGAAGTTGCAGAGGAGCGCCGCGTCAACAGAGGAAGGCGGGAAGCCGGCCGGAGAGGACTGCCGGCTCCCGCTCCCTTCGCCGCAATCTCCCCATCTGACCACGGGGGCCGGAGGAGAGTGATACCGGCCCCCCAACGACCCGCAATCCGGCCGGAAGGCCGAGGAACCCAGTCCGGGCCCCGACCTGCAAAACACGGGCCGGCCCAGAACGAAGTCAGTCGCGCTGGAGAGCGACCAACGGAAACACTGCAGGTGAGCCCGGGAGGCCCCTAGGGCACGCAGGAACGCCACTGGGGGCCGGGGGCCACCATTACCCTGTTGATAACAAGGGGAAGCCATCCATAACTATACCCACGAGGCGAGGCCCCGGAGAGGAGTGGGCCTGGCCTAAATTAACCCCTGAGAGACACAGAAGTCCTCATTTACAGGAAGGCCCCAGAGTAAAGGACATGTTGAGGGGTTCCTAAGTTGTTCACCAGTCTCATTGTTACGCCTGCTTTAATTACTGTCTAGGCCTGATGCATATGCTTATAATTGCAAAGTCTTTGCCTAGTGTGAAGGTGCTTAATTGAATTGAGCTGAAGTGTACACCGCCAAGAGTTGAAGTGTTTTATGTTGCAGGTGTACCGGAGTTGCGACGCCCACTGTACTGAATGTGGGTGCGCCTAGATTAACGCAGGCCCTGTTTGAAATGTAACGTGAAATGCCCTTTATAAGTAATTGAATATTCATGAGGTGAACTGCATGTTTTAGGCCCATGTTTTATTATTGCACCCTGTGATCATTATTGGTGCTACGTTTAGGAGATGATTCCTGCGGCCTTTTAGTGGCCTACAATGTTGATGAGCCATGATGCTTTAATGAAATTACGCACCAGTTGAGTACTGCAATGACTTCAAATGTTGACCTGAATTAATCTGCCTCATCTGATGCTGCAGTGATTTATATAAAAGAACTTGTTTTTAATACACAAGCCTGGTGTGGTGTCACGTTATTGCATCCGCATTCCTGAGTCAAAGTAAGAGTGTGCTGCACAACTGCCTTACACATTGCCTTCGGGTGCTTTCCCGCCTCGCGCCATGCTACCGTGCCGGACTCGGTAACCCCATTTCCAACACCCACCTTTAAACATATCTCTTATTCTACGAACGGACTGCATGAGCTACAGACATCTATTCATACTTCCCAGCCATACCTTCAAAATGCTAGTGTGGATCGTAGGACATAGCTATGTTTTCTGGTGCAAGAGGTATGCAGAACAGAGACGTATTGACTTAGACCTAGGTTTACAAAATGTGGACATTGAATGGTTTGGACAGAGAGGATTGAATTGGCACCAATTGTTGCCTTTGGTTAAAACCTGTTTGCATCTCCAACACCCTGACCTCATGATTGTGCACTGTGGTGGAAGCGACCTAGGCACATTGACTGGTGTAGGTTTGGAAATGCTAATGAAAGACACCTTTCGACAATTGATGTTGCTTTTGCCTCAAACTGTCTTTGTATATTCCAATATATGCCAAAGACAGAAGTGGAAATGGTCAAACCAATTTTGTCCTCAGATTGAAAAATCTAGGAAGAATGTCAACAAAGCTGTGTCTGCATACCTCAGAGACCATAGAATGGGGTCAATCTACAACAACAACATACGTTTTGATATGGCTGATATCTACAGAAGTGATGGAGTACACTTCACAGATCAGGGAAATCGAGTTTTTCTGAATAACCTGAAGCTGTGCATCCGCACTTATATGTAGCTCCAACTAATAAACACAAGGGCTCTTTTTAGAGCCGCCTTATATTCCCAATATCGGTTCGCAGAGTGACAGCTGCGATCCGGCTAGCACAGGGAGACCTGCGGGCCGTCGGGCAGGCTCGCAGAGGGAGAGCTGCGGCCCGTCGGCTCGGCTCGCACAGGAGAGCTACGGGCCGTCGGCTCGCAAACGCACACCAGCGTGCTGGCTTGCAGAGGGAGAGCTCGGGTCTAACTCACAAGGGGACACCAACGGGCCAACGGCCCTGCTAGCAGAGACACACCTAACGGACTGGCTCGCACATGTACAGCTAGGGACACGACGGCTCGCAGATGCAGACCTGCGAACCGACGGACTGGTACTGTTTTATGCTTTGGGGTAGTACAGTGGTGTTTGTGTACTGTAGGGTGTTCGTGCTGGAGGTAGAGTTTTAGGGTTTAAGGTAGTGCACTGCTGTTTGGGTAGTGTACGAATGGTGCTGGAGGTAGTGTTTTAGAGTTTATGACAATGCAGTAAAGTTTGGGTAGTGTAAGGGGTCATGCTGGGAGTACTGTTTTGGGGTTTAGGGTAGTGCAGTGGTGTTTGTGTAGTGGGTCATGCTGGGAGTAGTGTTTTAGGGTTTACGGCAGTGCAGTGGTGTTTGGGTAGTGTAGGGGGTCATGCTGGGAGTAGTGTTTTAGGGTTTACGGCTGTGCAGTGGTGTTTGTGTAGTGTAGGGGGTCGTGCTGAGAGTAGTGTTTTAGGATTTAGGGTAGCACAGTGGTGTTTCTGTAGTGTGGGAAGTCATGCAGCGAGTACTGTTTTAGGATTTAGAGTAGTGCAGTGGTGTTTGTGTACTGTTTGGGGATTCATGCTGGGAGTAGCGTTTTAGGGTTTAAGGTAGTGCAGTGGTGTTTGGGTAGTATAAGGATCGTGCTGGAGGTAGTGTTTTAGAGTTTACGAAAATGCAGTGGTGTTTGGGTAGTGTAAGGGGTCATGCTGGCAGTAGTGTTTTAGGGTAGTGCAGTGGTGTTTGTGTAGTGTAGGGGGTCATCCTCGGAGTAGTGTTTTAGTGTTTACGGTACTACAGTGGTGTTTGTATACTGTAGGGGGTCGTGCTGGGATAGTCTTTTAGGGTTTAGGGTAGAACAGTGGTGTTTGGGTAGTGTAGGGGGTCGTGCTGGGGGTAGTGTTTTAGGGTTTAGGGTAGTGCAGTGGTGTTTCTGTAGTGTAGGGAGTCATGTTGGGAGTAGTGTTTTAGGGTTTAGGGTAGTCTAGTGGTGTTTGGGTCGTGTAGGGAGTCGTGCTAGGGATAGTGTTTTAGGATTTAGGGTACTGCAGTAAATCAAATCAAATCAAATCAGCTTTATTCGGTTAGATAATACCCAAACCATAAAAGCAATCTAAAATACATCATACAGTGCTGCATATATCACAAACTCTAAAAAGGAATATCCAAATTCATTAAAAAGAGAGAAAAGGATGAAGAAAAGAAACCCCACACAAAACAAACCGTAATACCACCTTGAAAAAACACAAGTTTTAATATTTCAGGAATCTTTTCGAGATAAAAAAAGACCCAATATATCAAATAATTAGTTCCATTAAAACCTTTAAACATAATAAACAGTTATTAGATATTTGTAAGAATATCAAAAATAAAAATAATTTAAAAAAATCCAATTTTCTTAATTCATAATGCATTCTATTTCAGGTATAAGCAAATTCATTTCAGGCTACAAACTTCGTTCTCATAACTCAAAACCTCAAGATGAGAGTTATTATTATGTATCATAATTGACGTCTTAATGTAAGTCACCATTGCATTACAGATTCTTGTGTTTGCAAGACTACAAATATACTCAAATGCTACCTTATAAGAAAAAAAGTTTCTCCTTTAAAAACAGCGGTCGTAAAAAGCATTTCCTAGGATTCTTATAAAAACCACAAAATAACATAAAGTGCAAAGTTGTCTGTTGTGAAAAACCATTACAGTAGTGTTTGCGTAGTGTAGGGAGTTCTGCTAGGGGTAGTGTTTTAGGGTTTATGACAATGCAGTGGTGTTTGGGTAGTGTAGGGGGTTGTGCTGGGGGTAGTATTTTAGGGTTTAGGGTAGTGCAGTGGTGTTTGGGTAGGGGGTCGTGCTGGGGGTAGATTTAGGGTTTAGGGTAGTGCAGTGGTGTTTGGGTAGTGATGGGGATCGTGCTGGGGGTAGTGTTTTAGAGTTTACGACAGTGCAGTGGTGTTTGGGTAGTCTTTGGGTAGTGTAGGGGATCGTACCGACAGATTGACTCACAGAGCTCCGAGCCGACGGACGGGCTTCTAAAGGCATAGCCGCGACCTGGTGATATGAAGAGATGCAGCGTGAAAGGCATATCTCACACAGACACAGATGCCAGTGTTGCCTCGCAGAGGTAAAACTACAAACCCGATGGCTTCTACACGGAGAGATGCAAGCTGACGGAGTAAATCACAAAATAGCTGCCAACACTTCCTGGTTTCAACCATTCACAGCCAATAAGCCGCAAGCTGGTGCTTGTAACCCCTCAGCCAATCACATGTCAGAATTCTCAAATATGGATATCTGTAAAATTTGATATTTCTCAAAAACTACTGAACGGATTTACACCATTTAAACAAAAGCGTGCTTTCTGGACCATCACCTTTCTCCCTGCCAAATTTGGCGTAATTCCGTTCAGCAGTTTCACCTGTAGTCTTCTGTAAACTTTCGTATGGAAATTGCATGCAGAAAACACATTTTAGGACCCTCTTTTTCTCAGCCCCTCCTACACCATTCACCCCCAAACTTTCAATATAAGAGCTAATCAAAAAGAGAAACTTTTGGATAATTTCATAAAGATTCGTCAAACGACGCCAAAGTTGCAAGCACATAGAAGGCTCCAGAAGGGGGGCCGCGCAACCCCCCTCCCAACATGAGTGAAGCCCCGGGGCTGCGTAGACCCCAGCGCACCCCCGCAACCCCTGCGAGCCCCTGATATTATTTTTTAAGAAATACCCCCGGAACCTAGCCCACCCAAGGGCCTTATTAAAATGAAACACGAGAACCCGCGACCCCAGCGCGAATTTTTGCCGATTTAATTTTTTTTTTTTAATGATTTTTTGGGCCCTGGGGCTCCTTCTGGGACCCCCCGAGCAGGCCTAAGGGGTCAGGGTTTTTCTACCCTGCCCCCTTCTCTTGTTTTATACCTTTGCTTCTCCGTTTTCGGGTAACTCGCTTCTACCGAGCCACAAGATGGCTGCCAACACTTCCTGGTTTGGACTACTAGCAGCCAATCACAGTGAAGCTCGCGCACGCGACTTAGGCTCCGCCCAGATATCGAAATTTTATTTTTCTAATCTCTCAGCAACTACTGAACAGATTTACACCATTTTTAAACAGGTCGCTTTATGACCCAAGCACTACCTTTCTGCCAAATTTGGAGTAATTCCGTTCAGTAGTTTTGGCTGTAGCCTTGCACAAAGTTTCCTATGGGAAATTGATTTTTTGACTCTTATTTTTTGAATTTCTCAAAAACTACTGAACGGATTTACACCATTTAAAAAAAAGGTCGCTTTCTGAACCACATTCAACCTTTTTGCCAAATCTGGGGTAATTCCGTTCAGCAGTTCGGGCTGTAGCTCGTCGCAAAATTTCCTATGGAAATTAACATGGAGAAAACGAGTTTTGGGACCCCCCTTTTTTCTCAGCCCCTGCTTGACAAATCACCCCCAAACTTTCAGGATAGGAGCTGACCTGAATAGACTTTTTTTTTGGGAGAATTTCAGGAAGATTATATATGGCGGTCACCAGTAGGTAGTTATAGGTAGAACCTAGTTTCCATAGGAAAAGCATTTTTTGTTTTGCCAATAACTTTGGCTCCGTTTGACGAATTTTCACGAAATTTTGAAAATTAATTGTTCATTCAGGTCGGTTCCTGTCTTGAAAGTTTGGGGGTGATTTGTGAAGGGGAGGATGAGAAAAAAGGGGGTCCCAAAACGCGTTTTCTCTATGTTAATTTCCATAGGAAACTTTAGACACGGCTACAGCCCGAACTGCTAAATGGAATTACACCAAATTTGGCAAAAAGGTAGCTCTTGGTTCAGAAAGCACGCTTTTTTTTTAAATGGTGTAAATCCGTTCAGTAGTTTTTGAGATATTTATAGATTTAGAGATATTGATATTTGAGAATTGTGAGATCTGATTGGCTGAGGCGTTCCGTGCACGAGCTTGCCTGGGATTGGCTGCCAACACTTCAAACTAGGAAGCCTTGGGAGCCATTTTGTGACTCGGTTAAGTTGAAGAGGGTAGGGTAGGAACAGTGTGACCTTCCTAGGGTGCTCAGTGGTGTCACAGGGAGTAGGAACATAAAGAAACATTTTTATATGTGTTCGGCGGGATTCGCGTAGGGCCTGGAAATCACGGCGGGAAAACGAAAAACGGAGCGCGGTGTGGAGTGCTTTGTTTAATTAAGCCCCCGGGTGGGCTTGTTCCCGGGAGCAATGTTTAGTTATGATGCGGGGTTTACTTCTGTCACAGGGACTGCCATTTCCTTGGAGCAAATATAATGATATGGGGGGGTTCGCGTGTTCCCTGCCCCTCCGGTCCGAGAATCAGCACGTTTTTGGAGGTATACGTAAAATTTAAGTGTGGAGGGGTGAAGCTTCCCCACACTGTCCCGGGGGGCACTACTTCTTTCGGCATTCATAAATTAAAATGCGGGGGTCTGTTGCGGATTGGCGGCCTCTGGGAGTACGATGTTCGCAGGCTTTAAATTGTATGGGGGCGCATCGTCCAATTTTTCTTGAGCAGCTTTGCATGGCGCTGGGTATGGTTATGTCAGAGGGCCGGTTGCAACAATGAGCCGTGGTGCCTACGCCATGGACATTGTAGTTTGCTATGGCAAGAGTGGATCTATGCAGAGTTGCAGCTCTGTCATAGCAAACTTTTGTTTCGCTTGATGGAAGCGAGAGGAGGAAATTTGCTCTCACTTTTATGAAGCGAAGCAGATTTGCTTTTGGGCAAAGGGAGCTTGCATGGAGCTGCTGGCTTTGTTCAAAAGGAATACTGGGTAACATTAACGGAAGGCTGCAGGTCACAAGTTCACCAAATTTCACCCCAACAGTTTGTGCAACATTGAATGCCACGTGCAGGTCATAAGTTCACCATAGTTGATTCTAACAGTTTCTGGAACATTCAACAGTAGGTGCAGGTCAGAAGTTGACTATTTTTTTAAGTTACAACAGTACCTTCCAAATGCAAAAAGTAGGTGTGGTTGCGCTCCGCACGTGTGATCTTATCCTATGTAGTGTATGTTTCAAACATTTTTTATTAATCAATCAGAAACATAGTTTTTCACGAAAGTAATATGCACATTAGTTTACACTACATAATGTTGTTTATCACCCAATAAGTTATCGATTTCTGAAAAAAAAGCTTCTTTTCCACCTTTGTGATGTTGCAAGGGTTACATGGTCTTGTGTGTAACGTATAGGGATGAATTGGGGTGTAATATCGGGTGGGGTAATGTACAAGAAATGTCCTTTTGCAGATTGAAGCTTGTGGGAAAATACTGGGGGGGAGGGGGGCTTTAACACGGACATGCTTTATTAACTTCAGTGAGATGAATAAAATGAAATGTTGTTTCCACACTTTGTGTATTGGTTTTTGCACAGTTGTGAAGCACACATGAATATAAGTTAAGGTATTGTGAAGGTTCCTGCTCATGCTGTACCTGCGTATATCACAGGGGCAGCAGATCGAGAGACTGAGAATGACACGTCCCTTGAGCCCCCCCCCTCCTTCGTCCCGGTCTGTAATGGTTTTTGTCCTGTGGTTTGTAAAAGGAAGGTAACAGTGGCCCGTGTGCGTTGACCGTCACTGGGCTGCTGGGGGCATCTGACGGGCAGACAGAAAGTCATCATCGATTTCTGTGCTATATAAAAAAGCCGCACACAGGGCATATTATGAAGGAAGTGGCGGAGAGAGGCGTTAGCGTTCTTGGCTTAATGTGTCTTTCCGCCACTTCGGAAATGCGAGGTTGCACTATATTAACAAGGATATGGTGGAGCCTTGCGTTTGTCACTGCAATGATGCTAAGTTTCAGAAGTTAGCCCCAACGTTAGCACCCTTGCACCAGAGTGTAAAGGTGACTGCGAGCAGGGAGTTTTGTTTATGTACAGGAAGGTGTCTCTTCCTGCACATAAACAAACCTAAAAAGCTAGTTTGTAATTTACGTGTGTGCTGTTTCATGCAGCACAAATGTAAGTTACAAAACGGCATTTTGAAAAAAAAATTATTTATGTACAGGAAGGGACACCTTCCTGTACATAATCAAACCATGGCATTTTGCTTTTTGGATGTGTGGTGCACAAGGCAGTACACATGGAGAAGCAAAACCGAGGAGAAATAAAGCATTTCTCTTCGTTTCGCTAAATTAAGACCAGGGTTTTTCTGGTCTTAACTTTGGCGTTGCCTCCTATTAACGCTGCCCTTATTAATAGGATGCAGCATCAAAATGAATGGGTGTTGATGTGGAATGCCCCTCACAATACCCACTGGACACCCCTTTCATGCTAAACAGAGCGTGAAAGGGGGCTTTTTTAACAAGGCAGTATTAAGCTACATTAAGTGGCTTAACGCTGCCTTGTTAATAAGGCGAGGCCCCTATCGCCACCACAACGTCAGTGAAAGTGACGTTGTGGTGGCGATAGGGGCTTGTTAATATGCCTCACAGTTGCAACTTACATATTGCTCCAATTTACATTGCTCGACGATTGGTGTTAACATTTAATTTTGCTAAGGTATGTCTATGCTTGAACATGTATTTTCACACAAGTTATATACTGGAAGATGCGATAGCTATAAAACACAGGTATACATGTAGTTGTATGTTTCTTTTAAGTATGCTGCCACTACGAAAAGGCACAGGAGATGTATGCATTGTAATAGTAATATGGTGACACTGTCAACTGTAACTTGAAAAGAGTTTCTGGTTTGCATTTGCTTAGGCTCAAGATTGTTAGTAGTTGGTGGGTAGTGAACATGGGGCAGGCAAATGACGTTAAAAACATGGTGGGAAAGGAATTAACTGTCAGTAATGTGTTTGTAACATATGACACAGACATGATACATTTTTAAAAATTTATTTTAAAGTACATGGCGTAATGTGCAGTATATGTGCCATAACAAAAAAGAAAGTGTATGATAGAATTATAATCAGTATAGTAGTGAATCGATATCTGATAAAGGGAGATGTTATCAGAAAAAGAGAATAGAGAAAGGACCATCTTGATTTACGTTTCTCTCTCAGCTAAAAATAACTGTTATTATAAAATAGAACATCTCAGAGGTTTGTCTGCAGGCTACATAACTTTTAATATAGATAGTAAAGTCCCCAACTGCCAAGTCGCCCGTTTCTTCGACTAGCTCTGTAACAACCAGGCAAACAGAGTGGAAACATCAAAAGAGCGTAACCAAGTCTGTAAAGGGGAATTCGTAAAGAAGGTCAATGTCTAAAAATCCAAAAAGGAAGGAAAAGCGAAAAGAGAATTTCTTTTTAAAAAACAGTGTTCTTGAAGTGTAGAAATAAGAGCTTGTCAAATACGGTTATCATGTGCACTTATGGAGATTCATTGAAGCTCAAGAACTCAGAAGCACCGTGATATGCAATCAGTTCCAAAAGGTCATCTGCACCTCTCCAAGCAAAGAGGGTGGCCATCCAATTTAGCAAGTCGAAAGAACAGACATGGTCATCATAATCTTCAGAAAGTAGGGGCATGTCAGGGCAACCTGCATGATATTCAATGATAGTCTGCTGCAAGAGGCTCTCCGTATGAGCGCATGTACTCCATCTTCACCTTATTGCATTATGAAACGCATCCATCAAGCGTGTGTCTCCGGAACAGTCCTGGTCATGAGCCAGCAATGGAAGTAGCAACAGTTCATAATACAGGGGAACGTGTGAAGTAGTAGAGAGGCAGACTTGGAGGTCGCATTCATAGTGGCACCGGAGACAATAAAAAACAGGTTGAACACAGGTGAAGTACACGTAGTGGAAATTCAGGCGATATCTGATGCGAAATATCGCCAATGGCAAGCATTTAAAAAGTTGTAGCATTCGTCCACGGTATAGCTCCATTTGTCGTGGATGGGGTTGAAGCAGGGGATGGGCAGCCATTTCGTAGTAAGAGCTATAGAACGACTTTTCCGGAAACAAGGAAGGAGCACCAAGGGGCCCGCCACATGTGCTTGCAAAGTTAGAATGAATGAAATCCGGTATTACCATAAAAATAGTCTGAAAAGAGATATCAAGGCGGGAGTGGGATAGTTTAGAAAAATGTGGTAGGCCTTGAGTTTCAGCTTGATTAAATATTTGGTGTATAAATTGTGCAAAATGTAGTGGGAGATTTCCATAGAAGACTAAGTCAATGTCACTTGCTAATTTAGCCACCTGTTATTTGAAGGTTGCACGAGGTTATATGAGACCCGCTTGTTGTTGAAACAATAGCGTTTTCTTTTAGTGTTCGCTATTAATATATGTTTTCAAAGTAGGAATGGAAGGACAGACCAAACTATCTTCAAGCGCATGTGGGGGAGGAGAAAAGACAGTGGTGGAACATGTTAGACGTTGTGAAAGAGTTGCTCTGTACGGGACGCCTACTTGTAGGTCAGAGCACTTGCGGTTATTTGGAATAAGATAATTGTTTTTCAAAAGCACACTGAGCATGGGATTAACAGCAGCTACTGGAGTTTGTTTAAAAAACAGTTTAAATTAGGAGCAGAAAGTTAGAATTGCCGTTTAATTTAGCTTGTGTATAAACTAAAGAATATTGAACGAAACAAAGTGTGGTTCTCTGTTACTAAAGCTTACTTATCTTCATTTTGACAGCAAAATGCAAAAACAAAGAATGCAATTCATGAATAAAAGTAGTTTCAAGGTAGTTAAATGTATAAACTGGGTAATGTTTTATGCAATCATGGAGGCTGTGGTATACAGAGATCAATTAATCAGACATTAGCAACAGAATTATGCAATCCCCCGTTTGTATTTTTGCACTTAATTAATGATTGAGGCAGTACGAAAGCACTGATGGATTCCCTCAGGTACTACCCATGCACTCCCACAATGACCCAGAAATACTGTCGAAGTCATCATTTTACTTAGGCAGTTTCCGTGCAGTATTGTAAACAGGAAGGTATAATCTTTTTAATGATATAGGGGCGTATTCTCAAGCCCCTATCGCCACAACAACGTCACTTTCAGTGACGTTGTTGTGGCGATAGGGGCTTAGCCCTATTCACAAGGCAGCGTGGCTTAACGCGGCTTAACGTTGCCTTGTGAATAGGGCCCCCTTCACGCTGTTTTTAGCGTGAAAGGGGCGTGCAGTTGGTGTTGCGGTGGGCGTTCCACCGCAACACCCATTGAGTTTGATGCTACCTCCTTTTCTCAAGGGCAGCGTAAATAGGAGGTAGCGCCAAACTTAAGACCAGAAAAAATATGGTCTTAAGGTGGCAAAACGAGGAGAAAGGCTTTATTTCTCTTCGTTTTTGCATTTTCCATGTGTGCTGCCTTCTGCAGCATGCATGGAAAATGCAAAATGCCATGGTTTGTTCATGTACAGGAAGGTTTCCCTTCCTGTACATAACCAAAACTTTTTTAAAAATGCCGTTTTCTAACTTACATGTGTGCTTCATGAAGCAGCACACATGTAAGTTACAAACTGGCATTTTCGGTTTGTTTATGTGCAGGAAGGGAGACCTTCCTGTACATAAAGAAACCTCCCTGCTTGCAGACACCCTGCTAAGTTTTGAAACTTAGCGCCATCGCAGGGGGAAACGCAAGGCTGCACCATGTCCTTGAGAATAGAGTGCAGCCTCGCGTTTCCGAAGTGGCGGAGAGAGGCGTTAAGCCAAGCAGGTAACGCCTCTCTCCGCCACTTCATTGAGAATATGACCCATAGTTACTTATGCAGAAGCGATGCAATTATAGAATCAAGTAGGCACTACTACCACACAAATTAAATCAATCATGGATTACTTATGCAGTTATGCAATGAGCGAGGGAGGGAGTACTTTTGCACTGAAGCATTCATAGAGGGGCTATGCAGTTTTGAATTTTTTAAAGTACTATTTTGAACATATCCATTCAGTGATGTACAAAGGAAGTATTTCTTTAATTATTGTCGGAGTACACTGTGACTCATAGAAACTGTGAGCCTGTATATTATAAGGGCCACTAACCTGTATTCCAGATTCTTTAGTCCTGGTGCCGACAGGCCCCTAACCATTTTGAGGTAAAATAGGGTGAGAGTAGTAGAATATACATGGTCACACTATATCACCCCAGGGGAGAAGAAGAATATGGACAAGAAGAGAGAAAAAGATAAATGACGAAATGTTATCAAGTGTCTTACTGCTTTCAAGTTTTTGTTCTTTGGGACTCGGGAATGTTCAGTCCTAGTGCCGATAGGCCTCCAACTCCTTTGAGATGAAATAGAAAGACAGTAGTAGAATATACACGGCCATACTATATCATGTCAGGAGAGAAGGAAAATAGGAACTAGAAGACAGAAAAAGACAAATGACGAAATGTCACTCGGAAATGTAGGGTTTCTGAAGGCATTCAGTTAGGAACTATGTATGCAGACATTAATTTTTTAATGTACTCTTTGGCAATACAGTTTGACTGTCAGAAACTGTGAGCCACTAAGTTATGAGGGCCAGTAACCTGTATTCCAAATTGTTTAGTCCTGGCGCCGACAGACCCCCAACCCCTTTAAGGTACTACAGGGTCACAGTAGTAGAATATACACGGTGACACTATATTACCCCATGGGAGAAGGAGAATAAGGACGACAAGACAGAAAAAGATAAATGACGAAATGTTATCAAGCGTTTAACATCTTTACTGTTTTTGTTCTCTGGGACTTGGGAATGTTGAGTCCTGGCGCCGACGGGCCACCAACACCTTTGAGGTGAAATAGAAAGGTAGTAGTAGAATATACACGGCCACACTATATCACCCCAGGGGAGAAGGAGAATAAGGGCGAGAAGAGAGAAAAAGATAAATGACGAAATGTTATCAAGCGTTTTAATTCTTTTAATATTTCTGTTTTCAAAGACTCGGGAATGTAGAGTTTCGCAAGGGAACAGTTTCTCCTGAATTCTGTCTGTTTGTGAACAGGTGTTGCTGACGTTAGATATAAATGCAAATAAACAAACAATGTAACAACTGAATATCAAACACACGTTGAACTTTTTAGAATCTTTTATACAAATACCTAAAGTTTTGATATCTTGATAACTCTTGATATGCATATATAATAAAACTTTAAACTAAATATGATTCTTTGAAGAAATACTTTTAGTTAGTTGTTTCCTAGAACACAAAAAGCAATTACAATGGTTAATTCCACCATTCGGATAAATAGTTACATATTTTCCATATCTACTATCCTTTAATCTAACAACTTACAAGTCCGTAATCTTTTTTGTTGTCGCAAAAGAAGAATCCGATGCTGAAGAAGGGAAGCTGGATCGCAGACTGGAGACAGGGAAATGACTCGCAAAAATGAAACTAATCGATTGTCAAAGGGCTGGGTGTGGTTTATATAGTCTTTGGTTACAAAGTAGTCTATGGAAGCAACGTGCTGCGCACGCATGTAGATATCACGTTTTTCGGTTAACATGTGCTCACGTTTTGACTGTTTGACATGTGCACATGTTGAGAGAGGTTGAAAACTGTTAACCGCTAAAGCTTCTCATTTGCATCCTCACACGTGTTAACTGTTTGACATGTGCACACGTTGGCAGAGGTTAAAAACTGTTAACCGCCAAAGCGTCTCATTTGCTTTCTCGTGACTGAAAACGCTTAATACTTGCTATGATTCTGAATACAAGACATATGAATAAACTATGGTTCAGATTACAAAAAATTAAAAACAACATAGGAAACATTTAGCATTAGAATGGTTTAATAGCTTGATTAGTGGGAACTAAGTTTTAATCGTGGTTGAATTATGAGTCATGACACAGTACTGTTACAGTTATTTTTTTAGTACAGAAGTATTCATGTATTTATGTAATTCACTGAAAAAAACATAGGTTTCAGGGACGTTATAGTTAGAAATTAGCATTTAAAAAACCATAGAAATTCACTGAAAAAAAACATAGGTTTCAGGGACGTTATAGATAGTTGGACTTTTCACTCGTACAAAACCAGAGAAATTTGGATGTTATAGTTAGTTGAGCTAACTATAACTCGCGCCCCCGCAATGCACTGCTGATGACGTCACATATTACATCATTCATGATATGGTTAGTGACATCACTGATGACATCACTGATGACATCTCAAATGACATCACTGATGACATCACAAAACCAAAAGGGATGATGGACGGAGTGTTGAACATTGCAAGCACTCACCCCCAGTCAACTGATCTGGGTTTAATCCATCATCATTCTTTAGCTCACTCTGCCACCCCAGTTCAGACATGGCCATATGCAAATCAGTCTGACCCTGTGCCTCATGGGAACAGTCCAGCCCGAACTGCCAAGCCATGTCTTCCCTGGACTGGAAACAAGCATCCTGGGACCGGTTTCGGGTTCATAACCCTCATCAGCCAGGCTATCTTGAATCCAGTGGCAAAGTGCGCAAGGGACCCACGTCTGGGCATACCCTGCCAACTTAGGGCGAACATAGCAAAACCAAAAGGGATGATGGACGGAGTGTTAAACATTGCAAGCACTCACCCCCAGTCAACTGATCTGGGTTTAATCCATCATCATTCTTTAGCTCACTCCGCAACCCCAGTTCAGACATGGCCATATGCAAATCAGTCTGACCCTGTGCCTCATGGGAACAGTCCAGCCCGAACTGCCAAGCCATGTCTTCCCGGGACCGGAAACAAGCATCCTGGGACTGGTTTCGGGTTCATAACCCTCATCAGCCAGGCTATCTTGAATCCAGTGGCAAAGTGCGCAAGGGACCCACATCTGGGCATACCCTTGCCAACTTAGGGCGAACATAGCAAAACCAAAAGGGATGATGGACGGAGTGTTGAACATTGCAAGCACTCACCCCGAGTCAACTGATCTGGGTTTAATCCATCATCATTCTTTAGCTCACTCCGCCACCCCAGTTCAGACATGGCCATATGCAAATCAGTCTGACCCTGTGCCTCATGGGAACAGTCCAGCACCGAACTGCCAAGCCATGTCTTCCCTGGACTGGAAACAAGCATCCTGGGACCGGTTTCGGGTTCATAACCCTCATCAGCCAGGCTATCTTGAATCCAGTGGCAAAGTGCGCAAGGGACCCATGTCTGGGCATACCTTGCCAACTTAAGGCGAACATAGCAAAACCAAAAGGGATGATGGTCGGAGTATTAAACATTGCAAGCACTCACCCCCAGTCAACTGATATGGGTTTAATCCATCATCATTCTTTAGCTCACTCCGCCACCCCAGTTCAGACATGGCCATCATCCAGTGACTGTGTGTTTCTGTAAAGTTTAAATATGTTTTATATATACGCCAAGCTGTATTGAAGAATGAGTGGGTGTATAAATGTCTGAATGCATGATTTAGTAGGTGCGTGACTGACTGTATAAGTGAGTGATTAATCGTGTCTTACTGAATGCATGGGTTAGTGACTAAACTGTGAATGTCTGTATTAGTCTGTCAGTTGGTGTGTAAGCAGCTGCATGGCTTGGTGAGTAGCTACATGAGTGTCTATATTGGCTATTGATTACTTGTCTAAGTATCTGTATGGGTGCCTGAGTGTCTGTGTGGGGGGATGGGGGGATGACTCTGTGCATAGATGTGTGAGTGGGTGATTCACTGGGTGTATAGGTTCAAGAGTGCAACTGTGAGGGACTGTATGGGTGGGTGGGTGTGTGTATGTCTGTGTTGGTGAGTGAATGAATGTCTCAGTGGTACATGTGTGTGTAACTCCATATGTGAAAGGCAGTATATGTGAGTGTTGGAGTAGATAAATGACTATATATGAGAGTGAGTGATTGTGAGAGAGGCTGTATGGATGAGTATGTGCTTGTATCAGTGATTGCATAAGAGAGTAAGTATGTGTTAGTATCTGTATGAATAACTGAGGTGGTGTGTGTATAACTGTATAGGTGCGTAAATGGGAGTGTGATAGATTCTTTGCATGACTGACTAGGTGTCTGAGTAACTCCATGGATGAGTGGCGGTCTGTGAGTGTCTGTATAGGTGTATTGTATGAGTGCATATGATAGTGCTGTATTGATGAGTGACTGCATGTATGAGTGACTGTATGGGTGAATGAGTGCATGTGTGTGTAGACCTAGGAATCAGTGAGTGGGTATGTAGTAACTGGTATTGTTGTCTCTATGGTTTCGAAAATGGTAGTCTGCATTTTAGAGTGGGTGTATCAAAGGTTATATTAGGGTGTGAGGAGGTGCATCAGATTATCACGTGGATGATGTCATCAGTGATGTAATCAGTGATGTCACTTGAGATGTCATCAGTGATGTCATCAGTGATGTCACTGACCATATCATGAATGATGTAATATGTGACGTCATCAGCTGTGCATTGCGGGGGCGTGAGTTATAGTTAGCTCAACTAACTATAACGTCCGAATTTCTCTGGTTTTGTACGAGTGAAAAGTCCAACTAACTATAACGTCCCTGAAACCTATGGTTTTTTTCAGTGAATTTCTATGGTTTTTAATCAATCAATCAATCAAGCATTTGTATAGCGCGCTACTCACCCGGAGGGTCTCAAGGCGCTTGGGGGAGGGGGGTCCGCTACTGTTCGAACAGCCAGGTCTTGAGTTGCTTCCTGAAGGAGAGGTGGTCTTGTGTAAGGTGGAGGTGGATGGGTAGGGAGTTCCACGTCTTGGCAGCCAGGTAGGAGAAGGATCTTCCTCCCGTTGTGGCTCTTCGGATGCGGGGGACGGCGGCGAGGGCGTGGTTGGTCGATCGTAGCTGGCGGGTGGGAGTGTAGAAGGTCAAACGGTCGTTGAGGTATCTGGGGCCTTGGTTGTGGAGAGCTTTGTGTGCGTGGGTGAGGAGTCGGAACGTGATTCTCTTGCTGACGGGGAGCCAGTGCAGGTCTCTCAGGTGTCCGGCGATGTGGCTGTGTCGGGGGATGTCCAGGATGAGTCAAGCTGAGGCGTTCTGGATGCGTTGGAGTCTTTTTGAAGTTTGGCTGTGGTTCCGGCGTAGAGGAGTTGCCGTAGTCTAGTCGGCTGGTGACGAGGGCCTGGGTGACCGTCTTCCTGGTTTCGGTGGGGATCCACCGGAAGATCTTGCGCAGCATGCGTAGGATGTTGAAGCAAGACGAGGAGACGGCGTTGATTTGTCGGGTCATTGAGAGGGAGGAGTCCAGGATGAAGCCCAGGTTGCATGCGTGGTCCGTTGGTTTGGGTGCGTTGCCCAGGGCAGGGGGCCACCAGGAGTCATCCCAGGCGGAGGGTGATGATCCTAGGATGAGGACTTCCGTTTTATCTGAGTTCAGTTTCAGGCGGCTGTTCCTCATCCACTCGGCTACGTCCTTCATCCCTTCATGTAGGTTGGTTCTGGCGGTTGTGGGGTCGTTGGTGAGGGAGAGGATCAGCTGGGTGTCGGCGTAGGAGATGATGTTGAGGTTGTGTTGGCGTGCGATGGCTGCGAGGGGCTCATGTAGACGTTGAAGAGGGTGGGGCTGAGTGATGATCCTTGTGGTACGCCGCAGATGACTTCGGTGGCCTCGGAACTGAACGGGGGGAGGCGGACTCTCTGGGTTCTTCCGGCGAGGAAGGAGATGATCCACTCCAGTGCCTTCTCTTGGATTCCGCCGTTGTTCAGGCGTTGCACTAGGGTGCGGTGGCAGACTGTGTCGAACGCTGCGGAGAGGTCCAGGAGGATGAGGGCCGCTGTTTCCCCGTTGTCGAGCAGGGCTCGGATGTCGTCGGTAGCTGCGATGAGGGCGGTCTCGGTGCTGTGGTTGGCCCGGAAGCCGGACTGCGAGTGGTCGAGGGATCCATTCGTCTCGAGGAAGGCGGCCAGTTGTCTGTTGATGGTCTTCTCGATGACTTTGGCAGGAAAAGGAAGGAGCGAGATGGGGCGGTAGTTTTTGAGGTCGGTGGGGTCTGCTGACGGTTTCTTCAGTAGGGCGCTGAGTTCGGCGTGCTTCCAGCTCTCTGGGAAGGTGGCGGTGACGAAGGAGGTGTTGATGATGTCCCGGAGGTGGGGTGCGATGACGGCGTTGGCCTTGTTGAAGACGTGGTGAGGGCAGGGGTCGGTTGGTGATCCGGAGTGGATGGAGTTCATCGTGCGGAAAGTGTCTTCGGTGTTGATAGGGGTCCAGGCTCGGAGGGTGGAGGTGGGGGGCGTTGGAACGGTCGTAGGGTACGTCGGCTGTGTGCTGAAACTGTAGTGTATGTCTGCGATCTTGCTGTGGAAGAACGAGGCGAGCGAGTTGCAGAGGTCTTGCGAGGGAGTGATGTCGTTGTTTCCGGCGCTGGGGTTCGAGAGTTCTTTGACGATGATGAAGAGTTCCTTGCTGTTGTGGGCGTTGTTGTCCAGTCGTTCCTTGAATGCGGTTTTCTTGGTGGTGTGGATCAGCTGGTGGTGTTTTCGGGTGGCGTGCTTGAGGGTGGTCATGTTGTCTGCAGTCGGGTCTCTGCGCCATGCTTTCTCGAGGGCCCGGCAGTTCTTCTTGGATATCTTGAGTTCGTCGGTGAACCAGGATGCTTTCTTGTTGCCGGGTCTGACTGGGGGGTCTTCAATGGGGCGAGGTCGTCTGCGCAGTTGGTGATCCATCTTGTGAGGTTGCTGGCGGCTTGGTTGGGGTTTGTTGAGCTGGCGGGAGGGTTCTGGCTCAGGGATGTGGTGAGTTGGTCGGTGGTGATCTTGTTCCAGCTTCTGCGCGGAAACTGTTGCGGGTGGTGGTGCGTGGTGATCCTGCTGAAGCTGAAGTGGACGCAGCTGTGGTCTGTCCAGTGGAGTCCGGTGGTGTGGCTGAAGGAGATGTCCTTGCTGGAGGAGAAGACGGGGTCAAGCGTGTGGCCGGCGAGGTGTGTGGGGGTGGTCACCAGTTGCTTGAGTCCGAGGTTGGCGAGGTTGTCCAGCAGGGTGGTAGTGTTGCGATCGTTGTTGTTCTCTAGGTGGAAGTTGAGGTCCCCAAGGAGGATGTAGTCAGCCGAGGGGAGGGCGTGCGGGCTGATGAGGTCGGCGATGTCTTCGCTGAATTGTGTGCGTGGTCCTGGGGGTCTGTAGATGAGGGTGCCTCTGAGGGTGGTCTTGGGGTCAGTGTGTATCTGGAAGTGCAGGTGTTCGCCGGCTGTGAAGGTGTCGTCGGAGTTGGTCGTGATGCGGATGGTGTTCTTGTGGACGATGGCGATGCCTCCTCCTGTCTGGTTTGCGCGGTCCCTTCGGGTGATCTTGTATCCGTCCGGGATGGCGATGGCGATGTCGGGTGCTGAGGAGGCGTTCATCCATGTTTCCGTGAGGAAAGCGACGTCTGGTGATGTGGAGTCGAGCAGGTTCCAAAGTTCCACGGCGTGTCTGTGGACGGAGCGGGTGTTGAGCAGGAAGCACTTCAGGTGGTTGCTGCTGGTGCTCGGCTTGGCGGGTGTGGTGCAGGTCCGGAGGCAGGAGAACTTGCAGGATTGGCAGGCGAAGGGTCCGTGGGTGCGTCCTGGGGTGGCACGGTGGCAGCCGGGGATGTGGCCGGTGTTGAGTGCGTTGAGGGTGGCGGTGTCGTAAGTCCGGTGGGTGGGTTGGCTGCTGCGGGGGCCAGGGGGTTTGGCGCTGGGCGCGGTCCAGGCGCGGACAGCCGCAGACGGGCTTGCCTTAGGCGCGCCTTCGGCGCGCTAGCGGCGCGAGCCGCACAGCGGCCGCCATTTATGGGGAGGTGGGAGGGAGGAGCAGCTGGGAGGCGGGAGGCAGGGGCAGCGAATGGGCAGTCAGGGGGCGGGGCCGCAGGGACGCAGCGGCGGGAATGGCGAGAGGCAGCGAGGGGTACAGAAGGAAAAGTGGAGAGAAAGCGGACACAAATACGGGCACAATTCAAAATGGGGCAGCGAGGGGTACAGAAGGAAAAGTGGAGAGAAAGCGGACACAAATACGGGCACAATTCAAAATGGGGCAGCGAGGGGTACAGAAGGAAAAGTGGAGAGAAAGCGGACACAAATACGGGCACAATTCAAAATGGGGCAGCGAGGGGTACAGAAGGAAAAGTGGAGAGAAAGCGGACACAAATACGGGCACAATTCAAAATGGGGCAGCGAGGGGTACAGAAGGAAAAGGGGAGAGAAAGCGGACACAAATACGGGCACAATTCAAAATGGGGCAGCGAGGGGTACAGAAGGAAAAGGGAGAGAAAGCGGACACAAATACGGGCACAGTTCAAATGGGGGCAGCGGGGGTACAGAAGGAAAAGTGGAGAGAAAGCGGACACAAATACGGGCACAATTCAAAATGGGGCAGCGAGGGGTACAGAAGGAAAAGGGGAGAGAAAGCGGACACAAATACGGGCACAATTCAAAATGGGGCAGCGAGGGGTACAGAAGGAGAAGTGGAGAGAAAGCGGACACAAATACGGGCACAATTCAAAATGGGGCAGCGAGGGGTACAGAAGGAAAAGTGGAGAGAAAGCGGACACAAATACGGGCACAATTCAAAATGGGGCAGCGAGGGGTACAGAAGGAAAAGTGGAGAGAAAGCGGACACAAATACGGGCACAATTCAAAATGGGGCAGCGAGGGGTACAGAAGGAAAAGTGGAGAGAAAGCGGACACAAATACGGGCACAATTCAAAATGGGGCAGCGAGGGGTACAGAAGGAAAAGTGGAGAGAAAGCGGACACAAATACGGGCACAATTCAAAATGGGGCAGCGAGGGGTACAGAAGGAAAAGTGGAGAGAAAGCGGACACAAATACGGGCACAATTCAAAATGGGGCAGCGAGGGGTACAGAAGGAAAAGTGGAGAGAAAGCGGACACAAATACGGGCACAATTCAAAATGGGGCAGCGAGGGGTACAGAAGGAAAAGGGAGAGAAAGCGGACACAAATACGGGCACAGTTCAAATGGGGGCAGCGGGGGCACAAAAGGGAAAAGGGGAGACAAGCAAGCAATACGGGCACCGAGGCCACAAACGGAAGGGCGATCTTACCAGCAGCAGCAGCGGGCGGCCAGCACAGGCGGATCTGTGTGGTGGGGGAGCGACCTACCTGGCAAGGTCAAGGGTCGCTCCTTGCCAGTAGATAGTTATAGTTACAACCTATTATCCATAGGAAATCCGCGACATTCTATTTGAAATAACTCTCTTGCCGGTTGACGTATCTTCGCGAAATTTTCAAACTTTGTGGCCCGCTCCGGTCCGCTCCTACCCTGAAAGTCTCGGGGGGATTCGTCAAGCGGGGGCTGAGAAAAAAGGGGGGTCCCAAAACGTGTTTTCCCCATGCATTTTTCCATAGGAAACTTTAGACACGGCTACAGCTCGAACTGCTGAACGGAATTACACCAAATTTGGCAAAGAGGTAGTTCTTGGTTCAGAAAGAACCCTTTTGTTAAATGGTGTAAATCCGTTCAGTAGTTGCTGAGAAAATGAAAAGTAAAAAGATAGTGATATCTATGGGCACGGAGGATTTGCGCACCCTCAGCGCACCCTGCGCGCACCGTCCCGATCACGAGCTGCATGTTAATTGGCTGTCAGCTGGCTGTCAACATTCCAATTCAGGAAATGTTGGCAGCCATTTTGTCCTCGGTAGAACCGAGGGACAGAAACAAGTGCGCAAAGCGCACAAAGGGGCAGGGTAGAAACACCCTGACCCCCTAGGTTTGCTCAGGGGGTCCCACAAGGACCCCCTGGGCAAAAAAAAAATTTTTTAAAATCGGCAGGATGCGCTCAGGGTGCGCGAATCCTGCCGAAAAATCGAGCGCGGTCTCCCGCGCTCGATGTTACTTGGCCCCGGGTGGCCCAAGTCCCGGGGGCATGGTGGGGGGGATAATTTAATGTGTGGGGGCCTCAAAGGCCCCCAAGCCCCGGGGACCACCACCCCTGGGGCTTTTTTTTAAAAATGGTGCGGGAGGGCTCTGAGCCCTCCCGCAGCCCCGGGGACCACCACCTCCCTGGGGCTTTTTTTTATAGATTATAAAACCTGTGTGGCGGGGGTTCCAGCCCCCCCACACGCCCCGGAGACCGCCACCTCCCGGGGCACTAAACATTTTAATATGGGGGTCCGTTACGGACCCCCAGAGCCCTGGGGACCACCACCTCCCCGGGGCTGTGTAGTGAATGGGAGGGGGCCGCGCGGCCCCCTCCTGGAGCCCTTGATGGCCCTGGGGACCACCACCCCCAGGGCCGGCTCCTGCAGTGTCCCGGGGTGCCTACCCCGGGACACTGTAGTTTGCTATGGCAGGACGGGAGCCTCGCGGCTCCCGTCCTGCCATAGCAAACTGCTTTGGATATTGGAAGAGAGAGCAGGAAACCTGCTCTCTCTTCCAATATCCAAAGCCGATTGCTTTTCCACATGGGGAGCAGCATGTCAGCTGCTCCCCATGTGGAACAGCAATGCCGGCTCCCAAGGGACGTGGGGAGCCGGCGGGACTGTGGGGGATTGGGACCCCCACAGTCCCCAACGGAGAGGGCCAGCCCCGGGGATGGGGTCCCCGGGGCAAGTAGTGGCCCGGGAGGGGGGCCACGCGGCCCCCCTCCCCAAAAAAGAGAAGAAAAAATAAAAAATAAAAAATGGAAAGGCCGGCCCCGGGGATGGGGTCCCCGGGCCTTAAAATGGCCAGAGGAGGGGGCCACGCTGCCCCCTCAAAATAATAAATATAGAGGCCATGCCCCGGGGGATGGGGTCCCCGGGGCCAATACAGGCCCAGGGAAGGGAGCCCGCGGCCCCTTCCCATTTTTTTTTTTTTGTAATTTAAAAAGGGGTAAGGCCCTGGGGGATAGGGTCCCCAGGGCCCAAAAAGAGAAAAAAAGGAAGGGGGCCACACAGCTCCCCCTTCAGGGGACAAAATTTTTTTTTTTTTTTTTAAACGATCGGGCCCGCAGGCCCCGCCCCCTTCCTTCACCACTCTGCAAACGCGCCCCCTGGCGCGTTTGCAGAGGGGGAACGAATTCCCCTTGAATACTGGGGGTCCCTGGGGGCCAACTAGCCCACCAGGAATCTCCAGTATGCGCCAGGGGCTGCCTTGCAGAGAGTGTAGAGAGGCCACACCCTTTTACACCTCTCTGCAACGCAGCTCTGTGGCGCTTTTTGGAGGTATATGGTGGGCTAGTTGGACTCCGGGGACCCTCAGGATTCAAGGGGACTTAATCCCCCAACTTAAAACACGCCACGGGGCGCGTTTGCACAGTGGTGAAGGGAGGGGCGGGGCTTCAGGTGACATGTGTGCAAACAGGCCCCGTGGCGCGTTTTAAGATGGGGAATTAAATCCCCTTCAATCCTGAGGGTCCTGGGGCCAACTAGCCCAACAGGTACATCCAGAAAGCGCCACAGAGCTGCATTGCAGAGAGGTGTAAAAGGGGTGTGGCCTCTCTACACGTCTCTGCAACGCAGCCCCTGGCGCATATTGGAGGTTCCTGGTGGGCTAGTTGGCCCCTAGGGACCCTCAGGATTCAAGGGGACTTAATCCCCCAACTTAAAACGCGCCACGGGGCGCGTTTGCACAGATGTCACCTCAGGCCCCGCCCCTCCCTTCACCATTGTGCAAATATTCCTCTAAAATCAGCCGAAATACGAATTCCGATTTACTCACCTGTTATAAGGAGAGACCTCAGTGCTGCATCTTTCAGCCCAGTGCTGATCCTCAAAAGTAATTTTAACCGTACTTACCAGTAACTTGAATTTCCTTCCATAGGATATCATTGCCTGCTTTTTGCTGAAAAAGTTTCTAAGTGTTGATTTTTGAAACATACAAATATTCCTCTAAAATCAGCCGAAATCCGAATTCTGATTTACTCACCTGTTATCAGGAGAGACCTCAGTGCTGCATCTTTCAGCCCAGTACTGGTCCTGAAAAGTAATTTTAACCGTACTTACCAGTAACTTGAATTTCCTTCCATAGGCTAACATTGACTGGTTTCACTTGGAAATTCTTCTAAGTGTGGAGTTTTGGAACTTTAAAATATTCCTCTAAAATCAGCCGAAATACGAATTCCGATTTACTCACCTGTTATCAGGAGAGACCTCAGTGCTGCATCTTTCAGCCCAGTACTGATCCTCAAAAGTAATTTTAACCGTACTTACCGGTAACTTGAATTTCCTTCATAGGCTAACATTGACTGGTTTTCAGCAAAAAAGTTTCAAAGTGTTGATTTTCACAAACTACAAATATTCCTTAAAAATCGCCTGTATGACTTAAACGCATTCTTTCAACTGTTTACAGGAGATGCACCAGTGCTGGATCCAGGATCCAACACTGAGTAAGAAAAAGTAACGATAACAGTTTTTACCTGCTAAGTGAATTTCCTTCCATAGGATAACATTGGTGATTCTATGAGAAAAAGTTTCTAAGTGTCAACTTTTAAAATACAATAATATTTCTTAAAAATCACGACTGTAACCAAAACGCTTTTACTCAACTGTTTACAGGAGATGTACCAGGACTGAATCTAGGATCCAGTCCTGTGGTTAGAAAAGTAATCCATAAAGTAACTAATTGCATTTAACTAGAAATTCACATTGAGCTGAATGTTGCATTGTGTTTGAAAATGTGTTGCCCATTGCAACAACTGTAACTACTGTACTTAAAAGTCTATTGCCTATCTGCAAAAAATTTAAACTAAAGTAATTCATTCTGAGAAAGTATTTTTTGTAATGTAATGTATAATGTAATTACAATGTAATTTAAAAAATAAAATATGTAAAAAAAAATGTTTCTAAAAATGTAGTAAATCAGTATGAAAAAAATTAATATAACAATTAATACATTTAAAAATTGTCATTTACAAAACCTTTGAAATTCACTAAAAAAACCGTAGGTTTCAGGCACGTTATAGTTAGAAATTAGCATTTAAAAAACCTTTGAAATTCACTGAAAAAACCATAGGTTTCAGACACGTTATAGTTACAAATTAGCATTTAAAAAACCTTTGAAATTCACTGAAAAAACCATAGGTTTCAGACACGTTATAGTTACAAATTAGCATTTAAAAAACCTTTGAAATTCACTGAAAAAACCATAGGTTTTAGGGACAGTTATAGTTACTTGGACATTGCACTCGTACAAAACCCGTGAAATTCCCCCGTTATAGTTAGTTCAGCTAACTATAACTCGCGCCTCCGCAATGCACTGCTGATGACGTCACATATTACATCACTCATGACATGGTCAGTGACATCACTGATGACATCACTGATGACATCTCAAATGACATCACTGATGACATCATCCACGTGATAATCTGATGCACCTCCTCACACCCTAATATAACCTTTGATACACCCACTCTAAATTACAGACTGCCATTCGCAAAACCATAGACACTCCAACACCAATAACTACATACCCACTCACTGATTCTTAGGTCTACACACACACATCCACTCACTCACCCGTACAGTCACTCATACTTACGGTCACTCAGTACAGGACTATCATATGCACTCATACTCCTATATAGACACTCAAACACCGCCACTCATCCATAGAGGTACTCACACACCTAGTCAGTCATGCAAATAATTAAACACACTACCATTTACTCACCTATACAGTTATACACACACCAGCTCACTTACTCATACAAATACTAGCACATTCTTACGCTCTTATACAATCACTGATACAAGCACACACTCATCCATACAGCCACTATCACAATCAGTCACTCTCGCTTATAGCTATTTATATACTCCAACACACATATATACTGCCTTTCACATATGTAGTTACTCACACATGTACCACTGGGACATACATTCACTCACTAACACACTCTTACACACACTTACCCACCCATACAGTCTATCACAGATGCACTCTTGAAACCATCCACCCAGTGAATCACCCACTCACACATCTATGCACAGAGTCGCACACACCCCTCCCACACAAACACTCAGGCACCCATACAGATACTCACACAAGCATTCAATAACTCAAATAGACACTCATGTAGCTATTCACAAACACATGCAGCCACTTACACAGCAACAGACAAACGGATACAGACATTCACCCAGTTTAGTCACTTACTCATGCATTCAGTAAGATACGTTAAATCACTCACTTATACAGTCAGTCACGCACCTACTAAATCATCCATACAGACACTTACACACCCACTCATTCTTCAATACGTCTTTTCCTATATATATTAAAAATATTTAAACTTTAGAGAAACACACAGTCACTGGATGATGTCATCAGTGATGTCATCAGTGATGTCATTTGAGATGTCATCAGTGATGTCATCAGTGATGTCACTGACCATGTCATGAGTGATGTAATATGTGACGTCATCAGCAGTGCATTGCGGGGCGCGAGTTATAGTTAGCTGAACTAACTATAACGGGGGAATTTCACGGGTTTTGTACGAGTGCAATGTCCAAGTAACTATAACTGTCCCTAAAACCTATGGTTTTTTCAGTGAATTTCAAAGGTTTTTTAAATGCTAATTTGTAACTATAACGTGTCTGAAACCTATGGTTTTTTCTGTGAATATATATATATATATATATATATATATATATATATACAAAAGTACTATTCAGCGCGCTCTCAGGGTATAATCCACTCGAACCAAGTAAGAAGTTTTCAAAAACTGTTTATTCCACTTTATAAACAGTTTTTGCAAACTTCTTACTTGGTTCAAGTGGATTATACCCTGAGAGTGTGCTGAATAGTACTTTTGGATTGTGGAATTAGCCGGAACGCTCTGCCGGCGTGCGCGTTACTTCCCATGGGTCCCGTTGATCTGGAAAGAGCAGCAAGGCATGGAGATATATATATATATATTTATATATATATTCACTAAAAAAACCATAGGTTTCAGGGGCGTTATAGTTAGTTGGACATTTCACTCGTACAAAACCATAGAAATTCCCCCGTTATAGTTAGTTCAGCTAACTATAACTCGCGTGCCCGCAATGCACTGCTGATGACGTCACATATTACATCACTCATGACATGGTCAGTGACATCACTCATGACATCACTGATGACATCTCAAATGACGTCACTGATGACATCACTGATGACATCACTGATGACATCATCCAGTGAATGTGTGTTTTTCTGAAAATTAAATATGTTTTATATATGTATATCTCAAGGTCGATGGAAGAATAAATGGGTATATAAGTGTCTAAATGGATGATTTTTGTTTGTAAAATTGATTGTATAACTGACTGATTAAGTGTATCTTAGTGAATACATGGGTTAGTGAGTAATGTTTAAATATGAAAATATCTGTATCAGTTCTCTCACTTTGTGTATAAGTGGCTGCATGGGTTGGTGTTGTATTCTCCTTTAGGGTGTCCATAACAGGCTTTCCAAATATCATGTCCTTATATAGGCACAATTCGCCCTGCCCTTATATAGGCATAGAATCCCAGGCCTTATTTAGGCATTAAACCATGCACTCCAAATACAGGCATGGTCTCTGACATCCGTCCACCCTAACGTCACAACAAGTTCATGAAGAACAGACCCTTAGGCTGCGGGAGTTTCCCTAGCCCAGGACTATTGATTTCTTCAAGGCCTCATATATTATGCATGAACCATTATTCCTTAGGGGTTCATCCATGACGTCTTTCGCTACCCAACTCACGTCAATGCTAACATTCCTAAGGTACTCTCAGGTATAAATATACCTTCCCTAGCCCTTGTAAACAAGAGGAGACCTCAACTTCAGAGGAGCCCGTATCCCGGCCTGACGCACTGAGAAGACGCTGCCATTCCCTGCACGCAGAGAGCCCAGCTTCCAGCTTCCAGTGATCTGACTTCCCTTGCGGGGTGTTGGAGTTCGAGTCTGGCAAAGAGATTCCAACCTCTCTCATTCTTCTGGTATGGAGCTGATAAGAACCTAGAGGGACTCTTGGCATACTAGGCATACTAGACTTAACATACTCTTAGTATACCATAGTAAGGAATACTTCACCTACTTCATACCTTGTCCTACACCTAGGTTAGGTTAGGTACACTGGGGTAGAACTAGCTTAGCACCGCATCATATGAGTACTCGCATTTTTAGTCTGTGTTATTTATGTAACAGCATTTGTACTATAAAATAATGCTATCGCAGTATTATTTATTTCTACTGCTCACCCTGTACATTATTTATCTCGCATACTGTCTTGTGATCGTAACAGCACATTATACTTACACCAGAAACAAGACTGTTCAATAAATCTTTTATTGAAAACGCCCGTCTATTATTTCTGTGTAACTCTGAGGAAAACTAAGCATGCACGACTGAGCTGAGTGAAATAGTTATCTAGTGTTTCCACGACTCTGGGACACGTTCTGATTCTAAAAGGAAAACATATTGGTCATGTTTTGCGGCTGCCAGAAACTACTCCCTTCTTGTTGTCAAGGAGTTTCTAGTGGCCTCTGAGCTAGCTGGCACAAGTAATTAAGTTTAATATACTCGATAGGGACATACCGACCTTAGTCCTATGTCAAACCTATAGGATATATTATTCCAATGCGCAGAGCCTATTAGGGAAATAGGAGCTACACTACATTGGTGAGTAGCTACAATAGTGTCTATATGGGTTATTAGTTGGTTTTTTGAGTATCAGTATGAGTGTCTGAGTGTCTGTATGGTTCGGTGGGGGGTATTACTTAGTGCATAGATGCATGAATGAGTGACTCACTGTTTGTATGTGTTGAAGACAGCATGTGTGCAGGACTGTATAGGTGGATGAGTGTGTGTATGGGTGTGTTAGTGAGTGAATGACTGTCTCAATAGTGTCTTTATGAGTAACTACATATGTTTTAAACTAGTAAATGTGAGTATTGGTGTATATAAGTGAGTATATGTGAGAGTGAGAGATTGGAAGAGTTCCTGTACAAATAAGTAGGTGTTTCTATAAGTGATTGTTTAAGAGAGTAAGTATGTGTAAGTTTCTGTAGAAGTAAGTGTGGTAGTGTGTGTATAACTGTATATGCAAGTAAATGGATGTTTGATACTTTGTTTGCATGTGTGACTATGTGTGTGAGTAACTCTAAGGATGAGTGGCGGTGTGTAACAGGATGTATAGGTGTAAGAGTACATATGATGAGTGAGTACATGTATGAGTGACTGTATAGGGACTGTTGGTGAATGAGTGGATGTGTGTGTAGATCTTGGAATTACTGAATAGGTGTGTTGTAACTGGTATTGGTATGTCCATTGTTTTGAAAATGTCAGTTTGTATTTTTGAGTGTGTGTATCAAAGGTTATATTAGGGTGAGAGGAGGTCTGCCACTCTATCACAAGGATGATGTCATCAGTGATGTCATTTGAGATGTCATCAGTGATGTCATGAGTGATGTCACTGACCATGTCATGAGTGATGTAATATGTGACGTCATCAGCAGTGCATTGTGGGCGCGCGAGTTATAGTTAGCTGAACTAACTATAACGGCGGAATGTCTATGGTTTTGTACGAGTGAAATGTCCAACTAACTATAACGCCCCTGAAACCTATGGTTTTTTCAGTGAATTTCTAAGGTTTTTTAAATGCTAATTTCTAACTATAACGTGCCTGAAACCTATGGTTTTTTCAGTGAATTTCTAAGGTTTTATAAATGCTAATTTCTAACTATAACGTGCCTGAAACCTATGGTTTTTTCAGTGAATATATATATATTTATTATACTATGTATACATGTGAAAATGTCTCGGTCCGCCTGTTTGCCTCGGTGGCACTGAAAAAATGGGTGGAACTGACGTCAGCACGCCGACGAGGTCCTCTTATGGCTCCGATGACGTCATACGGTGTCGCGAGCGGAGCCGTGCTATTATGACGTCCTCGTTGACGTGGGAGAGCTAGGAAAGAATTTCCGTGGAATGCTGGTGCAGGGGATATTCACCTAAGTGTTCAGGCTAGTCCTTTGGGAGCAACTGTTTATGTTGCCACTCCAGAAACCAAAACCAGTGATCAGATGGCAGAGGCCCTGCAGATGGCACACGAGGTGGGGTGCCCAGTCGTGTGCACCGGCGGGGCAGCAAAGTGACTAGCACCACAACCCACAAAAAAGGTAACGAGGGCACTGAATAACACAGGATCTTCTCTTTGTATCTGGCAGGAACAACGAAGTTGAAATGCCCTAGTACCAAAATGTAGAATTAGTGCTACAACAGTCTTCAAGAGGACCTGCGATGCCGCTTCTGCCTCCCGTACCCTGGAGGCGGCACATGGGTCACGCGGTACGGTCATACTGCGGTGGGACGCACACTCGTTGACCTCTCATGGCACTGCTCCACACTTCAGGGAGGACGCTTTCCATTAGCTATGTTTTCTGAACAACAGAACCCCTTTAGATCCAAACAGACTCTTTCACTCTCTCACAGGAAGTGAAACCAGGCCACGCGGACACTTTCACAATACAACAGCCGGGAATGCACTTCTTGGTAAAAAAAACACATTCCTTCCTCCTAATTAATCAAATAAACGTCTCACTGAAGAACAGGGGCTAGCTTCAATCGGTAAGCAGCCGTTACAACGACTTTTTTACTTCACGATACCATTACAACGCATGTATTACCACGCATGCGTTGTACATCGCAAAGTCATTACTATGCATTTTTAGAACGCATGGTCATTTACCATGCATGCCTTTACAACGAATTTTGTTGTAAAGGTATGTATGGTAAATGACCATGCGTTCTAAAAAACATGTAGATGATCCACGTCGTTGTAAGGAAACAGAGGCTGTTCCGTTTCCTCACAACGACGTGCACCGCCCCTCAGAGACGACGTGAAGCAGGAACCACGAGGAGAGAGGAACCACGAGGAGTGAGAGGTAAGGGGATTGGGCATGGGGTGGGGTTTCTTTTCTAGGGTTTAGGGTAGTGCAGTGGTGTTTGGGTGGTGTAGGGAGTCATGCTGGGGGTAGTGTTTTAGGGTTTAGGGTAGTGCAGTGGTGTTTGGGTAGAGTAGGGGGTCATGCTGGGGGTAGTGTTTTAGGGTTTAGGGTAGTGCAGTAGTGTAGGGGGTCATGCTGGGGGTAGTGTTTTAGGGTTTAGGGTAGTGCAGTGGTGTATGGGTAGTGTAGGGGGTCATGCTGGGGTAGTGTTTTAGGGTTTAGGGTAGTGCAGTGGTGTTTGAGTAGTATAGGGGGTCATGCTGGTTGTAGTGTTTTAGGGTTTAGGGTAGTGCAGTGGTGTTTGTGTAGTGTAGGGGGTCATGATGGGGGTAGTGTTTTATGGTTTAGGGTAGTGCAATGGTGTTTGGGTAGTGTAGGGGGTCGTGCTGGGGGTAGATTTAGGGTTTAGGGTAGTGCAGTGGTGTTTGGGTAGTGTAGGGAGTCGTGCTGGGGGTAGTGTTTTAGGGTTTAGGGTAGTGCAATGGTGTTTGTGTAGTGTAGGGGGTTGTGCTGGGGTAGTGTTTTAGGGTTTATGTTAGTGCAGTGGTGTAGGGGGTAGTGCAGGGGTAGTGTTTTAGGGTTTAGGGTAGTGCAGTGGTGTTTGTGTAGTGTAGGGGGTCATGCTGGGGGTAGTGTTTTAGGGTTTTGGGTATGGCAGTGGTGTTTGGGTAGTGTAGGGGGTCGTGCTGGGGGTAGATTTAGGGTTTAGGGTAGTGCAGTGGTGTTTGTGTTGTGAGGGGGTCGTGCTGGAGGTAGTGTTTTAGGGTTTAGAGTAGTGCAGTGGTGTTTGTATAGTGTAGGGGGTTTAGGGTAGTGCAGTGGTGTTTGTGTAGTGTAGGGGGTCATGCTGGGGGTAGTGTTTTAGGGTTTAGGGTAGTGCAGTGGTGTTTGTGTACTGTAGGGGGTAGTGTTTTAGGTTTAGGGTGGTGCAGTGGTGTTTGTGTAGTGTAGGGGGTCATGCTGTGGGTAGTGTTTTAGAGTTTAGGGTAGTGCAGTCGTGTTTGTGAAGTGTAGGGGGTCGTGTTTTAGGGTATAGGGTAGTGCAGTGGTGTTTGGGTAGTGTAGGGGGTCATGCTGGGGTTAGTGTTTTAGGGTTTAGGGTAGAGCAGTAGTGTTTGGGTAGTGTAGGGGGTCATGCTGGGGGTAGTGTTTTAGGGGTTAGGGTAGTGCAGTGGTGTTTGTGTAGTGTGGGAGGTCATGCTGGGGGTAGATTTAGGGTTTAGTGTAGTGCAGTGGTGTTTGGGTAGTGTAGGGAGTCATGCTGGGGGTAGTGTTTTAGGGTTTAGGGTCGTACAGTGGTGTTGGTGTACTGTAGGGGGTCGTGCTGGGTTCTAGTGTTTTAGGGTTTAGGGTAGTGAAGTGGTGTTTGTGTAGTGTAGGGGGTCGTGTTTTAGGGTCATGCAGTGGTGTTTGGGTAGTGTAGGGAGTCGGGCTGGAGGTAGTGTTTTTGGATTTAGGGTAGTGCAGTGGTGTTTGGGTGGTGTAGGGGGTCATGCTGGGGTAGTGTTTTAGGGTTTAGGGTAGTGCAGTGGTGTTTGAGTAGTGTAGGGGGTCATGCTGGTGGTAGTGTTTTAGGGTTTAGTGTAGTGCAGTGGTGTTTGTATAGTGTAGGGGGTCATGCTGGGGGTAGTGTTTTATTGTTTAGGGTAGTGCAGTGGTGTTTGGGTAGTGTAGGGGGTCGTGCTGGGGGTAGATTTAGGGTTTAGGGTAGTGCAGTGGTGTTTGGGTAGTGTAGGGAGTCGTGCTGGGGGTAGTGTTTTAGGGTTTAGGGTAGTGCAGTGGTGTTTGTGTATTGTAGGGGGTTGTCCTGGAGGTAGTGTTTTAGGGTTTATGTTAGTGCAGTGGTGTTTGGGTAGTGTAGGGGGTAGTGCTGGGGTAGTGTTTTAGGGTTTAGGGTAGTGCAGTGGTGTTTGTGTAGTGTAGGGTATAGTGTTGGGGGTAGTGTTTGAGGGTTTAGGGTGGTGCAGTGGTGTCTGGGTAGTGTAGGGGTTCATGCTGGGGGTAGTGTTTTAGGGTTTAGGGTATGGCAGTGGTGTTTGGGTTTGAAGGGGGTCGTGCTGGGGGTAGTGTTTTATGGTTTAGGGTAGTGCAGTGGTGTTTGGGTAGTGTAGGGGGTCGTGCTGGGGGTAGTGTTTTAGGGTTTATGTTAGTGCAGTGGTGTTTGTGTAGTGTAGGGGGTCGTGCTGGAGGTAGTGTTTTAGGGTTTCGGTTAGTGCCGTTGTGTTTAGGTAGTGAAGGGGGTCGTGCTGGGGGTAGTGTTTTAGGGTTTAGGGTAGTGCAGTGGTGCTTGTGTAGTGTAGGGGGTCGTGCTGGGAATGTTGTTCATTTCTATGGCAAAATGAACCCCTCATTGTGTTCCTTTTTAAATTAAATGTTTTAAGTGTTACCAGTTTATTCCAATCAAGATGGCTTCAGATGTGCCATAATTTTGTCATAAGTAAGACTGTTAGCTCTCTGGTTGTTCTTTAGAACACTCTGGGAAACTGCAGTAGGACACAAAGGCATCAACTGACAGGCTGCTCCTGTTGAAATATAACAGGAAGATATTTGAGATCACACTTGAAACATGTCCTAATTTTTCTTTCTACAGCACTAACCATAATTTCTATGACAAAATGAACCCCATCATTTTGTTCCTTTTTAAATTAAATGTTTTAAGTGTTACCAGTTTATTCCAATCAAGATGGCTTCAGGTGTGCCATACTTTTGTCATAAGTAAGGCTGTTAGCGCTCTAGTTGTTCTTTGGAACACTCTGGGAAGCTGCAGTAGAACACAAAGGAATCAACTGGCAGGCTGCTCCTGTTGAAATATAACAGGAAGATAGTTGAGATCTCACTTAAAACATGTCCTAATTTTTCTTTCTACAGCACTAACCATAATTTCTATGACAAAATGAACCCCCTCATTTTGTTCCTTTTAAATTAAATGTTTTAAGAGTTACCAGTTTATTCCAATCAAGATGGCTTCAGGTGTGCCATAATTTTGTCATAAGTAAGGCTGTTAGCACTCTAGTTGTGCTTTAGAACACTCTGGGAAGCTGCAGTAGAACACAAAGGAATCAACTGACAGTCTCTGCCCTTGTTAGATGTACATGTTTTACTGAGAATGTCAGACTTCATTCTCACATGACTGAGAAAGATAATGTGAACTTACTGAAAATATGCTCTCATTTTAGCTTCTGGAGCACCTTCCAAAACTCTATGGGACAAGCATGTGAAAATTGTTTTCTCTCAAACATGATTCATGATATCCCAGCAGAAGGTTTTTCACAGGGTAAAATCACCTTAGAACACACCACAATTCCTGAAATTAGTATGGTACCATCAACAAATGAATTCTGATGTAACTAAAGTCTGTTATCACCCTTTATAGTTCTCCTTTTGGTAACCCTCAAAATCTTTGATTCACTACAATGCATTTCAATGGGGTACTATCATGTATATTGGTCCCAAGATGGCTGCCAGCAATTCCAGGATGAAGTGCTGACAGCCAATCAGATCTCACAATGACATGTGTGGTTAGGCTCCGCCCAGATATATATGTGATTTTACTTTTGATTTTCTCAGGAACTACAGAACGGATTTACACCATTTAACCAAAAGGCACGACTCTGAACCAAGGGCTACCTTTTTGCCAAATTTGGTGTAATTCCGTTCAGCAGTTCGGCCTGTAGCTACGACTAAAGGTTCCTATGGAAAATTGCATGGGGAAACACGTTTTGGGACCCCCCTTTTTTCTCGGCCCCCACTTGACGAATCACCCCGAGACTTTCAGGATAGGAGCGGACCGGAGCGGGCCATAAGTTTTGAAAATTTCACGAAGATTCGTCGACCGGCGCCAAAGTTATTGGAAATAGAATGTTGTGAATTTCCTATGGAAAATAGGTCCTAACTATAACTATCTACTGGCGACCGCCAGTAGTTAATATATATATATATATATTTATATATATATATATACATATATATATATATATATATATATATATATATATATATATATATATATATATATATATATATATATTTTCCAATTGTCCAAATAATGCGATCACTCAGAGGTAATATGCAGTGCTATCAGCAGATAGTTTATTCCAGATAGGTTACGCGTTTCGCTTGACTCGCAAGCTTGATCACACAATTTACCAACGTAGTGACATGCAATACATACTAATAATAGAAACAAATGAGGTGACAGGAACATCCAAATTCTGTGTTTACTGCGGCATCCATTTTGTAATGTGCATACTAACACATACTTTCCATTATATCAACGCAAAGATAATGTAAACTGTGTTCAAAATACGTGCTCTATATGCTGAATAATGTTATATAGACTTAAATAGACTTAAATTCAACTACACCAACATCTAAGTACTCTGCACATGCACTGTATTGAGCCCCGATAATCAATCACCAAATTGGTAGTATATGTACTCCATACGTTGTGCAATCGGCATACAATGTTATGTACACTAAAGGATGCCAATTCTCCTAAAATAAGGTCTAATGTTGTTCACAATTGAAAGATGCTGTATAATGCACACAATTCATGTTTCTCCATTCGGACTAGTGCCTAATGTACATCAAAAACTGTCACAGTTACAGTGTCTCTGCTTTTTTGCCTACAGTAAATCATAATACCACATAAAACAGGACCAATGTGAAAACAAACTATGCTAAAAATTATGCTAAAAAATTATGCTAAAAATTAATTCAAGCATAGAACAGGAGTAATCAATTTATCCATGAGGACAAATGTCATTATATTAGGTAAAACATCCCCATGCACCGGGCTGTAGGTACCTAATTAAATGTAAGTACCAGTAAACATGCTATTTGCAGCCTAGTGCCCCACTTATACTTGTTACATACGTAACTCCTATGTTTCACAAATGTTAAATGGACTCTGTTATACACACCTATCACAACCTTGCAATACTAAACACACCCGAAAATTAAAGCCAAAAAACTCCACAGTGCTAAACAAATTCATAACTCAATATTAGAGCAAAAACTAGTGCCATATTCATATAGAGACATAGTTTCATAATGTAAACGAATCTCTTATCTGTACAGTTGGGCACTCATCCGTGATGACTGAAGAAAAGGGTAGGGGTGCTGCTGGCGCCGGTCCTCTAGATCCGCCCCTTCCTTTTCTCCTGTAAAAATAGCAAATAAAACAATAGGTAAATCCTTATAAAAGTGAAAAAAGATCATTTACAATCTACCTATAAAGCTAAGCATACATCTGTCACAATATCATAAGCCATTTGTCTGCAAGAAAACTGAGCATATTACTGTAGATGAGAGCTAAGTTCCTCATCCTGGTTGAGCCCATCAGGGGTCTTAGTCTGTAAATTAATTATATGCCAGGATTCTTTCTTGCGTAACTGTAAGGTTCTATTCCCTCCTCTGTGGGTTTGTACAATCTGCTCAATGGCAAAAAAGGTTAGTAGTGAATTATTAGAGAGATGGTATTCCGCAAAGTGTCTTGCTACTGGATAGTGAGGGTCCTTGTTACTGATTGCTCGCATATGTTCAAGTATTCTTTTTAGTTGCTAATGTGGTGCTGCCCACATATCTCATCTTGCATGGACATTCTAGAACATATATGGTAAAGTTTGTCCCACAAGTCAGAAATTGTTTGATCACATTCTCCCCTGTCGGTGTGGTGTAAGTTTTCTTCATCGTACTATTCCTACATGCCTTACAGTGACCACAGGGAAAAAATCCCTGTAGACCAATCTGTGTACTAGGTGACGTGCTAGTGATATCACCTTTGACAAGAAAATCTCTGAGATTCCTACTTCTTCTATACGTTATAAGAGGTCTATCTTGCATTTTGTTACCTATTATGGAGTCACTTGTAAGAATATTCCAATTCTCATTCAAAATCTTGGATATTTTTTTGGATGCTTTATTGTAAGTTAGTATCACTCTGGTCTCATTGTCTTGTTCGGTAATGGGCTTGTCTGTAAGTGTTTCTTCCCTCGAAATTTTCCTGACTTTCTCTTTAGCTTTGGATAATACCCAATTAGGGTATCCTCTCTCTTTGAACCTAGTCAGCATGGTTGTTTGTTCAGCTAGGAAATTTACTTCCGTGCTGCAATTTCTCCTTGCCCTCAGCAGTTCTCCAAACGGTATACTCCATTTCAATGTTTCCGGATGACTGCTGAGTGCATGGAGAAGACTATTCCCTGCGGTAGCTTTTCTGTGTAGCTTGGTATTGACACATACCTTCTCTATTTCTACTGTAACATCTAGAAACTCAACCTGTGTTCTACTCATATTATATGTGAGTGTAAGGTTAAAGTTGTTGGTATTGAGTTCGGTAATAGTATCAATGGCGCTCTTTTCACTGCTCTTTCCATATGACGAATAAATCGTCGATGTATCTATACCATCTGACCACCCTACTCCCTTCTGGGTTGGAGCTGAGCTTCCTCAGAATTTCTTCTTCCCATACCCCTAGAAATAGGTTAGCAAAACTAGGGGCAAAGCAAGTACCCATAGCTGTTCCGAGTACTTGTTTATACATAGTGCCGTTAAATAGGAACATATTGTTATACAAACAAAATTTCATAAGATTTAACAACATAGTAGTATGTTCCAAAAAACAAATATTCCGATTATTCAGAAAATATTGACTGCATTGTATGCCCAAGGAGTGGTCAATGATAGAGTACAGTGAGTTTACATCCATCGTGATCATCAGGAAATCTTCTTCCCATACAATCGTCCTTATTTTGCTCAGGAAATCCTTTGTATCCCTGATGTATGATGGAAGAGTTTCCACATAGTCACGAAGAAAGTGATCTATATATTTGGAAATGTTTTCAGAGACACATCCTATAGACGATACAATCGGTCTACCTGGCGGAGTATTAGAATCTTTATGTACCTTTGGGAGGAGATAAAAGATGGGGGTTCTAGGATAGTCGCACTTTAAATAGCAATACTCCTCCCATTGTAGGATACCCCTATTTTTATATTCTGTGAGCATATTCCAGATGTTTATTATGCTCTCATTGTATTCCTGTATATTTGTTACCACATAAAATTTAGTATCTCCCAATTGTCTAAGTGCCTCATTGATATATGCAGATCTGTCCCATAGCACGATGTTCCCCCCTTTGTCAGCTGGGCGGATGACCACATTTTCATCTTCGGCTAGGGATTTCATCATCTGCCACTGATCTTTACTGAAATTGCCATACTCAAACTTCTGTTTTTGTTTGCGAAATTTGATTAAATCTTTGGTTACTGTGTCATGAAAAGTGTCAATATTATCATGGGGCATGATTGGAAGAAAAGTAGATTTGGGTTTGAAATTAGTTTTAGCAGGTAAATCTGTGGGCGGAAAAGTCACTTGATCAATAGGATCAATCCCTGCCTCTAGATAGAGGTCTTGCATGGTTATCAGTGCATCCCTATCCTTAATACTAAGAGAATTGATCTGATCTGTGCAAGTTGTAACACCCTTATCTGTTTGTTCAGGTATACCTCTGAGAGTGTGCCATTTCTTAAGTTTAACTTTTCTAACAAACTTAAAAATGTCAATTCTGGTTTCAGGATAATTGAACGAATTAGTGGGACAGAAGGATAAACCTAAACATAGTGTACGTTTTTCTTTCATAGATAGAGGTCTATATGAAAGATTTATGATGGTTTTGTTTACCATGTTGTCATCCATTATTTTGATTTCTTCTGGCCCCTCTGTTTGTTTCCCATAGGCCATCCTCCTCGTCCTCTTCCTTTTGTATTCTCTCTGTCGCTCCCGCTTCCTTCGTCTCCAGTTTCTTCCCTGTTTTTTCCTCGTCCTCTGCCCCGTCCTTGGCCCCTCCCCCGTGTTCTCGTTGGTTGGACAGTTTGGGGTATTTCTCTTCTTGTTCGTAGAACTCGGAATTCGTCTAAAAAAGTAGCCTGTTTTTTGTGGCCTTTTTCCTTCTCTGTTGTATCTGGTGTTGTAAGTTGTTCTCCTTCGATATCACTACTTTGAACAGAGTCAGTCCCGCTGGCATTTTCAGTTTCGCTTTCAAGTGGTTCACCTAAAGAGAGTTTTTCATAAAGGTGATCATATTTGTGCAAGTATGTGAGAATTCGGCCGCTTTCATAGTCTATGCAGTCACGGTGCAATTTCCGTTGTTTCCGGGCTTTGATGTCTTCTTCATATGTTTTTAGTCGCAGTTTCAGGTCATTCACAAATTTCTTTATTAGATCTTGTTCTTTATGATTTTTTAATTCTTCTTCTAATATTTTAAGCTCGCTTAGAATAGATTCCCTATCCTCCCAAGCATATTTCACAAGGATGGTCAGCATTTGTCTTGAGCTTGTAGCTGAATTATCTGCCCATTCTTCCAGCATCTTTGGATTGGGAGACTCATATGAGGGAGTAATATAGATACGCAATCCTCTGGGTACCATCTCTTTCTCTATATAATCTTGTAACGAGATGGCTTCCCACCATTTTGAAGTTTCTGATTTTTTTATATATATCTAAACCAAAAGTGCCCCAAAGCATTAAGAACGCACTCGACTTCAAAAGCAACCTTCCGGTTTATTTACAGGAAAACGGGCTACAGCATTCATGTACATTCTTCTCCGACGCGTTTCGAGGCTCCTGCCTCTTAGTCATAAATAATTGACACTCCGCAGATGGCTCCAAATCAGCATGCTCATTTAAATACCCTTGGTGGGCGTCGCTCAATGCGTAATTATTACAATGCAGGCTGGACCTTGGAGTAAGGATCAGAGTTTGTTTTTGCCCTCCAGTGGGCTCCGCTAAAAGTCGAGTGCGTTCTTAATGCTTTGGGGCACTTTTGGTTTCTACATTTTCACACGGCGGCCCTGCCGTGGAGAACTGCACCATCTCCAGACTATCGAGTGAGAGGCTGTGAGCAGGAACTATGCCTGACTTATTCCAGCACTTCAGAAGAGGATAATAGAAACGTGCGCAGTAAACATGGCCCACCGGAGGGTAACAATTCATTTTAAACATTGACAATTAGCGGAGCCCACTGGAGGGCAAAACGAACTCTGATCCTTACTACAAGGTCCAGCCTGCATTGTAATAATTACGCATTGAGCGACGCCCACCAAGGGTATTTAAATGAGCATGCTGATTTGGAGCCATCTGCGGAGTGTCAATTATCCATGACTAAGAGGCAGGAGCCTCGAAACGCGTCGGAGAAGAATGTACATGAATGCTGTAGCCCGTTTTCCTGTAAATAAACCGGAAGGTTGCTTTTGAAGTCGAGTGCGTTCTTAATGCTTTGGGGCACTTTTGGTTTATATATATATATATATATATATTTATATATATAACAATACCTTTCAGGCATGGAGTGATGCAGAAATTATGCAAAACAGAAGCAGAGAATTCTGGGTAGCTCTCAAGTTTAGGTGGAAAGCAGCTCCTGTATAGAGCACCCTCAACACCAGTGACACTCTAGATCTGCTCACCTCAAATGCCTGCTTTTCTGTCAAAGTCTATAAGCAACTACCCCTCCTGTTATCTCCAATAAGTCCCACACAGCTGGATTGCTGAGAGGTCTTCGGAGGCCACGCCCCCTTTCTCCACCACTCTGCAAACACAGCTAGTGGTGCACGTCTGGTTGGGGGTTGAAGTCCACTTTGCTCTTGAGTGACCTTGGGGGCCAGGAAGCCCTCCTAGTACCTCCTGTAAGTCCTACGCAGCGGGATTCTTGGAGCTGGTCGGAGGCCCAGCCGCCTTTCTCCACCACTCTGCAAACGCGATTACTAGTTAAAAAACCATAGAAATTCACTGAATAAAACAAAGGTTACAGGGACGTTATAGTGAGGAATTAGCATTTAAAAACCTTACAAATTCACTGAAAAAAATAAAGGTTTCAGTGACGTTATAGTTAGGCTCAAGTTTCACTCGTACAAAACCAGAGAAATTCAGCAGTTATAGTTAGATGAGCTAACTATAACACATGCCCCCACAATGCACTGCTTATGACCTCACATATTACATCACTCATGATATGGTCAGTGACATCACTGATGACATCATCCAGTGACTATGAGTGTTTCTAAAACATTTTTGAGTGTTAAATATATTGTGGAAGGTGTATTGGTGAATCAGTGGGTGTATGAGTGCCTGTAAGGATGACTCAGTGG
This sequence comes from Calotriton arnoldi, assembly GCA_963921515.1. Lineage (NCBI taxonomy): Eukaryota > Metazoa > Chordata > Amphibia > Caudata > Salamandridae > Calotriton > Calotriton arnoldi. The sequence goes on from CAWUFW010010677.1 coordinate 487,278, forward strand.
GTGTGTGACTGGCAGTATAAGTGAGTGATTAGGTGTCTCAGTGAATGTATGGGTGAGTGACTGGATTGTGCGAATGTCTGTATCAGTCTGTCAGTTGGTGTCTAAGTGGAAGTATGGGTTGGTGTGTGGGTACGTGAAGGGCTGTATGGGTGATTGATTGGTTGTCTGAGTACCTGTATGGCTGTATGAGTGTCTGTGTGGGTGGGTGGGCGAGGGGGTATGTGATGGGCCTCCATGGATGTGTGAGTGGGTGAGTCAGTGGCTGAATGGGTTAGTGAGTGCATCTGTGAGGGGCTGTATGGGTGACTGAGTGTGTGTGTGGCTGTGCCAGTTAGTGAATGGATGTGTCAGTGGTATATGGGTGAGTAACTGCATATGTGAAAGGAAGTATAGGTGAGTGTTGGAGTATATGAGTGACTATGTGTGAGTGAATGATTGTGAGAATGACTGTATGGGTGTGTGCTTGTGTCAGTGACTGTATAGGTGAGTGAGTATGTGTATGTATCTGTATGAATAAGTGATTGGGTGTGTATATAACTGTATAGGTGAGTAAGTGGCTGTGTGATTGACTTCATGGGTGGGTGAGTACGTGTGTGAGTAGCTCTATGGGTGACTGGCAGTGTGTGGGTGGCTGTATGGGTGTATGAGTGGATATATCAGTGGCAGTATTAGTGAGTGAGTTGGTGTATGAGTAGCTGTATGGGTGACTAAATGGATGTGTGTGTAGACCTATGAATCAGTGAGTGGGTGTATAAGTACTGGTATGGGTGTGTCAATGGTTTTGAGAATGGTAGTGTGGAAGTTGGACTGAGTGTATGATAGGTTATATTGAGATGTAAGTGGGTGCGTCAGAAATTCTGTGGATGATGTCATCAGTGATGTCAGTGATTTCATTTGAGATGCCATCAGTGATGTCATCAGTGATGTCACTGACCATGTGATGAGTGATGTAATATGTGAGGTCATATCCAGTGCACTGCGGGGGCTCTGCTGAATTTCTCTGGTTTTGTAGGAGTGAAACCTGAGCCTAACTATAACGTCCCTGTAACCATTGGTTTTCTCAGTGAATATATACTGCTCGGCCGTGGGGTTCCACACCGCTCGAGAGCACCATGAGAGTCAGCAAAAAGGAGCCGCATGGGGGAAGAGTAAATATGCTGACTGTGGCGACCGCCGGCATAATCGAGTGAAGAAACCGCTGAACTCTACTCAACGCGTACGCAGTTTTCAAACCGGAGGGTGGAAGAGACTGTGACACCGCGAATGAGGTAAGCCGGAAAACTTGGTAATTTAAAAACGAGTGATTAAGCTACACGCCGGTTGGCCCGGAGTATTGATTATCAATCCCTCAAATAGCCAAATAGGACTGGTTCTAATGGAGACCGTGGGCAACATGTGTGGCAATGGATATTTGAGATAACGGCTGGGCGGTTTTTCATAAAAAGAAGGACCAAAAAAACCTTAAAATTAAAGTTTGTTTTGAATTACTGAACACAGAAATGGAGAAAAGGGAAGCAAAATGGAATGAATTGATGGCATCTACTTCATTTTTTGAACAAGATACAACTGAAGCGAGTGGTAGTGAACATAAAACCCTCTTCAAAAAATCGGATATCAAAAGCACATTATAACTATGGGAGAGATTATCGAAAAAAGAAATAAACAAGTGGTGGGAAGTCATCACCTTAAAGAAATATCTAGAGGTACAAAGAGTACTGGAAAGATTAAGAATTACTCTAATGCCTAGTCACCAAGACTCAAGCAATGAACTGCTACAAGAATGGGGTGAGCACATCCTGAACTCCTCATTGGGTCTAATGGTAATACTGGTTAAACACATTGAAATTACGCTTAACAAAATTAAAGAACAACTACATGAATTAGAAAAAGATTTGGCCACATTAGAGTTAAATCCGGAAATGAGCACATTTAAGGCAGAATTCGAAAAACAGATTGAAGGACATGAGGATTTTGTTCAATTACGTAAGCGCACTAAATTTCAGCGGGATAAGGAAGATTACGCTGAAGGGAGAATATTCACGTATGCCAGAAAATTTGATCTGTTAAAGCAGCAGGATAAATTGAGTAACATCACTAACATTTCAAGTAGTATCTCCTCTTTAACTTCAACAGATGCCAGTGAAGGCGAGACAGACCCAATGATGGGTACAACGAAACGCACTTTTTTAGGGGATATGCGGCTGGTACTTCAACAACGCCAGTGGGAACAAAGTATGGGTACTCAGTCGCAAAACTACAGAGGAAGGGGAAAAGGAAGACCCCGGACATACGGAAACAAACCAGAAGAGGAAAGAGGGGCCAGCGAATCAGAAAAAGTTGGTACAACAACACGGAGCATGCGGTTGAAGAAAACCTTTTAGAACAGACACAAGAACTAGCGATTATAAACCTATCAACAAGGCAAATGACAGAATCCAAACTATCATTATTAAAACGTGGTCTCAATTTCTGCCCCAGTGCTCATATGGATATGGTGCAAACCAGAATCGATCTCTACCAGTATGTGAGAAAAATAAAATTGGCAAAGATATTCACAGAGAATGAACAAATGAAGAATTTCGGAAAGAGTACTGTAAAACCTAGCTCCTCTTTGACAGCACAGGATTCCGCAAATTTATTGACACTAATAAACTTGGATGTGACAAAAGAACCAGAAAATATGAGTCTAGAAGACGCCTGTCCTCAAATGGGAGCTGGTTTAAGTCATAAGAAACCAAAACCACGGTTTTATCCACAATTAGCAGCAGGAAATAAGATTGATATCTTCCATGAGGCAATTGTACAAGATATCTATAAATTGAAAAAAATGAGGTATACTGACAACTTAAATACAGAAGAGAGAAAAGCATTATTTGACTTAACTCAAGATGACCAAATTGAAACAAAGATGGCTGACAAAGGAGGCAACATAATCATTTGGGACACATTGGATTACATAAAAGAGGCACATGACCAACTGAACAACATCAACTATTATGAAAGATTGCAGATCAATCCAACCCCTGGCATGAAACTTGATTTGGACAAAAAGTTGCAAAAGTGGGCAGTTATAAATCTCATCGATGGTGATGAATGCAAGTATTTAACAACACAATACCCAATAACTGCTACCATGTATTTTTTGCGGAAGATTCATAAGCATCGAACGAAACCACCGGGATGTCCGAATATATCGGCAAAAGGATCATTATTTGAACCAGTGGCAAATTATGTTGATTATTTTTCGTTGCCTTTTGTCTCGAATCTCAGTTCTTACATCAAAGATACCAGTGATCTATTACAGCATCTGAATGGTATACCATGGCAGGAATCATACAGATTAATCACAATGGACGTGGTGTCACTTTATACAAATATTGAACATGAAATCGGCATTTCTGCCTGTGAGTATTTCCTGAAGGACAGAAACATTCATTATGCTCAACATAATGTTATGTTGCTGGAAATGATTAAGATGTATCTGACCCAGAATGTTTTTCTTTTCGGTGAAGAAATTTACAAACAAGTAAAAGGCACAGCGATGGGCTTTTTTTTTAGTTCAAGCTATGCCTGTTTAGCAATGGGCTGGTGGGAGCAGAAATGGGCCTGGCAAACTGATAATGACAGATTCGTAAATAAAACAATCATGTGGCTCAGGTTCATTGACGATCTCCTGATCATCTGGGATGGATCAGATGAGGATTTTAATGAATATTTCAATATCTTGAATGCAACACCAGCAAATTTCAAATTCACCTACACTATCAGCCAAACAAGAGTAACATTTCTGGACACAGAAATCTATATACAGGAGAATCAAATACATACAACATTGCACAGAAAAGCAACGGCAATAAATGTGACACTACACGCAGAAAGCTTTCATCAGCAATTTTTATTCCAAAATATTCCGTATGGTGAATTCTTAAGAATTCGAAGAATTTGTTCAGAAAATACTGAATGGCAAAAACACAGCAAATTGACAGCACAAAGATTCAAACAAAGAGGATATCCGGCAAATCTGATTAAAAAAGGTTGGAAAAATCTGACCAAAAAGAAAGAGAGGAAATCCTAAAAGCAAAAACTGTAGGTCAAAATGAAAATCCAGAAACAATTTGGTTAATTACCACGTATTCCAAAGAATCAAAACAAATAAAAGAAATATTAAAGAAAAATTGGAAAATCCTCCAACTTGATCTAACGGCTGCTAAAATCATGGGAACACATCCTAATATAACATTCAGAAGAGCAACTAATCTAAAAGATCGATTAATTCACAGTCACTTCCGTAAAAAGAAAAACAAACCAACTCAATGGCTGAATACAAAGGGATTTGTGAAATGTCATAGTTGCAAAGTGTGCCAAATTGCCAAAAATACCCAAGAAATTAAATTGGCTAATGGAAAAATTTGGAAAATACAGGAATTGATTAAGTGTAAGAGCCAGTTCGTAATTTATATAATTGAATGCCCGTGCCCGTTGAAATACATTAGGAGCAGGATATGCGAACTAAAAAAACGTATTTTGGAACACGTCAGAGCAACAATAAACAAAGACCGCAGCAATGCGGTAGCCAAACACATGGAATTACACCACGGAGGTGACTGGAAGCAATTAAAATTCTTCACTATTGAAACTGTCAATCGCCTAGAAAGAGGCGGAGATCGAGAAAGGAGATTAAGACAGAAAGAATCTTGCCACATCCTTGAGTTAAGATCTTTCGCTCCACATGGTCTGAATCAAAGTGAAGAACTTTATGTACATTTATGAAAGTACATTCAATAATGACTTGGTTTTGCTTCCTATTACTTTAAAATTCAAAAATATTTTTTTAAACTAGTTATTTTCGTTCTGTTATTCACTTTTTTCACCTTTTTTTATGGTTATGTTTTTATTTTTCACCAAAATAATATTTAAATATATCAAGCTTACAAATAGATCAGAATAATCCGTCTAAAATAGGAATGCCATACAATAAATACATGGAGGCCGGATAGGGCTATTTGCAATGATGAAATTTCCACTGGAGGAGTAACATCAAGTTATAATATATAGATGAATTGGAAATAAACCCACTAGAGGGTTTGAATGGCCTTTTTTGTATGAGTATAAAATTGCCGTTTTTTTTTACTTTTTTGATTTATGATGTACAAAGTGATGAATGGTTACAAATTTGTCACGAAGTGTTAAGAGCAAAAGCTTGATTAGACATTGGGTTTTAAATGAATGAATTTTCCCATGGATATGAATTTAATTTAACTTCACTTTAATCAGCACTTATTTTCTCACTTATTTTTGAAACTACAACTCCCACAACACCTAGCAGTGTTCAACAGGAAATGACGTAATGTATGAGAGTGTAGATATTGGTCGTAATGTACAAGCGGGCGTTACCGTGATCAAGGTCTCAGCGAGACCGAAATGCATTGGTTTCTGATATTCCTATGAAATTATTTGGTTTAAATTGAAAGTAAAAACTTTTATTGAACCGTCCCGGGAGTGTGACCCATTCTTTTTTCCTGCTGGAGAGGAGTGTTTGAAATATATATATATATATATATATGGGACCTATTTTCCATAGGAAATCCGCAACATTCTATTTGAAATAACTCTTGCGTCGGTTGACGAATCTTCGCGAAATTTTCAAACTTTATGGCCCGCTCCGGTCCGCTCCTACCCTGAAATGGCCGACTAAGAATAAACATCTCTTGCACAGAAACGTGGTCCGTGTCTGCTTTCCGTTTCCAGGACTGGTGAAAGCATTTGGAAGCAGTACGAGAGGATATATATATATATATATATATTATCTACTGGCGGTCGCCAGTAGATAGTTATAGTTAGGACCTATTTTCCATAGGAAATCCGCAACATTCTATTTGAAATAACTCTTGCGTCGGTTGACGAATCTTCGCGAAATTTTCAAACTTTATGGCCCGCTCCGGTCCGCTCCTACCCTGAAAGTTTCGGGGTGATTCGTCAAGCGGGGGCCGAGAAAAAGGGGGTCCCAAAATGTGTTTTCCCCATTCATTTTCCCATAGGAAACTTTAGCCACGGCTACAGCTCGAACTGCTGAACGGAATTACACCAAATTTGGCAAAGAGGTAGTTCTTGGTTCAGAAAGAACCCTTTTGTTAAATGGTGTAAATCCGTTCAGTAGTTCCTGTGAAAATCAAAAGGAAAATCACATATATATCTATGGCCGCGTCGGATTCGTGCACCCTCCCGATCACGAGCTGCATGCTAATTGGCTGTCAACACTCCAAATCAGGAAGTGTTGGCAGCCATTTTGTCCCTCGGTAGAACCAAGGCAGAGAAACAAGTGCGCAAAACGCACAAAGGGGGCAGGGTAGAAACATCCTGACCCCTAGGTCTGCTCAGGGGTCCCACAAGGACCCCTGGGCAGAAAAAGCATTTTTTTTTTTTTAAATCGGCGGGATGCACTAAAGGTGCGCGGATCCCGCCGTAAAAAAAAAAATCGAAGCGCGGTCTCCCGCGCTTTGATGCTATTTTACCCCCGGGTGGGCCAAGTCCCGGGGGCATGCGGGGGGGTTGGTTTATAGTTAATGGGGGGCCTCTAAGGCCCCCCAAGCCCCGGGGACCGCCACGCCCTGGGGCTTTCTAATAAAAATGGTGCAGGAGGGCACTTTGCCCTCCCGCAGCCCCGGGGACCACCACCCCCCGGGGCTTCTTTTTTTAAATTTGAAATACCTGTGTGGGGGGCTCCAGCCCCCCCACACGCCCCGGGGACCGCCACCTCCCCGGGGCACTAACATTTTTTAAATGGGGGTCCGTTTCGGACCCCCGAAGCCCCGGGGACCACCACCTCCCCGGGGCTTTGCAGAAGTGGGGAGGGGGGCCGCGCGGCCCCCCTCCTGGAGCCTGTGGTGGCCCTGGGGACCGCCACCCCCCAGGGCCGGCTCCTGCAGTGTCCCGGGGTGCCTACCCCCCAGGACACTGCTGTTTGCAATGGCAGGGCGGGAGCCTCGCGGCTCCCGTCCTGTCATTGCAAACTTGCTTTGCTTCAATGAAGCGAGAGCAGGGAAACCAGCTCTCGCTTCAATGAAGCAAAGCACATTGCTTTTCCATAAGGGGAGCTGCATGTCAGCAGCTCCCCTTATGGAAAAGCAATGCCGGCTCCCGCAGGACCCGGGGAGCCAGCGGGACCGTGCGGGGATTGGGGACCCCCCCACGGTCTCCAACGTGCAGCCAGGCCCCGGGGGATGGGGTCCCCGGGGCCATTAGTGGCCTGGGAGGGGGGCCTCGCAGCCCCCCTCCGAAAAAAAGGAATTTTTTTTAAAAAAAGGATGCAAAGGCCGGCCCCGGGGGATGGGGTCCCCGGGGCCTTTAATGGCCTGAGGAGGGGGGCCACGCAGCCCCCCTCCAAATATTTATTTTAATAAAAAAAAGAGGGCATGCCCCGGGGGACAAAAGTGGACGAGGGAAGGGGGGCCACGCAGCCCCCCTCCCTTAAATAAAAAAAAAAAAACAGCATCGTGCCGGAGGCCCCGCCCCCTCCCTGCAGCACTATGCAAACGCGCCCCCTGGCGCGTTGTAAGAAGGGGAAGTAATTCCCCCGTGAATACTGGGGGTCCCTGGGGGCCAACTAGCCCACTGTGAATCTCCAGTATGCGCCAGGGGGCTGCGTTGCAGAGAGGTGTACAGAGGCCACGCCCCTTTTTACACCTCTGTGCAACGCAGCTCTGTGGCGCTTTTTGGAGCTACATGGTGCGCTAGTTGGAGTCCAGGGACCCTCAGGATTCAAGGGGACTTCATCCACCAACTTAAAACGCGCCACGGGGCGCGTTTGCACAGTGGTGAAGGGGCTTCAGGTGACATGTGTGCAAACAGGCCCCGTGGCGTGTTTTAAGATGGGGAATTAAATCCCCTTCAATCCTGAGGGTCCCTGGGGGCCAACTAGCCCACCAGGTACTTCCAGTGAGCGCCACGGAGCTGCGTTGCAGAGTGTTGTAAAAAGGGGCGTGGCCTCTGAACACCTCTCTGCAAAGCAGCTCTCTGGCGCATACTGGAGGTATCTGGTGGGCTAGTTGGCCCCTAGGGACCCTCGGGATTGAGGAGGAATTAATTCTCCAACTTAAAACGCGCCACAGGGCGTGTTTGCAGACATGTATCCTCAGGCCCCACCCCCTTTATTCACCATTGTGCAAATATTCCTCTAAAATCAGCCGAACTACGAATTCCGATTTACTCACCTGTTATCAGGAGAGACCTCAGTGCTGCATCTTTGAGCCCAGTACTGATCCTGAAAAGTAATTTTAACCGTACTTACCAGTAACTTGAATTCCCTTCCATAGGATATCATTGCCAGCTTTTTGCTGAAAAAGTTTCTAAGTGTCGATTTTTGAAACATACAAATATTCCTCTAAAATCAGCAGAACTACGAATTCCGATTTACTCACCTGTTATCAGGAGAGACCTCAGTGCTGCATCTTTGAGCCCAGTACAGATCCTGAAAAGTAATTCTAACCGTACTTACCAGTAACTTGAATTTCCTTCCATAGGCTAACATTGACTGGTTTCACTTGGAAATTCTTCTAAGTGTGGAGTTTTGGAACTTTATAATATTCCTCTAAAATTAGCTGAACTACGAATTCCAATTTACTCACCTGTTATCAGGAGAGACCTCAGTGCTGCATCTTTGAGCCCAGTACAGATCCTGAAAAGTAATTCTAACCGTACTTACCAGTAACTTGAATTTCCTTCCATAGGCTAACATTGACTGGTTTCACTGGGAAACTCTTCTAAGTGTGGAGTTTTGGAACTTTATAATATTCCTCTAAAATCAGCTGAACTACGAATTCCAATTTACTCACCTGTTATCAGGAGAGACCTCAGTGCTGCATCTTTGAGCCCAGTACAGATCCTGAAAAGTAATTCTAACCATACTAACCAGTAACTTGAATTTCCTTCCATAGGCTAACATTGACTGGTTTCACTTGGAAATTCTTCTAAGTGTGGAGTTTTGGAACTTTATAATATTCCTCTAAAATCAGCCGAACTACGAATTCCGATTTACTCACCTGTTATCAGGAGAGAACCCAGTGCTGCATCTTTTAGCCCAGCACTGACCCTGAAAAGTAATTCTAACCGTACTTACCAGTAACTTGTATTTCCTTCCATAGGAATCCATTGTCTGGTTTTCAGCAGAAAAGTTTCAAAGTGTCGATTTTCACAAACTACAAATAATACTTAAAAATTGCCTGTATGACTTAAACGCATTCTTTCAACTGTTTACAGGAGATGCACCAGTGCTGGATCCAGGATCCACCACTGAGTAAGAAAAAGTAACGATAACACTACTTACCTGCTAAGTGAATTTCCTCCCATAGGATAACATTGGTGATTCTATGTGAAAAAGTTTCTGTCAACTTTTAAAATACAATAATATTCCTTAAAAATCACTACTGTAACCAAAACGCTTTTACTCAACTGTTTACAGGACATGTCCCAGGACTGAATCTAGGATCCAGTCCTGTGGTTAGAAAAAGTAATCCATAAAGTAACTAATTGCATTTAACTAGAAATTCGCATTGAGCTCAATGTTGCATTGTGTTTGAAATTGTGTTGCCCATTGCAACAACTGTAACTACTATACTTAAAAGTCTATTGCCTATTTGCAAAGTATTTAAACTAAAGTAATTCATTCTGAGAAAGTATATTTTGTAATGTAATGTATAATGTAATTACAATGTAATTTAAAAAATAAAATATCTAAAAATAAATAGTTTAAAAAAATGTAGTAAATCAGTATCAAAAAAATAAATATAACAATTAACACATTTAAAAATTGTCATTTACAAAACCTTTGAAATTCACTGAAAAAACCATAGGTTTCAGACACGTTATAGTTAGGAATTAGCATTTAAAAAACCTTTGAAATTCACTGAAAAAACCATAGGTTTCAGACACGTTATAGTTAGGAATTAGCATTTAAAAAACCTTTGAAATTCACTGAAAAAACCATAGGTTTTAGGCAAGTTATAGTTAGAAATTAGCATTTAAAAAACCTTACAAATTCACTGAAAAAACCATAGGTTTTAGGGACAGTTATAGTTAGTTGGACATTGCACTCGTACAAAACCCATGAAATTCCCCCGTTATAGTTAGTTCAGGTAACTATAACTCGCGCCCCGCAATGCACTGCTGATGACGTCACATATTACATCACTCATGACATGGTCAGTGACATCACTGATGACATCTCAAATGACATCACTGATGACATCACTGATGACATCATCCATAAGATAATTTGATGCATCTTCTCACACCCTAATATAACTTTTGATACACCCACTGTAAATTACAGACTGCCATTGTCAAAACCATAGACACTCCAACACCAATTACTATATACACACTCACTGATTCTTAGGTCTACACACACACATCTACTCACTCACCCGTACAATCACTCATACTTATTGTCACTCAGTACAGGACTATTATATGCACTCATACACCTATATAAACACTCACACACCGCCACTCATCCATAGAGGTACTCACACACCTAGTCAGTCATGCAAAAATGTAAGCACACACCCATTTACTCACCTATACAGTTATACACACACCAGCTCACTTACTCATACAAATACTAGCACATTCTTACGCTCTTATACAATCTCTGATACAAGCACACACTCATCCATACAGTCACTCTCACAATCACACACTCTCGCTTATAGCTATTTATATACTCCAACACACATATATACTGCCTTTCACATATGTAGTTACTCACACATGTACCACTGGAACATACATTCACTCACTAACACACTCTTACACACACTTACCCACCCATACAGTCTATCACAGATGCACTCTTGAAACCATCACCCAGTGAATCACCCACTCACACATCTATGCACAGAGTCGCACACACCTCACCCACACAAACACTCAGGCACCCATACAGATACTCAGACAACCAATCAATAACTCATATAGACACTCATGTAGCTATTCACAAACCCATGCAGCCACTTACACAGCAACATGCAGACGGGTACAGACATTCACCCAGTTTAGTCACTAACCCATGCATTCAGTAAGATACGTTTAATCACTCACTTATAGAGTTAGTCACGCACCTACTAAATCATCCTTTCAGACACATATACACCCACTCATTCTTCAATACGCCTTTCCCTATATATATTAAACATATTTAAACTTTACAGAAACACACAGTCACTGGATGATGTCATCAGTGATGTCATTTGAGATGTCATCAGTGATGTCATCAGTGATGTCACTGACCATGTCATGAGTGATGTAATATGTGATGTCATCAGCAGTGCATTGCGGGGCGCGAGTTTTAGTTACCTGAACTAACTATAACGGGGGAATTTCACGGGTTTTGTACGAGTGCAATGTCCAACTAACTATAACTGTCCCTAAAACCTATGGTTTTTTCAGTGAATATATATATATATATATATATATATATATATATATATATATATATTATCTACTGGCGGTCGCCAGTAGATAGTTATAGTTACTACCTATTATCCATAGGAAATCCGCGACATTCTATTTGAAATAACTCTCTTGCCGGTTGACGTATCTTCGCGAAAGTTTCAAACTTTGTGGCCCGCTCCGGTCCGCTCCTACCCTGAAAGTCTCGGGGGATTCGTCAAGCGGGGGCCGAGAAAAAGGGGGTCCCAAAACGTGTTTTCCCCATGCATTTTTCCATAGGAAACTTTAGACACGGCTACAGCCTGAACTGCTGAACGGAATTACACCAAATTTGGCAAAGAGGTAGTTCTTGGTTCAGAAAGAACCCTTTTGTTAAATGGTGTAAATCCGTTCAGTAGTTGCTGAGAAAATGAAAAGTAAAAAGATAGTGATATCTATGGGCACGGAGGATTCGCGCACCCTCAGCGCACCCTGCGCGCACCGTCCCGATCCCGAGCTGCATGTTAATTGGCTGTCAGCTGGCTGTCAACATTCCGATTCAGGAAATGTTGGCAGCCATTTTGTCCTCGGTAGAACCGAGGGACAGAAACAAGTGCGCAAAGCGCACAAAGGGGGCAGGGTAGAAACACCCTGACCCCTAGGTTTGCTCAGGGGTCCCACAAGGACCCCCTGGGCAAAAAAAAAAATGTTTTTAAAAATCGGCAGGATGCGCTCAGGGTGCGCGAATCCTGCCGAAAATCGAGCGCGGTCTCCGCGCTCGATGTTAATTGGCCCCGGGTGGCCCTAGTCCCGGGGGCATGGTGGGGGGATAATTTAATGTGTGGGGGCCTCAAAGGGCCCCCCTAAGCCCCGGGGACGCCACCCCGGGCTTTTTAAAATGGTGCGGGAGGGCTCTGAGCCCTCCCGCAGCCCCGGGACCACCACCTCCCCGGGGCTTTTTTTGATAGATTATGAAACCTGTGTGGGGGCTCCAGCCCCCACACGCCCCGGGACCGCCACCTCCCGGGGCACTAAACATTTTAATATGGGGGTCCGTTACGGACCCCAGAGCCCCGGGGACCACCACCTCCCCGGGGCTGTGTAGTGAATGGGAGGGGGCCGCGCGACCCCCTCCTGGAGCCCTTGATGGCCCTGGGGACCACCACCCCCAGGGCCGGCTCCTGCAGTGTCCCGGGGTGCCTACCTCGGGACACTGTAGTTTGCTATGGCAGGACGGGAGCCTCGCGGCTCCCGTCCTGCCATAGCTAGAACTGCTTTGGATATTGGAAGAGAGAGCAGGAAACCTGCTCTCTTCCAATATCCAAAGCCGATTGTTTTTCCACATGGGGAGCAGCATGTCAGCTGCTCCGCATGTGGAACAGCAATGCCGGCTCCCAAGGGACGTGGGGAGCCGGCGGGACTGTGGGGGATTGGGGACCCCCACAGTCCCCAACGGAGAGGGCCAGCCCCGGGGGATGGGGTCCCCGGGGCAAGTAGTGGCCCGGGAGGGGGCCACGCGGCCCCCTCCCCAAAAAAAGAGAAGAAAAATAAAAAATAAAAATGGAAAGGCCGGCCCCGGGGATGGGGTCCCCGGGGCCTTAAAATGGCCAGAGGAGGGGGGCCACGCTGCCCCCCTCAAAATAATAAATATAGAGGCCATGCCCCGGGGGATGGGGTCCCGGGGCCAATACAGGCCCAGGGAAGGGGCCACGCGGCCCCCTTCCCCGTTTTTTTTTTGTAATTTAAAAAGGGTGTAAGGCCCTGGGGGATGGGGTCCCCAGGGCCCAAAAGAGAAAAAAGGAAGGGGGCCACACAGCCCCCCTTCAGGGGACAAAAAACAGGTACATCCAGAAAGCGCCTCAGAGCTGCGTTGCAGAGAGGTGTAAAAAGGGGTGTGGCCTCTCTACACGTCTCTGCAACGCAGCCCCCTGGCGCATATTGGAGGTTCCTGGTGGGCTAGTTGGCCCCTAGGGACCCTCAGGATTCAAGGGGACTTAATCCCCCAACTTAAAACGCGCCACGGGGCGCGTTTGCACAGATGTCACCTCAGGCCCCGCCCCCTCCCTTCACCATTGTGCAAATATTCCTCTAAAATCAGCCGAAATACGAATTCCGATTTACTCACCTGTTATAAGGAGAGACCTCAGTGCTGTATCTTTGAGCCCAGTACTGGTCCTGAAAAGTAATTTTAACCGTACTTACCGGTAACTTGAATTTCCTTCATAGGCTAACATTGACTGGTTTCACTTGGAAATTCTTCTAAGTGTGGAGTTTTGGAACTTTAAAATATTCCTCTAAAATCAGCCGAAATACGAATTCCGATTTACTCACCTGTTATCAGGAGAGACCTCAGTGCTGCATCTTTCAGCCCAGTACTGATCCTGAAAAGTAATTTTAACCGTACTTACCGGTAACTTGAATTTCCTTCATAGGCTAACATTGACTGGTTTCACTTGGAAATTCTTCTAAGTGTGGAGTTTTGGAACTTTAAAATATTCCTCTAAAATCTGCCGAAATACGAATTCCGATTTACTTACCTGTTATCAGGAGAGACCTCAGTGCTGCATCTTTCAGCCCAGTACTGATCCTCAAAAGTAATTTTAACCGTACTTACCAGTAACTTGAATTTCCTTCCATAGGATATCATTGCCTGCTTTTTGCTGAAAAGTTTCTAAGTGTTGATTTTTGAAACATACAAATATTCCTCTAAAATCAGCCGAAATCCGAATTCTGATTTACTCACCTGTTATCAGGAGAGACCTCAGTGCTGCATCTTTCAGCCCAGTACTGGTCCTGAAAAGTAATTTTAACCGTACTTACCAGTAACTTGAATTTCCTTCCATAGGCTAACATTGACTGGTTTCACTTGGAAATTCTTCTAAGTGTGGAGTTTTGGAACTTTAAAATATTCCTCTAAAATCAGCCGAAATACGAATTCCGATTTACTCACCTGTTATCAGGAGAGACCTCAGTGCTGCATCTTTCAGCCCAGTACTGATCCTCAAAAGTAATTTTAACCGTACTTACCGGTAACTTGAATTTCCTTCATAGGCTAACATTGACTGGTTTTCAGCAAAAAGTTTCAAAGTGTTGATTTTCACAAACTACAAATATTCCTTAAAAATCGCCTGTATGACTTAAACGCATTTTTTCAACTGTTTACAGGAGATGCACCAGTGCTGGATCCAGGATCCAACACTGAGTAAGAAAAAGTAACGATAACAGTTTTTACCTGCTAAGTGAATTTCCTTCCATAGGATAACATTGGTGATTCTATGAGAAAAAGTTTCTAAGTGTCAACTTTTAAAATACAATAATATTCCTTAAAAATCACGACTGTAACCAAAACGCTTTTACTCAACTGTTTACAGGAGATGTACCAGGACTGAATCTAGGATCCAGTCCTGTGGTTAGAAAAGTAATCCATAAAGTAACTAATTGCATTTAACTAGAAATTCACATTGAGCTGAATGTTGCATTGTGTTTGAAAATGTGTTGCCCATTGCAACAACTGTAACTACTGTACTTAAAAGTCTATTGCCTATCTGCAAAGTATTTAAACTAAAGTAATTCATTCTGAGAAAGTATTTTTTGTAATGTAATGTATAATGTAATTACAATGTAATTTAAAAATAAAATATGTAAAAAAAAATTGTTTCTAAAAATGTAGTAAATCAGTATGAAAAAAATTAATATAACAATTAATACATTTAAAAATTGTCATTTACAAAACCTTTGAAATTCACTAAAAAAACGTAGGTTTCAGGCACGTTATAGTTAGAAATTAGCATTTAAAAAAACCTTTGAAATTCACTGAAAAAACCATAGGTTTCAGACACGTTATAGTTACAAATTAGCATTTAAAAAACCTTTGAAATTCACTAAAAAAACCATAGGTTTCAGACACGTTATAGTTACAAATTAGCATTTAAAAAACCATTGAAATTCACTGAAAAAACCATAGGTTTTAGGGACAGTTATAGTTACTTGGACATTGCACTCGTACAAAACCCGTGGAAATTCCCCCGTTATAGTTAGTTCAGCTAACTATAACTCGCGCCCCCGCAATGTACTGCTGATGACGTCACATATTACATCACTCATGACATGGTCAGTGACATCACTGATGACATCACTGATGACATCTCAAATGACAAGCGCCCCAGCAACAGCAGCGAAAACCGTGGACACAGGGCACCGCGGGCCGGCGTCGCACTTTAGTAGCGCCTCCTCGCGCTATGGACACTGGAGGCTGTAGTCCTCCTGGACCCGGTGAGCGCGAGCTGGCAAGCGCCCCAGCAACAGCAGCGAAAACCGTGGACACAGGGCACCGCGGGCCGGCGTCGCACTTTAGTAGCGCCTCCTCGCGCTATGGACACTGGAGGCTGTGGTCCTCCTGGACCCGGTGAGCGCGAGCTGGCAAGCGCCCCAACAACAGCAGCGAAAACCGTGGACACTCATGCCCTAAAGTAAATAACGTGTGCCCCCACCATGCACAGTGTTGTTATCAAAGATCTAATTTCATATGTTGCTTTGATGTTATCAGTGATGACATAGAACATGTCAAGAGTGATATAATATGTGAGCATATTAGCAATGCATGGCGAGGGTGTGAGTTATAGCTACTTGAGGGCACGAGTTAAACTTACTTGCGATAATACCCCCTCCCCAAAAACATATATTATTTTCTGGAAAAGGGACCTAGCCCTAAGGTCTAAAATGGCTGCCATCACATCTTTTTTAATGTGGTGGCAGCCAATCAGCTTTTATCTCTAGATCTGTCTACTCCGCGGATCCTCCACAGCATGAAATATACATATCTTCTGATCCTTAATTTCTCAAAAACTACTGAATGGATTTAAACCAAATCACAAAAAGCATGCTTTCTAGACCAAGATCTTGCTTTCTGCCAAATTTGGTGTAATTCTGTTCAGCCATTTCGGCTGTAGGTGTGTCTAATTTTCCTATGGAAAAATGAATGTGGAAAATGCGTTTTTGGACACCCCCCCATTTCCTCTGCCCCCGCTTGGTGGATCAGTCTTAAACTTTTCAGGGATGAACTCTCACCACGGCCCCCAACTTGCTGCTTGGTGGGTTCCCCGGGTGGGAAGGGGGGCACCCCTCCTCTATTCTCAGAAACTCCGTTTTGGGGATGGGGTAACCAGGGCATATTAAGGCTCAGGGAGTGGGGCAGCACAGTCCCCCTCCTACTGTCTCAGGAATTCAGCCCTGGGGGATGAGGTCCCCAGGGCCTGAGGCTTAGGGAGGGGGCCACATGACTCCCTACCGTTTTTTATGGAATGTGGTCACAGAGCATGGGTTCCCTGGGGCCTATTAAGGTTCAGAGAGGGGGTCCTGCTCCCCCCTCCACTATATATTTAAGTAATGGCCTCATGTGATGAATTCTCCAGGGCCACTATTGTCTCAGGGAGAGGGCTGAGCGTCCCCTTCCCTTCAGGGCTCCGGGTAGGTGTGGTCCCTGGGTCCCCTTGTGGTTTTGGGAGGGGGTCTTTGCGCCCCTCTTTCCTTTACAAATAACTTTTGGTCTCAGGGAATGGGGTACCTAGGGCCTGAAATGGCTTGGGAAAGGGGACGGTGTGTCCCATCCCCTTTTAAAAAAGACCTCAGTAGATGGGGTCACCAGGGCACAAAGTGGTTTGGGGAGGTCGGCAATGCTCATGGGTTGGATGCAGGACTAACCGCACGCCACGAACGACTGAAGGCCATGCACGGCATGGGGTTGGCTGCTTTTCCATAGAAAGAGCGTTTTCTGGTTTGTTAATAGCTTTGGCTCCGTTTGACAAATCTTCCCAAAGCTTTCCCAAAAAAAAAAAGTTTATCCACCTCAACTCCTTCCTGGAAAATTATGGGTCAAACAATCAAGCGGGAGCAGAGAAAAAAGGGAGGTCCTAAAACGCAAAATCCCCATGCACTTTCCATAGACATTTTTAAGATGGGCTACAGCAATAACTGTTGAACGGAATTACACCAAATTCGGCAGGAAGCTAGATCTTGGTCCAGAGATTGTGCTTTTTAACAGTTTGTGTAAATCCATTCTGGAGCTTTTGAGAAACATAGGGTAAAAACTGATTGTATATTTAGGCAGTTGGGTCCACGAGAGTCTCGAGAGACTCTCGCAGGAGTGCCAATTTATAAACAGAGTGTTCTGATTGGTGCAAGGAGCTTTATTTCCCTTGGGCCATTTTGCTCCCCTGGGATTAATACTCCTGCGAAAGCAAGCACTCTGATTGGCTGTCAGCAACATGAGAAAGATGTTGCTGGCAGGCATTACAGGACTCAGGGTCTTAGTCAACTGTCCTGAAGTTATAAAAAAAATAAAGATATATAAGAGCAGAATAGGGATACACTGAGCCCCTAGGCCCCATGGGGGGGCAGAAGGACCCCCGGGGTAAAAAAAGAAAAATACATTGGCAACAATGCTGCAATTCCGCAAGACTCTCGTGGGATCGGAAAAAGAATGGTGGCCGGGCTCCATTTATAAACTATAAGCCCCTGGGAGCCCACCCTTGGGCTGAATTGAAGATGGGAGGGGGAGCGTACACACTTATACCCATTAGCTGGACCCAGGTTGTAGAAAATTAGGTAGACAAGTAATATGGTACTTACCTGCCACTATGTAAGCTAAACTTAGAAAGTCACTGAAAAAAACAAAGATTAAGGGGAAATTATAGTAGGTGAAAATGTCAGTCAAACATACTGTTTTAAATGAGAGAAAAAACAGAAATTCACCAATTATAGTTATCTCATGTAACTATAACTTGTGCCCTAAAGTAACCATAACTCGTGCCCTTATCCATGCACCGCTTCTACCCTCACATATTACATCACTGACATGTTGAATGACTGCATTGATAACATCCCTAAGGACATCTGAAATTGCATCATTGATGACAACAGTCTGCATGGCGGAGGCCAGAGTTATAATTACTTTAGGGTGTGAGTTATAGATACTTGGGATAACTATAACTGGTGAATTTCTATAGTTTTGTGGTTTTGTTCATTTAAAACAGTATGTTTTAATTGACATTTTCACCTAACTATAACGTCCCTTTAACCTTTGTTTTTTTCAGTGAATATATATTATTTACTTAAAACAATAATGAAGTAAATTAACTGATAATAAAGACCTGTGAAGTAAAAACAATGACGTTTTTACTGCATTGCAAAGACTCAATATGTAAGCCTTGCGATGGAAATACTTCCGATATGATACCTGTGAAGTAATACCATACAAGACAGTGAACTGGTGGCATTAGTGCATCAAGGAGGGGGCAGCCTTGGGCTTCATTAAAGTGCCTAACCACTACTAGTCACCAAGATACTAAGGTGCTTATTTACGAGATGGTTTGCGTCATGTTTGCACAATGCAACGTGGTACATTCCTGAGGCAAACCTTAAATAGGATTTATGGAGCCACGCAAGGCCGCTTTGCGTGGCCCTGAGTGGTCCATAAATCTGGAGTAAGGCAATGCAGCGCAAATCACTGCGTTGCCTTACTCTGCCCTGGAAAGGCGTTCCATGGGTTTTGTGTGGGTGTTCACACGCAACTCCCATGGTTTTTGACGCATTCCCAGATTTACCAGAACTGGTAGACCTGGGAATGCGCCAAAAAGATGCGCCTTCCCGAGAGAAGCGTAATGAGGATAAATATATTTATTTCTCCTCGTTACTTCCTCTTTTAATGTGTGCTGCATTCAGCACACATAGAAAGATGAATGTGCCTCTCAGGATTGTTTTTGCGCAGGAAGGTGCCCCTTCCTGCACACAACAAAATCCTGCATGCAACACAGGCATCCTTGCACCATGGTGCAAGGGTGCCTGCTTTGGCATTAGGCTGCCAAAGGGATCCAGCACAGGGGAAAAGGTAGCAATGCACCATATTGCCTTAAATACGGTGCATTCCTGCCCTTTCCCTGTCACGCAGTGCAGCGCAGCAAGGTGACTTGCTGAGCTGCACTGCGTGTCTTTTTCGTAAATATGCCCCTAAGGGCTACCCATGAATCACCTTGACACGCCTGAAGTAAAGAGAAAAGAGTATTCTGGGTATCCTGTCCTGAGATGCAGAGCACGTTGAGCGCAGCAGCATTCCATACATACCTTTGCTGCATGCTCTGGCAATATGCCAGGTACCTCATGCATGTCTTATGTATCTTGCCTCACCAAAACTGTAAAGTTGCACTTCCGGTGCACTTGCGTAGCGTCCAGGAATACTTCTCTATTAGGAGACTCGAGTTGTACTGCTATTTCTGCTGGGTAGGCTACTTTTGTTTCTCCTGTTTGTGGCTAGTTGGGTGTGCTTTATACATAATAAATGACGAGAATGGTTTTGAGACATACAAAATAAAAGTGTAGGTAGTTCAATTTACAATATATTTACACCAGTAATAGATTAAATGAGTACTATTTGCTAAGACACTGGACCATATACTTAAATTGGTTTATAGCATTCTCAGACATGGACATTCTTCTACATCATGAGGAATAAACGCATCTGTCTCTTGTGCAATGAACCTTTAACTAGAACTGTGCAGCCCCATAGGGGGTGATGCCTGCATTTAATCACAATTGTTCATAATCCTTGAAATGCCCAGGCTAACAAGTTCACAGTGACAAGTCAAGTCTTTGATTTCACCTCTTGGTTTCTTGAAGCATGCTCTCTAGATACACCTGAGGGTTGGCTTAATGCGTCCAGCTGCTGCGGACTGGTCAACTCTCTAACAGAGCTCTCTGTATTACCAAAACAAACTGGTTGACCAAATCACTGGGACTGTCCATCCAACAGACTTTTACCAAGGCACTGAATTATCTTGGTAAAAAAACACCTTCAGGCTCAACTAATCGATTCAGAATGAAATATTAATCTCCACACGGTTCCAGTTGACCTTCTTCTATTCTACTCAAATATTTGGCACTTTGGAGGTCTCGGTCGTATTTTTATGGTTAACCCCTTCATCTCTTGCACCCTGCTCAGATTTCAGTTTTAGAGGTTACATTTTCTGCCTCAATACGGGGGATCGGCATTTGACTATATTTCTTTAGGAAGGGCTCTATTGTGTCCGGCGGATTGATTCTTTCAGGTACCTGGGATACGTCGGAAGTCCTATAAATAAATGAAACGAGTTGGTGCTGGTTACAGCTGCCCGACAGAGGGCGCGCTTGCGTAAAAACGATATCTAGCGGAGGCGTTACGCTCTAGGAAAAAATGGATGGTGTCATGGTTACCAGTATCATTATGTGCGTTAGCTAATGTGTCATTTATGGGGTCACCAAGAGGGAATCCACATACTAGTCCGAGTTGGGTGAGTTCCAATGTTTGCTCTCTGAAGAACGCGCCTAAAGTTCTTGCACCGCTGGCGGAAAAGGGGGTGTGCGTTCAGGCTGAAGACAGTATACGCTTACAGGGTGCTCGCACCCCGGATTCGGAGGGGCTCATTGATGATGAACATGCTCAGTTGCAGAGGTGCGAACTGATGACGGAACACCCTGCAGTTTCACGGGGCACACGACTTTAACGGTCTGTGTGAATGGGGAAAAACAAGCATTGGCTGCCAATCTTTTAGCTTTGTCAATGGTTGTTTTGTCATGGTTTTCGTAAATCTTTATTGGTACGGGAGCTGACGGGTCATCGCCAATATCAAGATAAATTATTAAGAGCAACAAAAAAAAAATTGTTTAAAAAAACGCACATTCTCGTAGTGGTCCTTGGCAATTAAGTTACTTATTTTGTGTGTGGATATGGCCAGGGCTTTAAGTGGCCGGGTCCTGCCGGTGCTCAGCACCCGGCAGTTCTAAAAAGCAGGCACCGAGACGGGTCCCTATCGGACCTCCATTTTTCCCTCACCCTCAGGGTGAGAAAACAATTGTTAACTCTGCAGCAGTACCACACTTCACTGCCTTTGTAACTTCAAAAGAGACTCGGTATAGTTATTTCAGTCTTATCATGTCAGACCTGAAGCATATTCAATGTTATATACACAACGAAGCAGTAGTTGGTGCTTATCATATGCAACTAACAACCATTGACAAAGCCAAAAGTCCTGGCTTGTTGTGGGTGTAATGTTACTTGTTGTATTATATATCTGGATGCAATGACAGAAGCAGCAAATACCAGTCCGGTGACACACTATGCTAAGCACAGATTTTTCGTTTAGGTGTTTTTAAGCCACCCCTTAATTACATCGGCCACGCCCATTTGAGAGACCCCCCCCCCCCAGTTTTTTTATCCCACTGAAAGCCCAGGATATGCCCCTTTTAAAAAACGTTATATGAAAGAATGACATCGCTCACAGTGATGCTGCCCAATGACTAAAATGGGCTGACCCATTGCCACATGATCTATATTGCTACGGGAGGAAGAAAAATGTGTTGACAGAACAACAGACTAATGGAGGAAGAGGTATGGCTGAAAGTCCCCATAAGTATATTTACACATATACTTTTAGCAAAATAAATTCAAAGGGTCTTGGCAAACACCAAACCTAAAAAATATCCGAATATTTAAGGGAAGTGTGTTCGAGGTAGTGAACGCTTGTAAATAGGGACAACTAACACATCTGCTTTCCTCGCCACAGTGGTAAACCTTCTTCCAGAAGGGACACCTTAAAGAAAAGTTGAAATGGGGAGCAAAATGAATAATAATACACGTTGCTCTTTAAAAATGCCCCGTTGACGCAATTAAACATATTTAGTAGTGAAAAAAATGGAACTGTGGGATTACAAAAAATATGAATTGAGTGTGTTTTGGCAGGATTATGCTGCGTTTTGATTAGCTCTGCTACAAAGTGCAGCTCGTGCCAGCAACGAGTGGAGCATCTCGTATGAATATGGACCAAATAAGGCAATGATGCAAATCCAATTTAGTGGGGTAAATAATTATTGCGGCCCCAAACATCTGTAGACAAAAAGTAGTCTTAGGGATGCCACGCACGTCCTTCCATAAAAGAACGGGTGGATTCAGGTGTTTATTGTGCCGGTTCTGTCATTTTAAGGCGTGCATGACATTTTAAATGTCTGTAGTAGTGTCACTTGGAGGGGGGAGCGGTGAAAGTCGAAATATTATCTCAGTGTATCTTTTCGACCTAAACCTAATCACTCCCTTGTTTAAGATAATGAAAAAAATGACAGTTAGGGTTTGTTCATTCTTAGAAACGACTCCCATGTGTATCAATGTTTTACCGCCATCTTCAAAAAGTAACTGCAATATTCAGATTATTGCAAACGTACTCCGGGCTGTGCTACATGGATCGCCTCTGCTCGGAAATATAACTGTTGTACCTCGCCTCACTGCACAATTAAAACGTTCAGGGTGAGGCGGTTCTTTCATTAACATCCGTCAAGGGCTGCAGGGGGGGCAACAAGAAGGGGGCAGGGCCTTAAATTAGGACATTGTGCATTCTTCAATGTATACTAGCGCGTAGAGCTACTGCTTCTAGGCGCTGTATTTAGCAGATAGTACTAATATCCATGTCCAATGTATGGCTCTCGCTAAGATGAAAGGCTGGATTGATTTCATCGTTATTTGTAATTGTGATCTGTAGATCCCGTCAAACAAACGTGCAGCGAGCGCCCCCTCGCTTTATACAGCTGGGAAGGGAACATTGGGGGTCCCTGTGGGTATAGAGACAAAGGCGCGTGTGTTTTTCTTGCTGTGAGTTTCTCCCGCAAGCCACTTATGCGATATTAGGTTTATTACGAAATGTGACTGTCAGAGAATAAAGCTGGTAAGGTGTGTCAGCCTCACGGCAGCTACCGTCTCTAGAGCTCAGTGACTGACTGGTGTCGTTGGCCTCTGAAGGACTGTCAACCTGCTTCCGCCCCTTGATAGACTGTGACATGTTACGAAAGACAGTATGTGGCGGGGTTCAATTTATAACAGTTTCCCTATAAACAATACCTACTGGCTGGGTGTAAAAGATCAAACGATGGACAAAGAGTTGAAAAACGCAGGAGTTATTTCCAGTGAGTCACCCTAAACCGTTGTGAGTTTCCGAATCTGTGTCTGGCCGTTTCATGGGTAGCACATAGTAAGAGCGCGCGGACCGTGGAGGTGCGCTATAAAATGTTTATTCAATAAAGTGTCTGTCAGTCGCTTTCTGCGCCAGACTTTGCGGTCGCACCTTAATCTCATATATATGTTCGCCGAGTTCGCCCTGATTTAAATGTTCCCGAAAGAGGCATTGATGTTACTTTCATTAACCAAGCTTTGTTATGTTATTTGAAGTCCTTTGGCTGTGGTGGAAATTTGGGAAACTCCTACTGATCCGTCCCTCCTCCATCATACTGTATTTCACGCGCTGTATTTTTGTATTGGATATTTCATGCACTCACTTTACGTGTTTGATAATAGCAAAAATAATAATAACGATGACATATTCACAACCTCAATATCTTGCCTCTCAATCCCATTGTCAGCTCAGACTGTCTCCTCATCAATTTACACAAGAACGTGAACTCATGAATGTTTCCTGCTCGCATTTCAATCAGCGTCGGCCACCGTACCGGAAGCCAGGCCGAGCCTTTACGGAGCCTGTGACTATGAAGCCGCCTGTATTGAACCCAGTCCCCTTCAGGTGCACACGGTAAATGCTGCACTGGCAGTAAGCACTGCAGCAGTGCTCTCCGGGGCGAGTTATCAATTGTGCGGCAGGTGCAGTGAAGAAGAGGTCCGTAAAGGGCCACTGCACTCCTATCATGTTTTTCTTTTTTACCGCTAAGCGTGTGACTATGGGGCATTTCCATGCTTACATGTATGTCCACGGGACTCTTGCTGCGCCACTGCTGCACAGCTGCCAAGTTTCACAGGTCCATTCTTGACTAGTGTAGTCCAGCTCCGCTTTTTTTCTTGGAATTCTGGTGCTTCTAGTCCTTGTTTTATACTGGTGCGAAGTAGGACTACAAGTCCGAGAATTCTAAGGAAAGTCCGTGTCTTGTTCAACTAGTTGCATATGAACTTGCGAAACTTTGCAGTTATGCTTGCTGCTGCTCACGTCACGGTACACCTGCCTCTTGGTCTGTCAAAGCAACCTTTTACCCCAAGTGTTTATTTTAAAAATGCTCACTGGTCAGGACGGTGTTGGATTTTAACATTTGACAAATTAGGTCACGTATATAAAAACAATACAACAATTATATACAATACATACACACGTATAATATTTACAAATATGTGTATTCACAATTGATGCATATTTGTTTTTCATAATTTCAGGCACGTCTATAAGAAATTACGATTTCTTTGTTAATTTGATTCTTTTAAATGCTATAAAATGATGATTGTGCTAGTGAAGATTTCTTTTCACTCTAAGTCAGCACTTGAACAATTTTAAAGTACGCCAACTGACTATTTTAAAACAACGTTTTCCAGTTAACAAAAGTATACGGATGGAGTGAAACGAGAGCAATATATGATTTAAGTCCGCATGGAGAGGGGAGTGTTCCATGGCGAGAAGTGAGGGCTTCATCACCCACAGCTGGTGGCACTGGCAGCCAGGAAAGGGCTGTGCACATCACCTCTTGCGTATGAGCTGCTGTGAGGAAACGAAAAGAGCGCAACTTTGCTCCCACATCCTTCATGATCTGGGACCGTGGGGTGGGGGGTGTCTGACGTGGGAGAGGGCTCTTGCTTTACCATCTCCTGCTGCGCGGTAGCACAGTGAGAGAGGGGGAGGGTGGGGAGAGCGCTCACAGGCGAGGGACGCATGCACCTCAGGTGTTCTGCGTTACACATCAACGTCTCGGGACGACCCCGTATGGCGGTCTGTGGGGTGTTTGGGTACAGGAAGGCTGGACAGGGACTCTACCATCTCCTGAACCCACGGGTCTTAGGACCGAATGGGGGCGGGACAGTGCAAGGGGGGTGCAGGAGTCCATTCACCCCATCTCCTGAACCTCTAAGTCCGCGGACAGACGTTCGGGGGCTGGGTAGTGACACCAGCACTCCCTTCTCATAAGCGACGGGCTTTCGGGCGCAGATGTGCGTTAGTGCGTCCACACCCTGAACCCCGGGCCCTCCGGACAGTCAAGGGGGAGTTGTAAACAGCACCTGTTCCATCTTCTGAACGCCGGGCTTTCACGGCTTTCTGGTGGGGGTGTAAAGGATGCCTGCACTTTCATCTCTTGGAGATTGGGCTTCCCATGGCAGTCTGGTGGGGGAGGGGTGAGCGAGAAACCTGTACTTCCATTCTTCCGTTTCCTGGAGCCCAGGTCTGGGGGTGGGGCGGCGTTTCATCACAATAAGTGCCATGCATTCCTCTGATCTGCCAAGCCGAAGAAGAATGTACTGAGCAAAAACACAGAGGGGGAAGTAAAGAGTGCCACGCGGCCGCTGGCCATTCACTATGCGAGCCACGCACTACCAGACGTGATATAAACACGTCATGTCCAATCCTGCTATTGGCTGCACCCAGCTCCTGTCATGCATGCCGCTATTTACTGTTTATGAGTATGGTGTCTAAAAAGTAGCTGAAGAAAACACCAAAACTACTTGTCTTTCGGGGAGAAAAGTCATATTTTATACAAGAACACTCCCAAGTAAAAATCTTATCAACTCTGGGACGTCAGAGACAGGGTTTTTGGCCGAGGTGGGAATTATTGGGCAAAGAGTAATTATTATCAAACACCTTCATTAATTTGAAGCTTCTCCTTTTAAAACCAATCAGGATGTTCTTTTAAAAACAGAACTACTTTCCCACTATCGTGGAATAAGTAACATTCGTCATAGCTAGCACATAAAAGCAATTTCCCATCACAATAAATGAATTCACAGTATATCGTCAACTATTTCGGATACGTCTTTTATTCTTACGTCTTTAAACATATATTCATTTCCCACGGTGAGGATGCATTGGCTTTCATGGTAATATGGGAACAGTCACTGGTTTAGAATGTGAGTACATTAGCCAATTCAATTAGATTTTATTCTAATGTTATTTAAGCAAACACCAAATTACATGAATATATCATGAGCTCATGGCACCGTGCCTTTGTTATTTCAACTCTTTAATCAACATTCTAATTTGTACAGCATGGAAACAAATACTGTATATGCAGGCTATAGTATAGGCCCTTTATGGACTGTCAGACCCCCAAACTTCTTGAATGAAGGAAATACGCAGAGTTGTTATTTCTTTTTAAACAGAAAACAATTTTGCACATTTTAGGTTGAGTGAGGCAGATTCCACAAATTGTGTCAATTTACAGATAATCTTCCTCCACTGGGCGTTCTGAGGTCTGTGTTCAGATCGCTTCGGCTCTTAGCAGCGACTCATTTCATCAGTACCGATGTGCACAGAGAGTGGAGCCTGGCTCTGTTCCCTTCAGCCGTTGAATGTTTGAAGTGCATTTCACATGGTGTATCATCCCAAAGAATTCTAGTGCAGCTTCCCATTTTGCAGTGGTGATTGGATCAGAAGGCCATCACCAGCATTTCTATGAAATGAAAATAACAATTCTAAAGCGCACAATTACCCAGGAGCATCTAGGTGCTAACCCCACTAAGGAAGATTGAACGTGAGACTTCAGGGGGCCAGGAGACATGCCCTACTGGTTAAATAGCCAGGTTTTTAGACTTTTTTTGAATTCGATCACATTTTATTTTTTCTTAAGTTCTAGGGGTAAAGAGTTCCATAACCTGGCAGTACATGTTACGAAGCTTCTCCCACCCCATTTAGCTCTTTTGAATTTGCGGACCTCCAGGTTTCCACAAAAGGATGACCAAAGCGATCTAGATGGGGTATAACATTGGAAGCGTTGTGCCGGATGGGCAGGACCCAAGTCATGTAAGGATTTAAAAGCTATACACAGGGCTTTAAAGTTAATGCACTTTCCGATGGGAGCCAGTGTAAATGGACAAGGTCTTGTGTTGCAGACCTATGTTTAGGAATGCCCAGAAGCAATCATGCTCCCATGTTTTGAAGGGTCTGTAACTTGTTCAGGAAACGTTTTTTAATCTTGGTAAATAGCACGTTGCAGTAGTCCAGCCTAGTGTTAATAAGAGCTGTGCCTACTGTTTTCTGCAAGGCTGGTGGGACGTAGGGAAGGACCCTCCTAAGAAGTTTCGGGATGAAAAAGCATGAAGAGGTGATGTGAATAATCTGCACTTGATGGAGGCAAGCCAGCCAGCAAGAAGGTCATTGTCGACCGTATCAAAGGTGGCCGAGAGATCTAATAAGATCAGAGCCGCATTGCTTCCACCATTAAAGGTCTGTCTGATTTCTTCGGTTGCAGTTATTAATGCAAGTTCCGTACTATGATTGCTTCGAAACCCAAACTAAGTTGAATCCAATAGCTGATTGTTATTGATAAAAGCTGTTAGTTCCAAATTAACAGCCTTCTCAGCAACTTTGGCTAGAAATAGAAGGCGAGAAATTGGTCTGTAATTATTCGGGTCAATTACATCTAGGTTCGGCTTTTTTAGGAGTGGAAGAATGGATGCAATTTTCCACTCCTTTGGGAAATAGCCTGTATCGAACAGACTGTTAAAAATGCCTGTAAGATGAGCTGCAGTGACCTCCGGTACCATATGCATGATTTGAGGGACCAAGGGGATCCTGATTTGACTTGTTTTAGAAGGTCTAATGTCTGAGATAGAGGGCCATATGTATCAAACTCTGTATTTGCGATTCTCAAAATGCGATTTTTTGCGAATCGCATTTTGAGAATCGCAAAATCGGATGTATGAAAAAGTTCGCAAATATTTTGCGATTCGCCATAATTCGCAGAATAATTCTGCGAACCCCCATTTTGCGATTCCATAATTGCGAATTCGTAATTAAGGATTCGCAAAATAGAGAGTCTGCCATTCCGGTGCAGCTTGATGACATCACAACCAGGAAGTGTGACTGCACAGCTGCACCTGATTGCCAGAAGCTCAATCTGAGGCTGGGAGGAGAGTGAAAGAGCACTGCACTGCCATCCAGGGAGGTGAAATGGAGCCCCAGCAGCAGGAGCAGGAGAAGGAGGAGGCAGCAAGGAAGAGAAAACAAAAATTCAGTGAGAGGGAGCAGGAAGTGCTGATAGAGGAGATGGCAGTCAGCCATGAGCTCCTCTTTGGCAAGAAGTCCCTGCGCGTGCCTGAGGCAAGGAAGAGGAAAATATGGGATGCAATACAGGAGAAGGTCAATGCCATCAGCGTAACCCACCGCACAGTGGAGGAGCTGCGCAAGCGGTGGTATGACATGCGCCTCAGATCCAAAGAGAAGGTGGCAAACAGGTTGGCAGAGGCAAATAAGACTTGAGGTGGACCATCCCGTGCTACAGCTTCCACGCCACATGAGGAGTTGGAGTCCACCTTGCAACCAGAGAGTGTCAGTGGAGTGGCAGACCTGGACAGCTCCGACCCACCCACCACCAGACAAGGTAAGATGCATGCTATCTGTCCCCTTCCACTCCACCATAGCACCTACACAGTTAGGACCCCCCCAGTAACCAAACAGTTTTGCAACTCCAGTACATGTTGTTGTGTACCCCCTGAAATGCATCATGGGAGATGTAGTCACATGCACCAAACAGTGTAGTAATGAGACAGGTAGTAACAGTGACAGTGAGTCATGGGACGCAAAAATCATGTAGACAGTACGTAGGTGATGCAAACACAAAGTAGATTTATTCTCTGACAAAAGGTGATTCAGGATACTAAAGAAAATGTCTGTGTATTCTGTCTTCACAGCATCACCAGTAAGGCAGGAGGACAGTGCAGGGGCTGAGGAGGCAGATGACGATGATGAGCAGGCAGGGGATGAGGAGCAGGAGGTACAGACCCCTGAAATACCGCTAGTATGCCGAAAGCGCAACATCGTGCCACTACTACCTCAGATGGAGGCACACCAACATGACAGTGGAGAAGAATCCCAGGCAGTCCAGGGCCAGCGTGCAGTCCCTCACAGGCAACAGTCCCCTGAACACCACAGTGAAGGAGGAGGGCACAGGTGCAGGGCACGGCCGTCAACCAGTGCTGGTGGTGAGGATCAGCAGTCCGTGTTCGCCGGGCTCGAGGGCACCATGGTGAAGGTACAGCGCCTGCAAGCCAAATCAATGCGGTCAATGCAGCATCAGTTTGCCTCACTAAACCATCACATGAGCGACATGAGGGATGGGATGAGGGAAATGACAGGTGCAATACGAGAACTGTGTGCCGTGCAGAGGAGAGCCAACGCCCGCATGGACACATACAGCAAGGCGGTCAACCGCCTGTGCACTGTCACGTCCCTGCTGTCTCGTCGGTGCGTCAGCATGCAGGTGGAAATGGCACATAACAGCCAGGATGTGGCCAAGATATTGGTGTAGGTGACACTGCCGTGGAACTGATGCAAGCGGCTGGCACAGGTGGGACAGGACCCCTGGGCACAGGGGACAGTGAGGATCAATCAAGCGGGAGCAGCATAACCCCACCAGTACCTGAGAACAGACGGCGGAGCGGGAGGCAGGGGAGAACACATGATGACCCGGGGGAGAGCAGTGGACACCCAGAGTGAGCTGCAACAGGCCGTGCACGCAGGAGATGAGGTGGCATCAGTGAAGCATGGAAATGAGTGAGGAAACACATAGCTGGGGACTGAAGTGTGTAGGACATCTTTGCACTGTGACTCAAACATTTGCAACTATGAATGGCACACATTAGGTGTGCGTCAGGCTGTGTGACAAATATGTTCCTGCACTACAAGGAATAAAAACACAGTTGTGCACCAATACATTGCATTGTGTCATTATTACTCACCTAGAAATAGTTGCGCGTGATCTCCTGGCGCCTCTGGCGTCCGGCAGCCACCCCAACACCACCTGCTGGTCCTGCACGGGGAGCTGGTCCCTCCTCATCCGATGAATCAGAGTCGCTCAGCTCCACTGGGGTGCCCTTCCTGGTTGCTATGGTGTGCAGCATAGCACATGCCACCACCATCTTGCAGCAGGTCTGCGGGCTGTACTGGAGGGCACCTCCGCTTTTGTGAATGCACTGAAATCGGCTCTTCAGGATGCCAAAGGTTCTTTCGATCACACCGCGGGTTGACTTGTGGGCGTTGTTATATCGACGCTCCGCAGCAGTGGCTGGATTTAAATAGGGTGTCAGGATGAAATCCCTCACTGCATATGCGCTGTCCCCTGCAGGGTGGGAAAAAAAGGGTTACACACTGTCATCCCAGTTCAGACCTTAACTGTATGTGTGAATGTTAGCCATGTAATTACCTAGCAAGTAGCCCTCTCCAAACTCCCCAGCCGAGAGGCGACGGTGTAGCCCACTGTGGCGGAATATAAAGGAATCATGGGTGCTCCCTGGATATTTCGCCACCATATCCGTGATGACATGGGCAGCATTACAAACTACCTGGATATTCAGGGAGTGATAACATTTCCTGTTCCTGTAAACATATTCTGTCTGGGATGGGGGTGAGAGGGCGACATGGGTCCCATCAATGCAGCCGATGACATGGGGGAATTGGGCTATCTGATAGAACCCCTGCTTTGTATGGTCGAGTGCCAGCTGCGTGCTCGGGAACTGGATGTGGTGATGCATCCTCAGCATCATGGCATCCAGTAACGCATGGAAAAAGCGCGACAGGCTACTCTGTGTCACCCCTCCTGCTGCTGCTATCATCCCCTGGAAACTCCCAGACGCCAGCAAATGCAGTGAGCACAGGACCTGCACATGGGTGGGGACGGTGCGTGTCCTGCGTATGGGGTGCTCCAGCATGGGCTTTAGCTCCTCTATGAGGTGAAGGATGCTGTCTGGGTGCAGCCTGTATTTCTCATGTATCTCCTCCTCTGTTTGCATGAACAGGGTGATGCGTGCCCTGTAGATCCTCTCCTGCCGTCTTCTTCCCTGGGCAGCAGCTTTGATCCTCAGCCTCCTAGCAATGACGTAAAGCGCAGCCATTGTGAAAACCCCTGTGGCATTCTGGGCCAGTTTATATAGGTTGCACCTGGTTACCACCTGCTCTGAGTTGGTGGTAATTGCGAGGTGCAAAATAGCGAATTTCGTTGATTCGCAATTTGCGAATTTTTCATACGTCATTGCGAATTTCGCTATTTGCTATTACGTTATTTGCGATAATCGCAAAATTTGTGACGCATTTTGCGAATACACAAGGAAATTCACAGAATCGGCCTCGCAAATTTTTGCTAATTGCTATTTTAGCGATTAGCAATTTTGCACTGCGTATCTGTTTCAAACATCGCAGGACTCACTTTTGCGATCGCAAACACTGGATTTTTGCGAATCGCAGTGTTTGCGGTCGCAAAAGTGCTTGATACATATGGCCCCTAGTCAAGGAGGAAAAAATATGTAAAATGCTATCATTGTTATTTTGAGAGAGACTCGCTAGTAGATTAGAATAAGCATTGGTCGACACATCTAGGGGAGCTTTACTGCATTTAGGGTTTGTCAATGCCTCAATTGGCATTGAAGGGCCCTTAGCAACCTGCCTGACCGGCAGGCCTGTTTGAGACCAGAAAAGTGTCATAGACAGATTTCACTTTGTCTTGAAAGAAGGATGCCGGACTATTGCACAACTGCTGACTGGCCATGATATTTTTTGCTTCAGTAAGTTTTTAAAGTTTTTTTACAGAGGCAAACAGTTCATTTGAGGAATTTTTTGTGGCTTCGATTTTAAGAGTGAAGTAGCAGGGTTTTTCTACTTGGATCATCTTTTTGTAGCACTGGATCGAGGCTTTGTAACATTCTTTGTCCTCGGTCTTATAGTACAGTCTCTATTTCCTTTCAAATGTGCGACATTTTTGTTTTTGGTCTCTTAGGTTTTCATTGAACCAACCGGAGGATTAGATTTACGTTAATCATAGCTTTTAGTTGGAACCAGACAATTTAGGGAGCAGTCTATCCACTAATGATAGTTACAACTGGCTATATCTAGATCTAATAAGATCTCTGGTACCATCTAGGCAAGAGAGGAACTTAATAAATTGGCATTAAGATTGTGCAATAGGCATCAGGTTGTGTGCAGGTTAGGCCGTTTGATGTTTTGTTCAGACATCATACCTGTAATCTCGAACATGACCGCCATGTGGTCTGACCAAACCAAAGGGAGCGAGGACAACCATTTAAGCTGTGGGTTATCAGAAAAAAATCATTCAAGAAGATGTTCTGTGACAAGTGTAGGGCCCTGTACCAGTTGAAATAGGCCTACACTGTCCATTTGGTCAATGATATTAACAGAGTCATTATCGAGGGGATTTTCCAGATGGTAATTGAAGTCCCCAAGAATTGTTTGGTCAGATGAGTTAGCTTTTAGTTCTAGAAGAATGCCGATTTGGTTAGTGAACGTGGGTCTGGGACCTGGGGACGATATAGCTGGAGTCCATCGAAAGAATGATGGCTACTAAATTTTATCTTGAACGTTAATGATTCGCAGATCTGAGAGTCAGGAAGAGCTTTATTAGAAGTTTTGAAATTATCCTGAAAAATGATTTCGAGGCCGCCACCCCTTTTCCCTACTCGGTCTATCTTGAAGATCCTAAAGCCTGTTGGCAAGGCCGAGATTCACTCAGGGTCTGACGCAGTGTCAGCCCAAGTTTCTGTAACAAAGGCCAGCTGGGTCTGGTGGCTCAGTGGACTAATGCGTCCACTGCAGGGGCCTGTGTTCGACCTCATGGTCACAGGTTCAAATCCCGGTGGGTCCACTCAGCCTTTCATCCATCTGAGGTCGATAAAATGAGTACCATTGAGTGGGGTAACAATAAGCATCTGTTATTCAGCGCCAAGATACCCATCTGGGTGAACGTGCGCTTTACAAATGCACATGTTATGTTATGTTGTTATCAGGACAATGCACAGCCATGAACTCAGCGAATTCAATTGAGTTCTTAACTAAGGATCTTGCATTAATAAGTGTGCTGTAGCACCTGGACCTGAGTGTGCAAAATTAAACTACACATCACTTGATTAGTTTGATTTTAAAACTCTATTCTGAAAATATTTCAACCAAAGAGTGGCATTGAGAATAGAAGCCACTGCTATGCCTTTTGACCTGTCCGCTTTCGTCTTTGAAAGACATCATTTATGACAGCCCTACTGTGGCTGTCAATCTGGTCTAACCTTTCAAATAATTTTATGCCTCAAGTAGTGGAAGACTGTCTATCCTATATTTGGCAAAAAAATCCCCTGGCTGATGGATATTAAGGAATCAAGTCGCATTTTTGGTATTCCTGACTTTTTCGATAATCCCAGTGGTTTGCCCGCCTCTTTTAAGTATGTCTTAAAAGAGTGATTCTTTGATTCATGCAGTTCATTGAGAATGCGTAAGGAAGTCAGGAAGGCCTCCGTGAGTAACTATACATTGCATACTATTAGCCCATTGGTTGACTCACATTTGGTTTGGTTTCCAACTAGTTTCCATAGGCTTTTGTTAACATGTTTGAGATTTAACACTTTGCACTTTATGGTGACTTTTCCATTGGCGACTTCATATAATGAGATTTTACCATTATGCCCATGTGATGGCCAATCTACTCAATGTACATTGCACTTATTGTTTTTTTGTAAATATTATATTTCTCCGAGACGCCGCTTGCTGCTGCCTATTCTGAAAGATGTGAATTTTAGGCATTGTAAGGAAGCCATGGTCTATATTCAATTGCTATCTTCGATGCACATATGTTGGGCTGTGGTAAAATTGTTACTGTGTCTTATCAAATTACGAAATTGCTGAGATGATCCTTATGTTTCATTAAAATTGGACATTTTTATTGGTATTTAGCTGTATATATGTATTTTAGGATTATAACTGAACTTGTTTTTATTGACTTTTAACTAATTTTATGGTTGATGCATGTAACCGAATAAAGTAAGACTTGACTTGATACTAAATGACATTCAAACGGAAGGTAATAGCAGCAATGAGCAATTGAAGCACAGGGCATGAGGGGTATGCAAATAAATCCCAGCATGGTTTATTTTCAGACAGTGAGTGTTAAAGTGGTACTCATAGAAATCCAACAAGGAGCTTTTGCTGACTTAGAATTTTGCTACATGAATGGAGATACGTCAGTTTAGTGTATAATTACTCTCTCATCTGAGCATGTCATGTACATAGAAAGTGGCTTTCTGTTAGACACTTGAAAAATAGGTACAGTAGCCCAGTGCAGTAATACTATTTTAATTTTTCACTCCGCAGTATGAAAGAATGATAAGGGTCTCCGAGAATTCAAAGACATGATCCGTGGGAGCAGCGTCCACTGAGCTATTTTGCAATTCTTCCTCAGGCTCTTCCAAGGCTAACATGTAACAAATTTATGTAAGCACATTTAATTAGTTTTCTCTCCCTCACTTTATTTAGTGGCACCTTCACAAAACAAAGGGGCTGAATCACAAAGGGCCCCTGGTACATGGCATGGGGCCCCGCACACATGGTGGGGGCCCCACAATGGGTAACTGCAGTGTGGAGGACTCGCTACAACTGCGGGATCCTCCAACAACTGCGGGTCCTCTGCCACAAGTGCAGAGGTAATTTTTGAATCAGGCCCAGAGTGATTTTCCTCAGAACTGGTAGCTTACTAAGGAAGCTGTGACCTCACTGTGTTTTCTTATTTGAGATCAAACTGCTTCAAACGTATCTTGCATGGATACTGGGGTATAGAAGACTTGTGTCACTGGTTTAGGCAGCTTGAAGGCACTGCACAGGTTGGGTTCTTGGCTCAACCCACTGAAAAAACATAGGAATTATGGAAGCTCTATCATAGGGACCCAGTGAACTTTGGAACCTACTTCATGGGTTCCTGTGAAATATGGGATACATCATCATAATTATAACCCCAAATCACTCTTTTCAGTTTCACCAAATTCTATTGTTTAATAAACTTTCTATTCATGACAGGTAAACTGATCCTTAGCATTCTAATGTCAATTACCACCCATGGTTAGTTGCACATTGCAGAGAACAGTTTCAACAATCTTTTACATCTACAGACAAAAAAAAATATTTTAACAAGCACACAGTGTTTTATTTTACATTCTTCATTATTAACTACATAATTAAATATTTTTTCCTGTTTCTATTTTACAGACACCCTATCAGTATGAGCCATTACTCCACTTATCATTTTCAATAAATATTCCTCTGTTTGAAAGAAACAACTTTGTAAACAAATTTTGGCAAAATAAACCTGCAATATAAAAATACATAACAGGTAACTCACATTGTATGGTCATATATTGACAAATTGAGTTTGTGTGACATTTAAAAACTATACAGCCTTCGGCCTCATGGTCTATGATGTCACGAGAACCCTTCAGTGGTACTATAGAACAATATTACAAGTTTACCAGTTATGTATCCTTTGTGTTTATTAGAGAGTCAGTGATAGCAACTATAGTTGTGGTTCAGACTGACTTTCCGTTGAAAGGACATTTTTGATTTGCAATAATTTTTTCTCCGTTTGGTGAATCTTCACAAAATTTGGCACTCGTTCAGTGTATCTATCTAAATAATGGCCTGCCAAGCCTCATGCAGATCTGTTCAGTGGAAACAAGGTAGGCATAGAAGGGTTAACATGAAGAGACACCATTGACTGTTAAACTCACAAGTAAGTTGCAAGTCCCAGGGTTTAAAATGTTGCTGAGGTTTTGTATATCACTGCTGTTTTAATGTAAGAGTCATGACTCATGATTTCTGTTAACCACAACATGAATTTTTTAAGAAGTGTGATTGGTTGGCTAAAGGCTCTGACTTTTTTTTCAACCATCTTGAAACTCTCATGTCAGCTGTAACTCAAGTGATTCACTCTGTCAAAAAGGAAACATGCACAACCTTAGGGTCTACCCCAATGAGGTGCCTGACCACAGGAAAATGTTAAGTGGTACTGTTGGAAGCCGGAGTCCCTGTCCCGCACCACTGTCACTAAATGCGAGACCCGGGACTCCTCACTCAACGCTAGGCCAAGTAAGGACACCGTTTGAGATAGCCCTGCTCACCCCCTTAGTAGCTTGGCACAAGCAGCCAGGCCTATCTCCAAGGCACGAGTGTACAGTATGTGCAACCACACTCACAACAACCCACTGGTGACACCACAAATGGACTCCACACGAGTTTGATAAAACCAGTATAAACTTTATGTAAAATGATATACGATCAGACCACACCATACATAAGCCAACATATAATAAAGGGTAATATTCGTTCCGGCTGGTTGGTAGGTTCAAATCCCAACCACCGCTTTCAAAATGCTATGCTGGTCGTAATGCTAGAATCACACACATTGCAATGGACAAACAATAGTGCACTGCGTAACGATACAATCCTGTGTTGGGCAAAGGAATAATAATACAATGCGTAGCGATACACCCCGGTACCTTGCAATGGGAGAAATAATGCAATGCATACCGCTACAATCATGTACTGTGCAATGAAGGAATAATGCAATGCGTCACACCCCAATCACGTACTTTGCAATGAAGAAATAATGCAATGCGCGCCGCTACAATCATGTACTTTGCAATGAAGGAATAATGCAATGTGTAGCTACAATCATTTACTTTGCAATGAAGAAATAATGCAATGCAGGCCGCTACAATCCTGTACTTTGCAATGGAGAAATAATGCAATGCGTAGTGCTACAATCGTGTACTTCGTTATGCAGAAATAATGTCAGGCGCCATAAGACAGTCCGGCAGTTCGTTAGCAGCAATATTGGCAATGTGTATTACGACAGTCAGCCTCTTCGATAACAGATGCCCCCCACACGTATCAACAATGACATAAAGTAAAGCTTCTCACTCGGGCCCCAGTACTGCCACTCCTGACTGCAGTACGGGCCCCAATCTGAGCCGAAGCAAAGGCTCACGTCGCCAGAAGGTCTGAGAGGCCGAGAGAGTGTCCCTCCGAGCCCGCACCCCGCCCAGGCTGTGATCCACGTTACCTGGGGGCGCGATCCCACTCTCCTCTCCTCCTTCAGCGAACTGGGCCTTCCATGTAGAACTTTCTCAATGGGCCTCAGCGGCTCGGCCTGGCAGCTCAGCTCCTCCAGGATGCCGGTCCGGGCCACTACTGTTAGGAAGGTCTCAGGCGGCCGCAGGGCACACGTACCCCACGCCCCTGAGATTACGTTACTCCGGGTGCACGTTCACCACAGAACCCTCCGGGTCTCCTCTGGCACGAAGCCACACACACAACGCTGATGGGACTTCATGTCGACTCAGAGTGCACGTTCACCAGGCACTCCTTCCTGCGGTCTTAGTTGGCAACAAGACCCGCAAACCACGTTGCAGAGACTCACTTTCTTCCGGTGCACACGATGATCAGCCGATCACCTCCACAGTCCCAGGTTGCACCAAAGCACGCACACTGCTTCACTGAGACTTACTCCAACTCCGGTGCCCGATATTCAGGCGCTCTTCACCAACGCCTTTGGCCGCACCCCGACACGCTCACCGTGTCCGAGCCTCACTTCTCCTCCGGTGCACTCGATGACCAGGTACTCTTCACCAGCGCCTCCGGTGCACCCCGACACGCACCCTGCATGTCCGAGACTCACTCCACTTCCGATGCACACGTTGCCCCGGCGCTCCTCACCAACGCCTCCTGTGCACCACGACACGCACCCTGCGCGTCCAAGACTCCCTTCACCTCCGATGCACCCGCCGACCAGGCGCTCTTCACCAACAGCTGCGGTGCACCCCGACGCGCACCCTGCGCGTCTGAGTCTCACGTCACCTCCGATGCACACGCTGACCAGGCGCTCTTCACCAACGCCTGCGGTGTGCCATGACACGCACCCAGCGTGTCCGAGACTCACTTCACCTTCGATGCACACGTTGACCAGGCGCTCTTCACCAATGCCCCCTGTGCACCACGACACGCCCCAGCACGTCCGAGTCTCACTTCTCCGTGTGTCCAAGATCACAGGGCACACCTTCCGAGGGTCTCAAGCTGCCACAACACGCGCCCACCGCGTCGCTTGAAACTTCCCCGGAAACTTTTATGTTCCTGTGTTTCCAAACAGGGAGCCAGCTCACCTCGGGCCCTTGGGTTAACAAGACACAGCACAAAGCAAAGTCTTCTTCAAGCAGGGGGACCCAGCCCACGAAGCACAGTCCCAAAAACCTCTTCCTTGGTTAAAACAGCAAACTGCAGACCAGCCCCAGATCACGAAGCAAGGGTTGGTCCTTCCCAGCAGTCTCTTCAGTTGTTCCTTCCTTAGCAGAGGTTCCTCTTGACCACGAAATGGGTCCAAGTCTTTTCAGTCTCAATCCATTTCTATTCCAACGTTCAGCGGTCTCAGCTCTCATAGTTATACCCCTAAATGTCTTTGAAGTTCGTTGTGCTCAGGGGTCCCTGACCCCTGCCTAAATCAGTTCTGGGTGTCTCCCTCCCAGTGTCACCTTTCTCCCTTTGATACTGGGGGTCTGGATCCTTAATCACTCAGCAGGAGATGGGTCAATTGTTTATAGCTGCAACCCAGGCCTCTTCACCTCCCGGTGCTTTTTCTTGCCTACTCTCCAGATGCAGGTCAGCCTGGTGCTATCTCAACCCCTCCCTGGGTCAAGATCTCCCCCAGCTCCTCTCCCCTTTCAGATCCAG
Source organism: Calotriton arnoldi (assembly GCA_963921515.1). NCBI lineage: Eukaryota > Metazoa > Chordata > Amphibia > Caudata > Salamandridae > Calotriton > Calotriton arnoldi. Next base: position 526,244 of record CAWUFW010010677.1, read on the forward strand.
ACAGTCAATCCACATTCAGCAGAGACACACAGAAATGCTTAAAGCACAAAACTCAGCCACTTTCTAAAAGAGTGGCTTCTGAACACACAGTGACAAAACCACTTTCATAGAAAGATGTGTTAGGACGCTGTGAGTTCATACATACTAAACTTCACCTCTCCATTTTAAACTTGTGGGAAACTAGGCTAACAAACACAATATCCAGCCTCCCCCATTCTGTCCTATGGGCAGGATGGCCTTTCCCCAGTGAAAAACGAAATCGAGTGTTTTTCACTGTCAGGACATAACACACACCTCAGTATATGTCCTGCCTTTTACCTACACTGTACCCTGCCCAGGGGTTACCTGGGACCTACCACAGGGGTGCCCACTGTGTACGCAAAAGGGAAAGTAAGGCCTGACAAGTGGTTGCACTTGTCAGTACAACATGCTAACTTAGCAAACTGCGCGCAGGCCCTACACTGCAGGCCTGAGTTCCCTACTCCGCGCACCTTTGCATTACTAGCCCTGGCACACACAGTGCACATCACTAGGGACTTTACTAGTAAGGCAACATACCAATCATGGCCAACCAATTACCATTACACTTTACACAGGGAACACTTGTACTTTGACACTGATCAGCAGTGGCAAAGTACCCAAAGCATCTAAATTGGCAACTCTATGTCAGGAAAACGGTCTAGGGGGAAAGCAAAAAGTTTAGGGAACTTTAGCCAAAAAGGCCAAGTCCTACAGGTACCCAGAGCTTTTCAAAACATACTCAAAACACACGAGTGACAAAACTCTTGAGTCGCAAACACTTCAAGACTCATGCAAGGTGCTATTTTAGGTGACACGATAGACTGCCAACTTGGGGGTTTCTCTCGGATGTTGGTGACTCAAGAATTTCACGTCTCTTGAATCACTTCCGACTTGAGAGTTTCATGCTTGATTAAAAATAATGCAAAAACGAAAACAAACACTTTAACATGTTTCTAGCCATAAGCAAAGACGAAGCCCTTGTGCCCAACCCCTTCAGTGCAACCCAAAGCTGTGTACTGCAGGGGTAGGCTATAGGCAGGGGGGGCTCATAGCCTTTCTGCAAGCAAGGCCCTGCGCCTAAAACCTGCAGTGCATGCAGCAGGGACTAACTGATGGCAGAAGGTAGGGCACAGGGCATGGCCACAGTCCCAGCCCTCTGCCAAATCCCTATTGTGTCCAAAAACAAGAGAGTCACCCTTATTTAGAAAAAGGGACATAGTAGTGTAGAACAAAAACAATATATGATTCCTCTTTTCTCCTTATTTTACATGTATTTGGACTTCCTATAGTAAAGACACTCAAAAATAATTAATTAAAAATAATGTTTTGAAAATCATTTAAAAAAAATCAAATGGACATGATCCTATACATGTTATACAAACAATTATTGTATTACAGAGTCAATCAATCAATCAATCAAAAACTTTATTCGATATGTATAAAACAACCATAAGAGTGTACATAAATAAAAACTGAATGCACTACACATAAATAATATCAGATAGTAAAAGACAAAGCAGATGACGCTTGATAAACAGCATGGGGCCAAAGTTGATCAAGTATAAAAACACATAGTATTATTTAAAAAAAGAACAAAAACAGTACAATTTCTTAAAATCGTAATGAGATTCGACACTATGTTGGTACAGAGTCTTTCAATAAATCTCATAAACCTTGAGTATATAAATACTTTTTCGCTTTTATTCTGAATTATTTTCTATGGGTTTTATAAAGAATCCACAAATAATTTAAATAAAAAGCTAAGAACAAACATTTAAAAACAAACAATTGTGGTTATTTTGGTGCACCTTAACTGAATATCCTTCCTATAAGACCACCATCACATCTGATACATGAATATCAAATTACAATCTTTATTCATATTAGCAATTAAAAATAAAGAATTACAGCAATGTCGACACAGCGTTTCAGTGAACCATGAAATATTATTTTCTACCACCTTCTTTGGGACAAACAATGTGAAAGGTTTATTTCTATAAAACAGAGAAGGACAAAATGTACATACCGATTACCACAGCTCATGATACATCAAACCATACAGTAATTACTCTAGTGTCTATTCATGTCCATTTATTAAATTTAAAAAAAAAAAAGTTTCTAGTTACAGAAAATCGCCAAATAGAGCGTCCCACCAAATACCTGATAATATCTTAGAAATGCATCTCTTAAATAGGTATTTACCTATGTTTAGGCTAAAAAATATCTTTTTTATATTCAATATTCAGTTGGATAAAATTGGGTAAGATAAGGAATGGTACTCAGATTCTATAATCCCTATTCTAATATAGGAATACTTGAGATCTTTATATATATATATATAATATATCTGCTCCGCTGGTCTGCCAAATGGTTTCCGCACTCTTGCACTGGTGCTCAGGTCCCGCGAGGGCAGTCTCGCTTACGTATCTCGCTCCCACTCCCCAAAAGGAAAGACCAGCACTCTCGTTGGGTTTAAATCCTAGATCTGGATATAATCGCACATTGAAATCAACAAACGTGTTTCGGTGTAAGCCTTCGTCAGTGTCAGTGGGCGCCATTCTGAAAGCTTCATTTATATCAATTACAACTCATTGACAGAACAAACGGACTACCAAATGCCCAAGTTATTACAAGCGCCATTTTGGAACGTGCAATTCCTCATGACATCATTGCTCAACATATTTACAATCAATTCGTTCTGCTATACAGCATTCTCAAGGAACGTACAATTTATCATTTCAACAGTACTGAGTCATTTACCATCAATACACTTTACATGTTTTCGCCCTGAATATAAGACTCAACTTAGGCGCCATTTTGGAACGTGCAATTTCATCATTCCCTCATTACTCCACAAATCTATTATAAATACGCTCTCATATACATGATATCACCATTTTGAATGTGCAATTCACCATTACAATTGTACTGAGTTTGTTCACTGTCAGTGCTCTGCATAATTTCACCATGGATGGGCTACCAATTTGTGTAAGTGTTATCGCCATATTGGAACATTAGATTACTCCACTGTGCCAATATTCAACATATATACAATCAGCATGCTTGTCTTCAATTACACACTTGTACATTCCACCTCATGTTGTCTACCATAATTGTTCCCTGCATTGGCTGGCTTTCTAGTGTATCCTGTGCTGTACTTCATAAATTTAGTAATCCACACCCAGAGAAACAACTAAGAACGAAGGGTCAGTTCTGAGACTGGGGTTAAGTTTCTGCCCAACAGGCAATTTAGAATACACAAACCCGGATAGACTTATTCAAATTTGTTAGAAAGATCAAGCTATATAAATATTTTAAATTGTGAACTCCTGGACAGGTGTGGAGAGAAACCGGATCATTACAACAGGATACGGACATCATTACTATAGGAGACTTGGACACCCTGGCGGTCCTTGAAGAACACGAAAATGAAGACGGTTCACAGGAGAGAATCAGAAGGGATGACAAGGATAGAATTCAGGACCTTGGAATAACACAGATAGGTGCCCCAAGTCCATTCAAGCCATCCTCGAAATTTTATCCACAAACTCCGATGGATGCTATTGATGTGTTTGCAGAGAGTGTCAACAAAGAACTCCTAACCTTAAGGGTACAAGGAGAAATTGAACTTAACGTATCCTCAAAGACAAGCATTAAAGAGTCTGCAGCAGGACCAGTCAATTATAGTGAAATCCTCCGACAAAGGAGGTAATATAGTGTTGCAAACAAGAGTGAACTATTGTAAGGAAGCCTACAGACAGTTAAACAATAAGGAGAATTATGTCCCCACCACTGAGGCAGACTACATGGATAGTGTGCAGGCGTTTGGAAAATTGATCCAGAAATGGTACAACAAAGGTATCTTGTCCATGGAAGAGTTTTACTACCTGCAAAATGAGCATCCAAGGAAACCTACCTTTTATCATATACCCAAGATCCATAAGGATACAATTAATCCACCAGGGCGACCGATCGTCTCTTCAATAGGAGGCCTGACTGAGAACATGTCCAGATATGTGGGCCATTTCTTGTTTCCTTTCGTGTCACAATTAGCTTTGTATACACAGGACACAAAGGACTTTTTGATACAAATACAAGGAATAGAATGGAAACAAGACTTTCTGATGATTACATTAGATGTAACGAAATTGTACACCAGTATCAGGCACCAAGATGGACTTGAAGCAGTCAAACACTACCTGAAATGAAGGCCCCTGAAATACCTGGAACTCAGCAATATGCTGTTAGAACTCGTCACCTTTTGTTAAATAACAACATCTTTATTTTCCAGGACCAGAGATACAAACAGATACAAGGCACGGCGATGGGCACCTGCTTTGCCCCCTGTTATGCAAACTTGTTCGTAGGCTGGTAGGAGAAGCAGGTGGCCTGGGCCTGATACCATGGACGAGTGGGTAGACAGGATTGTTTGTTGGAGGAGATATATCGACGACCTCTTCATAATATGGAGAGGGACACGAGAGTCTGCAAATCGATATATTTCCTACCTTAATAACAACAGTTTGAATCTCAAATTCACTGGTGACATAAGCTGCTCTCAGGTGAATTTTCTTGATCTGAGAGTATTCGTGAGCTCTAATAAGATTCACACAGCTCTCTACAGGAAATCAACGGCGGGTAACTCAGTGCTGCATGCACTCAGCAGCCATCCGCCTAATCTCATAAAGAGTATTCCCTATGGAGAACTGTTACGAATTAAGAGAAATAGTTTGAGGTAAAGTGATTTTCAATAGGCAGTGAAAGAGAGTATTCAAAGGTTCAAAGTAAGAGGGTATCGGCAGAGCGTTCTAAAGAACGCACAGAAGAAAGTTGAAGAGAAGGACAGGGCAGAGTTGCTACAGGAGGAACAAAGACAAGAGAAGAATGAGATGACTAATAATCTTAGCATGATCACGAGTTATTCCAATGCAGCAAGCAGGGTGAGAATGATCCTGCAAAGGAATTGGAGAATCTTGAAGTCAGATGGAATAATAGGACGAGATCGCCCTTCATATACCAAGATGACATTCAGGAAGTCTTGATCAATAAAAGATCATCTAGTAGAGAGCCATCTACCAATCTCTAAACAACAGTCTACTTTGCAGTTTCTCCCTGGCTCCTTCCCATGTGGAAGATGTAAGGCCTGCACGAATAGCAAAAAAGTAAGCTCATATAAAATCAAAGGCGTGGCGAAGGAGAAGAAAATAATCAAATTTATGAATTGCAACACCACACATGTAGTCTCTTGTCGTGTCTGCCCCTGTGGCTTATGCTACATGGGTAGCACCATTCACCCAGTAAAGGCACGCATCTTGGAGCATCAAAGGGCAATAAGCAATAATGACGTGAACTATCCAGTGGCACGCCACTTTGCAAGTCATCACAATAGCAATAGGGTCCTTCTCCAGTATTTTTGCCTAGATCACGTACCAAGGGATATTCGAGGAGGTGACAGGGAGAAGAAGTTGAGGCAATAATAATAGCGCTACATAATAGGTATGCAGACAAAATCACCAGAAGGCCTCAACAGCCAGGAGGAATTAGCGATACATCTGTGAAGGGTGGTAGTGGAAGCGACTATGAGAATTAGGTATAGATTACTAAATTTCTGAAGTACAGCACATGATACACTAGAATGCCAGTGCATCAAGGGCACAATTATGGTAGACAACATGAGGTGGAATGTACAAGTGTGTAATTGAAGACAAGCATGCTGATTGTATATATGTTGAATATTGGCACAGTAGAGTAATCTAATGTTCCAATATGTGCCTGCGATAACACTTACACAAATTGGTAGCCCATCCAGGGTGAAATTATGCAGAGCACTGACAGTGAACAAACTCAGTACAATAGTAATGGTGAATTGCACGTTCAATATGGTGATATCATGTATATGAGAGCGTATTTATAATAGATACGTGGTGTAATGAGGGAATGATGAAATTGCACGTTCCAAAATGTCCCCTGAGTTCAGTCTTAAATTCAGGGCGAAAACATGTAAAGTGTACTGACGGTAAATGACTCAGTACTGTTGAAATAATAAATTGTACGTTCCTTGATAATGCTGAATAGCAGAGCGAATTGATAGTAAATTTGTTGAGCAATGATGTAATGAGGAATTGCACGTTCCAAAATGGCGCTTGTAATAACTTGGGCATTCGGTAGTCCGTTTATGCTGTCAATGAGTTGTAATTGACATAACTGAAGCTGTCAGAATGGCACCCACTGACACTGACGAAGGCTTACGCCGAAACGCGTTTGTTGATTTCAATGTGCGATTAAATCCAGATCTATGATTTAAGCCCAACGAGAGTGCTGGTCTTTCTTTTTGGGGAGTGGGAGCGAGATATATATATTACCTACTGGCAGTCGCCAGTAGGTAGTTATAGTTAGGACCTATTTTCCATAGGAAAAGCGTTTTTTCTTTTGCCAATATCTTTGGCGCCGTTTGATGAATTTTTGCAAAATTTTCAAAACGAATGATTCGCTCAGGTCAGCTCCTGTCTTGAAAGTTTTGGGGTGATTCGTTGAGCAGGGGCCGAGAGAAAAGGGGGGTCCCAAAACACGTTTTCTCCATGTTAATTTCTATAGGAAACTTTAGACAAAGCTGCAGCCCGAACTGCTGAACGGAATTACACCAAATTTGGCAAAATGGTAGGTCTTGGTTCAGAAAGCAGCCTTTTTTTAAATGGTGTAAATCCATTCAGTAGTTCCTGAGAAATTCAAAAATAAAAAAATATCGATATCTGGTGACCGAGGAGGATTCGCAAACCCTCCCGGCCACGAGCTTCATTCTGATTGGCTGTTAACACTCCAAACTAAGAAGTGTTGGCAGCCATCTTGTGACTCGGTAACCGAGTCACAAGAAAAAAGGGAAGAAAATGGTTAAAAAAAAAGAAAAGGGGGCAGGGTAGAAACACCCTGACCCCCTAAACCTGGTCAGGGGGTCCCACAGGGACCCCCAGGGCCTAAAAAAGCATTTTTGTTTAAAAACAATTTTGGCCAAAGTCGCGTTGGGTTCGCGAATCCCGCTGAGAAAATAAAAAAGACAAAGCGCGGTATCCCGCTCTGTTTTAATGAGCCCCCAGGTGGGCCAGGTCCTGGGGGCATTTCTGTATGTTTATGCAGGGGCCCTGCAGAGGCCCCTGCAGCCCCAGGGACTGCCACCTCCCCGGGGTGATACTTATTAAAATGCGGGGGGCTTGCGGCACCCCCGCAGGCCCTGTGGACCGTCACCTCCCCGGGGCTTTAATTAACAAATGCGGGGGGCACGTGGACCCCCCGCAGCCCCGGTGACCACCACCTCCCCGGGGCTCTGCTTAAATTAAAGTAGTGTGGGGGGCTCAAGCCCTCCCCACATGCCCCGGGTACCATCACCCCCCAGGGCACTAATTTAAAGAAGTTGGGTGTCCATTGCGGCCCCCCGGCCCCAGGGACCACCACCTCCCCAGGGCTTTGCATACATTGGGAGGGGGCCACGTGGCCCCCCTCCAGGAGCCTTCCATGGCCCAGGGGACTGCCACCCCCCATGGCCGGCTCCAGCAATGTCCCGGGGTGCCCACCCCCGGGACATTGCAGTTTGCAATGACAGGGCGGGAGCATGGCTCCCGCCCTGTCATTGCAAACTTCTGCTTTGCTTCGTGTAAGCGAGAGCAAAAAACCTGCTCTCGCTTCCACGAAGCAAAGCAGAATTGCTTTTGGACAAGGGGAGCTGCTTGTCAGCAGCTCCCCTTGTCCAAAAGCATTGCCGGCTCCCGCAGGAGGCAGGGAGCTGGCAGGGACCGGGGGGACATTGGGACTCCCCCTTGGTCCCCAATGTGATAGCATACCTCGGGGGATGGGGTCCCCGGGGCGGATACCAAATAAAGGAAGTGGGGCATTTTTTTTTACTTTCGATTTTGGAGTCGCGACCCCATCGTGGCTCTCAGCGCGCCCCCCCGTGTAAAGTCACGTTGGATTCGCGGATCCACCACAAATAAATAATTTAATAGTATATAATTTAGAAGGTAGTGTTGAATTTGTGAAGTTGCTTTATAGAGGCAATGTGATTGAAGTTAATAATAAGATTACATTTGATAGAGTTAGTAAAAAATATATAAAGTTAAAAATTAAAAGTTAAACCTGAAAAGTGTATTGTGTTGTAGTACATTGAACTCATGCTTTTGCAAATTCGAGACAGGTTCGCGAATCCACAAAAAATTAAAAAGAGTATGTATGTGTAAAAAAAATTTGATTCACTATTGTGTTATAGGGTGGCTCTAAAAGAGCTCTTGTTTTCATTATGAGTTTGTTGTAGCTACATGTAAGTGTGGATGCACAGCTTTAGGTTGTTGAGAAAGACTCTGTTCCCTTGATCTGTGAAGTGTACTCCATCACTTCTGTAGATGTCATCCATATCAAAATTAGATTGTTGTTATAGAGGGAGCCCATCCTATGGTCTCTGGGGTAAGCAGAAACAGCTTTATTGACATTATTTCTAGCTTTCTCAATCTGTGTACAGAATTGATTTGACCACTTCCATTTCTGTCTTTGGCATATATTAGAGAATACAAAGACAGTTTGGGGAAAAGCAACATCAATTGTGCAAAGGTATCCTTCATGAGCATTTCCAGTCCTACTCCAGTCAATGTGCCTAGGTCATTGCCACCGCAGTGCACAATCATGAGGTCAGGGGGTTGGAGATGGAAAAAGGTTTTAACCAAAGGCATCAATTGGTGCCACTTTAATCCTCTCTGTGCAATCAATTTAATATCCACAGTTTGCAAAGCTAGGTCTTTGTCAATACCTCTGTGTTCAGCATACCTTTTGCACCAGAAAACATAGCTGTGCCCTACAATCCATACTGTAAGCATCTTGAAGGGATGTCTGGAAGTAATGAGAAGATGTTTGTAGCTGAGGTAGTCAGTTGGTAGAATGAGAGGTATCTAAAATGGTGGACAAGATGCTGTTTTTTAAAAAGCAGATAACTGATTGGCTGTTTATGAACATTGTACACTCAAAAATAGGGTGCATGTTACTTTCTTTAAAAAGTATGTTTCTTATTGGTTATTAAAAAATGTTTGAAAGGTACAGTAGATAGGATAAGGGAATATTTTTCAAAAGTCAACCACACCTGCTATTTGCATTTGTAAGCTTGTGTGCTGAACTTGAAAATATGGTAAACTTGTGACCTACCTGTTCAGTTGAATGTTGCAGAAACTGTTACTATGGAAACTGGGATTAAGCAGAATGGGGGAAGGGTTGAATCTTAACTGTGTTTTAAAATATGGAATTGTAATTTATATATAAGTGATATGTTATTAAAGTAAGATTCCCCAAATTAGTACTATATTTAGAAGTCGTGTGTTCTTATAAAATAATGCTAGTATTATTAGTAATAGGTTTTTGAACTCCCGTTGAACGCTTTACTGAGGCATCGCAGTGGAGTCGCGACTCCAGAAAATTACAGAACCAGTTTGAGCACTTTTAGAAGACAGTTGGAAAGGGTTAATATGTCTAACCAATAGAAATGTGTTTTACAATTTGAAATAATGTAGGAAGCAATGTGATTTGTTACTTACATTTATTTGTGTGGAGAAAGAGAGGGAAAGTTTGCCATTACTGGTTTTACCTTGTTGAGAGTGGTGCATTACATTGATTGTGTGCATATGAAAATCTTTTATGAGTTTCTGAAATTTCATATTCTACAAAACTATTTGGAAGGTGAGTTATACATTTGTGAGGTGTATTATGTATTAGCTTTATTTTCAAATGTTAAAAATTATTCAAGAACTGAGATGTTTGAAATATATTATTAAATGTAGAGATGTGTTTTGTAGTTTGTTTTATTGTACTTAAATGTTGTTTGAAATAGATTGTGTATAGTAATATGTGTATATTGGAAGATGGATTAGCGATTATGGTAGTTTGTATTAGTGTGTGGAAATGTACAATTGAAGTATACCGCATAATTTTAGGTGTCGCTTTCAAATTGGAAGTGCAGTCTGTCCAGTTTTAAGGTGTGCATGGACTTGTGACTGAAGTATGTCTCTACTTGTATATGTATTCTCATATGTCTTATACATTTGAAGATGCAAGATATATAACAAAGAGGTGTTGTTGCTTTGTATGTGGCTAGGCTCAAGACTGTGAGTAGTAGTAGAATGGTGAAGCTGCAGCACAAAAGTGTGGTTTAAAACATGTTCACATATGGTATTAGTGATTAGGCTACTTTTTATAAGTCTCTAGAGAGGTACAGTTGAAATATGCCACATCATTTTTGGTGTTTGCTTGAAATGGGAAGTGTGTTCTGTGAAGTTTTCAGGTGTGCATAGTGTTGTGATTGAAGAAAGTCTCTACTAGGAGATATATTCTGATATGTGTTATGTATCTGAAGATGCTAGATGTATAAAACACATGTATGCATCTATTTGTATATTTCTTTTATATATGATGCTGCTAGCAAAAGGTACAGACATATGCATGCATGCTTTCAGGAAGATGGTGAGTTTTACAGCAGAGTCATGTGAAGGGTTGCTGCTTTATATTTGGCTAGGTGTAACACCCTAAGCCAGTGGTTCCCAAAGTGTGCGCCGCGGCACCCCGGTGCGCCGTGATGAGAAGCCAGGGGCGCCGCGCCGCGCAGGATGTGGGTGCAAAAAAGAGAAGAGTGTAATACTTGAAGAAAGAAACCAAGGATACACATGTAGATCTGTCTAAATATAATCTTTTCTAAGAGAAGGTGATAACATATTTATGAACAAAACTAATGGGCACCGACTCCTTGTCAGTTCCAAGAAATACAGACTGGCAAGGCTGAGAAGCAGTTTTACACTGTCCTGAAATGGAAAGATGGCTTCAGGGTGAGCGCTGAAAAAGAAACTTAAAACTGCTTATACAACAGAAGGCATTTGGGGATGGCAACACTTACACCACGCCGAGAAATGTAACGCTGCCTATTTTGTGTAAGATGCCGTGGCTTGTAACTAAACTGAGCCATTTTCTAACCATGTTTACCCTTAATGTAGCCAAGGCAAAGAACATTCCTGGGCACAGATCTCACACTGGGAGAAATCTGCACCTCTTTTGAAGGATGCCCTTACTTGTAGAACATTCAGACCTCCAAGCCAAATAAAGAGTCCCTAAATTTGAGAACATTCCACTCCAAAACCCCTCCTCTTACAGCACTATGAATTTAACTTTTTTCTTCTAACCAAAGGAATGGGAATGAAAGCTCTTGACTTAAAGATCCCAAATGAGATCCTCCAGTCGAGTGCTGTTTAGTGGTGATTGCCCTCTCTAAGAACTGCTTGTGAAATTAAAGATTTGTTAAGAACAGAAAACAAACAAGTGTTACAGCAGATTTAGCAACGTTAAGAACTGCTAGGTAATGTAACGTGCTACTTTTCCTGTTGTGCGCGTTGCACCGCATCGATCTGTTTGAGGCGGTGCTGCTGTTTCAAAGGGACCCTGTAGCTCTGGTTTCGCATTACAGTTCAGCACAATTACACTTGCAAGTTATTTTGCCAAATTGTTAGTGAATAATCATTACACCAAGAATTTGAGGGCGAAAAGGGGGTGTGGGGTGGGAGGAAAATACGACTTTGAAGCGGATGAGCCAACACTCATGCAGCTAGTATGACGGGTGAAGTACTCCTACTGTGCTCAGCATAGTGTGCTGCCTGACTGGTAATTTGCTGCTTCTGTCATTGCATCCAGATATATAATACAACAAGCAACATTACACCTACAACAAGCCAGGACTATTGGCTGTGCCAATGATTCTTAGTGATACCAAAGGGGATGATGGACGGAGCGTTAGAGCAAATCAAACACTCACGCCCAGTCAACTGATCTGGGTTTAATCCATCATCATTCTTTAGCTCACTCCACCACCCCAGTTCAGACATGGCCATATGCAAATCAGTCTGATCCTGTGCCTCATGGGAACAGTCCAGCCCGAACTGCCAAGCCATGTCTTCCCTGGACCGGAAACAAGCATCCTGGGACCGGTTTCGGGTTCAAAACCCTCATCAGCCAGGCTATCTTGAATCCAGTGGCAAAGTGAGCAAGGGACCCACGTCTGGGCATACCCTGCCAACTTAGGGCGAACAAAGCGATACCAAAGGGGATGATGGACGGAGCGTTAGAGCAAATCAAACACTCACGCCCAGTCAACTGATCTGGGTTTAATCCATCATCATTCTTTAGCTCACTCCACCACCCCAGTTCAGACATGGCCATATGCAAATCAGTCTGATCCTGTGCCTCATGGGAACAGTCCAGCCCGAACTGCCAAGCCATGTCTTCCCTGGACCGGAAACAAGCATCCTGGGACCGGTTTCGGGTTCAAAACCCTCATCAGCCAGGCTATCTTGAATCCAGTGGCAAAGTGAGCAAGGGACCCACGTCTGGGCATACCCTGCCAACTTAGGGCGAACAAAGCGATACCAAAGGGGATGATGGACGGAGCGTTAGAGCAAATCAAACACTCACGCCCAGTCAACTGATCTGGGTTTAATCCATCATCATTCTTTAGCTCACTCCACCACCCCAGTTCAGACATGGCCATATGCAAATCAGTCTGATCCTGTGCCTCATGGGAACAGTCCAGCCCGAACTGCCAAGCCATGTCTTCCCTGGACCGGAAACAAGCATCCTGGGACCGGTTTCGGGTTCAAAACCCTCATCAGCCAGGCTATCTTGAATCCAGTGGCAAAGTGAGCAAGGGACCCACGTCTGGGCATACCCTGCCAACTTAGGGCGAACAAAGCGATACCAAAGGGGATGATGGACGGAGCGTTAGAGCAAATCAAACACTCACGCCCAGTCAACTGATCTGGGTTTAATCCATCATCATTCTTTAGCTCACTCCACCACCCCAGTTCAGACATGGCCATATGCAAATCAGTCTGATCCTGTGCCTCATGGGAACAGTCCAGCCCGAACTGCCAAGCCATGTCTTCCCTGGACCGGAAACAAGCATCCTGGGACCGGTTTCGGGTTCAAAACCCTCATCAGCCAGGCTATCTTGAATCCAGTGGCAAAGTGAGCAAGGGACCCACGTCTGGGCATACCCTGCCAACTTAGGGCGAACAAAGCGATACCAAAGGGGATGATGGACGGAGCGTTAGAGCAAATCAAACACTCACGCCCAGTCAACTGATCTGGGTTTAATCCATCATCATTCTTTAGCTCACTCCACCACCCCAGTTCAGACATGGCCATATGCAAATCAGTCTGATCCTGTGCCTCATGGGAACAGTCCAGCCCGAACTGCCAAGCCATGTCTTCCCTGGACCGGAAACAAGCATCCTGGGACCGGTTTCGGGTTCAAAACCCTCATCAGCCAGGCTATCTTGAATCCAGTGGCAAAGTGAGCAAGGGACCCACGTCTGGGCATACCCTGCCAACTTAGGGCGAACAAAGCGATACCAAAGGGGATGATGGACGGAGCGTTAGAGCAAATCAAACACTCACGCCCAGTCAACTGATCTGGGTTTAATCCATCATCATTCTTTAGCTCACTCCACCACCCCAGTTCAGACATGGCCATATGCAAATCAGTCTGATCCTGTGCCTCATGGGAACAGTCCAGCCCGAACTGCCAAGCCATGTCTTCCCTGGACCGGAAACAAGCATCCTGGGACCGGTTTCGGGTTCAAAACCCTCATCAGCCAGGCTATCTTGAATCCAGTGGCAAAGTGAGCAAGGGACCCACGTCTGGGCATACCCTGCCAACTTAGGGCGAACAAAGCGATACCAAAGGGGATGATGGACGGAGCGTTAGAGCAAATCAAACACTCACGCCCAGTCAACTGATCTGGGTTTAATCCATCATCATTCTTTAGCTCACTCCACCACCCCAGTTCAGACATGGCCATATGCAAATCAGTCTGATCCTGTGCCTCATGGGAACAGTCCAGCCCGAACTGCCAAGCCATGTCTTCCCTGGACCGGAAACAAGCATCCTGGGACCGGTTTCGGGTTCAAAACCCTCATCAGCCAGGCTATCTTGAATCCAGTGGCAAAGTGAGCAAGGGACCCACGTCTGGGCATACCCTGCCAACTTAGGGCGAACAAAGCGATACCAAAGGGGATGATGGACGGAGCGTTAGAGCAAATCAAACACTCACGCCCAGTCAACTGATCTGGGTTTAATCCATCATCATTCTTTAGCTCACTCCACCACCCCAGTTCAGACATGGCCATATGCAAATCAGTCTGATCCTGTGCCTCATGGGAACAGTCCAGCCCGAACTGCCAAGCCATGTCTTCCCTGGACCGGAAACAAGCATCCTGGGACCGGTTTCGGGTTCAAAACCCTCATCAGCCAGGCTATCTTGAATCCAGTGGCAAAGTGAGCAAGGGACCCACGTCTGGGCATACCCTGCCAACTTAGGGCGAACAAAGCGATACCAAAGGGGATGATGGACGGAGCGTTAGAGCAAATCAAACACTCACGCCCAGTCAACTGATCTGGGTTTAATCCATCATCATTCTTTAGCTCACTCCACCACCCCAGTTCAGACATGGCCATATGCAAATCAGTCTGATCCTGTGCCTCATGGGAACAGTCCAGCCCGAACTGCCAAGCCATGTCTTCCCTGGACCGGAAACAAGCATCCTGGGACCGGTTTCGGGTTCAAAACCCTCATCAGCCAGGCTATCTTGAATCCAGTGGCAAAGTGAGCAAGGGACCCACGTCTGGGCATACCCTGCCAACTTAGGGCGAACAAAGCGATACCAAAGGGGATGATGGACGGAGCGTTAGAGCAAATCAAACACTCACGCCCAGTCAACTGATCTGGGTTTAATCCATCATCATTCTTTAGCTCACTCCACCACCCCAGTTCAGACATGGCCATATGCAAATCAGTCTGATCCTGTGCCTCATGGGAACAGTCCAGCCCGAACTGCCAAGCCATGTCTTCCCTGGACCGGAAACAAGCATCCTGGGACCGGTTTCGGGTTCAAAACCCTCATCAGCCAGGCTATCTTGAATCCAGTGGCAAAGTGAGCAAGGGACCCACGTCTGGGCATACCCTGCCAACTTAGGGCGAACAAAGCGATACCAAAGGGGATGATGGACGGAGCGTTAGAGCAAATCAAACACTCACGCCCAGTCAACTGATCTGGGTTTAATCCATCATCATTCTTTAGCTCACTCCACCACCCCAGTTCAGACATGGCCATATGCAAATCAGTCTGATCCTGTGCCTCATGGGAACAGTCCAGCCCGAACTGCCAAGCCATGTCTTCCCTGGACCGGAAACAAGCATCCTGGGACCGGTTTCGGGTTCAAAACCCTCATCAGCCAGGCTATCTTGAATCCAGTGGCAAAGTGAGCAAGGGACCCACGTCTGGGCATACCCTGCCAACTTAGGGCGAACAAAGCGATACCAAAGGGGATGATGGACGGAGCGTTAGAGCAAATCAAACACTCACGCCCAGTCAACTGATCTGGGTTTAATCCATCATCATTCTTTAGCTCACTCCACCACCACAGTTCAGACATGGCCATATGCAAATCAGTCTGATCCTGTGCCTCATGGGAACAGTCCAGCCCGAACTGCCAAGCCATGTCTTCCCTGGACCGGAAACAAGCATCCTGGGACCGGTTTCGGGTTCAAAACCCTCATCAGCCAGGCTATCTTGAATCCAGTGGCAAAGTGAGCAAGGGACCCACGTCTGGGCATACCCTGCCAACTTAGGGCGAACAAAGCGATACCAAAGGGGATGATGGACGGAGCGTTAGAGCAAATCAAACACTCACGCCCAGTCAACTGATCTGGGTTTAATCCATCATCATTCTTTAGCTCACTCCACCACCCCAGTTCAGACATGGCCATATGCAAATCAGTCTGATCCTGTGCCTCATGGGAACAGTCCAGCCCGAACTGCCAAGCCATGTCTTCCCTGGACCGGAAACAAGCATCCTGGGACCGGTTTCGGGTTCAAAACCCTCATCAGCCAGGCTATCTTGAATCCAGTGGCAAAGTGAGCAAGGGACCCACGTCTGGGCATACCCTGCCAACTTAGGGCGAACAAAGCGATACCAAAGGGGATGATGGACGGAGCGTTAGAGCAAATCAAACACTCACGCCCAGTCAACTGATCTGGGTTTAATCCATCATCATTCTTTAGCTCACTCCACCACCCCAGTTCAGACATGGCCATATGCAAATCAGTCTGATCCTGTGCCTCATGGGAACAGTCCAGCCCGAACTGCCAAGCCATGTCTTCCCTGGACCGGAAACAAGCATCCTGGGACCGGTTTCGGGTTCAAACCCTCATCAGCCAGGCTATCTTGAATCCAGTGGCAAAGTGAGCAAGGGACCCACGTCTGGGCATACCCTGCCAACTTAGAGGCGAACAAGCGATACCAAAGGGGATGATGGACGGAGCGTTAGAGCAAATCAAACACTCACGCCCAGTCAACTGATCTGGGTTTAATCCATCATCATTCTTTAGCTCACTCCACCACCCCAGTTCAGACATGGCCATATGCAAATCAGTCTGATCCTGTGCCTCATGGGAACAGTCCAGCCCGAACTGCCAAGCCATGTCTTCCCTGGACCGGAAACAAGCATCCTGGGACCGGTTCTGGGTTCAAAACCCTCATCAGCCAGGCTATCTTGAATCCAGTGGCAAAGTGAGCAAGGGACCCACGTCTGGGCATACCCTGCCAACTTAGGGCGAACAAGCGATACCAAAGGGGATGATGGACGGAGCGTTAGAGCAAATCAAACACTCACGCCCAGTCAACTGATCTGGGTTTAATCCATCATCATTCTTTAGCTCACTCCACCACCCCAGTTCAGACATGGCCATATGCAAATCAGTCTGATCCTGTGCCTCATGGGAACAGTCCAGCCCGAACTGCCAAGCCATGTCTTCCCTGGACCGGAAACAAGCATCCTGGGACCGGTTTCGGGTTCAAAACCCTCATCAGCCAGGCTATCTTGAATCCAGTGGCAAAGTGAGCAAGGGACCCACGTCTGGGCATACCCTGCCAACTTAGGGCGAACAAAGCGATACCAAAGGGGATGATGGACGGAGCGTTAGAGCAAATCAAACACTCACGCCCAGTCAACTGATCTGGGTTTAATCCATCATCATTCTTTAGCTCACTCCACCACCCCAGTTCAGACATGGCCATATGCAAATCAGTCTGATCCTGTGCCTCATGGGAACAGTCCAAGCCATGGCAGTTCGGGCTGGACTGTTCCCATGAGGCACAGGGTCAGACTGATTTGCATATGGCCATGTCTGAACTGGGGTGGCGGAGTGAGCTAAAGAATGATGATGGATTAAACCCAGATCAGTTGACTGGGGGTGAGTGCTTGCAATGTTCAACACTCCGTCCATCATCCCCTTTGGTTTTGCTTTGTTCGCCCTAAGTTGGCAGGGTATGCCCAGACGTGGGTCCCTTGCTCACTTTGCCACTGGATTCAAGATAGCCTGGCTGATGAGGGTTATGAACCCGAAACCGGTCCCAGGATGCTTGTTTCCGGTCCAGGGAAGACATGGCTTGGCAGTTCGGCTGGACTGTTCCCATGAGGCACAGGGTCAGACTGATTTGCATATGGCCATGTCTGAACTGGGATGGCGGAGTGAGCTAAAGAATGATGATGGATTAAACCCAGATCAGTTGACTGGGGTGAGTGCTTGCAATGTTCAACACTCCGTCCATCATCCCCTTTGGTTTTGCTTTGTTCGCCCTAAGTTGGCAGGGTATGCCCAGACGTGGGTCCCTTGCTCACTTTGCCACTGGATTCAAGATAGCCTGGCTGATGAGGGTTATGAACCCGAAACCGGTCCCAGGATGCTTGTTTCCGGTCCAGGGAAGACATGGCTTGGCAGTTCGGGCTGGACTGTTCCCATGAGGCACAGGGTCAGACTGATTTGCATATGGCCATGTCTGAACTGGGGTGGCGGAGTGAGCTAAAGAATGATGATGGATTAAACCCAGATCAGTTGACTGGGGTGAGTGCTTGCAATGTTCAACACTCCGTCCATCATCCCCTTTGGTTTTGCTTTGTTCGCCCTAAGTTGGCAGGGTATGCCCAGACGTGGTCCCTTGCTCACTTTGCCACTGGATTCAAGATAGCCTGGCTGATGAGGGTTATGAACCCGAAACCGGTCCCAGGATGCTTGTTTCCGGTCCAGGGAAGACATGGCTTGGCAGTTCGGGCTGGACTGTTCCCATGAGGCACAGGGTCAGACTGATTTGCATATGGCCATGTCTGAACTGGGGTGGCGGAGTGAGCTAAAGAATGATGATGGATTAAACCCAGATCAGTTGACTGAGGGTGAGTGCTTGCAATGTTCAACACTCCGTCCATCATCCCCTTGGTTTTGCTTTGTTCGCCCTAAGTTGGCAGGGTATGCCCAGACGTGGGTCCCTTGCTCACTTTGCCACTGGATTCAAGATAGCCTGGCTGATGAGGGTTATGAACCCGAAACCGGTCCCAGGATGCTTGTTTCCGGTCCAGGGAAGACATGGCTTGGCAGTTCGGGCTGGACTGTTCCCATGAGGCACAGGGTCAGACTGATTTGCATATGGCCATGTCTGAACTGGGGTGGCGGAGTGAGCTAAAGAATGATGATGGATTAAACCCAGATCAGTTGACTGGGGGTGAGTGCTTGCAATGTTCAACACTCCGTCCATCATCCCCTTTGGTTTTGCAATGATTCTTAGTGGCATAACACAAATAAGCAACAACTATGGCTTTGTTGTATATAATATTGAAAATGATTCAGTTCTGAAATGATGAGACTGTGAAAGAACTATAACAAGTCTCTTTGAAGTTACCTCAAAGGCAGTGAAGTGACTGCTACAGAGTTAAGATTTTTTTTCTCATCCTGAGGCTGAAGGCAAAAATGGAGAGCCCGATAGGGACCCATCTTGACACCTGCTTTTTAGAACTGCACCGGCAGGACCAAGCCCACTTAAAACACTGGGTAGATGGGATCTGGTGAGCCATCTTGGGTTCATCAGAGCCCACCCAATGTAAACTTCTTGTAACGCCACAGAGCTCCTTGAGCCTTTCTCTAGCATTGAGATGTACTTTATAAGATCTTTGTGATTGCAAATAAAGTTTTATGATGGTGATGGCTACTCTCTGAATCCTTCATCACGTCTAGGCTTGATTCTTCATGTAGACCAGTGGTTCCCAAAGTGTGCGCCACAGCACCCCGGTGCGCCGGTAAAAAAATGGTGGGGAGCCACGGCCAACTGCCAATTAGGTCAAGGGAGCCACGGGTCAAAAAAGTTTGGGAACCACTGCCCTAAGCAGTCGTAGAATGGTAAAGCTGCAGCACAAAAGTGAGGTTTAAGACATGTTTGCAGAGGGATTAGTGATTAGGCTAATTTGTATGAGTCTGTGGAAAGCTCCACTTCAAATATACCGCATAACTTTCAGTGTGTGTTTGAAATTTGAAGTGTATTCTGTCAAGTTTTAAGATGTGGATGGTGTTGTGACTGAGGTATGTCTCTACTTGCACATGTATTATGATACGGGATATGGATCTGAAGATGATAGACGTATAAAACACAGGTATACTTCTATCTGTATATTTCTTCTATATATGATGCTGCTAGCAAAAGGTACAGACATATGCATGCATACTTTCAGGAATATGGTGAGAGTTACAGCAGAGACATGTGAAGGGTTGCTGCTTAGTTTTTGGCAATGCTCAATACCTAAGTAGTAGTAGAATGGTGAAACAGCAGCAGCAGAAAAGTGATGTTTAAGATATGTTGGGTGAGAAATTAGTGATTATGATACTTTGTAAGAGTTTATGGAAAAGTTCACTTGAAGTGCACCGTATAAATCTAGGTGTCTGTTTGAAATGTGAAGTGCAGTCTGTCAAGTTTTAAGGTCTTCATGGTCTTGTGATTGAGGTATGTGTGTACTTTTATATGTATTGTGATATGTGTTATGCATCTGAAGATGCTAGACGTATAAAACAGAGGTATACATTTATTGGTATGTTTCTTTGATATGTAATGGTACTAGCAAAAAGGTACAGACGCATGCATGCTTTCAGGAAAATGGTGAGACTTACAGCAGAGATATGTGAAGGATTGCTGGTTTATATTTGGCTAGGCCCAACACCCTAAGTAGTTGCAGAATGGTGAAGCTGCAGCTCAAATGTGAGGTTTAAGACATGTTGGCAGAAGAATTAGTGATTAGGCTACTTTGCATGAGTCTGTGGAAAGGTGTGCTTGAAATACACCACATGATTTTAGGTCTCTACTTGAAATGAGAAGTGCAGCTTCTTAAGTTTTAAGGTCTGCATGGTCTTGTGACTGAGGTATGTCTGTACTTGCAGATGTATTTTCATATGTGTTATGCATATGAAGATGCTAGATGTATAAAACACAGGTAAACATCTAATTATATGTTTCTTTTATATATGATGGCACTAGGAAAAGGTACAGACACATGCATCCATGCTTTTAGAAATATGGGGAGACTTACAACAGAGATATGTGAAGGGTTGCTGCTTTGTATTTTGCTATGCTCTACATCTGAGTAGTAGTAGAATGGTGAAGCAGCAGCAGCAGAAAAGTGATGTTTAAGACATGTTGGGTGAGGAATTAGTGATTATGTTACTTTATAAGAGTCTGTGTAAAACTTCACTTGAAGTATGCTGCATACATCTAGGTGTCTGTTTGAAATGTTAAGTGTAGTTTGTCAAGCTTTAAGGCCTTTATGGTCTTGTGTGTGAGGTATGTCTCTGCTTGCACATGTATTCTGATATGTGTTATGCTTTTGGCAATAGGTACAGATACAAGCATGCATGCTTTTATGAATATTGTGAGACTTATGGCAGAGAAATGTGATTGGTTGCTGCTTTATATTTGGCTAGGCCCAACATTCTGAGTACTCGTAGATTGGTGAAGCTGCAGCACAAAGGTGAGTTTTAAGACATGTTGGCAGAGGGATTAGTGATTAGGCTACGTTCTATGAGTCTGGGGAAATGTACACTTGAAGTACACCGCATAAATGTAGGTGTCTCTTTCAAATATAAAGTGCAGTCTGTCGAGTTTTAAGTTTAAGGTCTGCATGGTCTTGTGTTTGATGTATGTCTGTACTTGCACATGTATTCTCATATGTGCTATGCATCTGAAGATGCTAGACGTATAAAACACAGGTATACATCTATTTGTATATTTCTTTTACATATGATGATGCTTTCAAATGTAGAGACATATGCATGCATGCTTTCAGAAATATGGTGAGACTTACAGCTGAGTCATGTTATAGACTGCTGCTTTATATTTGGCTAGGCCCAACACCCTAAGTAGTTGCAGAATGGTGAAGCTGCAGCAAAAAAGTGAGTTTTAAGACATGTTAGGAAACAGATTAGTGATTAGGCTAGTTTGTATGAGTGTGTGAAAAGGTACACTTAAAGTATGATGCATAAATGTAGGTGTCTGTTTGAAATGTGAAGTGCAGTCTCAAGTTTTAAGGTCTGCATGGTCTTGTGATTGATGTATGTCTCTACTTGCATATGTATTCTCATATGTGTTATACATCTGAAGATGATAGACGTATAAAACACAGATATATCTCTATTTGTATGTTTCTTTTATATATGGTAGTACTAGTAAAAGGTACAGACACATGCTTTCAGGAATATGGTGAGATTTATAACAGACTCATGTGAAGGTTTGATGATTTATATTTGGGTAGGCCCAGCACCCTGAGTAGTTACAGAATGGTGAAGCTGTAGTACAAAAGTGTACACCATGTCATAAACCTCACTTTTGTGCTGCAATTTCACTATTCTGCGACTACTCAGGATGTTGGGCCTAGCCAAATATAAAGCAGCAACCCATCACATGTCTCAGCTGTAAGTCTCCAATCACCCAGGCACTATCCATGCACTCATCCATGTACTGAGGCACTATGTATGCACTCCTTCAATCAGCCAGGTACTTCCCCCTACACTCATGCAATCACTCAGGTACTACCCATGCACTCATTCAATAACCCAGGCACTACCCCTGTACTCATGCAATCACCCAGGCACTACCCATGCACTCCTCCAATCATCCAGGCACTACCCCTGTACTCATGCAATCACCCAGGTACTACCCATGCACTCCTCCAATCACACAGGCACTACCGATGCACTCCTCCATGCACCCAGGCACTACCCATGCACTCCTCCAATCACCCAGGCACTACCCATGCACTCCTCCAATCACCCAGGCATTACCCCTGCACTCATGCAATCACCCAGGCACTACCCATGCACTCCTTCAATCACTCAGGCAGTACCCATGCACTCCTCTAATCACCCAGGCACTACCCCTGCACTCATGCAATCACTCAGGCACTATCCATGCACTCATCCATCCATTTTACAGACTCTTACAAAGTACCATAATCACTAATTTCTCACCCAACTTATCTTAAACATCACTTTTCTGCTGCTTCACTATTCTACTACTACTCAGGTATTGAGCATAGCTAAGAGCAAAGCAGCAACCCTTCACATGTCTCTGCTGTAAGTCTCCCCATATTTCTAAAAGCATGCATGTATGTATCTGTACCTTTTGCTAGTGACACCATATATAAAAGAAGCATACAAATGGATGTATACCTGTGTTTTACACATCTAGCATCTTCAGATGGATAACACATATCAGAATACATGTGTAAACAGAGACATACTTCAGTAACAACACCATGCAGTCCTTAAAACTTGAGAGACTGCACTTCACATTTCAAACAGACACCTACATTTATGCGGTGTACTTTAAGTATACCTTTCCACACACTCATACAAACTAGCCTAATCACTAATCCGTTTCCTAACATGTCTTAAACCTCACTTTTGTGCTGGAGCTTCACCATTCTGCGACTACTTACGGTGTTGGGCCTAGCCAATTATAAAGCAGCAATGTCTCACATGTCTCAGCTGTAAGTCTCACCATATTCCTGAAAGCATGCATGCATATGTCTGTACCTTTTGCTAGCAGCATCATATATAAAAGAAATATCCAAATAGATGCATATTTGTGTTTTATACGTCTAGTATCTTCAGGTGCATAATACGTATCAGAAAACATGTGCAAGTAGAGATATACCTCAGTCACAACACCATTCAGACCTTAAAACTTGACAGACTGCACTTCACATTTGAAGCAGATAATGAAAATTATGCGGTATATTTGAAGTGTAGCTTTCCACAGACTCATACAAAGTAGAGTAATAACGAATCCATCTCCTAACATGCGTTAAACCTCACTTTTGTGCTGCTGCTTCACCATTCTACGACTACAAAGGGTGTTGGGCCTAGCCAAATATAAGGCAGCAATCCTTCAAATGTCTCTGCTATAAGTCTCACCATCTTCCTGAAAGCATGCATGCATATGTCTGTACCTTTTGTTAGTAGCATCATATATTAAAGAAACATACAAATAGATGTATACCTGTGTTTTATATGTCTAGCATCTTCAGATATATAAGACATATCACAATACATGTGCATGTACATAAATACCCCAATCACAACACCATGAAGACCTTAAAACTTGAGAGACTGCACTTCATATTTCAAAAAAACACCTAGATTTATTCAGCGCACTTCAAGTGAACTTTTCCAGAGACTCTTACAAAGTACCATAATCACTAATTCCTCACCCAACATATCTTAAACATTACTTTTCTGGTGCTGCTGCTTTACCATTCTACTACCAGTTAGGTATTGAGCACAGCCAAAAACAAAGCAGTAACCCTTCACATGTCTCTGCTGTAAGTCTCACCATCTTCCTGAAACCATGCATGCATGTGTCTGTACCTTTTTCTACTGCCACCATACATAAAAGAAGCATACAAATAGATGTATACTTGTGTTTTACACATGTAGCATCTTAAGATGGATAACACATATCAGAATACATGAGTAAGTAGAGACATATCTACATAGACACCTATATTTATATGGCGTACAAACATATGCATGCATGCTTTCAGGAAGATGGTGAGACTTACAGGATAGACATTTGATGAGTTGCTGCTTTATATTTGGCTAGCCCATCACCCTAAGTAGTTATGGAATGGTGAAGCTGCAGCACAAAAGTGAGGTTTAAGACATGTTATGAGATGGATTAGTGATTAGGCTATTTTGTATGAGTCTGTGGAAAGGTACACTTGAAGTATGCCACATAAATGTAGGTCTCTAAGTAGACATATTTCTACTTACTCATGTATTCTGATATGCGTTATCTATCTGAAGATGGTACATTTGTAAAGCAGAAATATACATCTATTTGTATGCTTCTTTTATATATGGTGGCACAAGCAATAGGTACAGATACAAACATGCATGCTTTTAGGAATATGGTGAGAGTTATGGCAGAGACATGTGATAGGTTGCTGCTTTATATTTGGCTAGGCCCAACATTCTGAGTACTCGTGGAATGGTGAAGCTGCAGCACAAAATTGAGTTTTAAGACATGTTGGCAGAGGGATTAGTGATTAGGCTACTGTCTATGAGTCTGGGGAAATGTACAATTGAAGTACACCGCATAAATGTAGGTGTCTCTTTCAAATGTAAAGTGCAGTCTGTCAAGTTTTAAGTTTAAGGTCTGCATGGTCTTGTGATTGATGTATGTCTGTACTTGCACATGCATTCTCATGTGTGCTATGCATCTGAAGATACTAGATGTATAAAACACAGGTATACCTGTATTTGTATGTTTCTCTTATATATGATAGTACTAGTAAAAGGTACAGACACATGCATACATGCTTTCAGGAATATGGTGAGATTTACAACAGAGTCATGTGAAGGTTTGCTGCTTTATATTTGGGTATGCCCAACATGTTGAGTAGTCGCAGAATGGTGAGGCTGCAGCACAAACGTGAGGTTAAAGACATGTTGGCAGATGCTTTAGTGATTAGGGTACTTTGTATGAGTCTGTGAAAAAACACAGGTATAGAACTATTTGTAAATTTGTTTTATATATGGTGTCACTAGCAAAATGTACAGATATGTATGGATGATTTCTGGAATATGGTGAGACTTACAACAGAGACATGTTAAGGGTTGCTGTTTTATATTTGGGTAAGCTCAGCACTTTAGGTGTTATTTTGAATTGGGAACACCAGTCTGTGAAGGGTAAGGGACTTTATGGTGTTGTGAATGACGTATGTGTCTACTTAAATATCTATTGTTTGATGTATTATACATTTGAACCTGATTGGTTTGGGTAGTAGTAGAGAAATCCTTTAGTTCTGCTCTGTCATTTTGTTGCGGAGGTTGTGATGTCTTCTAAATGAAGGAATTGTGAAGTGTCTGACATAGCCTTGCAATGCAATTAAAAGTATTTGTTTATTTATAGATGAGAATATTTGTATATAATTATTTTAATAATATAAAATTATTTTTAGAAACTATTTAAACTTTTCTTTTTTTCCAGATATTCACCATTATTAGTAAGAAATATTGAGTATGGCAAGAAAATATCAAAAGAAAAGACAAGAAAAAAACAGTACTATTTAAAGGCGAGAGAAAAGCAGAAATTAGATGAAGTTCAAAATGTGACATTGAAGAAAAAGACTTCTGGTAAGAGAACTAAAGAATTTGTAAAAAGACTTTTAAAGAATGTAATGAATTTTCAAAATGTTGAAAAGAGAAAGAAAAGTTGTACAACCAATCAGAAAGAAATGAAAAAAGGACATATTAATGGAAAATCAAGTTAGGGGAAAATAATCCATGTTGAAAGAAGGATGAAAGAATATAAAGACATTAGGAAGAGAATGTATAAAAGTAGAGTACTACGAAATGTATTGAAAGATTGTAAAAATATTAAAAAAGATCAGCAGCTTACAAGAAAAAAACAACAGATTAGAAGTGTAGTAGAAAACGCTTTTGAATTGAAAAGAAAATTATTTGTATTGGTATTGAAGAGAATGAAAACATTGAATAAAACAATGCACTTTATGAAGGAGAAAAGCAAAAGAAAAGACTGGTTAATAGAAGTAACTTTTGCAAAACTTTTTCTGGTGACTGGAACCACACTTCTAGTAGTACTGAGCCTTTTTTAATGAAGAAAGCTAGTTTCAACAAAATACATTAGTTCATGCAGTTTATACCAGTGGTTGTTGCTATGAGATAAAAGATGGTTGTCCAATTGAAAAATAAAGATGGTGCTGAGAAATGTGGAAGAAGTAATAGCTGAACAAGGGAGACGAACACAAGCTCCAGTGTTTAAGTGGGATTGTAGTAGTATTTGTATTATTCGACAGGAATCTATTGATATATTACGAATTTTCTTACGGGATTATGCAAAAAAAGTGTTAAACAGAAGATTAAGATGTTGCAAGGACTAGATCCTTGTAAAGTGAGAAAATATACTAAGTTGCAGGGTCATTCTCTGGCTTGTCTCTCTAGAAAAGTGTGTCAAAGAACTTTTCATCATTTAAGAATGTTAGCAGTACATCATTCAGAAATGCGGAAGTTAGTAAGAAGATTGTACTACGTAAAAACTCCTGCATTATCTTTAAGTGAAATAAAACACAGCTCTTTTGCATGGTTCAGTATCGGATGTAAAAAAAGTTTCTGATGATATACAGTTTCGTTTCTTTGGTTCACAAGAGGAGTGTAGAGAAAGTGAGAGCTTGATAAGTGTAGGTGATGAAGAACAGGTGGAAGATATTAGTACTGAGAAGTTTGCAGAAGAAATTACAAAGTTTAAGATACTTTCATGTGAAAAACAAAACTATATTTGTATTTGTTGTAGACGAACTCATTATAAAAGTCAAACTAGGAATGTTGCTGTGTATTTAAAAAGTGAAAAGGAAAACAATGATAAGTGGGGGCAATTTGGTGCCTATTTGTTGGTGGAAGGTCATTTTGAGTTGGGTATTGATCAACGTATTTGTAAATATTGTTACAACAAATTAGAAGAGAACAAAATGCCAGCTAGAGCAGTACATAACAAGTTAGATTTGGTAGCTATTCCTCCGGAACTGGCAGATTTAAATACATATGAGTCCATTCTTATTCAATCTGTGCACCCGATTCAGGCTATAGTTCGTATGGAGCATAAAACAGGTAAGCTGCCTCCAACAGATTTACAAAGAGGACTGAAAGGACGAGTTGTGTACTTACCTTTAGGTTTTAAGAAAAATATTGAAACTGTTGGTATAGAGAGAGAGGAAAGTGTACCTGTAGTTATTCTAGTTAATGGTGTACCAACAAAGAGTCGGAAAATATGGCAAGAGTTAGTAGATGGCACCAAACTTCAAAAGGCTACATTATATCTTGTACAAAACAATATTTATTATAAAACTGTAAATGTGGAAGAACAGGAAGTATGTTTAGAAGATGAAACAGAAATTTTAACTGGCCAAATAGAAAAAGTGGACAAGTCCAGGAGTGAAGAAATTCATGAATATTACAGTATACATCCTCTACATTCAAAAGAAGTGATAGGAAACACTAATGAATTATTTCAAATGAAGAAAGCGAAGGGAACTCCCATGAGTGTATGGGAAAAAAGCATAGAAGCTTGTTATTTTCCACAGCTCTTCCCCACTGGAAAAGGTGGACGATTTGATTAACGACCAGTACAGATTCCAGCTTCAGAATACCGCTCGACAAGATTGTACTCAGAAGATCCAAGATTTTGATAGTGTATTCCATATATATTTCATCTTCTGGTTGAAAGTGATTTGTCTGGACTTTCATATGCAGTGAACCACATATTAAAAACATGAGTACATCTTACACATATTTCTGCAAAGGAATTCTTGGACAAAGTTCAACAAAGAGACGATCATTTAGAATCTCAGTTAATTAATTTGATGGCGTGTCAATGTGGTACCAATGAGTATTGGTATCTTTGTCATGGAGAACTTAAATGTATGTTAAGAAACTTAAGTACCCCTACGTGGTTTGTTACACTTAGTTGTGCTGAATATGCGTGGGACGATTTACTTGAATTTCTATGACACGCAAATTCAAATGTAAAAAACATTGAATTGAAGACAGCTGGAGAACTGTGTTCCTTGGATCTTGTAAATGTGTGCAGATATTTTAATCATAGGTTTCAAGCTATGATGTCTTTTATCTGTAATAAAAATAATCCACCTCTTGGAGAAGTTACTGATTTCTTTTGGAGAAAGGAGTACCAAGCCAGAGGTGCTCCCCATTTACACATGCTATTATGGATCAAGAATGCACCTAAATTTGGAACTGATACCGATGAAACTGTTTTGTCTTTCATCGAAGAGTATGTTACCTGTGCCATTCCAAAAAAGGAGGAGAAAACAGCTTGAGACAACAAGTTTTACGGTTTCAAAGTCATCGATGTGGAAAATATTGTTGACAAAAATACAAGTCAAGGGATACATTTTATACAAAATGTCGTTTTGGATTCCCACGTCCAATAATATCAAAAGGAAGAGTCAATAGATTTATGTCAGCACTAAGGCATACTATAACTCGAAAATCTCTGAAGAATACATACAACTTAAAAAGAACTGAAGATTCAAAGTATATTAATGACTACAATCCAGTGATTTTGACAATGTGGAATGCAAACATGGATATTCAATATGTTGCAGATAATTCAATTGCTGTTGCTTGCTATGTTATGTCATATATAACCAAATCTAAAAAGACAGAGTTGAAAGATATGTGGGAAGAAATTTCACAGGAAAAGATTCTTAGCAAGAAATTGTACAGCTTTAGCTTGAAAATGCTTTCCCACCGAGAGATTGGATCCTATGAATGTTCGGATCGGTTGAGCTCTTGCAGTTTATATTCAAAGTCAAGAGGAATCATTTGGATAAGTCTAGGTCTTGCAGCCACACGAAATAGAGTATTGAAATCTGTACAAGAAATCAAATACTTAGCATTAAACGAACCAGAAAGTACAGATATTGTTAAAACTAATATGTTGGATACGTACTATCCCAAAAGGAGTCCACATTTGGAAAACCTATGTCTCTATGAAGTACTGCAACATTACAGCTTTAAGAGAAATGTTCCACAAAATATAAATGAAGAAAAATATGCAGTAATTGGATGTGATGGATGTTTGGTAAAACATGCCAAAGGAAATCTTATTAACCACAGAAAACTCAGTTGTGAAACTCCAGATAAAAGGCAATTTTTCTATTTAGCACTTTCAACTGTTCAAGCCTTGGCGTAGTGAAATGGAATTACTTGGAGATTTCGACTGCTATGAAGATTCCTTTGATGCAACTAAAGATAGTATTCAATGCACAATTTTCCCAACTTATCTACAAATGTTAAATGATGAAATTGAACAAGAAACTACTGTTGCAGCTGAAATAGCTAGAGACAGTTCTCAAGATAGGCAAAGTTCTGCTCCACTAAGTCAAGATCCATTAGGACAACCAATTATTGGAAATGAAGCAGCAACAGCCATGAATGAAGTAGAAACGGCAATGCAACAAGCACAACAGGATATTATCCAGTGGGAAATCTGGAAGAAGAATTAAATATTGAACAAAAAGAAATATATAAGAAAGTGACAGGACAGATATAGCATGGTTTGCTGCATGAAAAAAAAAGAATGCCAATGCACATCATTTAAACCTATTCTAATGTACATCAGTGGTCAAGCTGGAACAGGAAAAAGTTTCTTAATTAAAGTTTTGACCAATTATCTACACAAAACAACTGAATCACATTTATCTTGTGTTGTAACAGCTCCAACTGGATTAGCAGCTCACAACATTAAAGGGATTACTTTACATCAATTACTTATGCTACCAGTTGAACATGAAAATAAATTGTAATATCAGAAGCTATCTGGAGAAGCTTGTTATGAAGTTTCAAGAGTACTGAAGAAAATGAAACTTCTAATCATTGATGAGGTGAGCATGGTCTCAAACTTAATGCTTACCTTTGTACATTTAAGAATGCAACAGATTTTAAAAACAGATTACGATGTTCTGTTTGGAGGAAAACATGAAATTGTATTCGGCGATCTACTACAACTTACTCCTGTAAAAGGGCAACTGGTTTTTAAAACACTTGTCCATGAAGATACTTGGAATCTTTGGGAAGTATTGGAAATGTGAATATTTGGTTACATTTTGAATATAAAGAACTTATTAAGAATATGCGACAAGCAAGAGATGAAGATTATGGAAATATTCTTAAAGATATAAGAATTGGTGTTTTGACGAAACATGGTAAACAAGCTTTACAAAGTCGGCTACTTGTTTACAACCAAAAACACAGCACCTAAAATAATGTACAAAAAAATTGGAGAAAAGAAGTCAATAGTTTGCCTAATGCCAACACTGCAAGAGTGATCTATATTCAATCAAGATCTTTTGAAACTGAAAAAACAACCAATTGTGAAAATGGAAGCTAATGATAAAATGGAACACCAAGGAGTGACTATTCTTCTCTCAGAGAAATTACAGTCAAAATTGGATTCTTTGCAAAAGTCTGTATCTAAGACTGCAGGTTTAGAAAAGACTTTACATGTATGTATAAACTGTCAGGTAATTTTACGGCGTAATTTGGATGTAGAAAAAAGTTTAGTAAATGGAGCAATATGAAAAATTGTAGATTTTGTAAATTTTCAGAACAGAGATGGAATTGAATTTTGAAGATTAAATTTGATCACATTGAAGAGGTAAAACAGATTGGGCGTTGTGCTGTACATTTTTTGCTTGTAAAAGACTTGTATGTCCATAGAAAACAGTTTAATTTGTCTTTAGCATATGCAGTAACTATTCATAAGTCTCAAGGTTTGAGTGTAGACAGTGCTTTGGTAAATATTGGAAGTACAGTGTTTAAAGAGGGAATGGCATATGTTGCATTGTCTCGAGTAAGAACATTATCTGGTTTGTATTTGATTGATTTTGATGAGAAAAAGTTTAGTGCTGATGCAAATTGTGTAAGAGAGTACAATCGGTTAAGAAGACTTAGGTGAATATCCCATATATGAGAAACGTGTAGTGTGTCCAAAACGGAAATATGACAAACATTCTACTGAGATTCAAATAAAGAAAACAATTGAAGAGAATCATGAAGATGCAAAGAAAAAGAAAATGGACACTGATGATATTGTAAGATACCAGTTAGAAAATAGTTCAGGTATCAACTGCTATGCTAATGTAATTGTGAATGTTGTGTTTTATCTACAAGATCTTCATCATGAAATTATGGAAATTCGTGAAAAAAGATTCTGTTCTTTACTACATTATGTATTTCAAAAGTTGGTAACTGACAGAAGTAAAATCCATACTGCTTCTGGCATTCGGCATCTTCTGGATATATGTACTAGTTCTTCACAACTTACACTCAATATACAACAAGATGCACAAGAATTTCTAAACCTTATGCTTGGTGTATTGGAAGATGAAGGAATAGAAATTGAAAATTTATTTGGACTAAGTTACAGATGAGATCATAAATGTGAAGAGTGTTCATTTTCTTCTACCACTGAAATAGACACTGAACGATTTATATACTTGACGATACCAGATTCGAAATCAGTATCTTTTAACAAATTAGTAAAAACAGCTAATCAAGATATGAAATGTTCTCATTGTAAATCAGAAATGTTGTCAACATTATATATAGAAAGATTTGGAAAATATGTCACTTTAATGCTACAACGTTGTAGAGCAAATGGAAGAAAATTGGAAACCAAAATTAAAATTTTTGTGGCAAGTCAAGTATCAATTTCAGGAAGAACTTTTAAAGCAGTGGCTATTATTTTCCATGATGGACCTACTACAACATCTGGACACTATACTATGTATTTAAAGTGCAATAAAGGATGGACACATTGCAATGATGCCCATTTGGAATTCAAATCTAGGTTGCCTTACGAATTATCAAATTCATATCTGATATTTTTGATGCCAAAGTTTTGAATGCATCATTCGGCCTAATGGGAAGATGTGAACACGAATTAACAAGTTTATTTTGGAGATTT
This sequence comes from Calotriton arnoldi, assembly GCA_963921515.1. Classification (NCBI taxonomy): domain Eukaryota; kingdom Metazoa; phylum Chordata; class Amphibia; order Caudata; family Salamandridae; genus Calotriton; species Calotriton arnoldi. The sequence continues at coordinate 558,210 of CAWUFW010010677.1, forward strand.
TCAATGCAAAAGTTTTGGAAACATTATTTGGCCTATTGGGAAGATGTGAACAATTAGTCTGTGGATTATTGTTTGTGCTAATTCATATTGTATTTGGAAAATTGTGTTTAGAAACAAAGTTTATATATTTGTTGTCTATTTGTTACGAGATGTAAATGAGAGTGTACATTTTACAAAATGTATGTGAGAGAAATAAAAGACTTAATGTACTTGAAGAATATAATTAAGAAACTGTAGATAGGTAAACACATAGCTACACATATTCTAAATAATGCTCAACGCTGATTTGGTTTTCTTTTTTACAACCTCATTGATTGTTTTTATCCCCCACTGTTGTATGATGATACTACATTAAAATCACTGTGTATGGTGAAATTGAGTAGAATCTGAGAACAGCAAAAAAGGGAAACTGAAAATGTTATGTAATTCTAAAATTATGTTGTGTTCTTAAAAGTATAATATTATATCCAATAACACTTTTTCTTCTTCTTTTTTACAGAAGGGAATGGCGAAGTTTGAAAAGATTTTTAATTCAGTTTACAACAAAACTACTCTAAAATAGTTCCACTGAGTTTTGTATTTACATTATTAAAAAAAGGTAAGAACAGATAATGTAATATGCATGATAACATGAAATAATGTTTAGAGGCACTTTTACTACACTCATCCATTCTCTCAAACACTACCCATGCACTCATCCATGCACTCAGGCACTACTCCCACACTCATTCAGTATACCCAGGCACTACCCATGTACTGCTACGATCACACAGGCACTACCTCTGCACTCATATAATCACTTACGCACTACTGTTGCACTCATGCATTCACCTAGGCACTACTCATGCACTCATCTATGCATTCAGTCACTATTCATGCACTTATCCATGCACTCAAGCTCTATCTCTGCACTCATGCAATCAGCCAGTCACTATCCATCCTCTCCTCCAATTACCCAGCCATTACCCTTGCACTTATACAATCACCCAGGCACTACCCATGAAGTCATGCAATAACCCAGGCACTACCCTTGCAATCCTCGAATCACCCAGGCACTACCCATTCACTCATCCATGCACTGAGTCTCTATGCATGCACTCCTTCAATCAGCCAGGCACTACTCCTGCACTCATGCAATCACTCAGGCACTACCCATGCACTCCTTCAATAACCCAGGCACTACCCCTGCACTCATGCAATCACACAGGCACTACCCATGCAGTCCTCCTCTCACCCAGACGCTACTCCTGCACTCATGCAATGACCCAGGCACTACCCATGCACTCATCCATGCCCTCAGGCACTACCCATGCACTTATGCAATAACCCAGGCACTACCCATGTACTCCTCATATCACCCAGGCACTACCCATGCACTCCTCCAATCATGCAAGCACTACCCCTGCACACATGCAATCACCAAGGTACTACCCATGCACTCCTCCAATCACCCAGGCACTACCCATGCACTCATTCAATCATCCAAGCACTACTCATACACTCATCCATGCACTCAGGCAGTGCCCCTGCACTCATGCAATCACCCAGGTACTACCCATGTACTCCTCATATCACCCAGGCACTACCCATGCACTCCTCCATGTACCCAGGCACTACCCATGCACTCCTCCAATCACCCATACACTACCCATGCACTCATCCAATCACGCAGGCACTACCCATGCATTCATGCAATCACTCAGGCACTACTCATGCACTCATCCATACACTCAGGCACTACCCCTGCACTCATGCAATCACTCAGGCAGTACACATGCACTCCTCCAATCACCCATACATTACCCATGCACTCATACAGTCACCCAGGCACTACCCATGCACTCTTCCAAACACACTGGCACTACCCCTGCACTCATGCAATCACCCAAGCTCTACCCATGCAGTCCTCCGATCATGCAGGCACTACCCCTGCACTCATGCAATCACCCAGGTACTACCTATGCTCTCTTCCAATCACCCAAGCACCACCCATGTACTCCTCCAATCAACCAGGCACTACCCATGTACTCATGCAATCACTCAGGCACTGCCCATGCACTCATCCATGCACTCAGTCACTACCCCTGCACTCATGCAATCACTTGGGCAGTACACATGCACTCCTCCAGTCACCCAGGCACTACCAATGCACTCCTCCAATCTCTCAGGCACTACCTATGCACTCCTCCAATCACCCAGGCACTACCCATGCACTCATGCAATAACCCAGGCACTACCCTACACTCCTCCAATCACCCTGGGACTACCCATGCACTCATTCATGCACTGAGGCACTATGTATGCACTCTTTCAATCACCCAGGCACTACCTCTGCACTCATGCAATCACTCAGACACTACCCATGCACTCCTTCAGCAACCCAGGCAGTACCCATGCACCCAGCCAGTATCCATACACTCATCCATGCACCCAGCCAGTACCCATGCACTCATCCATGCACTCAGGCACTACCCCTGCACTCCTCCAATCACCCAGGCACTACCCATGCACTCATGCAATCACTCATGCACTACCCATGCACTCCTACATATATTACACTTGCCGCAATTCATACAACACATAGAAGTTTCTTTTGTTTTTACCAAATAGGCGGTTCTAACAAGAACCATTTTTTTCTTTTACATTATTTTGTGTTTTTTGAACTCTTTTTTGTATTGTTTTGGTGGTTTAAAAAAAATAAATAATAAAATCAACAGAATGAACTGAGAAAACTTTCTCAAAAATTTTGCAATTAAAAACTCATTGCAAAAACAAAACAAAAAATAATTAACAACAGTGGTTTTTAGCAGCAACCCCAATAGCATCCACAGATTGCTCTCCATAACAGAGAACGTTTTTGCATTTAATGCACCGCTGCTCAAGTCCAGCAAACTCAGGTACTATTTGGGCTCTTTGAGTTGTTGTTGAAGAACCTGACGAGGTGCAAGGCCCTGCGACTTGATCATCTTGCGAAGTTTGTTTTTGTAGCTCGCAACGATGTTGCTCTCACACAAGATGACATGGATGCATTGTCTGCAGGTGTTTTAGCATAGATGAAGTGCCACAGGAGTATTTTTTTTCAGATTCACGAGAGAGGACCTTTTCACAGATAGTGCACGTGACCTTGTGTGCATTGACCTTTTTTTCACCGGCTGGAATTGAAAAATAAGTCCACACTATGCTTTCGTATCACTGCTTCACAGGTACTTCCAAATCTTCTTCTTCTTCTCCAGGAATCTCCTGTGGTGGAATTGAAGAAGCCATTTTTTAGTGAAGTGAAAAAGAACACCAAAAAAATGCTAAAAAGAAGAGCAGAAAACACAAGATCTGTGTCTCTGAAGATGTTCTTGGAAGAATGAAAAATTTGGGTGGGGTCCTGCAAGTTCTAGAATAAAAAGCTTCTTAACCAATTAAATGCTTTCTTTTGAAGTCACATGGGATTCGCGCACCCGACGCGCAACCGGAGCGCACCAGACACGATTCCTGAAAAATATATTTAACAAAAATATATCTTTATTTCAGCTACAAATATACGATATTTACAATTGTGTATATTAATCTCTTGGTATAATATATATAATAAAGTAATGTACATAAACTCTTAAAACAAAATAACTTGCGCTGGATTCGCGTACCTGACGGGACCCCGGAAATAGGTACGTGACGTTACGTGGGACTGTCACGGCTCCCGTAACTTCATTATAAGACGTTTAACATCCACATTATTTATGTAAATATCAGTTTTATAAGTCTTTCAATAAAGCATAAACAATTGATTTAATAAATTTATAGTATATATCAAGTATTTAAATGTTTAAAACATGAAAAATGAGAACCGTGCACCCATCGCATACCGTGTGCATATCATGCACGACTTAACCAATATGGCGGCAGGATTCTTGGATTCGCGCACCCACCATGACTGGTACACGATCAGTATGCGAATGTCAGGGCTCGGGTTGCAAGAACCCATGTGCTTCCCTGAATCAGCGAGACTCCAGTAAAACAAATCCGGGGCTCCGTGTCAACCTACCGGAGACCACGGGTGATTATGACCAGATGCCGAGCGATTGGTCGGGCACACCTAAGATAGAGGCGTGCCAGTGCAATCGCTGGTCTAGTCTCTCGCGTCTGGTCGTGGGCACGAGGACAGGACCAGCTGTGAAGTGCAGCGGCAGCGTTCTAAGCCACGCACTTCACCAACGCTTTCTTTGTGACAGGACCTGTGCCCGTTCCGTTGTAGTCAGTCAGAGTTAGATTTCAGCTTCTTGCCAGTCTTAGGCATAGAGTAGTTTCCATTTTGCACGCCCGTCGGACAGTTAGTTAGGTTATTGAGGAGTCAAGGAAAAAATAGCATTTCTGCCAGCATTCTCACCGGAGTTTCCGAGTGACATTTCGGAGGCTGGTTTTTTCCCTCAGCGGGTTCAGCTGAATTCCGGGAGGCCAGCTCCCACTCCCCCCCAGGCAGAGGTCTTCAGAACCGCAAGTATTCTCCTGTTGAAGAAAAGTTTAAATTTTAGTACTTTGGATATTTGCTAAGAAAAAGACATTGTATCTAAAAGGGTGTCAGTATAGACTTGTATACTTACTGCAAATCTAGTTCAAGACTAGAGCCTTCTAGGAATACCTGTGAATAAAGAATAGATAATTAGTAACAGTACAGGAGGCTTGTATCTTTAACTACATGAAGAGGAGCTAATGCCTTTCGCTTAGAGGGCAAGAAAGTTTAGAGCACAGCAGACAAAATAGAGAGTTTAGGAGGAAGGTTCTTGGAAGTCATTAATGTTTTTATCTGTTTTCCAGTTCACCACGAAAAAGAGAGAGAGTAGAGAGAAAATCAAGTGACAGAAAGAAAAGCTAAGAAGGAAAAAAGAGAGGGTGGAGAACCGAAGAAAAGCGAGGCAGTCTCTTCTTTGTCCCCTACCCCTTTCCCCCAGCAGGGTTCACGCGACCTTCAGTGCAATTGGGGTTAGTTGGAAGGCCTGTAGGGTGGAATTGGGAATTCTCAACATTCTGCTCCCGCAAGTACTGGAATTTGAAGTGAGTACGCATTGAGCATCATGACAGCGAATTTCACTTTTAAAAAAATATATATATAAATGCATATTTTAAAAAGGATAAAACATCACATTATTTTTATAAAAGCTTAAAAATTTAGAAAAAGCGTTTTTTGGACATTATAGTTAGGAATTAGCATTTAAATAACCTTTGAAATTCACTGAAAAAACCCATAGGTTTCAGGGACGTTATAGTTAGAAATTAGCATTTAAAAAACCTTTGAAATTCACTGAAAAAAACATAGGTTTCAGGGATGTTATAGTTAGAAATTAGCATTTAAAAAACCTTTGAAATTCACTGAAAAAACCACGGGTTTCAGGGACGTTATAGTTAGAAATTAGCATTTAAAAAACCTTTGAAATTCACTGAAAAAACCACAGGTTTCAGGGACGTTATAGTTAGTTGGACATTTCACTCGTACAAAACCAGAGAAATTCGGCCATTATAGTTAGTTGAACTAACTATAACTCGTGCCCCCGCAATGCACTGCTGATCACGTCACATATTACATCACTCATGACATGGTCAGTGACATCACTGATGACATCACTGATGACATCTCAAATGACATTACTGATGACATCATCCACGTGATAATCTGATGCACCTCCTCACACCCTAATATAACCTTTGATGCACCCACTCTAAAATACAGACTTCCAATCTCGAAATCATCGACAAACCAATACCAGTTAGTACATACCCACTCACTGATTCATATGTCTATACACACATCCACTCACTAACCCATACAGTCACTCATACATGCAGTCATTCATCAATACAGCCACTGATATATCCACTCACTCACCCATACAGACACTCACACACCTCCATTCACCCAAAGAGTTACTCAAACACCTAGTCAGTCATCCAAAGAATCAATCACACTCCCATTTACTCACCTATACAATTATACACACACACCACCTCACTTGTTCATACAGATAGTACAATATACTTACTCTTTTCTACAATCACTGACATAAGCACACACTTATCCATACAGCCACTGTCACAATCACTCACTCTCACATTTAGTCACTTATATACTCCAACACTCACATATAATGCCTTTCACATATGTAGTTACACATATACCACTGAGACATCCATTCACTCACCAACACAGCTAAACGCACACTCACTCACCCATACAGCTCCTAACACACTCGCTCATGAACCCATACATCCATGTAATCACCCGCTCACACATCCATGCAGGGAGTCACAAACACCTCCACACACCTACACAGACACTCAGGCACCCATACAGGTAATCAGACAACCACTCATTAACCCATATAGACACTCATGTAGCTACTCACCAACCCATGCAGCCACTTACACACCAACTGACAGACTGATACAGACATTCACACAGATTAGTCATTCACCTATGCATTCACTAAGACACGTTTAATCACTCACTTATACAGTCAGTCACGCACCCACTAAATCATCCATTCAGACACTCATACACCCACTCATTCTTCAATACACCATGGCATTCTTCTAAGTGCATGTGTATTGCCTGGATAATTGTATGAGTAATGGGGTAGTGGCTGGGTGATTGGACGAGTGCAAGTGTAGTGACTGGGTGATTGAAGGAGTGCATGGATACTGCATGGCTGATTGGAGGAGTGCATGGGTAATGCCTAGATGCATCGAAGAGTGCATCAGTAGTGCCTGTGTGATTGCATAAGTGCATAGGTAGTGCCTGGATGATTTTATAAGTGCATGGGTACTGCCTGAGTGCATGAAGTACTGCATGGGTTATACCTAGGTGATTGCATGAGTGCAGGCGTAATGTCTGGGTCATTGGAGGAGTGCATGGGTAATGCCTAAGTGATTGCATGAGTACACGAGTAATGTGTAGGTAATTGGAGGAGTGCATGAGCAATCTCTGTCTGATTGCATGAGTGCAGGAGTAATGTCTGGGTAGTTGCATGACTGTAGTGGTAGTGCCTGGGTGATTGGAAGAGTGCATAAGTAGTGCCTACGTGATTTTATAAGTGCATGGGTACTGCCTGGATGATTGAAGGAGTGCATGGATAGTGCCTGGATGATTACAGCATTGCAAGAGTACTGCCTGGGTTATTCTATGAGTGCATAGCTAGTGCCTGGGTGATTGCATAACTGCAAGAGAAATGTCTGGGTGGTTGCATGAGTGTAGTGGTAGTTCCTGGGTGATTGCAGGATTGCATAGATAGTGCCTGGGTGATTGGAGGAGTGCAAGGATAGTGCCTGGGTGATTGGAGCAGTGGATAGGTAATGAATTGGTGATTTCATGAGTGCTTGGGTAATGTCTGGGGTATTATAGGAGTGCATAGGTAATGCTTGGGTATTTGCATGAGTGTAGGGGTAATGTCTAGCTGATTGCATGAGTGTAGAGGTAGTACCTGGGTGATTTTATAAGTACATGGGTATTTCCTGAGTAATTATATGAGTACAGGGGTAGTGCCTGTGTTATTGGAGGAGTGCAAGAGTAGTGCCTGGGTGATTGAAGGAGTACATGGATAGTGCATGGCTGATTGGAGGAGTACATGGGTAATGCCTAGGTGCATCGAGGAGTGCATCAGTAGTGCCTGTGTGATTACATGAGTACATAGGTAGTGTCTGGATGATTTTATAAGTGCATGGGTACTGCCTGAGTGATTGAAGGACTGCATGGGTAATAGCTAGGTGATTGCATGAGTGCAGGGGTAATGTCTGGGTCATTGGAGGAGTGCATGGGTAATGCCTAAGTGATTGCATGAGTGCAGGGGTAATGTGTAGGTAATTGGAGGAGGGCATGAGTAATGTCTGGCTGATTGCATGAGTGCAGGGATAATGTGTGAGTGTTTGGAGGAGTGATTGCACGAATGCAAGTGCAATGTCTGGGGATTAGAGGAATGCATAGGTAATGCCTGGGTAATTGCATGAGTGTAGGGGTAATGTCTTGCTGATTGCATGAGTGTAGGGGTAGTGCCTGGGTGATTGGAGGAGTACATAGGTAGTGCCTGGGTGATTTTATAAGAGCAAGGTTTCTGACTGGGTGATTGGAGGAGTACAGAGGTAGTGCCTGGGTAATTAGAGGAGTGCATAGGTAGTGCCTGGGTCATTTTTATAAGTGCATGTGTACTGCTTGAGTGATTGAAGGAGTGCATGTTTAATGACTAAGTGATTGCATGAGTGCAGGGGTAATGTCCATGTGGTTGCATGAGTGTGGTGGTAGTGCCTGGATGATTGGAGTAGTGCATAGGTAGTGTCTGGGTGACTTTATAAGTGCATGGGTACTGGCTGGATGATTGGAGGAATGCATGGATAGTGCCTGGATGATTGGAGGAGTGCAAGGGTAATACCTAGGTGATTGCATGAGTGCAGGGGTAATGTCTGGCTCATTGGAGGAGTGCATGGGTAATGCCTAAGTGATTGCATGAGTGCAGGGGTAATGAGTGAGTAATTGGAGAAGTGCATGAGTAATGTCTAGCTGATTGCATGAGTGCAGGAGTAATGGCTTGGTGGTTGCATGACTGTAGTGATAGTGCCTGGGTGATTGAAAGAGTGCATAAGTAGTGCCTGGGTGATTTTATAAGAGCATGGGTACTGGCTGGATGATTGGAGGAGTGCATGGATAGTGCCTGGATGATTGCAGCAGTGCAAGAGTAGTGCCTGGGTTATTCTATGAGTACCTAGCTAGTGCCTGGGTGATTGCATGAGTGCAACAGTAATGTCTGGGTGGTTGCATGATTGTAGTGGCAGTTCCTGTGTGATTTCAGGATTGCATATATAGTGCCTGGGTGATTGTAGGAGTGCTTGGGTAATGCCTGGGTGATTGGAGGAGTGCAAGGGTAGTGCCTGGGTGACTGGAATAGTGCATAGCTAATGCATTGGTGATTCCATGAGTGCAGGGGTAATGTTTAGGCATTAGAGGAGTGCATAGGTAATGCTTGGGTAATTGCATGAGTGTAGGGGTAATGTTTAGCTGATTGCATGAGTGTAGAGGTAGTGCCTGGGTGATTTTATAAGTGCATGGGTATTGCCTTGGTAATTATATGAGTACAGGGGTAGTGCCTGACTTATTGGAGGAGTGCAAGGGTAGTGCCTGGGGAATTGAAGGAGTACATGGATAGTGCATGGCTCATTGGAGGAGTGCATGGGTAATGCCTGGGTGCATCGAGGAGTGCATCAGTAGTGCCTGTGTGATTGCATTAGTGCATAGTTAGTGCCTGGATGATTTTATAAGTGCATGCGTACTGCATTAGTGATTGAAGGACTGCATGGTTAATAGCTAGGGGATTGCATGAGTGCAGGGGTAATGTCAGGGTCATTGGAGGATTGCATGGGTAAAGCTTAAGTGATTGAATGAGTGCAGGGGTAATGTGTAGGTAATTGGAGGAGTGCATGAGTAATGTCTGGCTAATTGCATGAGTGCAAGAGTAATGTCTGGGTCATTGCATGACTGTAGTAGTAGTGCCTAGGTGATTGGAAAAGTGTATAAGTAGTGCCTGGGAGATTTTTTAAGTGCATGGGATGGGTACTGGCTTGATGATTGGAGGAGTGCATGGATAGTGCCTGGATGATTGCAGCAGTGCAATAGTACTGCCTGAGTTATTCTATGAGTACATAGCTAGTGCATGGGTGATTGCATGAGTGCAAGAGTAATGTCTGGGTGGTAGTTCCTGGGTGATTGAAGGAGTGCAAAAGTAGTGCCTGGGTGATTGGAGCAGTGGATTGGTAATGCTTGGGTATTTGCATGAGTGTAGGGGTAATGTCTAGCTGGTTGCACGAGTGTAGAGGTAGTACCTGGGTGATTATATAAATACATGGGCATTGCCTGGGAAATTATATGAGTACAGGGGTAGTGCCTGAGTTATTGGAGGAGTGCAAGAGTAGTGCCTGGGTGATTGAAGAAGTGCTTGGGTAATGCCTGGTGATTGCATGAGTGCAGGGGTAATGTGTGAGTGTTTGGAGGAGTGTATGAGTAATGTCTGGGTGATTGCATGACTGCAGGGGTAATGTCTGAGTGACTGCATGAGTGCAAGCGTAATGTCTGGGGATTAGAGGAATGCATAGGTAATGCCTGGGTAACTGCATGAGTGTAGATGGAATGTCTTGCTGATTGCATGAGTGTAGTGGTAGTGTCTGGATGATTGGAGTTGTGCTTAGGTATTGTCAGGGTAATTTTATAAGTGCATGGTACTGGCTGAGTGATTAGAGGAATGCATAGATACTGCCTGGGTGATTGAACGAGTGCAAGGGTAGTGTCTGGGTGATTGCATGACTGCAGGGGTAATGTTTGGGGGATTGGACAAGTGTATAGGTAATACCTGGGTGATTGCAAGAGTTTACAGGTAATGTCTAGCTCATTCCATGAGTGTACAGGTAGTGCATGGGTGTTTGGAGGAGTACATGGGTAGTGTCTGGGTGATATTATAAGTGCATGGGTACTGGCTGGATGATTGGAGGAGTGCATGGATAGTGCCTGGATGATTGCAGGAGTGCAAGGGTAATACCTTGGTGATTGCATGAGTGCAGGGGTAATGTCTGGCTCATTGGAGGAGTGCATGGGTAATGCCTTGTCGTGTAGTTCCTATATTACCTATACAGGATCTGCACGTTTGGATAACATAAACTGTGGGATTGGTGGCGGACGGATTTCGTGCACCCCACCGGATACGTTAGCCTGTCTGTATTAGCTAGCTCACAGTGCCACTATAATCTCCTCTTATCACGGAGAGAATAGATTCTGGCAACCTCAGAACATGACAACCCTGATCCCTCAGAATCGTGGAAACAATATACTACCTTTCGCTCAGTCACTCGTGCTCACTTAGTTTGTCTCAGAGAGTTACACAGAATAAACAGGCTGGGCGTTTCAATAAGTATTTATTGAACAGTTGTTATTCCAGTGTATAATAGATGAGCTGCAACAACCATTAGACAGTAGCAGAGATATATGATTAGCAATACTATGAAAGTAAAGAGATGGTATAGTTCTACCATCTTGCAGAAATCATGAATATATACAAGTACATAAAACACATGATAAAAATGTGTACTCCTACGATGCCTCCCTAACTAGATGTAGCTAAATGTACTTAGCATCTGTGTAGGTGTTATGCCAAGAATCCCTCTAGGAACTAGTCCACCCCATTACCTGAGAGTTTAGAGAATGTGGGACCCCGTCCTGGTCTCGAGTTGGACACCCCGTGAGGGATGTTAGACCACTGCTAGCTGGAGCGTCTGCATGCAGGAACCTCAGCGTCTCTGGTCAGTGTGTCAGCCGGGAAGTCACGGTCTCCTCTGTCTTCCTAAGCAACATGTGCTGTATATATATACATAGGTCTTCCCAGGGGTCCTACCTTGCTGTGTTACTGTGTCAGCAAAAAGGATGACGTTGGGCCTGAACTTTATACAGAGATATTATACAGGAGATGGTAATCCTACTGTTAGTCCTGCTGTGCTTCCAAGAAGCCTCATGCATAATGTATGAGAATCAAACCAGGGAAAAACCTGCGTTCTGGATGCAGTATCATATCTAGGTAAAAGGTCAGTGCCTAAAAACCGTTATGTATGTAATGTAGGGAAGGATGTAGGTGAAAGGTTGCGATGTTACCTGCGCCTATATAGAGTACCTATATGGAATATAACACCCACTCCTCTTCCGAATGGACGACATATGTAACCTTTTACTATACTACTAACATTACTAGATAGTGGTACGCACAAAGTTTATAAAAACATCTTTTGAACTAAAATGTTTAAAAACTTATAAAAAATTTCCACAAAAAACTTTAAAACGTTTTAAACAAGTTTGCAAGCCCTAGCTCTAAAATGTCCGTTGATATAGTCCGGATCACTTTAAGCATTATAAAGCCATAAATGCCCAAAAAATGAAAGGAATATCAATTTAGTTCCATCGTTCCAAATTTGAGCTTTGTTTAAAAACAAAAACGAATTTTTCCCAGCACACGACGAGCCAAAATGATTTCAAATGTTTATGTGTCCTGGCTGGTAGACGCAACATTTTCGTTGCTTGCTTCCGCAGTAGACAGCCCCTGTAGCACCTCGCAGAGCACATCAATTGAGCACAGATGTTCCACGCTGTCCACAGCCAGTGCTGGGGCAGCTTGTGCGACGTCCAAAGCCTGGGTGTCAGAGGAGGAGCAGGTGTTCATACCAACAGGTGCTGTTACTACCAGTGGGGAATGCCGCCATCAACATTGGAATACGCTGAGGACACTGCAGAACATGGGCCGTTATCGGGTCCAGTAACGTATTCAAGTCCGGTTGCGCACATGATGCGAGTGTCAAACACAGGTCTAACACACATTCTTCTCCGCAAAATAGGCATCAGAGGACAGATAAGATGCAGTCTATCCAGACCGGTTGAAATGACAAAAACCAAGATTCACTTAGTTCTCTTAGGCAAGGCATGCCTAGAAGTTGTACCATGCGGTCACGGTATTTACGCTCCAGGAGTGTTCTTTCCATCGCCTTGGTGGCTGGGACGTCCATTGCGTAGCAAACAGAAAACAATCAGGATACCTGCGATTAGAAACAGGATCAGCGGAAGTCCTCCAAAGATGCTTCCGAATATGGAGTGTATGAAGTTTGGTGTAACTCCAAGTACCGTCTGAAAGGTTCTCAGAAGTCCAGAACCTATGGTCTTAAATAGGTGGACAATGCCTGTCGTATCAGACATGTTAAAGATAACATCGGGGAGGACCGGGAGCAGTCACCTAGGAGCAACGCGGGAAACTTTCCTTGAGGCAGGTTTGACAACAGGGGTTCCCCCTCCCCTCCTCCCATGGGGCAAGTAGCTTGGGTATTTAGGGCTTGAACATGGAAGCCTTTCCAATAGTGGAGAGTGACACAGGTCACACCCGCACAGTGGTATCTTCTTGCCACCAGTTGGTAAGAACGGAGCCCCCCATTCTTTACACTAAGGTCCTGATGAATGCCCTGGACCCACCTGGGCCAACACGGCAGAAACATGTTGACCGCTTACACTACGGTTAGGGGACAATTATTTTCCCCACACACCGTCCATTGATTTTAATATCATATAGTTACCAATCACATTAAAAACACAAATTGATAACTATAATGATTTTGGACTGGCCGATGATGAAGCATGACACCAGGTGGTGTGTGAGACCAGTCCATCACATTTTTTGAGATACCCTCACTCACAATATAACCATAACTCCACAGTGGTCACTATACTAGGAGCAGCTCTTGTTGTGGTTAACATTTATTGTTGGAGGCTGCTAGCTCCTGGAACCCCGCGCCTCTTGTTCCCTTCTCCGCGCACAGTGGCGCTCATGTGTGATTATTAAAGATACGATTCACCATTTCTGCGAAATGGAAAGGGCAGTTAGTATGAATGAGCGTCTGCATCTCTGCAGAAGACCTTGCAAATTGAAGATCAAAAGTCTCTCGAGCAGAGGTTAAGGGCACAGACTTCTGTAGAAGCATGGCTTTCATTCTGCTTAGAGTATCAAACCGTATTAAGGAAACATTCAGTGAAGGCCATAACAGCGCCTCCCGGACTGTATGTGTCAGTGGAAACAATACTTGCATACAACAAGTAACCCTGGAGCTCACGGTTACCAGATATGAGATGCCCGGGAGCATGCCACAGCAGCCTTGACTGTTCAGCATCAAGTAACTCCCATTTGAAAGTAGCCTGAATGTGGTGTAATTGCTGCAGCTGGGGCACCCTTCAAATGACAGGACAGGTTTGCCACAGAACCATTACAAGCTCCGTGCAACATTATATCCTGGCATATGAATGATCCACTTAAAGCATTCTCGCAGTTTGTACCGCTCAGAAACAACTCTTGATCCCCACTCCGGCATCGAAATCTGTATGGCAATTCCCAAGATTCCTTAATGTATTCCTTACCCATTTCTTCATATCTGCCTGCCTGCTTTTGTTCAAGGCAATATTGAAACTGAAAAGTAGTGACAGGTAGAGTTATGTGGCCATGGATTAGCCATTCTGTGGATTGTGATTCTGCCACTGTGAATGGTAATCTATCCAGTTTTTCGATACGCAGCATTGTATATTTCACTCCCCTTTGTGCCATTTCTATCTGTTTATCTGTTAGATTGTATTCAGAAAACAGAGACGTACTGTTGATATAATGCCAAGGCACATAGCCTCCTTGCAAAGATTGCAGCGTCCAGCTTAACAACATAATAAAACGTAACTGTGATTGCCCGTGTTGTAATATGGCCAAATCTTGTTCTAGTATGTCTATCGCAGAAGATACAATGTTGCCTAAGGAATATATTCTGGAGGTCAATGTAGTTAACCCATTGTCTACCACTGCTAGAGATTTTTCTAGATTTATACGGTCTATTTTGCGTAGTCTCTCTGCGGCCTCTTGTTGGGATATTTTCCTAATTTCATAGTAGACAGCATAATAGAAACGTTTCTGACGTGGCTTCCTGGGACCCTTTAAAAAATCCCAAAGATCCACCTCCTGTGACAGTAAGGATAAGTGTTGTTTCACCTGTGTGAGTGTTGAGGTTTTTAGCCAATCAAGGCACAACTTCCCAACACTATAGGATGTCACTACCCCTGGATGTTGTCTTTGTACATAACGTGGATCTGGCCTATGGATACTCAACCCTTCGGTTTTCCCCATGAATCTTGCCTGACAACTATTAGTGTCTGTGGACCAAATCAACCATTTTTACCAATTGGGGTCTGATCTGTTGTATTGTATGAGGTCATCTACTGTAATCTCTTTCTGTGATGTTATGTTGCCCTCGGTGTGTGATGGAGTTGGCAACCGAGGTGTGTTCAAGTCTTTGCTCTTAGCTAGTCCAAGGCAAGACGTCTGTTGCACTGTCTCGTTCAAAAAGATGATTTGTTGAGGGATGAGGCATGCTCTAAACAAAGCTTCTGTTCCCTGAACTTGCCATTCTCTAGTACCCCAGACTGATTTTAAGTCTATGGTGTCTTTCCATAAGTCAAAACCTTGTTCAGACAACTGGGCAATAAAAGCAGCAGAGTAAATCTGTTTGGTGTTTGTCAACATATTTTTCTGTGCTGATGTTGGTGCAACCTTATAATAATATGAGGCTGGGTCAGACATATTAAACCCCGAAAAATATGGAAACTTCTGTGTAAATGTTTTGGAACTACCTTTCGGCGGTGTTGGACAATGTTCCCACTGGTGGTATGAGAACACATTTCTAGGATTAGCAGATTTATGCAAAAAGTGATGACCATAATGTTGATAACAATACATACTCTTGAAATCTGATGTGCTTTCCAATGTTTCACTATTAGAAAACGCAGCAGATTTTTCCAAATCAGATAACATGTTATTAAGAGTTTCAAAATCCCAATCATCGGAAAATGTACTTGAGGTAATGATATCACTCAATGATATTTTAAATAGATGAGGAAGTCTTAAAATTTCAGTCGGACCAAATATATCGAAATCAACCTTGTCCCACACTATACCATCAGGTATAGGAACTGCTGTAATGTTCACTGATGACAAGTCTCTTTGTTCTCGATGAGATGATTGGTGTGGTTTTAAAAGTAAGTTCACCTTTTGGGCTGCAGAAATTTGTCGAATGTATTTCCCATTAATAAGCATACTAAAAACTATTACCAAGCCTACCCAGAAAAGAAAGAAAAGTATCTCGGTGATTATCCATAGTTCTACCCAGGGTGACACCAGGTAAGTCTTTTTAAGAAGGTTCAGAAAGTCTTTTATTTGCTGTTTGCGTGATTTATTGGCTGGCGTTGTTTCCGGTTTGCTTGTATCCAAAGAAAACGTATCAAAGTTTATGAAGTAGCCAGAAGCAGTTCGATCAATTGTTGGTATTGCATCAGGATTTGTAGAAATCGTGGTTTACTCTTGTCGAGGCATATTGACGTAGACGTCTGTATTTGGTCAAATAGCGAGTTGTTTTTGATTTTGAATTTGAACTTCAGGTTCAAGAGGAACGAGTTCCATAGCATTGTTGCTTAGTCCTTCATTCCGTGTTGGAGGCTCTTCGAACGTGATGAGTCTTTCTGTTTGAACTTCTTGGATTGTAGCGAGAGGAGGGCGTCTGCTACTTTGGAGTCCATGTGGCCTACTGCTTAGTATCGGCCACATAGTGTGGTTTGATTAGGTCAATTGAGACAAATATTTTCTCCTTTTTTCTAGCAAGAGGCGGTAAAAGTACAATTGTTGTTCCTTCAATTGCTAGGCCGGTACAGGCTTTCTCTATGATGGCCCAAATTTTTTCTTGTCCGCTATTTTCTCTCTGACCAGATCCCCAACTTTAGGGATCCAGACAGGTCTTGCCGTGACTGATTTGACTTCCCCAGTGGCGGTCTGCTTCAGGTGGACATTACTTTGTTATGTCCTGGATTCATTTAGATCCTGTAAAACTGCCAGACGATCATGGATGTCAAAAGGCTTTTCATCCGCCACTGTGCCTTCACAATCAAGATCAGGTACCCACATTCTTGTCCCAAATAGGACCTCATATGGAGTGACACCCCCTAGAGAACTTCTTGGCGTGTTGTTAAGAGCACGCTCTACTCCATACAGATGTTTTACCCAACTTTCACCCGTGCCTAATACTCTAGCTGTTAAAGATTGCTTTAAGTCTCGGTTTTTTCTCTCCACTACCGAATTTCCCTCGGGATGGTACGGAGATGAGTACCGCAATGCTACACCCAATCCTCGCATGGCCTCCTTGTAAGCCCTAGAGCTAAAAGCAGGGCCCTGGTCAGAATGTAATGTGCCAATTGCGTATGTCCCTATAAAGACTCGCAAATCTTTTATAACAGTTTGAGCATCAGCCGAGTGCTGGGGCCACACCCATAGGAATCTCGAGCAGGAATCCACTGCAACCATGATATACTTGTAAGCCCCATCTCTTTGTAAGGGGCCGCAGTGGTCCAAATAAACACACGCTAGTGGTTTGTCAGATATTAACAGCGGTGTCTGTGTTGGACGTGTTACGGGGGAACCTTTCATCTGCTGACAGATGTCGCATTTCAAGACATAGTCCTTAGTCTGCTTTGTTAATCCAGGTCACCAATAGCGTTGTTTCAACAAAGAAACAGTTGCCGTAGCTCCTGCATGTGCAGAACCTATCCCTTCGTGTGCTGCTAGAATTAAACCTAACCTACGATCCATGTTTGGAATTACTCTATCCCCACTCCAGGAATATGAGCAAATGGAATGTTATTGGCATCTAACTTGTAGGAGTACTTGAGTGGAAACCTTTTTGGTACTGCTCCGCTGTTTTTGCGGGTTGCATTAATAGCTACCATAATCTCACTGTCTATTCTCGTTTGAGAACGAGTGATTGCAGCTACGGAAGCCGTGCGTACAGCCCCCTTTGTGGCTTCATCAGCCAATGAATTCCTTTCAACGTGCACGCCATCACGCTGATGATTTTATGTATCACGTGAGCACTCGGTAGTTCGGTTTTCAACTCCACTACCTGTTCCCATAGCATTTTATGCTTAATTGTGCCACCTTTTGCATCTTTAAACCCGTTTTGAACCCAGTACTGCAAATATTCATTGTAAGACTGCACACAGTAAAAGGAATGGCACACAATTAGTGTGGGGAATTCCCGATCCGTATTTACCAGTGCCAGTATTAGCGCTTTTAACTCTGCCAACTGTGCCATGCAGTCTCCTAGAGACTGTGTTTTTGTGCAACTTGGGTGGAACTTTCCATCCCGCATGCGACCTTTAACGATTGCACATGCTGCGCTATATTGTTGCTTACTCCCTTTGGCTGGTTGAGCAGATCCGTCAGTGTAAATGATATATTCATACTGATCTAGAGGCATTATTTCGTTTGGAAGAGGATATTCTTGTTCCTATTGCAGGAATGCTTGTGTCTTTAAATTTGGGTCATACCTGTATTCTACATCTGTTGCAGTGAGAGAATTAGCCCATTGTATCCATCTCGGATGTAAAGCTTTAGCATTAGGAACGCTTGCCTTTGTCGCAGCCTCTAAGGCTGGAACTGGAGTAACTACTATTATTCATTTCCCCTGAGCCAGTGCTCTTTCTCTCACTACAGCAGTCTGTACTGCTGTCAGAATCTTTTCTGTAGATGCGAAGCGCATCTCAGCTTTTGTGTACAAATGTGATTTGTATGCAATTGGTACTGTCTCACCTTCATTATATGTCAGATAGGTGTACCCAGATTGACCCGCAACTATACGGATCACCAGGTTGCGTACGTTTATGCGTGTCTGTAAGTGTTTGGAAGCTATCATGTCAGCTTGTAAGGAACGAAGTGTATCTGTGTGTTCCTGTGTCCATTGTTTTACTGAAAAATCAGGTTTTATTAAATTGTAGAAAGGTTTTACTCTTTCTGCGTAATCTAAAATTTATGTTCTACCAAAATTTAGGAATCCTAGTATTGACTGTAATTTTTTTATGATTTTGGAGGTTGGAGCAGCGCGCATTTTTCTAAAACATTTGCTGCCAGGCTTTTTCCTTCACTTGAAAGCTCATATCCTAAAAACAGGACACTGAGGTGGGCAATTTTTGATTTTTAAAGTTGAATTTGTAGCCCTCAGGTGCAAATCCCAAAATTATGGTATTCACTCTGTTCAAGTGTTCCTCTAGGTCATTGTCCATTAGATAAATATCATCCACATAGGACAATGCCTCTTCGTCCAAATTTTGAAGTAACTCAGTTACTCTGGCCGAAAACAACCCCGGGCTGTTCTTATACCCCTGGGGGAGTTGACAAAATTGACGCTGGGTCCCTAGCGCTGAGAAGGCTGTTAGATATCTGCTTTCAGGCGCTATATTTTGGCAGAAAAATCCATTTGAGATATCAAGTGTTGTTTTATATTTTTTCCGCACAATGTTATTCATTAATGCGCCACTGTGTGCATTTTGGACTGCAAATGTCTTAGTGCAAGTGTTTAAATGTCTGTAATCTAAAACTAGACGATATGTGTTGTCAGGTTTCATGACAGGAAACAAAGGATTGTTCATTTGTGAGGTGCAAGTTTCAATCACCCCTTGGTGTTCAAGTTGATCTAAGATCTCCCTGACCTGTTTTTTAGCTTCTTGCTTTATTGGATACTGACTCTGTGCAGTTGGAGTATTTTTTAAAGGAATTATGTGGTGGGTTGAATCCTCATCCCATCCAACATGGTTTTTGTATAATGCCGGAGCCTGGGCTACCGCCCACTCCTGCGCATATGTGTGTTGCAAGTGCCTGGGAATATGGTCTGAGAAGACCAGAAGAATTACCGTTTCTCCTTTAGGGCAATCCATGACGAATGCTGGCAACCAATCTTGTTCAGCTAATAAAATATCATAGCCAAACGTCAGGTTCTCCCAAAAGAGACCTCTCACTGTTCTACATTTGTCCCCCTCCATTTGGAGCGTTATTTCATATACTTTATGTGGGACGCTTACCCTAGTATCGGGTGTTTCCACCGTGATATAATCATTCAAGTCCGCTGTCTCCAGAAATTCCTTCAGGTTCTGGCGAGCTATTGTTATTTCTGCCGGACTGTCTAGCATCGTCAGAGCCCATTCCCTTTTCAGTAGTCGAGTCCTCAGAATTCTGGGCATGTCTGATCTTTAGACCTGCAACTTTCTTCTTTTTGAACTGTGGCTTTTGCCTTGGTTTTTCTTCTTTTTTAGAAGTGTAATCTTGAGCGTGTTGCTTGTCTGTGGACTTTGTATGCTCTTCTTCTCTGTCTGACTGTCCTTACCTCTCTGAGTTTTTCAATGAACCCTGAAAGGAACGAGAGGAACGTGTATCAGTATCCTGATACCTGTCAGGTTTCCTAATAATATCCCTATTCCTGAGGTTATACCTCTTTTCGGAGGGCTCCTGTGGAGGAGATCTAACTCGGGATTGAGATCTGTTTTCTTTAAAATGTTGTTGTTTTTTATGTCCCACTTTTTCTTAGTGGAAGCAGGTGTCTGCTTAGAAGTGTCCTTTTCAGGACTGCCCATCAGTTGTGGTTTTAAAGCTTTCCCACCCAAACTGTCTCTGCCTAATTCTGCATACGCAGTTTCAATTATTTTGGGTAGTTCGTGTTCCTGTTCTAAAGGATCGAACTCCCTCAGGCGTTGGCGGATGGCCACTGAAGCTGCTTCCCCCTTAATGTTAGCTAGTATTATGGCTGATACCTGGGCATAGTTACCTAGTAACTTCATCCCTAAGTTTAGGGCAGGTTCTGCTCCGTACTCATTTTGTATCTGTCTCAATACATCTGGTACTACTGCTAATGATGGGATACCATGAGTTCTGGTATAAATGGCAGCAAAGACTGTACCCCAAGTGGTACAATCCTCTAATTGTGGTGTTATCCCCATGGGCAAGCAGATTATTAGCATTCTTTGTTTTTCATATGGGGTAGTATTCAGGAATACTGCCTCTAGCTGCGTTATTTTCTGAGCTACCCAGAATGGTATTTTTTCACGTTTTGTGGGCATTTTACCCATCACTGCATGTAATGTTTGTGGTGTAATTTTAGTTGCTGTACCCTGAATTTGAGTTCCATTTGTTGCAACTATTGCTGGTTGGACTGTAAGTGTCCTCATGACGAATTGCATCACGTTTCTGTATATTTTAATTAAATCTTTATGTTGTATGAGTAAGTCTCCTGGTGGCATTGTGTCAATGTCAGGATGTGGTGTGTAGGCCGCTAATATCGGCCATGTTGCCCCTTCTCTTCCGAGCGGGCTTAGTCTTACTCTTCTTCTTATGTGGGGTAGGACGCCTTAAACCAGTATAAATGTTCCTGGTACGTGAGTGGAACCTCTATATCCTCGAACGGATAATATTCTGCTGGTGCATCTCCTTCCGTGTAGGAGTGAATGTTTTTGTTCTCGCATTTGCTGCTGGGAATGTAGCCCATGAATAACATACCTCTGTTTTGTTTGATTCGTGTGCCTCAATCACGAAAACTACTATGCCACCCCTAGCTGATAAACCATGCGCTAGTAGTTTCAGGGTGACTGTATTTCTAAAGTTTGGTGCAATTTGTATTGGGTCTGCATCGTCCTCGTCTGTGAGGGGCAGATTTTGTTGGATTGGGTCTAATTCTTCGTTATTTCTATCCTCAGTCATTTTGTAAAGAAGTTTTTCAAGGGAACTTAAGATAAGGTGTTTTGCACAATTTAGGAACAATGTGTCATTCAAGCTTGATTAACCAACAGCCAATAAATAGGATTTCTCGCCTACTCAACTGTGGCGGAGTTTGTGCCCACCCACTCCAGACGTCTCTGGTTTTTTGTGAGTAGGGATCTCTGAGAATTAGCACGACTGAACTACTCAGATTCTACTGTTAAATAAGTACCCAACCAACGTTGGGCACCATGTCGTGTAGTTCCTATATTACCTATACAGGATCTGCGCGTTTGGATAACATAAACTGTGGGATTGGTGGCGGACGGATTCCGTGCACCCCCACCGGATACGTTAGCCTGTCTGTATTAGCTAGCTCACAGTGCCACTATAATCTCCTCTTATCACGGAGAGAATAGATTCTGGCAACCTCAGAACATGACAACCCTGATCCCTCAGAATCGTGGAAACAATATACTACCTTTCGCTCAGTCACTCGTGCTCACTTAGTTTGTCTCAGAGAGTTACACAGAATAAACAGGCTGGGCGTTTCAATAAGTATTTATTGAACAGTTGTTATTCCAGTGTATAATAGATGAGCTGCAACAACCATTAGACAGTAGCAGAGATATATGAATAGCAATACTATGAAAGTAAAGGGATGGTTATTCTATGAGTGCATAGCTAGTACCTGGGTGACTGCATGAGTGCAAGAGTAATGTCTGGGTGGTTGCATGAGTGTAGTGGTAGTTCCTGGGTGATTGCAGAAGTGCATACGTAGTGCCTGGGTGATTGCATGAGTGCATAGGTAGTACCTGGATGATTTTATAAGTGCATGGGTACTGCCTGAGTGATTGAAGGACTGCATTGGGTAATTGCTAGGTGATTGCATAAGTGCAGGGGTAATGTTTGGGTCATTGGAGGACTGCATTGGTAATGCCTAAGTGACTGCATGATTGCAGGGGTAATGTGTACGTAATTGGAGGAGTGCATGAGTAATGTCTGGCTAATTACATGAGTGCGAGAGTAATGCCTGGGTCGTTGCATGACTGTAGTAGTAGTGCCTGGATGATCTTTTAGGTGCATGGGATGGGTACTGGCTGGATGATTGGAGGAGTGCATGGATAGTGCCTTGATGATTGCAGCAGTGTAAAAGTACTGCCTGGGTTATTCTATGAGTGCATAGCTAGTGCCTGGGTGATTGCATGAGTGCAAGAGTAATGTCTGGGTGTTTGCATGAGTGTACTGGTAGTTCCTGGGTGATTGCAGGATTGCATAAGTAGTGCCTGGGTGATTGGAGGAGTTCAAGGATAGTGCCTGGGTGATTGGAGCAGTGGATAGGTAATGAATTAGTGATTTCATGAGTGCAGGGGTAATGTCTGGGGGATTAGAGGAGTGCATAGGTAATGCTTGGGTATTTGCATGAGTGTAGGGGTAATTTCTAGCTGATTGCATGAGTGTAGAGGTAGTACCTGGGTGATTCTATAAGTACATGGGTATTGCCTGGGTAATTATATGAGTACAGGGGTAGTGCCTGAGTTATTGGAGGAGTGCAAGAGTAGTGCCTGGGTGATTGAAGGTGTACATGGATAGTGCAAGGCTGATTGGAGGAGTGCATGGGTAATGCCTAGGAGCATTGAGGAGTGCATCAGTAGTGCCTGTGTGATTGCATGAGTGCATAGATAGTGTCTGGATGATTTTATAAGTGCATGGGTACTGCCTGAGTGTTTGAAGGACTGCATGGGTAATAGCTAGGTGATTGCATGAGTGTACGGGTAATGTCTGGGTCATTGGAGGAGTGCATGGGTAATGCCTAAGTGATTGCATGAGTGCAGGGGTAATGTGTAGGTAATTGGAGGAGTGCATGAGTAATGTCTGCCTGATTGCATGAGTGCAGGGGTAATGTGTGGGTGTTTGGAGGAGTGCATGAGTAATGTCTGGGCGATTGCATGAGTGCAAGCGTAATGTCTGGGGATTAGAGGAATGCATAGGTAATGCCTGGGTAATTGCATGAGTGTAGGGGTAATGTCTTGCTGATTGCATGAGTGTAGGGGTAGTGCCTGGGTGATTGGAGGAGAACATAGGTAGTGCCTGAGTGATTTTATAAGAGCAAGGTTTCTGGCTGGGTGATTGGAGGAGTACAGGGGTAGTGCCTGGGTGATTTTGTAAGTGCATGTGTACTGCCTGAGTGATTGAAGGAGTGCATGTTTAATAACTAAGTGATTGCATGAGTGCAGGGGTAATGCCCAGGTGGTTGCATGAGTGTAGTGGTAGTCCCTGGATGATTGGAGTAGTGCATAGGTAGTGTCTGGGTGATTTTATAAAAATGCATGATACTGGCTGAATGATTAGAGGATTGCATAGATACTGCCTGGGTGATTGAAAGAGTGCAAGGGTAGTGTCTGGGTGATTGCATGACTGCAGCAGTAATGTTTGGGGGATTGGACAAGTGTATGGGTAATACCTGGGTGATTGCCAGAGTGTATGGGTAATGTCTAGCTCATTGCATGAGTGTAGAGGTGGTGCCTGGGTGATTGGAGGAGTACATAGGTAGTGTCTGGGTGATATAAGTGCAATGATACTGGCTGGATGATTGGAGGAGTGCATGGATAGTGCCTGGATGATTGGAGGAGTGCAAGGGTAATACCTAGGTGATTGCATGAGTGCAGGGGTAATATCTGGCTCATTGGAGGAGTTCATGGGTAATGCCTAAGTGATTGCATGAGTGCAGGGGTAATGTGTGAGTGATTGGAGAAGTGCTTGAGTAATGTCTGGCTGATTGCATAAGTGCAGGAGTAATGGCTGGGTGGTTGCATGACTGCAGTGTAGTGCCTGGGTGATTGAAAGAGTGCATAAGTAGTGCCTGGGTGATTTTATAAGTGCATGGGTACTGGCTGGATGATTGGAGGAGTGCATGGATAGTGCCTGGATGATTGCAGCGGTGCAAGAGTAGTGCCTGTGTTATTCTATGAGTGCCTAGCTAGTGCCTGGGTGATTGCATGAGTGCAACAATAATGTCTGGGTGGTTGCATGATTATAGTAGTAGTTCCTGGGTGATTGCAGGATTGCATAACTAGTGCCTGGGTGATTGGAGGAGTGCAAGGGTAGTGCCTGGGTGATTGGAGCAGTGCATAGCTAATGCATTGGTGATTCCATGAGTGCAGGGGTAATGTTTAGGGGATTAGAGGAGTGCATAGGTAATGCTTGGGTAATTGCATGAGTGTAGCGGTAATGTTTAGCTGATTGCATGAGGGTAGAGGTAGTGCCTGGGTGATTTTATAAGTGCATGGGTATTGCCTGGGTAATTTTATGAGTACAGGGGTAGTTAGTGCCTGACTTATTGGAGGAGTGCAAGGGTAGTGCCTGGGTGATTGAAGGAGTGCTTGGGTAATGCCTGGGTGATTGCATGAGTGAAGGGGTAATGTGTGAGTGTTTGGAGGAGTGCATGAGTAATGTCCGGGTGATTGCATGACTGCAGGGGTAATGTCTAAGTGATTGTATGAGTGCAAGCATAATGTCTGAGGATTAGAGGAATGCATAGGTAATGCCTGGGTAATTGCATGAGTGTAGGAGTCATGTCTTGCTGATTGCATGAGTGCAGGGGTAGTGCCTGGGTGATTGGAGGAGTACATAGGTAGTGCCTGGGTGATTTTATAAGTGCAAGGTTTCTGGCTGGGTGATTGGAGGAGTACAGGGGTAGTGCCTGGGTGATTAGAGGAGTGCATAGTTAGTGCCTGGGTCATTTTATAAGTGCATGTGTACTGCCTGAGTGATTGAAGGAGTGCATATTTAATGACTAGGTGATTGCATGAGTGCAGGGGTAATGTCCAGGTGGTTGCATGAGTGTAGTGGTAGTGCCTGGATGATTGGAGTAGTGCATAGGTAGTGTCTGGGTGATTTTATAAGTGCATGGTACTGGCTGAGTGATTAGAGGAGTGAATAGATACTGCCTGGGTGATTGAAAGAGTACAAGGGTAGTGTCTGGGTGATTGCATGACTGCAGGGGTAATGTTTGGGGGATTGGACAAGTGTATAGGTAATACCGGGTGATTGCAAAAGTGTACGGGCAATGTCTAGCTCATTGCACGAGTGTAAAGGTAGTGCCTGTGTGATTGGAGGAGTACATAGGTAGTGTCTGGGTGATATTATAAGTGCAATGGGTACTGGCTGGATGATTGAAGGAGTGCATGGATAGTGCCTAGGTGATTGCATGAGTGGAGGGATAATGTCTGGCTCATTGGAGGAGTGCATGGGTAATGCCTAAGTGATTGCATGAGTGCAGGGGTAATGTGTGGGTAGTTGGAGAAGTGCATGAGTAATGTCTGGCTGATTGCATGAGTGCAGGAGTAATGTCTGGGTGGCGGCATGACTGTAGTGATAGTGCCTGGGTGATTGAAAGAGTGCATAAGTAGTGCCTGGGTGATTTTATAATTTCATTGGTACTGGCTGGATGATTGGAGGAGTGCATGGATAGTGCCAGGATGATTGCAGCAGTGCAAGAGTAGTGCCTGGGTTATTCTATGAGTGCATAGCTAGTTCCTGGGTGATTGCATGAGTGCAACAATAATGTCTGGGTGGTTGCATGATTGTACTGGTAGTTCCTGGGTGATTGCAGAATTGCATAAGTAGTGCCTGGGTGATTGGAGGAGTGCAAGGTTAGTGCCTGGGTGATTGGAGCAGTGCATAGCTAATGCATTGGTGATTCCATGAGTGCAGGGGTAATGTTTAGGGGATTAGAGGAGTGCATAGGTAAGGCATGGGTAATAGCTTGAGTGTAGGGGTAATGTTTAGCTGATTGCATGAGTGCAGAGGTAGTGTCTGGGTGATTTTATAAGTGCATGGGTATTGCCTGGGTAATTATATGAGTACAGGGGTAGTGCCTGACTTATTGGAGGAGTGCAAGGGTAGTGCCTGGGGGATTGAAGGAGTACATGGATAGCTCATGGCTCATTGGAGGAGTGCATGGGTAATGCCTAGGTGCATCAAGGAGTGCATCAGTAGTGCCTGTGTGATTGAATGAGTGCATAGGCAGTGCCTAGATGATTTTATAAGTGCATGGGTACTGCATGAGTGATTGAAGGACTGCATGGGTAATAGCTAGGTGATTGCATGATTGCAGGGGTAATGTCAGGGTCATTGTAGGAATGCATAGGTAATGCCTAAGTGATTGCATGAGTGCAGGGGTAATGTGTAGGTAATTGGAGGAGTGCATAGGTAATGCCTAAGTGATTGCATGAGTGCAGGGGTACTGTGTAGATAATTGGAGAAGTGCATGAGTAATGTCTGGCTAATTGCATGAGTGCAAGAGTAATGTCTGGGTCGTTGCATGACTGGAGTGGTAGTGCCTGGGTGATTGGAAAAGTGTATAAGTAGAACCTGGGTGATTTTTTAAGTGCATGGGATGGGTACTGGCTGGATGATTAGAGGAGTGCATGGATAGTGCCTGGATGATTGCAGCAGTGCAAGAGTACTGCCTGGGTTATTCTATGAGTGCATAACTAGTGCCTCGGTGATTGCATGAGTGCATAGGTAGTGACTAGATGATTTTATAAGTGCATGGGTACTGCCTGAGTGATTGTACGACTGCATGCGTAATACCTAGGTGATTGCATGAGTGCAGGGGTAATGTCTGGGGATTAGAGTAGTGCATAGGTAATGCCTGGGTAATTGCATGAGTGTAGGGGTTATGTCTAGCTGATTGCATGAGTGTAAGGGTAGTGCCTGGGGGATTTTATAAGTGCATAGGTACTAGCTGGGTAGTTGCATGAGTGCAGGGGTAGTGCCCGGGTGATTGGAAGAGTATTTGGGAAATGCCTGGGTGATTGCATGAGTGCAGGGATAATGTGTGAGTGTTTGGAGGAGTGCATGAGTAATGTCTGTGTTATTGCATGACTGCAGGGGTAATGTCTGAGTGATTGCATGAGTGCAAGCGTAATGTCTGAGGATTAGAGGTATGCTTAGGTAATGCCTGGGTATCTGCATGAGTGTAGGGGTAATGTCTTGCTGATTGCATGAGTGTAGGGGTAGTGCCTGGGTGATTGGAGGAGTACATAGGTAGTGCCTGGGTGATTTTATAAGTTGAAGGGTTCTGGCTGGGTGATTGGAGTACAGGGGTAGTGCCTGGGTGATTAGAAGAGTACATAGATAGTGCCTGGGTGATTTTATAAGTGCATGTGTACTACCTGAGTGATTGAAGGAATGCATGTTTAATGACTAAGTGATTGCATGAGTGCAGGGGTAATGTCCAGGTTGTTGCATGAGTGTAGTTGTAGTGCCTGGATTATTGGAGTAGTGCATAGGTAGTGTCTGGGTGATTTTATAAGTGCACAGTACTGGCTGAGTGATTAGAGGAGTGCATAGATACTGCCTGGGTGATTGAAAGAGTGCAAGGTTAGAGTCTGGGTGGTTGCATGAGTGCAGGGGTAATGTTTGGTGGATTGGAGAAGTATATAGGTAATTCCTGGGTGATTGGAAGAGTGTACGGCTAATGTCTAGCTGATTGTATGAGTGTACAGATAGTGCCTGAGTGATTGGAGGAGTACATAGGTAGTGTCTGGGTGATATTATAAGTGTATGGGTACTGGCTAGGTGATTGGAGAAGTGCATGGATAGTGCGTGGGTGATTGGAGGAGTGTGGGAATAGTGCCTCACTGTATAGATGATTGCATGTGTAGTGTTTGAAAAAATGGATGAGTGCAGTAACAGCGACTGTAAACATTAGTTCACATTATCATGCTTATTACATTATTTCATCATACCTTTTTTATTAAAGAAGATACAAAACTTAGTGAAACTATTTTACAGTAGTTTTGTTGTAAACTGAATTTAAAATCTTTTCAAACTTTACCATTACCTTCTGTAAACTGTTCTTGCATATAATATTATAGTTTTAAGAACACAACATAATTTTAGAATTACATAACATATTCAGTTTCCCTTTTTTTGCTGGTCTCAGATTCTACTGAATTTCACCATACATCGTGATTTCAATGTAGATCATCATACAACAGCGGGGAAAAAAACAATCAATGAGATTGTAAAAAAAACAAATCTGGGTTGCAAATATTTACAACAAGTGCAACTATCTGTTTACCTATCTACAGTTTCTAAATTACATTCTTCGACTACATTAAATGTTTTATTTCTCTCAAGTATATTTTGTAAAATATACACTCTCATTTACATCGCGTGTAATATAATGATCAAATATATAAACTATTTCTTTCAAACACAATTTTGCAAATGCAATAAGAATTAGCACAAACAATAATCCAAACAGTAATTGTTCACATCTTCCCAATAGGCCTAATAATGTTTCCAAATCCATTTGCATTGAAAATATCCAAAATAATCTCGCTAATTCGTGTTCACATCTTCCCAATAGGCCGAATGATATTTTCAAAACTTTGGCATCAAAAATATCAGATATGAATTTGGTAATTCGTAAGGAAACCTACATTTGAATTCCAAATGGGCATCATTGCAATGTGTCCATCCTTTATTGCACTTTAAATACACAGTATAGTGTCCACATGTTGTAGTAGGTCCATCAGGAAAAATAATAGCCACTGCTTTAAAAGTTCTTCCTGAAATTGATACTTGACTTGCCACAAAAGTTTTAATTTTGGTTTCCAATTTTCTTCCATCTGCTCTACAACATTGTAGCATTAAAATTACATATTTTCCAAATCTTTCTATAAATAATGTTGACAACATTTCTGATTTACAATGAGAACATTTCATATCTTGATTAGCTGTTTTTAGTAACTTGTTAAAATAAACTGATTTGCAATCTGGTATTATCAAATATATGAATTGTTCAGTGTCTATTTCAGTGGTAGAAGAAATTGAACACTCTTCACATTTATGATCCCATCTGTAACTTAGTCCAAACAAATTTTCAATTTCTATTCCTTCATTTTCCAATACTGCAAGTATAAACATAAGAAATTCTTGTGCATCTTGTTGTACATTCAATGTAAATTTCAATGATCCAGTACATAGATCCAAAAGATGCAGAATGCCAGAAGCAGTATGGATTTTAGTTCTATCAGTTACCAACTTTTGAAAAGTATAATGTAGTAAAGAACAGAATCTTTTTCTCGATTTTCCATAATTTCATTATGAAGATCCTCTAGATAAAATACAACATTCACAATTACATTAGCATAGCAGTTGATACCTGAACTATTTTCTAACTGGTATCCTACAATATCATCAGCTGTGTCCATTTTCATTTTCATTGCAGTTTCATCATTCTCTTGAATTGTTTTCTTTTTTTGAATCTCAGTGAAATATTTGTCATATTTCCATTTTTGGACACACTACACGTTCTCATATACGGGATATTCACCTAAGTTAGGAGCATAAAGTCTTCTTAACAGATTGTACTCTCTTACACAATTTACATCAGCATTAATCTTTTTCTCATCAAAATCAATCAAATACAAACCAGATAATGTCCTTACTCGAGACAATGCAACATATGCCATGCCTTCTTTAAACACTGTACTTCCAATATTTACCAAAGCACTGTCTACACTTAAACCTTGAGATTTAAGAATGGTTACAGCATATGCTAAGGAAAGAGGAAACTGTTTTCTACGAACATACAAGTCTTTTACAAGCAAAAAACGAACACTAACACGTCCAATCTGTTTAACCTCTTCAATCTGATCAAATTTAATCTTCAAAAATTCAATTCCATCTCTGTTCTGAAAATTTACTAAATCAACAACTTTTCCCATTGCTCTATTTACGAAACCTTCTTCTACATTCAAATTACGCCGTAAAATTACACGACAGTTCACACATACATATAAAGTCATTTCTAAACCTGCAGTCTTAGACACCGACTTTTCCAAAGAATCCGATTTTGACTGTAATTTCCCTGAGAGAAGAATAGTAACTCCTTCGTGTTCCATTTTATCGATAGCTTCCATTTTCAGTATTGCTTGTTTTTCCAATTTCAAAAGTTCTTGATTGAATGTAGAACACTCTTGCAGTGTAGGCATTAGGCAAACTATAGACTACGGGGCATATTAGCAAGACCGGCGATAAAATTATCGCCGTTTTAGCGGCAGAAAACTGCAGCTAAAACGGCGATAATGGGCTTGCTAATATGCGTTATAGAATTCCAATAGAAGCCCAGGTTAGATGTCCTGCACATCTAACCTGGGCTTCTATTGGAATTCTATAACGCATATTATCAAGCCCATTATCGCCGTTTTAGCGCAGTTTCCTGCCGCTAAACGGCGATAATTTTATCGCCGGTCTTGCTAATATGCCCCTACATTTCTCCAATTTTTTTGTATATTATTTCAGGTGCTATGTTTTCATTTGGAAACAAGTTCATTAAAAGCCGACTTTGTAAAGCTTCTTTTCCATGTTTTGTTAAAACACCAATTCTTATGTCTTGAAGAATGTTTCCATAAAGTTCATCACTTGCTTGTCGCATATTCTTAATAAGTTCATTATATTCAAAATAAGACCAAATGTTGACATTTCCAATACTTCCCAAAGATTTCTTAGTGTCTTCATGGAGAAGTGTTTAAAAAACAGGTTGTCCTTTTACAGGAGTAAGTTGTAGTAGGTCGCCGAATAGAATTACATGTTTTCCTCCAAATAGAACATCATAATCTGTTTTTAAAATCTGTTGCATTCTTAAATGTACAAAGGCAAGCATTAAGTTTGAGACCATGCTCACCTCATTAATGATTAGAAGTTTAATTTCCTTGAGTACTCTTGAAACTTCATAACAAGCTTCTCCAGATAGCTGTGTGATATTCCAACTTATTTTCATGTTCAACTGGTAGCATGAGTAATCAATGTAATGTAATCCCTTTAATGTTGTGTGCTGCTAACCCAGTTGGAGCAGTTACAACACAAGATAAATGTGATTCAGTGGTTTTCTGTAGATAACTGGTCAAAACTTTAATTAAGAAACTTTTTCCTGTTCCAGCTTGCCCACTGATGTACATTCGAATAGGTTTAAATTATGTGCATTGGCATTCTTTTTTTCATGCAGTAAACCATGCTGTATCTGTTGTGTCACTTGCTGATATAGTTCTTTTTGTTCAATATTTAGTTTTTCTTCTAAGTTTCCCAACCCAATAATATCCTGTTGTGCTTGTTGCATTGCCGTTTCTACTTCATTCATGGCTATTGCTGCTTCATTTTCAACAATTGGTTGTCCTAGTGGATCTTGACTTAGTAGAGCAGAACATTGACTATCTTGAGAACTGTCTCTAGCTATTTCAGCTGCAATAGTAGTTTCTTGTTCAATCTCTTCATTTAACATTTGTAGATAAGTTGGAAAAATTGTGGTTTGAATGCTATCTTTACATGCATTAAAAGAATCTTCATAGAACTCCAAATCTCCAAGTAATTCCATTTCACTATGCCAAGGCTTGAAGAGTTGCAGAAGTGCTAAATAGAAAAATTCCCTTTTATCTGGAGTTTCACAACTGAGTTTCCTGTGGTTAATAAGATTTCCTTTGGCATGGTTTACCAAACATCCATTACATCCAATTACTGCATATTTTTCTTCATTTATATTTTCTGTAACATTTCTCTTAAAACTGTAATGTTGCAGTACTTCATAGAGACATATGTTTTCCAGATGTGGACTCCTTTTGGGATAGTACGTATCCAACATATTAGTTTTAACGATATCTGTACTTTCTGGTTCATTTAATGCTAAGTATTCAATTTCTTGTAGAGATTTCAATACTCAATTTCGTGTTGCAGCAAGACCTAGACTTACCCAAATGATTCCTCTTGACTTTGAATATAAACTTGCAGAGGTCAACCGATCCGAACATTCGTAGGATCCAATCTCTCAATGGGAAGGCATCTTCAAACTAAAGCTGTACAATTTGTTACTAAGAGCCTTCTCTTGTGAAATTTCTTCCCACATTTCTTTCAACTCCGTCTTTTCAGATTTCGTTATATATGACGTAACATAGCGAGCAACAGCAATCAAATTATCTGCAACATACTGGATATCCATGTTTGCATTCCACATTGTCAAAATCACTGGATTGTAGTCATTATTATACTTTGAATCTTCAGTTCTTTTTATGTTGTAAGTATTCTTTGGAGATTTTCGAGTTAAAGTATGCCTTACTGCTGACATGAAAATATTGGCTCTTCTTTTTGAAATTACTGGACGTGGGAATCCAAAACAACATTTTGTATAAATTTTCCCTTTGACGTGTATTTTCATCCACAATATTTTCCACATCGATGACTTTGAAACCGTAAAACGTGTTGTCTTAAGCTGCTTTCTCCTCCTTTTTTTGGAATGACACAGGTAACATAGTCTTCAATGAAAGACAAAACAGTTTCATCAGAATCGGTTCCAAATTTAGGTGCATTCTTGATCCATAATAGCATGTGTATATGAGGAGCACCTCTGGCTTGGTACTCCTTTCTCCAAAAGAAATCAATAACTTCTCCAAGAGGTGGATTATTTTTATTGCAGATAAAAGACATCATAGCTTGAAACCTATGATTAAAATATCTGCACACATTTGCAGGATCCAAGGAACACAGTTCTCCAGCTGTCTTCAATTCAATGTTTTTTACATTTGAATTTGCTTGTCGTAGAAATTCAAGTAAATCGTCCCATGCGTATTCAACACAGCTAAGCGTAACAAACCACGTAGGGGTTCCTAAGTTTATTAACATTAATTTAAGTTCTCTGTGATGACGATACCAATACTCATTAGTACCACGTTGACAGGCCATCAAATTAATTAACTGAGAACCTAAAGGATCGTCTCTTTGTTGAACTTTGTCCAAAAATTCCATTGCAGAAACATGTGTAAGATAAACTCCCATTTTTAATATGTGGTTCACTGCATATGAAAGTACAGACAAGTCGCTTTCAAACAGAAGATGAAATAAATATGGAATACACTGTCAAAATCTTGAATCTTCTGAGTACAATCTTGTTGTACGA
Source organism: Calotriton arnoldi (assembly GCA_963921515.1). Classification (NCBI taxonomy): domain Eukaryota; kingdom Metazoa; phylum Chordata; class Amphibia; order Caudata; family Salamandridae; genus Calotriton; species Calotriton arnoldi. The sequence goes on from CAWUFW010010677.1 coordinate 591,315, forward strand.
TATTCTGAAAGCTGGAATCTGTACTGGTCGTTCATCATATCGTCCACCTTTTCCAGTGGGGAAGAGCTGTGGAAAACAACGAGCTTCTAAACTTTTTCCCATACACTCATGGGAGTTTCCTTCACTTTCTTCATTTGGAATAATTCAATAGTGTTTCCTATAACCTCTTTCGAATGTAGAGGATGTATACTGTAATGTTCATAAATTTCTTCACTCCTGGAGTTGTCCACTTTTTCTGTTTGGCCAGTTGAATTTTCTCTATCATCTTCTAAAGATATTTCTTGTTCTTCCACATATACATTTTTATAATCAATATTGTTTTGTACAAGATATAATGTAGCCTTTTGAAGTTGATGACATCTACTAACTCTTGCCATATTTTCCGACTCTTTGTTGGTACACCATTAACTAGAATAGCTACAGGTTCACTTTCCTCTCTCTCTCTATACCAACAGTTTCAATATTTTTCTTAAAATCTAAAGGTAAATACACAACTCTTCCTTTTAAACCTCTTTGAAAATCTGTTGGAGGCAGCTTACCTGTTTTAGGCTCCATACGAACTATAGCCTGAAATGGATGCTCAGATTGAATAAGAATGGACTCATACGTATTTAAATCTACCAGTTCCGGAGGAATAGTTACCAACTCTAGGTTGTTATTTACAGCTCTAGCTGGCATTTTGTTTTCTTCTAATTTGTTGTAACAATATTTACAAATACATTGATCACTACCCAACTTAAAACGACCTACCACCAACAAATAAGCACCAAATTGTTCCCATTTATCATTGTTTTGCTTTTCACTTTTTAAATACATATCAACATTACTAGTTTGACTTCATTAGTGAGTACATTGACAACAAATACAAACATAGTTTGGTTTTTCACAAGAAAGTACCAAAACTTTGTAATTTCTTCTACAAACTTCTCAGTAGTACTATTTTCCACCTCTTCTTCAACACCTACACTTATCAAACTCTCACTTTCTGTACACTCCTCTTGAGGACCAAAGAAACGAAACTGTACATCCTCAGAAACTTTTTTTACATCCAATACTGAACCATGCAAAAGAGCTGTGTTTATTTCACTAAAAGATAATGCAGGACTTTTACATAGTACAATCTTCTAACTAACTTCCGCATTTCTGAGTGATGTACTGCTAACATTCTTAAATGATGAAAAGTACTTCAACACACTTTTCTTGAAAGACAAGCCAGAGAATGACCCTGCAAGTTAGCATATTTTCTCACTTTACAAGGATCTAGTCCTTGCAACATCTTAATCTTCTGTTTAACACTTTTTTTTACCATAATCTCATAAGAAATTTCGTAATATATTTAATAGATTCTTGTCGTATACTACGAATACTACTAGAATCCCACTTATACACTGGAGCTTGTGTACGTCTCCCTTGAATTTCTTCAGCTATTACTTCTTCCACATTTCTAGGAACCATCTTTTCTTTTTCAATTGGACAACCATTTTTAACCTCATAACAACGACCACTGGTATCAACTGCATGAACTAATGTATTTTGTTGAAAATAGCTTTCTTCATTAAAAAAAGGTTCAGCACTAGAAGTGTGCTTCCATTCGAATTTTTTTTGCAAAATTTAGTTCTATTATCAGTCTTTTTCTTTTACTTTTCTCCTTCATAAAGTGCATTGTTTTATTCAATGTTTTCATTCTCTTCAATACTAATATAAACAATCTTCTTTTCAATTCAAAAGCCTTTTCGATAATACTTTCAATCTGTTGTTTTTTCTTGTAAAATGCTGATCTTCTTTTATATTTTTTGCAATCTTTCAATAAATTTTGTAGTACTCTACTTTTATACATTCTCTTCCATATGTCTTTATATTCTTTCATCCTTCTTTCAACATAGATTTTTTTCCCATAACCTGATTTTCCATTAATTTGTCCTTTTTTCGTTTCCTTCTGATTGGTTGTAGTACTTTTCTTTCTCTTTTCCCTATTTTGAAAATTCATTACGTTCTTTAAAAGTCTTTTAACAAATTCTTTAGTTCTCTTACCAGAAGTCTTTTTCTTCAATGTCACATGTTGTACTTCATCTAATTTCTGCTTTTCTCTTTCCTTTAAATAGTACTGTTTTTTTCTTTTCTTTTCTGTTGATCTTTTCTAGCCATACTCAGTCTTTATTAGTAATAATGGTGAATATCTGAAAACAAAGAAAAGTTTAAATAGTTTCGTTAAATAATTTTATATTATTAAAATAATTATATACACATATTCTCATCTATAAATAAACAAATAGTTTTAGTTGCATTCAAAGCTATGTCAGACACTGCATAATGCCTACAATTAGAAGACATCACAACCTCTACAACTGAATCACAAAGCACAACTAAAGGATTTCTCTACTGCTACCCAAATCAAATGTAAAGTGCAGTCTGTCAAGTTTTAAGGCCTGCATGGTGTTGTGATTGAGGTATGTCTCTACTTGCACATGTATTCTCATATATGTCATACATTTAAAGATGCTTTACATATAAAACAGAAGTATACATATATTTGTATGCTTCTTTTATATATAGTATAATGGAAAAAAGTACAGACTCATGCATGCATGGTTTCAGAAAGATGGTGAAACTTACAGCAGAAACATGTGAAGGGTTTCTGCTTTGTTGTTGCCTATACTCAATACCTAACTATTGCCCCTTTCTATATCCTTCTTCCCTCTTTCTGCACCTCTCTCCCTTCTTTCTGTACCCCTGTTCCCTCTTTCTGCACTTCTCTTCACTCTTTCTGCACCCCTCTTGAATGTTTCTGCACCTCTTTTGTCTATTTCTGCAACTCTCTTGCCTCTTTCTGTACTTCGCTTGTCTCTTTCTGCAGCTCTGTTGCTTCTTTCTGAACCTCTTGTCTCTTTCTGCACCCCTCTTGCCTCTTACTCACCTCTGTTGCTTGTTTGTGCACTTCTCTTGCTTCTTTCTGCACCTCTCTTACTTCTTTTCTGTACCCCTGTTGCCCCTTTCTGCACCCTTCTTCCCTCTTTGTGCACCTCTGTTGCCTCTTTCTGCAACACTCTTGCCTCTTTCTCACCCAAGTGGTACAATCCTCTAATTGTGGTGTTATCCCCATGGGCAAGCAGATTGTTAGCATTCTGTGTTTTTCATATGGGGTAGTATTCGGGAATACTGCCTCTAGCTGCGTTATTTTCTGAGCTACCCAGAATGGTATTTTTTCACGTTTTGTGGGCATTTTACCCATCACTGCATGTAATGTTTGAGGTGTAATTTTAGTTGCTGTACCCTGAATTTGAGTTCCATTTGTTGCAACTATTGCTGGTTGGACTGTAAGTGTCCTCATGACGAATTGCGTCACGTTTCTGTATATTTTAATTAAATCTTTATGTTGTATGAGTAAGTCTCCTGGTGGCATTGTGTCAATGTCAGGATGTGGTGTGTAGGCCGCTAATATCGGCCATGTTGCCCCTTCTCTTCCGAGCGGGCTTATGTGGGGTAGGACGCCTTTAAACCAGTATAAATGTTCCTGGTACGTGAGCGGAACCTCTATATCCTCGAACGGATAATATTCTGCTGGTGCATCTCCTTCCGTGTAGGAGTGAAATGTTTTTGTTCTCGCATTTGCTGCTGGGAATGTAGCCCATGAATAAAATACCTCTGTTTTGTTTGATTCGTGTGCCTCAATCACGAAAACTACGATGCCACCCCTAGCTGATAAACCATGCGCTAGTAGTTTCAGGGTGACTGTATTTCTAAAGTTTGGTGCAATTTGTATTGCGTCTGCATCGTCCTCGTCTGTGAGGGGCAGATTTTGTTGGATTGGGTCTAATTCTTCATTATTTCTATCCTCAGTCATTTTGTAAAGAAGTTTTTCAAGGGAACTTAAGATAAGGTGTTTTGCACAATTTAGGAACAATGTGTCATTCAAGCTTGATTAACCAACAGCCAATAAATAGGATTTCTCGCCTACTCAGCTGTGGCGGAGTTTGTGCCCACCCACTCCAGACGTCTCTGGTTTTTTGTGAGTAGGGATCTCTGAGAATTAGCATGACTGAACTACTCAGATTCTACTGTTAAATAAGTACCCAACCAACGTTGGGCACCATGTCGTGTAGTTCCTATATTACCTATACAGGATCTGTGCGTTTGGATAACATAAACTGTGGGATTGGTGGCGGACGGATTCTGTGCACCCCCACCGGATACGTTAGCCTGTCTGTATTAGCTAGCTCACAGTGCCACTATAATCTCCTCTTATCACGGAGAGAATAGATTCTGGCAACCTCAGAACATGACAACCCTGATCCCTCAGAATCGTGGAAACAATATACTACCTTTCGCTCAGTCACTCGTGCTCACTTAGTTTGTCTCAGAGAGTTACACAGAATAAACAGGCTGGGCGTTTCAATAAGTATTTATTGAACAGTTGTTATTCCAGTGTATAATAGATGAGCTGCAAAAACCATTAGACAGTAGCAGAGATATATGATTAGCAATACTATGAAAGTAAAGGGATGGTTATTCTATGAGTGCATAGCTAGTACCTGGGTGACTGCATGAGTGCAAGAGTAATGTCTGGGTGCTTGCATGAGTGTAGTGGTAGTTCCTGGGTGATTGCAGAAGTGCATACGTAGTGCCTGGGTGATTGCATGAGTGCATAGGTAGTACCTGGATGATTTTATAAGTGCATGGGTACTGCCTTAGTGATTGAAGGACTGCATGGGTAATTGCTAGGTGATTGCATAAGTGCAGGGGTAATGTTTGGGTCATTGGAGGACTGAATTGGTAATGCCTAAGTGACTGCATGATTGCAGGGGTAATGTGTAGGTAATTGGAGGAGTGCATGAGTAATGTCTGGCTAATTACATGAGTGCGAGAGTAATGCCTGGGTCGTTGCATGACTGTAGTAGTAGTGCCTGGATGATCTTTTAGGTGCATGGGATGGGTACTGGCTGGATGATTGGAGGAGTGCATGGATAGTGCCTTGATGATTGCAGCAGTGTAAAAGTACTGCCTGGGTTATTCTATGAGTGCATAGCTAGTGCCTGGGTGATTGCATGAGTGCAAGAGTAATGTCTGGGTGTTTGCATGAGTGTACTGGTAGTTCCTGGGTGATTGCAGGATTGCATAAGTAGTGCCTGGGTGATTGGAGGAGTTCAAGGATAGTGCCTGGGTGATTGGAGCAGTGGATAGGTAATGAATTAGTGATTTCATGAGTGCAGGGGTAATGTCTGGGGGATTAGAGGAGTGCATAGGTAATGCTTGGGTATTTGCATGAGTGTAGGGGTAATTTCTAGCTGATTGCATGAGTGTAGAGGTAGTACCTGGGTGATTCTATAAGTACATGGGTATTGCCTGGGTAATTATATGAGTACAGGGGTAGTGCCTGAGTTATTGGAGGAGTGCAAGAGTAGTGCCTGGGGGATTGAAGGAGTACATGGATAGTGCAAGGCTGATTGGAGGAGTGCATGGGTAATGCCTAGGAGCATTGAGGAGTGCATCAGTAGTGCCTGTGTGATTGCATGAGTGCATAGATAGTGTCTGGATGATTTTATAAGTGCATGGGTACTGCCTGAGTGTTTGAAGGACTGCATGGGTAATAGCTAGGTGATTGCATGAGTGTACAGGTAATGTCTGGGTCATTGGAGGAGTGCATGGGTAATGCCTAAGTGATTGCGTGAGTGCAGGGGTAATGTGTAGGTAATTGGAGGAGTGCATGAGAAATGTCTGGCTGATTGCATGAGTGCAGGGGTAATGTGTGAGTGATTGCATGAGTGCAAGCGTAATGTCTGGGGATTAGAGGAATGCATAGGTAATGCCTGGGTAATTGAATGAGTGTAGGGGTAATGTCTTGCTGATTGCATGAGTGTAGGGGTAGTGCCTGGGTGATTGGAGGAGAACATAGGTAGTGCCTGAGTGATTTTATAAGAGCAAGGTTTCTGGCTGGGTGATTGGAGGAGTACAGGGGTAGTGCCTGGGTGATTTTGTAAGTGCATGTGTACTGCCTGAGTGACTGAAGGAGTGCATGTTTAATGACTAAGTGATTGCATGAGTGCAGGGGTAATGCCCAGGTGGTTGCATGAGTGTAGTGGTAGTGCCTGGATGATTGGAGTAGTGCATAGGTAGTGTCTGGGTGATTTTATAAAAGTGCATGATACTGGCTGAATGATTAGAGGATTGCATAGATACTGCCTGGGTGATTGAAAGAGTGCAAGGGTAGTGTCTGGGTGATTGCATGACTGCAGCGGTAATGTTTGGGGGATTGGACAAGTGTATGGGTAATACCTGGGTGATTGCCAGAGTGTACGGGTAATGTCTAGCTCATTGCATGAGTGTACAGGTAGTGCCTGGGTGATTGGAGGAGTATATAGGTAGTGTCTGGGTGATATTATAAGTGCAATGATACTGGCTGGATGATTGGAGGAGTGCATGGATAGTGCCTGGATGATTGGAGGAGTGCAAGGGTAATACCTAGGTGATTGCATGAGTGCAGGGGTAATATCTGGCTCATTGGAGGAGTTCATGGTTAATGCCTAAGTGATTGCATGAGTGCAGGGGTAATGTGTGAGTGATTGGAGAAGTGCTTGAGTAATGTCTGGCTGATTGCATAAGTGCAGCAGTAATGGCTGGGTGGTTGCATGACTGCAGTGTAGTGCCTGGGTGATTGAAAGAGTGCATAAGTAGTGCCTGGGTGATTTTATAAGTGCATGGGTACTGGCTGGATGATTGGAGGAGTGCATGGATAGTGCCTGGATGATTGCAGCGGTGCAAGAGTAGTGCCTGTGTTATTCTATGAGTGCCTAGCTAGTGCCTGGGTGATTGCATGAGTGCAACAATAATGTCTGGGTGGTTGCATGATTATAGTAGTAGTTCCTGGGTGATTGCAGGATTGCATAACTAGTGCCTGGGTGATTGGAGGAGTGCAAGGGTAGTGCCTGGGTGATTGGAGCAGTGCATAGCTAATGCATTGGTGATTCCATGAGTGCAGGGGTAATGTTTAGAGGATTAGAGGAGTGCATAGGTAATGCTTGGGTAATTGCATGAGTGTAGCGGTAATGTTTAGCTGATTGCATGAGGGTAGAGGTAGTGCCTGGGTGATTTTATAAGTGCATGGGTATTGCCTGGGTAATTTTATGAGTACAGGGGTAGTTAGTGCCTGACTTATTGGAGGAGTGCAAGGGTAGTGCCTGGGTGATTGAAGGAGTGCTTGGGTAATGCCTGGGTGATTGCATGAGTGAAGGGGTAATGTGTGAGTGTTTGGAGGAGTGCATGAGTAATGTCCGGGTGATTGCATGACTGCAGGGGTAATGTCTGAGTGATTGCATGAGTGCAAGCATAATGTCTGAGGATTAGAGGAATGCATAGGTAATGCCTGGGTAATTGCATGAGTGCAGGAGTCATGTCTTGCTGATTGCTTGAGTGTAGGGGTAGTGCCTGGGTGATTGGAGGAGTACATAGGTAGTGCCTGGGGGATTTTATAAGTGCAAGGTTTCTGGCTGGGTGATTGGAGGAGTACAGGGGTAGTGCCTGGGTGATTAGAGGAGTGCATAGTTAGTGCCTGGGTAATTTTATAAGTGCATGTGTACAGCCTGAGTGATTGAAGGAGTGCATATTTAATGACTAGGTGATTGCATGAGTGCAGGGGTAATGTCCAGGTGGTTGCATGAGTGTAGTGGTAGTGCCTGGATGATTGGAGTAGTGCATAGGTAGTGTCTGGGTGATTTTATAAGTGCATGGTACTGGCTGAGTGATTAGAGGAGTGCATAGATACTGCCTGGGTGATTGAAAGAGTACAAGGGTAGTGTCTGGGTGATTGCATGACTGCAGGGGTAATGTTTGGGGGATTGGACAAGTGTATAGGTAATACCTGGGTGATTGCAAAAGTGTACAGGCAATGTCTAGCTCATTGCACGAGTGTAAAGGTAGTGCCTGTGTGATTGGAGGAGTACATAGGTAGTGTCTGGGTGATATTATAAGTGCAATGGGTACTGGCTGGATGATTGAAGGAGTGCATGGATAGTGCCTAGGTGATTGCATGAGTGGAGGGATAATGTCTGGCTCATTGGAGGCATGCATGGGTAATGCCTAAGTGATTGCATGAGTGCAGGGGTAATGTGTGGGTAATTGGAGAAGTGCATGAGTAATGTCTGGCTGATTGCATGAGTGCAGGAGTAATGTCTGGGTGGCTGCATGACTGTAGTGATAGTGCCTGGGTGATTGAAAGAGTGCATAAGTAGTGCCTGGGTGATTTATAATTTCATTGGTACTGGCTGGATGATTGGAAGAGAGCATGGATAGTGCCAGGATGATTGCAGCAGTGCAAGAGTAGTGCCTGGGTTATTCTATGAGTGCATAGCTAGTTCCTGGGTGATTGCATGAGTGCAACAATAATGTCTGGGTGGTTGCATGATTGTACTGGTAGTTCCTGGGTGATTGCAGGATTGCATAAGTAGTGCCTGGGTGATTGGAGGAGTGCAAGCGTAGTGCCTGGGTGATTGGAGCAGTGCATAGCTAATGCATTGGTGACTCCATGAGTGCAGGGGTAATGTTTAGGGGATTAGAGGAGTGCATAGGTAAGGCACGGGTAATAGCATGAGTGTAGGGGTAATGTTTAGCTGATTGCATGAGTGCAGAGGTAGTGTCTGGGTGATTTTATAAGTGCATGGGTATTGCCTGGGTAATTATATGAGTACAGGGGTAGTGCCTGACTTATTGGAGGAGTGCAAGGGTAGTGCCTTGGGGTATTGAAGGAGTACATGGATAGCGCATGGCTCATTGGAGGAGTGCACGGGTAATGCCTAGGTTCATCAAGGAGTGCATCAGTAGTGCCTGTGTGATTGCATGAGTGCATAGGCAGTGCCTAGATGATTTTATAAGTGCATGGGTACTGCATGAGTGATTGAAGGACTGCATGGGTAATAGATAGGTGATTGCATGATTGCAGGGGTAATGTCAGGGTCATTGGAGGAATGCATAGGTAATGCCTAAGTGATTGCATGAGTGCAGGGGTAATGTGTAGGTAATTGGAGGAGTGCATAGGTAATGCCTAAGTGATTGCATGAGTGCAGGGGTACTGTGTAGGTAATTGGAGAAGTGCATGAGTAATGTCTGGCTAATTGCATGAGTGCAAGAGTAATGTCTGGGTCGTTGCATGACTGGAGTGGTAGTGCCTGGGTGATTGGAAAAGTGTATAAGTAGAACCTGGGTGATTTTTTAAGTGCATGGGATGGGTACTGGCTGGATGATTAGAGGATTGCATGGATAGTGCCTGGATGATTGCAGCAGTGCAAGAGTACTGCCTGGGTTATTCTATGAGTGCATAACTAGTGCCTCAGTGATTGCATGAGTAATGTCTGGGTTGTTGCATAAGTGTAGTGGTAGTTGCTGGGTGATTTCAGGAGTGCAGAAGAAGTGCCTGGGAGATTGCATGAGTGCATAGGTAGTGCCTAGATGATTTTATAAGTGCAAGGGTACTGCCTGAGTGATTGTACGACTGCATGGGTAATACCTAGGTGATTGCATGAGTGCAGGGGTAATGTCTGGGGATTAGAGTAGTGCATAGGTAATGCCTGGGTAATTGCATGAGTGTAGGGGTTATGTCTAGCTGATTGCATGAGTGTAAGGGTAGTGCCTGGGGGATTTTATAAGTGCATAGGTACTGGCTGGGTAGTTGCATGAGTACAGGGGTAGTGCCCGGGTGATTGGAAGAGTACTTGGGTAATGCCTGGGTGATTGCATGAGTGCAGGGATAATGTGTGAGTGTTTGGAGGAGTGCATGAGTAATGTCTGTGTGATTGCATGACTGCAGGGATAATGTCTGAGTGATTACATGAGTGCAAGCGTAATGTCTGAGGATTAGAGGAATGCATAGGTAATGCCTGGGTAACTGCATGAGTGTAGGGGTAATGTCTTGCTGATTGCATGAGTGTAGGGGTAGTGCCTGGGTGATTGGAGGAGTACATAGGTAGTGCCTGGGTGATTTTATAAGTTGAAGGGTTCTGGCTGGGTGATTGGAGTACAGGGGTAGTGCCTGGGTGATTAGAAGAGTACATAGATAGTGCCTGGGTGATTTTATAAGTGCATGTGTACTACCTGAGTGATTGAAGGAATGCATGTTTAATGACTAAGTGATTGCATGAGTGCAGGGGTAATGTCCAGGTTGTTGCATGAGTGTAGTTGTAGTGCCTGGATTATTGGAGTAGTGCATAGGTAGTGTCTGGGTGATTTTATAAGTGCACGGTACTGGCTGAGTGATTAGAGGAGTGCATAGATACTGCCTGGGTGATTGAAAGAGTGCAAGGTTAGAGTCTGGGTGGTTGCATGAGTGCAGGGGTAATGTTTGGTGGATTGGAAAAGTATATAGGTAATTCCTGGGTGATTGGAAGAGTGTACGGCTAATGTCTAGCTGATTGTATGAGTGTACAGATAGTGCCTTAGTGATTGGAGGAGTACATAGGTAGTGTCTGGGTGATATTATAAGTGTATGGGTACTGGCTAGGTGATTGGAGAAGTGCATGGATAGTGCGTGGGTGATTGGAGGAGCGTGGGAATAGTGCCTCACTGTATAGATGATTGCATGTGTAGTGTTTGAAAAAATGGATGAGTGCAGTAACAGCGACTGTAAACATTAGTTCACATTATCATGCTTATTACATTATTTCATCATACCTTTTTTATTAAAGGAGATACAAAACTTAGTGAAACTATTTTACAGTAGTTTTGTTGTAAACTGAATTTAAAATCTTTTCAAACTTTACCATTACCTTTTGTAAAAAAAGAAGAAAAACTGTTATTGCATATAATATTATAGTTTTAAGAACACAACATAATTTTAGAATTACATAACAGATTCAGTTTCCCTTTTTTGCTGGTCTCAGATTCTACTGAATTTCACCATACATCGTGATTTCAATGTAGATCATCATACAACAGCGGGGAAAAAAACAATCAATGAGATTGTAAAAAAAACAAATCTGGGTTGCAAATATTTACAACAAGTGCAACTATCTGTTTACCTATCTACAGTTTCTAAATTACATTCTTCGACTACATTAAATGTTTTATTTCTCTCAAGTATATTTTGTAAAATATACACTCTCATTTACATTGCGTGTAATATAAAGATCAAATATATAAACTATTTCTTTCAAACACAATTTTGCAAATGCAATAAGAATTAGCACAAACAATAATCCAAACAGTAATTGTTCACATCTTCCCAATAGGCCTAATAATGTTTCCAAATCCATTTGCATTGAAAATATCCAAAATAATCTCGCTAATTCGTGTTCACATCTTCCCAATAGGCCGAATGATGTTTTCAAAACTTTGGCATCAAAAATATCAGATATGAATTTGGTAATTCGTAAGGCAACCTACATTTGAATTCCAAATGGGCATCATTGCAATGTGTCCATCCTTTATTGCACTTTAAATACACAGTATAGTGTCCACATGTTGTAGTAGGTCCATCAGGAAAAATAATAGCCACTGCTTTAAAAGTTCTTCCTGAAATTGATACTTGACTTGCCACAAAAGTTTTAATTTTGGTTTCCAATTTTCTTCCATCTGCTCTACAACATTGTAGCATTAAAATTACATATTTTCCAAATCTTTCTATAAATAATGTTGACAACATTTCTGATTTACAATGAGAACATTTCATATCTTGATTAGCTGTTTTTAGTAACTTGTTAAAATAAACTGATTTGCAATCTGGTATTATCAAATATATGAATTGTTCAGTGTCTATTTCAGTGGTAGAAGAAATTGAACACTGTTCACATTTATGATCCCATCTGTAACTTAGTCCAAACAAATTTTCAATTTCTATTCCTTCATTTTCCAATACTGCAAGTATAAACATAAGAAATTCTTGTGCATCTTGTTGTACATTCAATGTAAATTTCAATGATCCAGTACATAGATCCAAAAGATGCAGAATGCCAGAAGCAGTATGGATTTTAGTTCTATCAGTTACCAACTTTTGAAAAGTATAATGTAGTAAAGAACAGAATCTTTTTTCTCGATTTTCCATAATTTCATGATGAAGATCCTCTAGATAAAATACAACATTCACAATTACATTAGCATAGCAGTTGATACCTGAACTATTTTCTAACTGGTATCCTACAATATCATCAGCTGTGTCCATTTTCATTTTCTTTGCAGTTTCATCATTCTCTTGAATTGTTTTCTTTTTTTGAATCTCAGTGAAATATTTGTCATATTTCCGTTTTTGGACACACTACACGTTTCTCATATACAGGATATTCACCTAAGTTAGGAGCATAAAGTCTTCTTAACAGATTGTACTCTCTTACACAATTTACATCAGCATTAATCTTTTTCTCATCAAAATCAATCAAATACAAACCAGATAATGTCCTTACTCGAGACAATGCAACATATGCCATGCCTTCTTTAAACACTGTACTTCCAATATTTACCAAAGCACTGTCTACACTTAAACCTTGAGATTTATGAATGGTTACAGCATATGCTAAAGAAAGAGGAAACTGTTTTCTACGAACATACAAGTCTTTTACAAGCAAAAAACGAACACTAACACGTCCAATCTGTTTTACCTCTTCAATCTGATCAAATTTAATCTTCAAAAATTCAATTCCATCTCTGTTCTGGAAATGTACAAAATCAACAACTTTTCCCATTACTCCATTTACTAAACCTTCTTCTACATTCAAATTACGCCGTAAAATTACACGACTGTTCACACATACATATAAAGTCATTTCTAAACCTGCAGTCTTAGACACCGACTTTTCCAAAGAATCCAATTTTGACTGTAATTTCTCTGAGAGAAGAATAGTAACTCCTTCGTGTTCCATTTTATCGATAGCTTCCATTTTCAGTATTGCTTGTTTTTCCAATTTCAAAAGTTCTTGATTGAATGTAGAACACTCTTGCAGTGTAGGCATTAGGCAAACTATAGACTACATTTCTCCAATTTTTTTGTATATTTTTTCAGGTGCTATGTTTTCATTTGGAAACAAGTTCATTAAAAGCCGACTTTGTAAAGCTTCTTTTCCATGTTTTGTTAAAACACCAATTCTTATGTCTTGAAGAATGTTTCCATAAAGTTCATCACTTGCTTGTCGCATATTCTTAATAAGTTCATTATATTCAAAATAAGACCAAATGTTGACATTTCCAATACTTCCCAAAGATTTCTTAGTGTCTTCATGGAGAAGTGTTTTAAAAACAGGTTGTCCTTTTACAGGAGTAAGTTGTAGTAGGTCGCCGAATAGAATTACATGTTTTCCTCCAAATAGAACATCATAATCTGTTTTTAAAATCTGTTGCATTCTTAAATGTACAAAGGCAAGCATTAAGTTTGAGACCATGCTCACCTCATCAATGATTAGAAGTTTCATTTTCTTGAGTACTCTTGAAACTTCATAACAAGCTTCTCCAGATAGCTTGTGATATTCCAACTTATTTTCATGTTCAACTGGTAGCATGAGTAATCGATGTAATGTAATCCCTTTAATGTTGTGTGCTGCTAACCCAGTTGGAGCAGTTACAACACAAGATAAATGTGATTCAGTGGTTTTGTGTAGATAACTGGTCAAAACTTTAATTAAGAAACTTTTTCCTGTTCCAGCTTGCCCACTGATGTACATTCGAATAGGTTTAAATGATGTGCATTGGCATTCTTTTTTTCATGCAGTAAACCATGCTGTATCTGTTGTGTCACTTGCTGATATAGTTCTTTTTGTTCAATATTTAGTTTTTCTTCTAAGTTTCCCAACTCAATAATATCCTGTTGTGCTTGTTGCATTGCCGTTTCTACTTCATTCATGGCTATTGCTGCTTCATTTTCAACAATTGGTTGTCCTAGTGGATCTTGACTTAGTAGAGCAGAACATTGACTATCTTGAGAACTGTCTCTAGCTATTTCAGCTGCAATAGTAGTTTCTTGTTCAATCTCTTCATTTAACATTTGTAGATAAGTTGGAAAAATTGTGGTTTGAATGCTATCTTTACATGCATTAAAAGAATCTTCATAGCACTCCAAATCTCCAAGTAATTCCATTTCACTATGCCAAGGCTTGAAGAGTTGCAGAAGTGCTAAATAGAAAAATTCCCTTTTATCTGGAGTTTCACAACTGAGTTTCCTGTGGTTAATAAGATTTCCTTTGGCATGGTTTACCAAACATCCATTACATCCAATTACTGCATATTTTTCTTCATTTATATTTTCTGTAACATTTCTCTTAAAACTGTAATGTTGCAGTACTTCATAGAGACATGTGTTTTCCAGATGTGGACTCCTTTTGGGATAGTACGTATCCAACATATTAGTTTTAACAATATCTGTACTTTCTGGTTCATTTAATGCTAAGTATTCAATTTCTTGTAGAGATTTCAATACTCGATTTCGTGTTGCAGCAAGACCTAAACTTACCCAAATGATTCCTCTTGACTTTGAATATAAACTTGCAGAGGTCAACCGATCCGAACATTCGTAGGATCCAATCTCTCAATGGGAAGGCATCTTCAAACTAAAGCTGTACAATTTGTTACTAAGAGCCTTCTCTTGTGAAATTTCTTCCAACATTTCTTTCAACTCCGTCTTTTCAGATTTTGTTATATATGACGTAACATAGCGAGCAACAGCAATCAAATTATCTGCAACATACTGGATATCCATGTTTGCATTCCACATTGTCAAAATCACTGGATTGTAGTCATTATTATACTTTGAATCTTCAGTTCTTTGTATGTTGTAAGTATTCTTTGGAGATTTTCGAGTTAAAGTATGCCTTACTGCTGACATGAAAATATTGGCTCTTCCTTTTGAAATTACTGGACGTGGGAATCCAAAACTACATTTTGTATAAATTTTCCCTTTTACGTGTATTTTCAGCCACAATATTTTCCACATCGATGACTTTGAAACCGTAAAACGTGATGTCTTAAGCTGCTTTCTCCTCCTTTTTTTGGAATGACACAGGTAACATAGTCTTCAATGAAAGACAAAACAGTTTCATCAGAATCGGTTCCAAATTTAGGTGCATTCTTGATCCATAATAGCATGTGTATATGAGGAGCACCTCTGGCTTGGTACTCCTTTCTCCAAAAGAAATCAATAACTTCTCCAAGAGGTGGATTATTTTTATTGCAGATAAAAGACATCATAGCTTGAAACCTATGATTAAAATATCTGCACACATTTGCAGGATCCAAGGAACACAGTTCTCCAGCTGTCTTCAATTCAATGTTTTTTACATTTGAATTTGCTTGTCGTAGAAATTCAAGTAAATCGTCCCATGCGTATTCAACACAGCTAAGCGTAACAAACCACGTAGGGGTTCCTAAGTTTCTTAACATTTATTTAAGTTCTCTGTGATGACGATACCAATACTCATTAGTACCATCAAATTAATTAACTGAGAACCTAAAGGATCGTCTCTTTGTTGAACTTTGTCCAAAAATTCCATTGCAGAAACATGTGTAAGATGAACTCCCGTTTTTAATATGTGGTTCACTGCATATGAAAGTACAGACAAGTCGCTTTCAAACAGAAGATGAAATAAATATGGAATACACTGTCAAAATATTGAATCTTCTGAGTACAATCTTGTTGTACGATATTCTGAAGCTGGAATCTGTACTGGTCGTTCATCATATCGTCCACCTTTTCCAGTGGGGAAGAGCTGTGGAAAACAATGAGCTTTTAAACTTTTTTCCCATACACTCATGGGAGTTTCCTTCGCTTTCTTCATTTGGAATAATTCAATAGTGTTTCCTATAACCTCTTTCGAATGTAGAGGATGTATACTGTAATGTTCATAAATTTCTTCACTCCTGGAGTTGTCCACTTTTTCTGTTTGGCCAGTTGAATTTTCTCTATCATCTTCTAAAGATATTTCTTGTTCTTCCACATATACATTTTTATAATCAATATTGTTTTGTACAAGATATAATGTAGCCTTTTGAAGTTGATGACATCTACTAACTCTTGCCATATTTTCCGACTCTTTGTTGGTACACCATTAACTAGAATAGCTACAGGTTCACTTTCCTCTCTCTCTATACCAACAGTTTCAATATTTTTCTTAAAATCTAAAGGTAAATACACAACTCTTCCTTTTAAACCTCTTTGTAAATCTGTTGGAGGCAGCTTACCTGTTTTAGGCTCCATACGAACTATAGCCTGAAATGGATGCTCAGATTGAATAAGAATGGACTCATACGTATTTAAATCTACCAGTTCCGGAGGAATAGCTACCAACTCTAGGTTGTTATTTACAGCTCTAGCTGGCATTTTGTTTTCTTCTAATTTGTTGTAACAATATTTACAAATACATTGATCACTACCCAACTTAAAACGACCTACCACCAACAAATAAGCACCAAATTGCTCCCATTTATCATTGTTTTCCTTTTCACTTTTTAAATACATATCAACATTACTAGTTTGACTTCTATTAGTGAGTACGTCGACAACAAATACAAACATAGTTTGGTTTTTCACAAGAAAGTACCAAAACTTTGTAATTTCTTCTACAAACTTCTCAGTAGTACTATCTTCCACCTCTTCTTCAACACCTACACTTATCAAACTCTCACTTTCTGTACACTCCTCTTGAGGACCAAAGAAACGAAACTGTACATCCTCAGAAACTTTTTTACATCCAATACTGAACCATGCAAAAGAGCTGTGTTTATTTCACTAAAAGATAATGCAGGACTTTTTACATAGTACAATCTTCTAACTAACTTCCGCATTTCTGAGTGATGTACTGCTAACATTCTTAAATGATGAAAAGTACTTCAACACACTTTTCTTGAAAGACAAGCCAGAGAATGACCCTGCAAGTTAGCATATTTTCTCACTTTACAAGGATCTAGTCCTTGCAACATCTTAATCTTCTGTTTAACACTTTTTTTTTACCATAATCTCATAAGAAATTTTGTAATATATTTAATAGATTCATGTCGTATACTACGAATACTACTAGAATCCCACTTATACACTGGAGCTTGTGTACGTCTCCCTTGAACTTCTTCAGCTATTACTTCCTCCACATTTCTAGGAACCATCTTTTCTTTTTCAATTGGACAACCATTTTTAACCTCATAACAACGACCACTGGTATCAACTGCATGAACTAATGTATTTTGTTGAAAATAGCTTTCTTCATTAAAAAAAGGTTCAGCACTAGAAGTGTGCTTCCATTCGAATTTGTTTTGCAAAATGTAGTTCTATTATCAGTCTTTTTCTTTTACTTTTTCTCCTTCATAAAGTGCATTGTTTTATTCAATGTTTTCATTCTTTTCAATACTAATATAAACAATCTTCTTTTCAATTCAAAAGCCTTTTCGATAATACTTTTAATCTGTTGTTTTTTCTTGTAAAATGCTGATCTTCTTTTATATTTTTTGCAATCTTTCAATAAATTTTGTAGTACTCTACTTTTATACATTCTCTTCCATATGTCTTTATATTCTTTCATCCTTCTTTCAACATAGATTGTTTTCCCATAACCTGATTTTCCATTAATTTGTCCTTTTTTCGTTTCCTTCTGATTGGTTGTAGTACTTTTCTTTCTCTTTTCCCTATTTTGAAAATTCATTACGTTCTTTAAAAGTCTTTTAACAAATTCTTTAGTTCTCTTACCAGAAGTCTTTTTCTTCAATGTCACATGTTGTACTTCATCTAATTTCTGCTTTTCTCTTTCCTTTAAATAGTACTGTTTTTTTCTTTTCTTTTCTGTTGATCTTTTCTAGCCATACTCAGTCTTTATTAGTAATAATGGTAAATATCTGAAAACAAAGAAAAGTTTAAATAGTTTCGTTAAATAATTTTATATTATTAAAATAATTATATACACATATTCTCATCTATAAATAAACAAATAGTTTTAATTGCATTGCAAAGCTATGTCAGACACTGCATAATGCCTACAATTAGAAGACATCACAACCTCTACAACTGAATCACAAAGCACAACTAAAGGATTTCTCTACTGCTACCCAAATCAAATGTAAAGTGCAGTCTGTCAAGTTTTAAGGCCTGCATGGTGTTGTGATTGAGGTATGTCTCTACTTGCACATGTATTCTCATATATGTCATACATTTAAAGATGCTTTACATATAAAACAGAAGTATACATATATTTGTATGCTTCTTTTATACATAGTATAATGGAAAAAAGTACAGACTCATGCATGCATGGTTTCAGAAAGATGGTGAAACTTACAGCAGAAGCATGTGAAGGGTTCCTGCTTTGTTGTTGCCTATACTCAATTCCTAACTATTGCCCCTTTCTATATCCTTCTTCCCTCTTTCTGCACCTCTCTCCCTTCTTTCTGTACCCCTGTTCCCTCTTTCTGCACTTCTCTTCACTCTTTCTGCACCCCTCTTGAATGTTTCTGCACCTCTTTTGTCTATTTCTGCTACTCTCTTGCCTCTTTCTGTACTTCGCTTGTCTCTTTCTACAGCTCTGTTGCTTCTTTCTGAACCTCTCTTGCCTCTTTCTGTACCCCTCTTGCCTCTTTCTCACCTCTGTTGCTTGTTTGTGCACTTCTCTTGCTTCTTTCTGCACCTCTCTTACTTCTTTCTGTACCCCTGTTGCCCCTTTCTGCACCCTTCTTCCCTCTTTGTGCACCTCTGTTGCCTCTTTCTGCATCCCTCTTGCCTCTTTCTGAATTTCTTTTGCTTCTTTCGCAATGCTCTTCCTTCTTTCTGCACATCTCGTGTAAATTTCTGCAACCCTCTTGCCTACTTCTACACCTGTGTTGGTTCTTTCTGTACTGCTCTTCCTTCTTTATGCACCTCTTTTGCCTGTTTCTGCAACTCTCTTGCCTGTTTCTGCATCCCTCTTGCCTCTTTCCGCACCTCTATTGCTTCTTTTTGTACTTCTCTTACTTCTTTTTGCACCCCTCTTGCCTCTTTCTGCACCCTTCTTCTCTCTTTCTCCACCTCTCTTGCCGCACCCCTGTTCCCTTTTTCTGCACCTCTCTTGCCTGTTTCTGCAACTCTCTTGCCTCTTTCTGTAGTTCTCTTCCCTCCTTTTGCACCTCTGTTGCTTCTTTCTGCACATCTCATGCAAATTTCTGCACCCCTATTGCCTCTTTCTGCACCTCTGTTGCTTCTTTTTACACTTCTCTACCTCTTTGTGCACCCCTCTTCTCTGTTTTTGCACCTCTGTTGATTCTTTCTGCACTAGTCTTGCTTCTTTTTGCACCACTCTTACAAATGTTGGCACTCCTCTTCCTTCTTTCAGCATACCTCTTTCTCCCCTCTGCACCTCTGTTGGTTCTTTCTACACTACTCTTGCTTCTTTATATACCCCTCTTGCCTCTTTCTGCACCTCTCTTCCCTATTTCTGCACCCCTCTTACCTCTTTCTACACCTCTGTTGCTTCTTTCCGCACTTCTCTTGTCTCTTTCTGCACCCCTGTTCCCTTTTTCTGCACCCCTCATGTTTGTTTGTGCACCTCTGTTGATTCTTTCTGCACTAGTCTTGCTTCTTTTTGTACCTCTCTTACAAATGTTGACACTCCTCTTGCTTCTTTCAGCATACCACTATCTCCCTTCTGCACCTCTGTTGGTTCTTTCTACACTACTCTTCCTTCTTTCTACACCCCTCTTGCTTCTTTCTGCACCCCTCTTCCTGTACCTCTCTTGTCTCTTTCTACACCTCTGTTGCTTCTTTCTGCACTTCTCTTGCCTCTTTCTCTACTCCAATTGTCTCCTTCTGCACCTCTCTTCCTTCTTTCTGCACTTTTCTTGCTTCTTTCTACACTTCTGTTACTCCATCTGCACCCCTCTTGCCTCTTTTTACATCCTTCTTTCCTCTTTCTGAACCTCTCTTGCCTCTTTCTGCAACCCTCTTGCCTCTTTCTCACCTCTGTTGCTTGTTTGTGCACTTCTCTTGCTTCTTTCTGCACCTCTCTTGCTGCTTTCTGTACCCCTGTTGCCTCTTTCTATACCCTTCTTCCCTCTTTGTGTACCTCTGTTGCCTCTTTTTGCACCCCTCTTGCCTCTTTCTGCACTTCTTTTGTTTCTTTCTGTACTACTTTTGCCTCCTCCTACAGCCTTCTTGCTTCTTTCTGCATTTCTGTTGTTTCTTTCTACAATGCTCTTGCTTCTTTTTTCTGCACATCTCGTGTAAATGGCTGCAACCCTCTTGCCTACTTCTACACCTCTGTTGGTTCTTTCTGTACTGATCTTCCTTCTTTATGCACCTCTTTTGCCTGTTTCTGCAACTCTCTTGCCTGTTTCTACATCCCTCTTGCCTCTTTCTACACCTCTATTGCTTTTTTTGGTACTTCTCTTACTTCTTTCTGTACCTCTCTTCCTTCTTTTTGCACCCCTCTTGCCTCTTTCTGCATCCTTCTTCTCTCTTTCTCCACCTCTCTTGCCTCTTTCTGCACCCCTGTTCCCTTTTTCTGCACCTCTCTTGCCTGTTTCTGCAACTCTCTTGCCTGTTTCTGTAGTTCTCTTCCCTGCTTTTGCACCTCTGTTGCTTCTTTCTGCACATCTCTTGCAAATTTCTGCACCTCTCTTGCCTATTTCTGCAACTGTCTTGCCTCTTTCTGCAGTTGTCTTGTCTCCTTCTCCACTTCTGTTGCTTCTTTCTACACCTCTCTTGCAAATTTCTATACCTCTCTTGGCTCCTTCTGCACCCCTCTTGCCTCTTTCTGCACCTCTGTTGCTTCTGTCTGCACTTCTCTTGCTTCTTACTTATTTATTTTGACTATGTTCAATACCTAACTACTAGTAAAATGGTAAGGCAGCAGTACCAGAAAAGCAATGTTTAACATATGTTGGGTGACAAATTAGTGATTATGATACTTTGTAAGACTCTCTGGAAAAAAATCACCTGAAGTGCCCTAAATAAATGTAAGTGTCTCTTTGAAATATGAAGTGGACTCTCTCAAGTTTTAAGGTCTTCATGGTCTTCTGTTTGAGATATGTATGAACTTGCACATGTATTGTGATATGTCTTATACATCTGAACATCCTACGCATATAAAACACAGGCATACATCTATTTATATGTTTCTTTGATATATGATGCTACTAACAAAAGGTACAGACATATGCATGCATGCTTTTAAGAAGATGGTGAGACTTACACCAGAGACATATGAAAGATTGCTTCTATATATTTGACTAGGCCCAACACCCTATGTAGTCCTAGAACGATGAAGCAGCAGCACAAAAGTGAGGTTTAAGGCATATTAAGAGAAGAATCAGTTATAACGCTACTTTGTATGAGTCTGTGGAGAGCTACACTTCAAATATACCAGATAATTTTCATTATCTGCTTCAAATGTGAAGAGCAATCTGTCAAGTTTTAAGGTCTGCATGGTGTTGTAACTAAGGTATATCTCTACTTGCACATGTACTCTGATACATATTATGCATCTGAAGATGGTACACATATAAAACACAAGTATACATCTATTTTTATATTACTTTAATATATGATATTGCTACCAAAAGGTACAGAAATATGTGTAAATGCTTTCTGCAATGTGTTAAGACTTACAGCTAAGATATATGATGGGTGTGTCTCAGTGATTGCATGACTCCATAGGTAGTGCCTGGGTGATTGTGTGAGTGCAAGGGTAATGGCTGTATAATTGGAGGAGAGATTGGATACTGATTGACTGGTTGCATAAGTGCAGACGTAGAGATTGTGTGCATGGATAAGTGCATAAATACTCCCTGAATGCATAGATGAGTGTATAAGTAGTGCCTACATGAATGAATGAGTGCAACAGTAGTGTCTAGGTATTTGTATGAGTGCAAGGATAGTGGCTGGGTAATTGGAGAAGAGGCTGGATAGTAACTAGCTGATTACATGAGTACATAAGTACTGCCTGAGTGATTTGATGAGTGCATCGGAAAATGGAATGAGTGCAAAAGTCATGACTGAGACCATGGATAACTGCATGGATAGTGCCTGAATGATTACATGAGTGCAGGGGTAGTGCCTATGAAATTAGAGGACTGCATGAGTACTACCTGAGTGATTGAAGAAGTGCATAGGTAATGCCTGGGTGATTGCATGAGTGCAAGGGTAATGCCTGCGTGATTGGAGGAATGCACAGGTGGTGCCTTGGTACATGGAGGAATGCATGGGTAGTGCCTGACTGATTGGAACAATGCATAGGTCAGTGGCGGCTGGTGAAGTTTGAGAGAGGTAGGGCTGGCCTGCGCGCGGGGGCATTGGGGTGCTCTTTAAAGTGACGCAGCATTTTTTGGGAGGCAGGTCGCCATTCCCAGTGCAAATCTTTTATTTAAAACAATGGGATAAAATTATGCATTTTACAGCAAATTATTAATGTTTTATTTTAAAAGGGGGCATGTGGGCTCAGTTTCCTTGTTAGCATTAGGGCAGTGGGCAACCCAAAAGGGGAACCTACATGCGGGAGTTCATTTTTTTCATAAAAGAGCAGCGAGCCTAATAACTCAATCCACCACTAGAAACTAGAGGAAATGCTTCAGAATCCTCAGAGCACAAGAGTAATCCCATAACCAACAAATGTACAACAATATTAAGCACTAAACTAACTTTATTGTGGGTAACATGGTACTCTGCAACCCCAGAGCTTTAACAACTCGTAAGGGCTATTTAAAGCTACATAAATGCAATTACAATACAACTACTTTTCGTTATTAAGTGCTCTTTAAAAGGTGCAGCTCTTAGCCTGATGTGGTGATTCCACTCATTCACGGCGGAAGCAGGAAACATCCTCAATTACCAGAATTATCGAGAGCGAAATTAGCGTATGTGGTATTACCACCAATATATTACAACATGGCAGCAGTAACTCCACCAGGAATAGTTCAACCAACAATAATCCTGCCAAGAGAAGCTTTACAGCATCCATTAAATATCAGCAATTTTGACCTCACTGCCAATCTGTAACTCAGGCCCTATTTCTTGCATGCACTCTGACTACTTTTATTAGAATTAAATGACCTTTCTGTTTTGCACCTAATTATGACTCTCTGCAGCCATATTCACTGTGTAGAGGGATGTTTCAGAGATACTCACATGTCATGATATAAAATGGATGCATGCACGCAGATTCCAAGACAGGCAGGAAAGAAATTTCATTTGTGAAAATCATGCAACATTACATTTCATCACGTCATGTCATGCATGGCCAATGTAGCATTCTTATGATCCTTAATATATTTACTACAAGCCAATACTGCTTTAATAAATACACAAACATGACAACATTGTTGCTGACTTTTAACTTGTAGTAATAGAGTGAGGTCAAACAAAGGATGCTCAGGTTCTGTAAAAGGACCAATAGCCCCAAACTAAAAAAAATAACCATTGGTGTCTTATGTGCTGTCTTGGACCGTGAACAATTTGATGAATGTAATGCAGTTAAAGAAGGGCTTCATCTACCATTATGAATTTACAGCTGTTGCAAAGATCTGAGTATTCACTCATACTCACTGACAGATTAATTTCATTCTTTATGATTCAAGCTACTGCCTTCTTAAAAGTCCCTACAGGTGGTATGGTACTAACAAAATGTATAACAGAAATATAGTGTCCTAAATACCATTTATAAAAGTATGTCCCATTGGAGGTGATAATAAAAAATCTACACTTGACCAGATTATATTTTTGTATATTATAAAATATAACGTGACAGACATTCTACTGACACGTACACATCTGGGTGCCATCAGCTTTTGGCTCAACCATGGAACATTGTTTTCTCCTTTTTTTTTTTTTTTTTTACAGAGTTTTATATAGCGCGAACTTGACCCGAAGGTTTTGAGTATCAGAGCGCTTTACATGAGGACCTGTTGCGTTACACAACGACACATTCATTTTTGGTAGGGAACCTGGTTCCCCAGTGTTGAGGTCGGCCGTTCTAGCCGTAAGGCTACATCCTCTCCCCAAATCCTCTCCTTGATTGGCAATCCCACCCTCAGTGGATGATGGCTATCCTTTGATTCGATTTGGCCAACTTTCTTCAGTGTAGATCTTTCTCAAACTTGGGCCACATCAAGAAAGACATCTACTTTTAGGCATGGAAGTGTCATGTGGTAAACAAGTATTACTTAGACTGTGATAATGACGACGATAATGAGCACTTTGTTTTATTAATGGGAGTCATTGTTTTTGTTAGAGACAGTACTCTGACAGTCATGGGAATAAGGACTCTGTATTTCAGCAACTCGAGTGAGAGCTGTCTTGTAGAAATCAAAGTTTAACAAATGAACTCCCTCGCATTCCTTTATGTGTTGTAAGTGCAGTGAATGTCCTAGCACCACCATTTAAGCTCGGTCTCAGTCAGATTTGTAGCACAGATTTTTCTGCAGACACCCATGTGAAAATCATATCTAAGCAGTTTGGAAATAAACATTTCTTAGACTATAAATCTGCCGTCTGGCCTCTAATGGCAGAGCGCTTTCAGACCACTGTGAGGCAGGTTGGCGCATGTACGCTGTGATCACACTAATTGTTTGGCATTCTGGCCACCTGATACCTTTTTTGGGGGTTCTCCAAGTCACACCACAAAGTCTCAGTGTGTAGAGCTCTGCAAGCCTCTGAGCTACTTGCCAGCTCTTCCAATGAACATGACACTGACTTTTATTTGATTTTTAAAAAGCATTGCTTTGCTTCTCCTGTTGAACTGGGCCTGTGAATATGCAAACTGCTTTTCCCACGGGATTAAAAGTTAACTCGGCCCGTTAAGGAGAAAGTTCACAGAACTGAAACAGGGAGAAAGAAGACTTCGAGAAAAAACAGTCAGATGACTGCGCAACAGCAGCGTAAAAACTACATGAAAGCATTGTCTGTCTGTGGACCATCTACAATTCCCAAACACTTACAGTATTCACCAGACTGAAAATAAGTGTTAAATATCCAATACTGCCACACTGAAGGATCGAATTATGACTACGACCAGTAGCTCCACAAAGCTCCCTGCATCACAGGGCTGGGCACGCAGCAACCACGCTGGCCTCCCCATAGCATGCACCCTGCCCTCGGAGCCCTCTGGAGCGGCTTGTTAGGTGAAGGGACGAAGTCAGGTCCCTGGTACCAGCTGCTGAAAGCAGAAGACAAATACAGCTCATTAAGGTCCCGCCAAGGGCGGACTAACCAAAACAGAGTTTTACCAATTATCTTCGACTCCAACAGAGAACAGAGTCAGACTTTAAGGAGTCCCTCACCTGATTATGGACAACTGGGCCCTCTTTGTCCACCTCAGCACAGGTGTTTGACTGCTTTTCTCTTGTCTCTGGCTGTGCTCGAACTAGAAGTGTGCTAATTTGAAAAGTGGCTGCAGCGTCCCTGGCAGCTCTTGTTAACGCGGGTAGAAGAATACTCAGGATTTCACCAGCTGCAGAGTCGGACTTCTTACTCCAGCACTCATGAGCACGGTGTCTGGGGCCTGAGGAGACCCAGGGAAGGGCCTTGGATGGGTAGAAAGAGGTGGACGTGAGAGGGGTGAGGTAGGCCATTGAAAGAGAGGTGCGCCTTCATAAGCGTGTGGCCAGAGCCTCCCACTGAAACGCCGGAGCTGCAAATGAATGATGGCGGCCGTTCACACGGTCCTGTAACAGCAGCGCGGGAAGCAGACACCTCGAGTCTGCGCAGTGTGTCTTAAAAAGTCCTTATGACAAACTGCGCAGACTCGGCTTCCCACCTGCAGCCTCTACCACTCCCTTTCCCAGCTTATCAGAGGGCAGGACCCACCTCCCTGTGACGTGTTGGGAAAGGGTGGGGTGCCGTCCTCTCTACTCCCTGACTGACATGCAGCCCCTGGCACTGCAGGGCTTGAGCCTGGGGCGAACTTTACCCCAACGTCATTAGTGGGTGGAGACTGGTCCTCGAGGCTATGTCTTTGCCGAGCTGATGACCTCACAGGCCTCAGGGCAGTGAGCTCGTCAGCCCGGGGTGTAGACTCTGGGCCAAAAGGAAAGGCATAGGCTTTGCTGCCAGGGTCACGTGACATGACTCTCGTGATCACTTATGATTGCAGCTACAACAGCCCTGGGCCCGGCCCCAAGCAATAAGAGGTCTGTGTAATTTGTTTTTTTTACTGATTATTAAAAGAATTTAGTTTTACTTTTGTAGTAGCTGACCCAGCGGGTGAAAGTAAAGGGGGCGGAGCCCCGACGCCCTCACACAGAAACCGCCCCTGGCATAGGTAGTACCTGAGTGATTGCATGAGTGCAAGGGTTGTGCCTGGATGATTGGAGAACTGCATGGGTAGTGCTTGGGTGATTGTATGAGTGCAAGGGAAGTGGTTGAGTACATGTATGAGTGGATCAGTATTGCCTCAGTGATTGCATCAGTGCATCTGTACTGCTTGGGTGATTGGAGGAGTGCAGAGATAGTGCCTGGGTGATTAAGAAGTGCACAGGTAGCGCCTGGGTGATTGGAGGAGGGCAAAGATAGTACATGGGTGATTGCATGAGTATAGGGGTAGTGCCTGCGTTATTGAAAGAGTGCATAGGTAGTGCCTGAGTGATTGCATAAGTGCAGGGGTAGTGCCTGACTGATTGAAGGACTGTATATATAGTGGCTTAGTGCATGGATGAGTGCATGGGTAGTGCCTGGGTCATTCCAGACTTACAGCTGAGACATGTGTTGAGGTTGCTGCTTTATATTTGACTGCACCCAACATCCTGAGTAGTAGAAGAATAGTGAAGTTGCAACACAAAAGTGAGGTTTATGACATGGTGTACACTTTTCTAGTACAGCTTCACCATTCTCTAACTGCTCAGGGTATTGGGCCTACCCAAATATAAAGCATCAAACCTACACATAGCTCTGTTATAAATCTCACCATATTCCTGAAAGCATGTATGCATGTGTCTGTACCTTTTACTAGTACTACCATATATAATAGAAACATACAAATAGATATATATCTCTCTTTTATACATGTAGCATCTTCAGATGCAAAACACATATGAGAATACATATGCAACTAGAAAATACATCAATCATACGACCATGCAGGCCTTAAAACTTGACAGACTACTCTTAACATTTCAAACAGACACCTAGATTTATGTTGCATACTTCAAGTAAAGTTTGACATAGACTCTTTTAAAGCACCATAATCAGTAATTCCTCACCCAACATATCTTAAACATCACTGTACTGCTCCTGCTGCTTTTCCATTCTACTGCTACTCAGATGTACAGCCTACCAAAATGCAAAGCAACAATCCTTCACATATCTCTGTTGTAAGTCTCCCCATATTTCAAAAAGCATGGATGCATGAGTCTGTACCTTTCCCTAGTGGCATCATATATAAAAGAAACATACAAATAGATATATACCTGTATTTTATACATCTAGCATCTTTAGATACATAACACATGTGAAAATACATCTGCAAGTACAGACATACCTCAGTCACAAGATGATGCACACCTTAAAACTTAAGAAGCTGCACTTTTCATTTCAAGTAGAGACCGAAAATCATATGGTGTATTTCAAGCACTTCTCAGTTCAAGTAGAGACCTAAAATCATATGGTGTATTTCAAGCATACCTTTCCACAGATGATTGAAGGAGTGTATGGCTAGTGCCTGGGTGACTGAATTAGTGCAGGGGTAATGTCTGGGTGATTGAAGAAGTGGATGGGTACTACCTGAGTGATTGAAGAAGTACCTGGATAATACCTGGGTGATTGTGTGAGTGCAGGGGTAGTGCCGGGGTGATTGGAAAAGTGCATGGGTAGTGCCTGAGTGATTGCATGACTGCATGAGTAGTCTTTGGGTGATTAGAGGAGTGCATGGGTAGTGCCTGGATTATTGCATGAGTGAATAGATAGTGTCTGGGTGATTGCATGAGTACAGAGGTAGTGCTTGGGTGATTCCATGAGTGCATAGGTAGTGTCTGGGTGATTTTATAAATGTATGGGTACTGGATGGGTGATCGGAGGAGTGCATGAGTAATGCCTGGGTGATTCCATGAGTGCAGGGGTAGTGCCTGAGTTATTAGAAGAGTGCATAGGTAGAGCCTGGGTGATTGTATAAGTGCATGAGTACTGCCTGAGTGACTGAAGAAGTCCATGGCTAATGCCTGGGTGATTGCCTGAGTGCAGGGATAGTACCTGGGTGATTGGAGGACTGCATAGGTAGTGCCTGGGTGATTTTGTAAGTGCATGGGTACTGACTGGGTAATTTTGTAAGTGCATGGGTACTGACTGGGTAATTGAAGGAGTGCATGGGTACTGCCTGGGTGATTAGAGGAGTGCAAGCGTACTGCCTGGGTTATTGCATGACTGCATAGGTAGTGCATGGGTGATTGCATGAGTGCATAGGTAGTGCTTGGGTGATTTTATAACTGTATGGATAGTGCCTGGGTTATTGCATGACTGCATAGGTTGTGCATGTTTGATTGCATGAGTGCAGGGGTAGAGCCTGGGACATTGGACAAGTGCATAGGTAGTGCCTGGGTGATTTTATAACTGCATAGATAGTGCCTGGGTTATTCAAGGACTGCATGCATACAGCATGAGTGATTGCACAAATGCAAGAGTAGTGCCTGGGTGATTGAAGAAGTGGATGGCTACTACCTGAGTGATTGAAGAAGTACATGGATAATACCTGGGTGATTGTGTGAGTGCAGGAGTAGTGCCTGGGTGATTGGAAAAGTGCACGGGTAGTGCCTGAGTGATTGCATGACTGCATGAGTAGTGTTTGCGTGATTATAGGAGTGCATGGGTAGTGCCTGGATTATTGCATGAGTGAATAGATAGTGTCTGGGTGATTGCATGAGTGCAGAGGTAGTGCTTGGGTGATTCCATGAGTGCAGAGGTAGAGCCTGGGAGATTGGAGGAGTGCATACGTAGTGCCTTTGTGATTTTATAACTACATGGATAGTGCCTGGATTATTGAAGGACTGTATCCGTACAGCATGAGTGATTGCACAAGTGCAAGGGTAGTGTCTGGCTGATTGAAGGACTGCATACATAGTGCCACAGTGCATGGATGAGTGCATCAGTAGTGGCAATGTGATTGCAGACTTACAGGTGAGACATATGATGGATTGCTGCTTTATATTTGACTACACCCAACATCCTGAGTAGTAGCAGAATAGTGAAATTACAGCACAAAAGTGAGGTTTATGACATGGTGTACACTTTTGTACTGCAGATTCACCATTCTGTAACTACTCAGGGTGTTGGGCGTACCCAAATATAGAGCATCAAACCTACACATGAGTCTGTTATAAATCTCACCATATTCCTGAAAGTATGCATGCATGCATATGTGCCTACCTTTTGAAATCATCATCATATATAAAAGAAATAAACAAATAAACTGCACTTTACATTTG
The DNA here is from genome assembly GCA_963921515.1 of Calotriton arnoldi. NCBI lineage: Eukaryota > Metazoa > Chordata > Amphibia > Caudata > Salamandridae > Calotriton > Calotriton arnoldi. The sequence goes on from CAWUFW010010677.1 coordinate 620,625, forward strand.
AAAGACACACCTACATTTCTGTGGTATATATCAAGTGTACCTTTCCCCAGACTCATAGAAAGTAGCCTAATCAGTAATCCCTCTGCCAACATGTCTTAAAACTCACGTTTGTTCTACAGCTTAACCATTCTACGAATATTGGGCCTAACCAAACATAAAGCAGCAACCTATCACATGTCTCTACCATAACTCTAACCATATTCCTAAGAGCATGCATGCTTCTATCTGTACCTATTGCCAAAAGCATAACACTTATTAGAATACATGTGCAAGTAGAAACATAACCACACTCACAAGACCATAAAGCCCTTGACAGAGTACACTGAACATTTCAAACATACACCTAGATTTATGTGGATATATCAAGCGAACTTTTACACACACTCTTATAAAGTACCATAATCAATAATTCCTCTCCCAACATATCTTAAACATCACTTTTCTACTACTGCTGCATCACTATTCTACTACTAATCAGGTATTGAGCATAGCTAACAGCAAAACAACCCTTCACTTATCTTTGTTGAAAGTCTCCCCATATTTTTAAAAGCATGTATGCATATCTCTGTACATTTTCCTAGTATCATAATATATAAAAGATAAATACAAATAGATCTATACCTGTATTTTATAAATCTAGCATCTTCAGGTGCATAACACATATGAAAATACATCTGCAAGTACAGACATACCACAGTCACAAAACCATACAGATCTTAAAACGTAAGAAGCTGCACTTCTCATATCAAATAGACACCTAAAATAATGTGATATAATTCAACCATACCTTTCAAAAGACTCATACAAAATACCCTTATCAGTAATTCCTCTGCCAACATGTTTTAAACCACAGTTTTGAGCTGAAGCTTCACCACTCTGCAACTACTTATGCTATCGGACCTACACAACTATAAACTAGCAACCCTTCACAAGTCTCTGCTGTAAGTCTCACCATATTCCTAAAAGCATACATGCATATGTCTGTACCTTTTCCTAGCAGCATCATATATAAAAGGAATGTACAGATAGATGTATACCTGTGTTTTATACATCTATCATCTTCAGACGCATAACACGTACCATAATACATGTGCAAGTACAAACATACCACAGTCACAACACCATCCACAGCTTAAAACTTCACAGACTACACTTCAAATTTCAAGCAGACACTGACAATTATGCGGTATATTTGAAATTTAGTTTTCCACACACTCATACAAATTACTCTAATAAATAATATCTCTACAAACATATCTCAAACCTCACTTTTGTGCTGCTGCTTTACCATTCTATAACTACTTACTATAATGTTACACCTAGTCAAATACAAAGTAGGAACCCTTCACATGTCTCTGCTATAAGTCTCACCATATTCCTGAAAGCATGCATGCATATGTCTGTACCACAACAATATGCACACCTCACAAATTCACAGAACAAACTTCCAATTTCAAGCAAACACCAAAAATTATGTGGCATATTTCAACTGTACCTCTCTAGAGACTTATAAAAAGTAGCCTAATCACTAATACCTTATGTCAACATCTTTTAAACCACACTTTTGTGCTGCATCTTCACCATTCTACTACTACTCACAGTCTTGAGCCTACCACATAAAAAAACAACACCTCTTTGTTATACATCATGCACCTTCAAATGTATAAGACATATGAAAATACATATACAAGTAGAGACACACTTCAGACACAAGTCTATGCACACCTTAAAACTTGATAGACCTCACTTCCAATTTGAAAGCGACACCTAAAATTATGCGGTAGACTACAAATGTACATATCCACACACTAAAACAAACTACCATAATCACTAATCCATCTTCCAATATACACATATTACTATACAGAATCTATTTCAAACAACATTTAAGTACAATAAAACAAACTACAATACACATCTCTACATTTAATAATATATTTCAAACATCACAGTTCTTGAATAATTTTAAAAGTTTAAAAATAAAGCTAATACATAATACACCTAACAAATTTATAACTCACCTTCCAAATTGATTTGTAGAATATGAAATATCAGAAACTCATAAAAGATATTCTTATGCACACAATGAATGTAATGCACCACTCTCAACAAGGTAAAACCAGGAATGGCAAACTTTCCCTTCCTTTCTCCACACAAATAAATGTAAGTAACAAATCATATTGCTTCCTACATCATTTCAAATCGTAAAACACATTTCTATTGGTTAGACATATTAACCCTTACCAACTGACTTCTAAAAGTGCCCAAACCTGTTCTGGAATTTTTGGAGTCGCGACTCCACCGTGCACAAACGCGATGGAGCTGCGAATCCATACGGGAGTTCAAAAATATATTAGAAATAAAAATACCACTATTTTGTAAGAACACACTACTTCTAAAGATAGTACTGACTTGGGAAATCTTACTTTAACAACATATCACTTATATATAAATTACAATTCCATATTTTAAAACCACAGATAACATTCAACCCTTCCCCCATACTGCTTAATGCCAGTTTTCATAGTAGCAGTTCTTTGAACATTCAACTGAACTGACAGGTCACAAGTTCACCATATTTTCAAATTCAGCACACAAGGTTACAAATGCAAACAGCAGGTGTGGTTGACATTTGCAAAATATGACCTTATCCTGTCTACTGCACCTTTCAAACATTTGTTACTAACCAATAAGAAACATGCTTTTTAAAGAAAGTAACATGCACCCTATTTTTGAATGTACAATGTTCTTAAACAGTCAATCAACTCTCTACTTTTTAAAAAACAGCATCTTATCCAACATTTTAGATACCTCTCATTCTACCAACTGACTACCTCAGCTACAGACATCTTTTCATTACTTCCACACATCCCTTCAAGATGCTTGCAGTATGGATTGTTGGACACAGCTATGTTTTCTGGTGCAAAAGGTATGCTGAACGCAGAGGTATTGACAAAGACCTAGCTTTGCAAAATGTGGATATTAAATGGATTGCAGAGAGGATTAAAGTGGCACCAACTGATGCCTTTGGTTAAAACCTTTTTGCATCTCCAAACCCCTGACCTCATGATTGTGCACTGTGGTGGCAATGACCTAGGCACATTGACTGGGGTAGGTCTGGAAATGCTAATGAAGGACACCTTTGCACAATTGATGTTGCTTTTACCTCAAACTGTCTTTGTATACTCTAATATATGCCAATGACAGAAATGGAAGTGGTCAAATCAATTATGTCCACAGTTTGAGAAGGCTAGAAAGAATGTCAATAAAGCTGTTTTGCTAACCTCATAGACAATAAGATGGGTTCCATCTATAACAACAATCTACGCTTTGATATGCATGACATCTACAGAAGTGATGGAGTACACTTCACAGATCAAGGAAACAGAGTCCTTCTCAACAACCTAAAGCTGTGCATCCGCACTTACATGTAGCTACAACAAACTCATAATGAAAACAAGGGCTCTTTTTAGAGCCACCCTATAACACAACAGTGAATCTAATTTTTTTTTACACATACATATTTTTTTTCTTTTTGGGGATTTGCGCTCCTCACGCGAATCTGCAAAAGCATGAATTCAATGTACTACAACACAATACACTTTTCAGGTTTAACTATTAATTTTAAATTTTATATATTTTTAACAACTCTATCAATTTTAATCTTATCATTAACTTCAATCACACTACCTCTTTAAAACAACTTCACAAATATACCACTACCTTCAAAATGATATACTACTAAATTATTTTTTTCAAGTGAATTCGCAAATCCAACGCGATGTTACACTGGGGGGGGTGCGCTGAGAGCCGCGTTGGGGTCGCAACTCCAAAATAGAAAGAAAAAAAACGCCCCACTTCCATTATTTAGTATTCGCCCCGGGGGCCCTATCCCCCGGGGCCTTACCTCTATTTTTACAAATAAAACTTTTAATTTTTTTAAAAAAATACAGGAGAGGGGCCACGTAGCCCCCCTTCCCTGGGCCACTATTGGCCCCGGGGACCCCAAGCCCCGGGGCCTGGCCACCATTTTTTTTTTTTATTATTATTTTGGAGGGGGGCCACGTGGCCCCCCGCCTGAGGCCAATAATGGCCCCGGGGACCCCATCCCGGGGCATTGCCTCTTTTTTATTTATTTTTCAAAAAGATTAGTACGGGAGGGGGGCCACGTGGCCCCCCTTCCCTAGGCCACTCATGGCCCCAGGTACCCCATCCCCCAGGGCCTGGCCACACGTTGGGGGACCGCAGGGGAGCCCCAATGCCCCCACGGTCCCTGCCGGCTCCCTGCCTCCTGCGGGAACCGGCATTGCTTTTGCTGACATGCAGCTCCCCTTGTCCAAAAGCAATATGCTTCGCTTCATGGAAGTGAGAGCAGTTTTTCTGCTCTCGCTTCCATGAAGCGAAGCACAGTTTGCTCCCGCCCAGTCATTGTAAACTGCAGTGTCCCAGGGGTGGGCACCCAGGGACATTGCTGGAGCCGGCCCTGGGGGGGTGGCGGTCACCAGGGCCAAGGAGGGCTCCTGGAGGGGGGCCGCGTGGCCCCCCTCCCAATGTAAAACATAGCCCTGGGGAGGTGGTGGTCCCCGGGGCTTGGAGGGGCCTGCGAGGCCCCCCGATGGAATAAACAAAGCCCCGGGGAGGTGGTGGTCCCCAGGGCTTTGGGGGGCCTGCGAGGCCCCCTGCACATAATTACTCAAAGCCCTGGGGAGGTGGCAGTCACCGGGCCCTGGGGGGGCCCGTGAGGCCCCCCATTATAAATTAAGCTCCGGGGAGGTGGTGGTCCCCGGGGCTGCGGGGGGCTGTGTGCCCCATCTAATAAACATAGCCCCGGGGAGTTGGCAGTCCCCGGGGTTATGGGGGCCTCTGCTTGGCCCCCACATACATATTAACAAATACCCCCGGGACCTGGCCCACCTGGGGGCTCATTAAAATGAAGCATGGGAGACTGCGCTTTGTTTATTTATTTTTTCTCGACAGGATTCACCTACCCAGCGCCCTAGGGGTCCCTGTGGGACCCCCTGACCAGCCCTAGGAGGTCAGGATGTTTCTACCCTGCCCCTTTCCTTCATTTATAACCTTTTTTTACCTTTTTGATGTGACTCAGTTCAACCAAGTCACAAAATGGCTACCAACACATTCTGGTTTGGCAGCCAATGAGAATGAAGCTCGTGCTCAGGAGGGTTTGCGAATCCTCTTCAGCCCTCAGATATCTATATTTAAATTTTTTGAATTTCTCAGGAACTTCTGAACGGATTTACACCATTTAAAAAAGCACGCTTTCTGGACAAAGACCTACCTTTTTGCCAAATTTGGTGTAATTCTGTTCAGCAGTTCAGGCAGTAGCTTTGTCTAAATTTCCTATGGAAATGAACATGGGGAAAACGCGTTTTGGGACCCCCTTTTTTCTTGGACCCCACTTGACGAATCACCCCGAAACTTTCAAGACAGGAGCTGACCTGAGTGAACCATTAGTTTGGGAAAATTCTCGAAGATTCATCAAACGGCGCCAAAGATATTGGCAAAAGAAAAAACACTTTTTGAATAGAAACAAGGTCCTAACTATAACTACCTACAGGTGACCGCCAGTAGGTAATATATATACATATATACATATGAAAGCTCCAAGTTGCCCCACTAGGCATAGACGCACTCAGACATCTGGAAGCTGCAAGCCTTTATTAGGTAGAAACAGAGCCTGCATGCGAATGCGAAATTACAGTGTTCGTGTCGTGTACGCCTATTTTAAAGCCCTCAGATGGGCCTCAGCATACGGGTCTGTTTATTAATCCTATGCAGATGTCCCACATTTCGGCTCCATTCAATACAAAGCTCCGTGGCCCCCAAGGATCGTAGGGTGGTGCGTCTATCACGGCTGGGCTGCCGTGTGAAAAATGAAAGCTCCGAGTTGCCCCCCTAGGCATAGACGCACTCGGACATCTGGAAGCTGCATGCCTTTATTAGGTCGAAACAGAGCCTGCATGCCAATGCGAAATTACAGCGTTCGTGTCGTGTACGCCTACTTTAAAGCCCTCAGATGGGCCTCAGCATACGGGTCTGTTTGTAAATCCTATGCAGATGTCCCACATTTCGGCTCCGTTCAATACAAAGCTCCATGGCCCCCAAGGATCGTAGGGTGGTGCGTCTATCACAGCTGGGCTGCCGCGTGAAAAATGAAAGCTCCGAGTTGCCCCCCTAGGCATAGACGCACTCGGACATCTGGAAGCTGCAAGCCTTTATTAGGTAGAAACAGAGCCTGCATGCCAATGCGAAATTACAGCGTTTGTGTCGTGTACGCCAATTTTAAAGCCCTCAGATGGGCCTCAGCATACGGGTCTGTATATATTGTCGTTTTTTTTTTAGTTTCGCAGCCGGATCCGTGGATTCGGCGTGCATTTTGCCGATTTTTTTTTTTTTTTTTTAAATGCTTTTTTGGGCCCTGGGGGTCCTTGTGGGACCCCCTGAGCAGGCCTAGGGGGTCAGGGTGTTTCTACCCTGCCCCCTTTTCTTGTTTTGCGCCTTAGTTTTTCTGTTTTCTTGTGCCTCGGTTACCGAGGCACAAGATGGCTGCCAACACTTCCTGGTTTGGAGTGTTGACAGCCAATTAGCATGAAGCTCGTGATCGGGAGGGTGCGCGGATCCACCGTGGCCATAGATATCGAAACTTTTATTTTTTGAATTTCTCAGGAACTACTGAACGGATTTACACCATTTAAAAAAAGGGCGCTTTCTGAACCAAGCACTACCTTTTTGCCAAATTTGGTGTAATTCCGTTCAGCAGTTTTGGCTGTAACCGTGTCTAAAGTTTCCTATGGGAAATTGATTTTTTGACCTCTAATTTTTGATTTTCTCCGCAACTACTGAATGGATTTACTCCCTTTAAAAAGAAGGTCTCTTTCTGAAACAAGGGCTACCTTTTTTCCAAATTTGGTGTAATTCCGTTCAGCAGTTCGAGCTGTAGCCGTGTGTAAAGTTTCCTATGGGAATTAACATGGAGAAAACACGTTTTGGGACCCCCTTTTTTCTCGGCCCCCACTTGCCGAATCACCCCAAAACTTTCAAGACAGGAGCTGACCGGAGCGGGCTACGAGTTTTGAAAATTTTGCGAAGATTCGTCAACCGGCGCCAAAGCTATTGAGAAAACAAAAAACGAGTTTCCTATGGAAACTAGGTCCTAACTATAACTATCTACTGGCGACCGCCAGTAGATATATATATATATATATATATATATATATATATATATATATATATATATATATATATATAGCAACTATCTTTACTCAGTTTCAACTCTTTTAGTAACATTAGTCAAGCTCTAATCGTATAAAACTGACACCAGTTCTTTCATAAGTATAAAACTAGCCCCAGATACTTTTTTTTAATGTAATCCCTTACCTTTGACGAAATGGAGCATGGTGTGCTGCATGTAAGGAGAAGAAAATTACTGAACAGACCTCGATGTCTATTTATGACGTATATTTATGACTTATATTGATGATGCGTAGCATATCCAGAACACGTGCCATGCTTGTGTATGGCTGACAAAGTCCATTACGATGGACATGTATAGGTCAGGCATAATTTCAATCTTATCTTTAGTCATATACTCATTATTTTAAATTCCAGTTGTTTTAAACATCTCCATTTCGTAAAGTGACAAGGTTGTGATTTTACCATTATCACTCCTCCTGATTTTCTAATGATAGCTTTTAGTTGCGGACTTGCTGTGTATGCGTCCCTTCAATCTAGTGTATTGAAATTAGAGGATTTCAAAGACGAACATTATCCCGGTCCTCACTTTTAATTATATGCCCAATTTTATCTAGTCTATACAAGCCACTGGATTTAGAAACAAACATGCTAAATAGAAAGGGCTTGTAGTCTTATGCCTGTACCTAAGCATCTATGCATAATTGTTTGGGAAAAAAAACAATAACATCCTTTCTTATAATAAACTGATCAGAATCATGAGCTCACTAAGAATTCCATACATTTTCAAAATATACTCATTAAAGGGAGACAGTGCATCAATTCTATACCTAAAAAGTCATGTGAGTACTATCTTTTCATGACCAGACTGCATATCTAGTTATCTCTCTCTGGTTGCAGACTAGGAAGAGAATTAACTTATTGTTCTTTCCCATTCTTCTGTTATTAAGACCAATTTTATAAGTACTAAATTTAGATATATAGTATTGTTCTCTTCTCTTATGTTTGTTCTCAAAATTGCCCCCTCTCTTTCTCACAGTGTTTATGTCCCATCCAGTGTTCTATTAAAGGTGCATTTTTAGGAGTGTTTTTAATACTTGGTTTGTGCTCATTAAGTCTAATTCGAACCTCTCTTCCAGTTTCTCCTACATATCATTTTAGACACGGACATATTACTAAATAGATTACGTTCTTAGTTTGACAATTAACCATCTGGTTGATTCAATGGATCACAGTGTTCAGATTTACTTTGTCTCCCTTAAGAATACTTTCACAGTTGTTGCATGAGTCACAGGGGAAATTGCCCATTAATTTCGTACCATCTATTATGCTCAACTGGGTATTTCCTTTATTTTCTTTATACGTGTGTAGTAGACAGTTTCTTATTGTTTTGTTTCTTCTGTATGCAAAGAGGGGATGTTTTAATTTTTCACCCTTCCTTTTATTTAGGAGTGACTAATTTCTATTTATTACATTTTTGATCTTATTACTCATCCCTGTGTAATTGGTGACACACGTTCTTCTTTTCTTTTCTTCTCATTATTAATTATTTTTTGTTCAAATAGGCTATCTCTGTTATAGTATTTTGATCATTTATATGCTTTTTTATTGGATCTTTTGGATACCTTCTATCTAGAAATTTTGTTTGCAAAGTTTTTGCATGTATTTCAAAATCCCTCCTGTTCGTGCAATTATGTTGAACTCAGAGAAATTGTCCAAATGGGATGTTATCTTTTTGACATAGGGGGTGATTGCACTTATAGTGCAACATTGTGTTACGGCCGGTTGGTTTGGTAAATATGTCTACTTCTAATTTACCCTCCTTGGATCTAATCTTGATATCTAGAAAATCCCATTTCTATTTGTCTATTGATGAAGCAAATTTCAAGTTAGGGTCACCTAAATTTAACCAGTCTATGACGGAATCCAGGAGTTCCCTATCTCCTTCCCAAATAAAAAATATATTGTCAATATACCTCTGCCAATGACTAATGTTTTCCCAGAATGGTACCATCTCATGTTATATATGTTTCTCCTCAAAGGAGCCAACATATAAGCAAGCCAGGCTTGGAGCACAGGTAGCTCCAATGCAGGTCCCTTATAGATTCATTAAACAGAAATATATATTGTGTTTTTAAAATGATTTTTACAATATAGATTGTAATTTGATATTCATGTATCAGATGTGATGGTGGTCTTATAGGAGGATATTCATTTAAGTTGCACCAAAATTATCCCAATTGTTTGTTTTTTAATTGTTTGTTCTTAATGTTTTATTTAAATTATTTGTGGATTCTTCATAAATACTAGAGAAAATAATTCATAATAAAAGCGAAAACGTATTTGAAATACACAAGATTTGTAGTTTACGGTATTCATTGAAGGACTCTGTAATACAATCATTATTTGTATAACATGTATAGGATCATGTCCATTTGATTTTTTTAAATGATTTTCCAAAAATTATTTTTAATTCATAAGTTTTGAGTGTCTTTACTGTTGGAAGTCCATATTCATTTAAAATAAGGACAAAAGGGGAATCATTTATTGTTTGTGTTCTACACTACCCTGTCCCTTTTTCTACATAAGGGTGACTCTCTTGTGTTTTGGATTCTTTGTACAGCTTATTAGCTGGGTAGATAGAGACAAGAAGTGATTTTTCACCCATTTCCAAACATCTAAGTGATGGATATATTAAAAAACTTTGGATTTTAAGAGGACCAATCTAATAAAATCATAAATGGTACTTCCAAGAATATTATTACTATCACAATAAGTAATAGTGATAGTCAGAAATTGAATAATTTGTGGAACCTGAAGGGTGATCAGAACCAAATATTCACATTTTTTTATAGAGGATTGTAAAAAGGGAATGATCCCTAAAGGGCTTAAAGTAAAACATTTGTTTGTGAAAAAAAAATTTTTTAATAGAAAATTGAACTTTAATTGCCAATAGATGGCTGTGACTGAAAGCTTCTTATCATTGAGATGGCTCAGGAAGTCATAATTTTAGAGAAACATGAAATAAACACATTAGAAACACAATTAAAAGAAAACACATCCTTAGAAGATGAAAAACATAAATGAGAGGAAATACAAGATGATCTGAAAGGCTTCAAAGACTATCTAGTGAATAATAAAACAAATAGGCTAAGAAAAAATGTGAGTCATTATAATGTAGAGCGGGTCTATCCATATCTGCAAAAAGATTATTATGATAAACCAATGGTAGAGAATAGTAATAAGAGAAACTGGCAAAAGAAAAGAACTAATGCTCCTAGAAAACATATAACATTTTCTGATACATCAAATACGAGTTCTGACTCTGAAGGAGACTCCTTATATGATTCTAGAAATGAGAATGACAGAGACATAATAGCTGGACCAAGTAGAAAAAGTGCAAAAGTTTTAGACCAGCGTCAGAATAAATACACACAAAATACCTGAGGAAGGGTGAGAGGGAATTTTCATTACCAGAATCATGGACAGAGAAAACCCTATATGAGAACAAGAAGCCAGAAGGATTGGGAATAGAAAATAACAAAGGGCCAATAATTAATCTGTCATCTACAGCACTAACAAAAGATGAGGAACAGTCTTTAGAAAAAGGATTGGGTTTCGCTGTCTCATCTCCAGTGAATAGATTTGAAATTGAGATAGATATTCGAGTTTATTTAGAAAAATAAGGCTCAATAAATTCTTCACAAGTAAAGAAAGAATACCAACACGAAATAGATCAGGACTAAAGCCAGTCTCAATCTGGACTCCATCTAGACAGATGTTAGGAAAGGAAATCGAAACGTTTGAAAAAGTAATAGAAAAGGGCCTAGAGGATATATTTGGCAAAATAATGTGGGCGCACAATAATCTGTCAAATGATCAGAGAGTAGCCTTAAAAAATTAAAACAAAGTAACAATATTACAATAAAAACCAGGAGATAAGGGAGGGAGGGTAGTGATTCTGGACACAGATGATTATAAGAACAAAATGCAGGCACTCTAAAATGTAGAATCCCATTATAGGAAATCAAATAGGGATGAATGGAAAAAATATCATGTAAAATAGAGTGTAGTTTAAAATTAGCCAAAGAGGATGATTTGGTCTGCCAGGAAGAATATTACTTCCTACGCAATGACCATCCTTTAATACCACCACTGTATGGTCTTCCTAAAGTCCATAAGAACATTGAAGATCCGCCCATGCATCCCATAATTTCTAGCATTAATTCCTTAACAGAACACTTAAGTAAATATGTTGACTGTTTTCTTAGACCTCTAGTGTCCAAACAAACCTCATATATTAAAGACCCCACAGACATGATCCATAAAATTGAAGGCATTCCTTTTAATCCAGAGATTCAGTGGTTGGTTTCAATAGACATCGCAGCCCTTTATACAAATATTACTCAAACTGATACAATGCAAATGATTAGAGGGGTTATACAGGATCATAATGAGGACTTGTCAGCACACTTCACTTTTATTGTGGAATGTGTAGAAATCATTTTAAAACACAATATTTTTCTGTTTATTGAATCCTTATATTACCAAGTCAAAGGGACCGACTTGGGAGCTACATGTGCTCCAAGCCTTGCATGTTTATATGTTGGCTCCTCTGTGGAGAAACATATATATAATGAGATGGCACCTTTCTGGGAAAACATTAGTCATTGGTTGAGGTATATTGATTATATATTTTTTATTTGGCAAGGAGATAGGGAACTCCTGGATTCCTTCATAGACCGGTTAAATGTGGGTAATCCCAACTAGAAATTTACTTCATCAATTAACAAATGGGAATGTAATTTTCTAGATATCAAGATTAGATCTAAGGAGGGCAAATTACAAGTAGAAGTATTTACTAAACCAACTGCCCATAACACAGTGTTACACTATAACAGTAATCACCCCCATTAGCAAAAAGATAAGATCCTATTCGGACAATTTTTCCGAGTTTGAGATAATTGCATAAACAGGAGGGATTTTGAAATACATGTAAAAACTTTGCAAACAAAACTTCTAGATAGAGGGTAACCAAAGAATCTAATCAAAAAAGCATATAAATGAGCAAAATACTATAACAGAGATGCCCTATTTGAAGGAAAAAGAATTAATAATGAGGAGAAGAAAAGAATAACGTTCTTGACCAATTTCACAGGGATGAGTAATACGATCAAAAATTTAATAAATAGAAATTGGTCACTCCTAAATGAAGGGAGGTGTGATCAATTAGAACGTCCCCTATTCACATACAGAAGAAAATGAACAATAAAAAATTGTCTAGTACACCCGTATAAAGAAAATAAAGGAAGTACCCAGTTGAGCATAACATATGGTACAAAATTAATGGGCAATTTCCCTGTGGCTCATGCAACGACTGTGTAAGTATTCTTAAGGGAGACAAAATAAATCTGAATGGTGTGATCCATCGAATTAAATGAATGGTTAATTGTCCAACTAAGAACGCAATCTATTCAGTCATATGTCCGTGTCAAAAAGGATATATAGGAGAAACTGGAAGAGAGGCTCGAATTAGACTTAATGAGCCCAAATGTTATGTTAATACGATTTGTAAAGTGCTCGTATACCAAAAAGGTGTCTTGGCGCTGTCTACTCCTGAGTAGGAAAGGCCTAGTTATTGAAAAGTAGGTTTTTAGCTGTTTTCTGAAAGAGAAGATGGTGGGAAAAGCTTTGATGTGAGGAGGTAAGGTGTTCCAAAGATTGTAAGTTGCCATCACAAAGCTTCTGCCTCCCCAGTTCATTCTATAAATTCTGGGAGTGGTCAACAGGTTCACCCCTAGCGAACGCAGGTGCCTGCCAGGAGTATATAATTGCAAGGAATGTTTCAGAAATCCAGGGCCTACATTGTGTATCACCTCATAGGCTATACACACAGCTTTACATTTTAATCGGCTTCCGATTGGCAGCCAATGCAATTCCCTTATTACTTTAGTTACTGAGTTAAACTTAGGAGTCCCAGTGAGAATCCTCGCAGCTGCATCCTGCACCATTTGAAGCTTATTGAGATTTTTTTCCTGAGTATTGATCAATAGACTATTGCAATAGTCTAATTCAGACAGGACTAAAGCAGTGATATTGTCTTTCTTGCTTCTGCTGGAATAAATGGAAAAAGTTTTTTTTTAACATTCTAAGCAGATAAAAACAGGGAGAGACCAAAGAATTGACTTGGGGTTTGTAGTTCAGCTTGTCATCTATTATAATACCAAGGTTTTTTGCCTTAGCCACTGGAATGGGTGGAGATCCCAGTTCTAGCCACCAGCTAGAGGACCAGACATGGAGTAGATTTCCGAACACAATCACATCAGTTTTAGTAGAGTTCAGTTTGAGGAAGTGTCTAGACATCCATGAGCTAATTGCTAGCATACCCTCATGAAAGGTGGCTGATACGTCTGACCCATTTTTAGAAATGGACAGAACTCTTTGGGTATCATCAGCATAGGAGGTTAGCGCCAGGTCAAAGGATTTGACCACATGCGCCAGCTCTGTGGCATAAATATTGAACAACGTGGGGCTGATAGATGAACCCTGTGGAACCCCACAGGGTAAAGAACAAGTGGCTTATTTATAATTGCCTAAAGTTACTGATTGTGCATGCTCAGTCAGAAAAGATATCAATAGGGATTTAGCCCTCTTCTTGATACCCAGGGTGGTTATATGGTTGATCAGAATCCCGTGGGCAACCGTATCAAAGGCTGCTGATAAATCCAACAGAGCAAGCGGTGCCACTCCCCCTCTGTCAAGCGCAACCCTTCTCTCCTCGGTGGCTTAGATCAGCACAGTCTCAGTGCTATGGCTGGATCTGAAACCGAATTGTGTTTCATCCAGCAGCTGGTTATCTTGAATATACTGTGTGAGCTGACTGTTCATCACTTTTTCAACAAGTTTAGCAGGCAGAGGAAGACGCAAGATAGGTCAGTAGTTATTGGGATCAGTTGCGTCTAAGTTTGGTTTCTTCAACGGTAGATGAATAGAGGCCTTCTTCCACTGAGTCAGAAAGACTCCTGACATAAACATAGTATTAAAAATGTCTACCAAGTTTGCGCCTATTAGGTCCAGGATAAGTTTCAGGACCGTTGGTGGGCAAGGGTCAGACGGTGAACCAGATTTAGCTTTGCTCACCAAAGAGACTATTTGTTCAGTGGTGACTAGAGAAAATTCAGTAAAAGCGAAAGTCTCAGGCCGTTCCTTGTCTGAGTCAAATAGAGTCTCGACGAAGGAGGAAGCCTCAAACTTAGAGTAAATTTGATTTACTTTTGCCTGAAAACCCTGGGGTAGAGAGTCACAGAAAGCTTGAGTGGCAATGTTAGAGTGATTTTCTGGTGGTGCCGCAAGTTTGGACACCACCTGAAACAGTTGTTTAGTGGAATCCTGTGTGGATTCTATTGCCAGTGTGAAATGAGTACTTTTTTCCTTTATTTGGAAACGTTCATATTCGGCCAGTGCCTGATTTTTGGTCAGCTATTAGAAACACTCATAAAAATGCTCTTTTAGTGGAACACTGGATGGAATATAAACACTGTGACAAAGACCTTAAATGGTGTATTTTAGAACATATAACAGGCACAAGTAGAGGGGGCAATTTGGAGACGTGAGAGAAGAGAACAATACTATATTTCTAAATTTAGTACTTATAAAAGTGGTCTTAATAACAGAGAAGAATGGGAAAGAATAATAAGATAATTCTCCTCCTAGTGTGCAACCAGAGTGAGATAAATAGACATGCAGTCTGGTCATGAAAAGATAGTACTCAAATGACTTTTTAGATATAAAATTGATGCACTGTTTCCCTTTTTTGAGTATATTTTGAAAATGTATGGTAATCTCAGTTTATTATAAGAAAGGATGTTATTGTGAGGACTGGGATAATGTTCATCTTTAAAATCCCACGGTTTGAATAGACTAGTTTGAAGGGACGCACACACGGCAAGTCCGCAACTAAAAGCTACCATCAGGAAATCAGAAGCGGTGATAAAGGTAAAGACATGACCATGTGTTTCTCCCCTAAACATGGCAACACTGGTGTATAAACAATTGGTATGTTTAGTTTACTTGTAAGTCCCTTGCAAAGGGGTATACCATATACCCAGGGCCTTTGCCCAAAATGCTAATAGTGGGCTTGCAGCACTGATTGTTCTACACACACAAGTAGCCTTTCAAACTTGCCTCAGGCTCGCAATTGCAGGTCCTGTGTTTGCAGTTTACTGCCACTTTGAATTGGCATTTAAAACTACGTGCCAAGCCTTAAACTTCCCTTTTATTACACATCAGTCACACATAAGGAAGGCCCTAGGTAGCCCATAGGGCAGGGTGCTCTGTAAGTAAAATGTAGGACTGTCACGTTTTGTATGTCCTAGTAATGACAAACACCCAGATTCATTTTCACTACTGTGTGGCCTACTCCGCCCATAAGTTAACATTGGGAATTCCTTAATACGCTTTTAAGCTGTAATTCCTGATCAAAAGGAGTAGCTGCATCAAGTTTCATATCTTTCGAATAGTAGTGATAAATCCTCTTTAATGGTAAAGTTGAATTTAACATTACTATTTTAGTAATGCCAATTTAAGAAAGTGGGTATTTCTCTGCTTTTACTGCTCTGTGTGCCTGCAGCCTGTCTCCAATACACGCCTGGTGTGGGTGACAGCTATAATTTGTGCATTCCCTCTAGACAGCCACAAACACAAGAAGGGTGGGTGTGACAAAGAACTCATCTGCATTCTGATAGCTCTTCCTGGGCAAGAAGAGAGGGGGGCAGCTGACACACCCGAAGAGGCAGTATGTTCTGTTTCCCACACAAAGGGCTGATTACCCCCTACTCATAGTCTGGAGCCAGGGCTGGGAAGAAAGGACCTGTGTGCACTTCAAGTACCCTTCTTTGAAGTCACATGCACTTGAAAGGCTCAACTGGGTGTAAATAGTGGGTCTCTGACCCTACCAAGACAGTGCACTACTGGACCTGTGTAGAACTCTGCCAGGAGTAAGACTGCTGTGCTACAAGGATTGCCACTCTGCTGGACTGCTGCTCTGGAAGAACTGCTATTCTACCTTGTTGCGCTGCCCTTCTGCCTGCTGATCTCTGCCCTGCTGAGGGCAAGGACTGGACACATCTTACTTGAAGTCAGAGTGACTCCAAGGGCTTGCTGGCTTGCCCCCTGTTCTGAAGTCTCAGGGCCATCAAAGTCTTCCTTCAACCCTGCAACAGCACCTGGACTCTGCCATCTATGAGTGCTGTCCTGCCAAGTGGTGCCAATCCAGTCCTGGGTCCTTGAAAGTGAACTTCTGCTATGCAAAACCATCAAAATCGATGCATTGACAAATTTGCGCCGATCAAAACCAACGCATTGCCCTTCAATGCCGATGCAGGAGTTGATCAACAACATGGCTTCCATGGACAACAATGGACAGCACAGCTCATCGACGGAGCTAACGCATTGCCCTTCGATGCCGATGCAGGAGTTGATCAACAACATCGCTTCGACGGCCAACAATGGACAGCACGGCTCATCGATGATGCATTGCCTTCATCGTAAAGAGGCTCATTGAAGAAGCCTTCATTGCCTGCGCAGATCAAAACTGATGCATCGAGTCTTCGATGTCGACTCTTCCTCCATCCAAGGTTTTTTTCAGTGGGACCTGCATGAGTCCTGTAGCTGGCCTGCCCTCCATCGCGGTCAGCCTGAACTATGGATTTACCCCAGTCCAGCGTGACCTTAATTAACCCATAAGTGCTATTTGCTTCTGAGCACCACATTTTGATTTCGTCTTTAAAAATTCATAACTCCGGTTCTACTTATTGAACTTGTGTTGGTTTGGTCTTGTTTTACTCATAAAAATGTAATCTATTTTTCTAACCCTGTGTGGAGTATTTAAGTGGTGCTTTCATTGCGTTACTGTGTGTGTGAGTTTGCGCAAATACTTTACACATTGGTGCTTTAGATAAGCCTGATTGCTCTGTGCCAAGCTACTAGAGGGTGAGTGCAGGTTATCTTTTAGTGTGTATCTTGCTTACCTGACTAGAATGATGGTTCCTGCTTGGACAAGGTGCATATCTCTGACAACCAGAAACCCCATTTCTAATAGCCGTAAACTGTGGGGTTTGGCCGCTCATGGCAGGATGGATGCAGTGCTTCCAGCCAACCATCACTATGCATCGCCAAAGACTGTGTGCAGTGGGTGGTTGGACATTAAGTACTTCATAAATAACAGATTCAATGAAAAAAAAATGCAACTAAAAACTGAGTAATATTTCTTACTCAAAGGCAATAAACCATTGAAATTTACCAGTTATGGTTAAAAAAGTGTACAAACTATGCCATAAATTGCACCAACCGCTATGCTCAAAATGGATAGATAAGTGAAACACCCATTTATGGTCACATGATAACGCAAACCAATAAACGAATACATAAGAAGTACAACACACAAATAAAGTGTTATGTGATTGGTTGTTAACACAAAGTGTGCTACAAACACAGCCCGTTAACACTAAACAGATATTACTGATCACCTGACAATGAAAGCAAGTAGAAAATTAGATAACTAATACAATTAAGAAGTAAAACTAAATCTTATTGGTTTATAACTCTATCTGGCCTATAAACACAGCCCAATACAACTAAATAACTGATACTACGACAGTATCTGTTGTGACTGTTGGAAAGAAATACAACTTTATTTGTTCTTCAAATAAATTCCACAGCTATTACACATTGTACATTATCATCTACAAATTTCAACATACAATAGGGAAATATTATTATGCAGTACTGTTAGAATATTTAAGTACAGCTTTATACTGCGAAGAAAGGGTAATCTTGGATTTGGCTTACTCATAGTGAAAAATACTATACGTTTTACACAATGCCTACAAAACATTACCGGGAGAAACACAAAATGAAATTGTACAGCAGAGAAATAAGACAGAAAGAAAATGCAGCGATAGAAGGAAGATGATTACAGAAAAACAACACTACTGGTAAGAGTATAAAAAATATTAAAGCTGTTTATAGACACCCTAACATTAATAGTAAAAAGCTTAATGCAAAACAATTCCCAAGAGAACACAATTACCAGTTAGGCATTACAACAATGAAAATGTGACTATTCTGAAAAATTATACACTGACAAGAAGGGAGAAGATTACAAACATTACTGCAAATCATTCTAAAATGTGTGTCCTAGGCAAATCTACCCCAAACACTTCCTTTCATAAGGAAAAAGACAAACTCACACAAAAACAATATGTTAACCATATTGTTAAAAAAGCATTTACTTGCAAAAGAAAATTGTTTATTTTAATCAGAAATCGCATCAAAAGGCTGGACCATTTAATTTCAACCTATAAAATACATAAACTATGCAAGAAAGAACTGACAAGACTAATCTTCTGCAACATTTTCTATGGAAATTGAAGACAAGTGTTGAGTACTTAACCATACTTACATGAAGAGACTTACTATCAACACAGTAATTGCATACTTTCTGTCACACATGAATAACGTTGTTCTGAAGTGTTGCATCAAGTATACAGAAAGGAAAAGTGAACAATTGAATCTCACCTGTAAGACATGCAGTTACTGGAAAGTTACCCAAAAGTACTTACAATCTTCGAAGACTGCAAGCATCACAATGGATCAACGACTACAACCCTTTAATTCTACATCTGTGGGATGCTAACATTGATATACAATTTCTTGCAGATAACTCCACAGTGGTTGCACATGTTACTTCCTAGATTACAAAGGCTGAAAAAACTGATATGAAGGAAGTACGGGAAGAAATATCTACAGAATAATCTTTAAGTAAAAGATTATACAGATTTAGCCTTCAAATGGCATTTCACAGAGAGTTCTTCAAGCTTATATGGTAAATTCCGGGCAATTCTGTGGCTTAATTTAGGAATAATAATTTATTATATAAATAATAATTTAGGAACATTAAGGAATACCTCCCACATTTTGATCAGACTAACAAAGACATTTTGAAAACCAATTTCTTGGATGAATATTACCCAAACAGAAGTCCTTTGTTAGAAAACCTAGTTGTTCAGTTGCTCAGTTCTACTCATATCAAAATAATGCAGCAGAAGATATCAATGCTGGAAAATTTTGAGTTCAAGGGACCAATGGATGTTTTCTATGTCATCCAAAACCTACTCTCATTAATCATTGCAAACTCAGTTTTGAGATAGGAGAAAAAAAGAATTGTAATGTTTAGCACTTCTACAACTTTTTATCCGTGGCGGAAAGGAGAGGAGTTTATAGTGCCCTTTGAATCGTATGAAAATGCATTTAGTGTATATACAAATGAGACTGCAGTACCTCAATTTCAGACATATTTAGAAAAGTTAGTGAAAGAAATAGCAGAAGAGAATAACATTAATGCTGAAATACAATGCAACACTGCAACAAATACTAGCAGTTTCACTTCTAGGACTGATGACCCACTTGGGCAACCAATAATTGATAATGAAGCTATGGTTGCCATGGACGAGGTTGCATATGCAATTGACGAAGTTAAAAAGGACATAGAGAATTTGGATTACTTAGTATCGCAAATAAATTTACAACAACCTAAAATAATCAAAGAAATTCAGCAGCAGTAGATCACCAACTTCAACATAAAAAAGGATTATGTGAATGTACTAGATTTGACCCTACATTGCAATATGTCAGCAGCCATGATGGAACTGGAAAAACTTCCTTGTCAAAATAATTACACATTCAAATTCATCATGTGTAGTTACTGCTCCTACTGGATTAGCAGCACATAACGTAAAAATAATTACAATACATTACAATACAATGCAATACAATACAATAGCATTTATAAAGTGCACAGCTGATTCGAAAGAAGAGTCCCAGTGCTCACAGCATGTGACCAGTACTAAAACTAACCAGGAAGCCAAACCTAAGTTCAGAAATCAACCAGACAGAAATTTAAAAAAAGGTCTTCAAGTGTTTTCTAAAAATACTTTCAGAAGGGACAAGAGGAAGACTAGGAGGAAGAGAGTTCCAGAGATTAGCAGTACGATAAACAAAAGATCTCCCACCTCTCCTAGCTTTGTGAATCTGTTGAATTTTAAGTAGCTTTAGATTATTTTATCTCAAGGATCTCACTTGATGATAAGCTGTTAATCTCTTCCTTAAGTAGAGGCCCTTTTTGCTCAAATGCTCTATAGGCAAAGGTTAGAGTCTTAAATTGAATCCGTTTAGTTACAGGCAACCAATGTAGTTGTCGTAAATAAGGAATATTTAAAATCAGACAAGCAGCTGTATTTAGAATAATCTTTAGGTGCTGAATCAGGTATGCTGGCAAGCCTAGGTAAAGTCTGCTTGCGTAATGCAATTTAGAGGTCACCAAAGAGTGAACAATAAGCTTACAGGTGTCCTCAGGCACCAAATACAGCATTCTCTTTAAAGATTTGAGTTTAGAAAAGCAACTAGCAGAAATTGACTTGATTTGGGGTTCAAAAGATAGATTAGAATCAAATTTGATAACCACATTTCTTGCGGCTAGACGGGGCTTAGGAGGGGATGAAAGCTGAGGCACCCACCTGTTGCAAGAATCGGGGGAGAGTTTAGTTCCAAAAAAAAAGAATCTCAATTTATTGGAATTGAGCTGGAGACAATTACTGTTCATCAACTCTATGACTGACTTAAGACATTTTTTAAAGAAGCTCAGAATTTACACATAATACTCCTGAAAACACAGAAGGAGTTACGTGCCATTAGCATATGATATCACACACAGGCCCCATAGTTCAACAAGACTCAACAATGGCTCCAAATAAATGTTGAAGAGGGTGGGGCTCAGAGCAGAGCCCTGGGGAACCCTGCACACAGTGGTTTGGAAGTGGAAGTATAAGGAGAAAGAATACAGCCTGTGTCCTACCTTCAAGAAAGAATTTAAGCCTGGCCAAGGCTTGCACTTGGATTCCAATTCTACTGAGCCTATTTAGAAGGATTGAGTTAGAGACCATGTCAAATGCCAAGGACAAATCAAGTAAAACTCCATCGCCAAGGAATTCTGATGAGATTCTCCTTAATAAACCCTGTAACCTCAAGCAAGGGGGATTTGATTCTCAATCCTGAACGGAATCTAGACGTGAATCATTCAAGAGATGATTGGATTCCTAAAAAAGTGAGAGTTGTCTATTAACTAGCTTCTCCAACATTTTCGCCACTAAAGGTGGGAGTGAGATGAGTCTAAAATTATTAAAATATTAGGGTCAGCATTAGGTTTTTTTAATAAAGGGAGCAAAAGAGCCTATTTTCAACTCCTCAGAACAAGAGCAAGTTCTCAGAGAAGTATTAATCAATTTATTCAGTATGGCATTCACAAGAATGGAAGCAAGTTTTAAGATGTTTGAAGGGCATTGGTCTAAATGGGATCCCAATTTGCATTTAACTAATTCTGCAGTGGAATCCTCCAAAAATATAAAGTTGAAAGCAGTTAGTCGAGGGCCAGAATGTAAACTGAAGTCCTCTACCTTTTTTATCGAATTTTGAGCTGGAATCTGATAATATATTTTTGAGATTTCTTAAAAAAGATATCTGAGAGATCCGCACATAAATAGGCAAAAGTGCTAAGCTTATTCTTTGAGGCAGTAGAATAGAGAAAATAACTTACAATTTTAAAAGGTTCACAAGGCTTATTAGTTATAGAGGCAATAGTGGAGGAAATATAGGGCCTGATGTCCTCTAGGATTTATATTTTCGGCAATGGGATATTCGTCACCATTGTGATGGAGTAACCCATCTGCTGAGATCTAAGTCAGGCCAATAATCCTTATGGGCCCTACGAATGGATGTACAAAACCTTTTTAGGGTCATTTTATAGAAAATGTTAGCACCCCTGTCAAAAGATTTCCCTTAAGGCAGACAAGAACCATGGAGCAGATGACTTAGATCTCCTAGAGATAGATATTTTTGGGGGAGCAATACGATCTAAGGCCTCATATAACCAACCATTAAAGCTAGCAACATTCATATCTAAATGGGCAGATAAATTGATAGGGTTGGATTGAAGAGCCTATGCTAGGAGAGGTTCTGAAAGTTTTTGCCATGCTCTAGAGTGCCATGCTGTAGGTTCCGCCTATTGGACAGGGTCACGGAGACCATAAAATGTAACTGAAAATGGTCAGACCAGATTAACTTTAAGGCAGGTTAAACCTGAACTTTCAAAAAATTTGAAAAAATAAGATCCAGCTTATAACCTGCCTTATGTGTAGGGCCACTCGCTAATTTTTCTAAATTAAATCCTTCTAAATCAGTCACAAACTCTATAGCAGCCCTACTATTCAAATCGTTTACATGTTAATTAAAATCCCCTAACACTATAAAATGAGTGTAGAGCAGCAACAGCTAACCTAGCAAGTCCGTAAGTAGATATAGGAAATCAGTTGGACAGTCTGGTGGTCTATAAATGAGGGCGCCTGATAAAGAATAAGAAGGTGCCAAGGCAATTGTGACGAACAGTCCCTAGATGGTTGCTATATTTGACAATTTAGAAATTGAACAGGAAAAAGTGGATCGGTGTGCTACTGCAACACCGCTGCCATTTTTATTTTCCCAATTGATATACTGGATTTGAAACCCTGGGGGAATGGCTTGCGCAATGTCTGCTGATGAAGACTCCTTTAACCAAGTATCCGTAAGGAACGTAAGGCCCCATTTGGCCTCTAAGAGTAAGTTAAAAACATCTAAGGGTTGTTTATGTAAAGATCTACAGTTTATGAGACAATTAGAAAATGCGGTACCTAATGGGGCATCCTACTTAGACCAATTTGTAAAAGGAGGGTTAGATTTACCAATGGTGTTAGAATGCCAATGTTGATTAACAAGGGACACATGCGTGGGGCAGTTGTAAAAGTCTGCGCTAAAGTTAAATTGGTGATCACACTGTGAACTTTGAAAAAATATCAAATCTTCTCTTGAATATACTTGTGAGGACTGGGGTAATTTATACTAATTACATTACATCGTCTACTGTTACTGACTGTGGAGCATGATAAAAATTGGAATGATTGAAATTAAATACTAATACATGTAAAGCACTTGGAAGAGTTCTTAAAACATTAAAAGTTTTAATCATAGATGAACTCAGCATGGTTTCCAACTTAATTTTGGTATTTGTTCATTTGTGGGTGCAAGAAATACTCAGAACATCTTATGAAGTCCTGTTTGGAGGAAACTTGTCATTATTTGTGGAAAATGAACTGACTTTCAAAAACCTTTGGAGGAGAAAGTATAGGGAATGTCAACATTTGGTTGAATTTTACATACAGAGAACTAACACAGAATGTGAGGTGAGCTAAGGATGAAGAACATGCAGACATATTACAAGATATCTGCCTTGACATTCTCACAAAAGAAGTAAAGAATATCCTAAAGGAATGAAGTATAACTACATTGTTTCCTAGCTTTCATTCACCTCTTCATGTAATGCATTATCTCCTTTGATAAGCACAATCCATGGTTTGTTTAATGCCAACTCTTTAAGAATGTGCTCAAATAAATAATTAAATGATACATCTGGAAAAAGAAGAAATTGTGCATCTCTCTTGTAAAGATAAAGTGAAGAGTCACAAACTAAAAATACCTATTAGCAAAGGTTTTTCTACAAAATGTCAAAATATGGAAAAGTCTATGTCACATACAGCAGGGTTGAAGAAAGATTTAAATCTGTGTAAAAATTGTCCGGTAATTTTACGTCGCAATTTACATGTAGAAGAAGGACTTTTAACTGGAGCCATGGGATTTGTAGTGGATTTTTTTACGTCTGCAAATAAGAAGACATTGAATTGATCATGGTGAAATTTAACCACATTCAAGACCCCCAAAAATCTTGTGGTGTGCAGCAAGACTCTTATTTATCAAAGATTTATATATTCAATGAGGAGAGTTTCCTCTTCATGTGGCTTACGCAGTTACAAAGCACAAATCACAAGGACTAGGCTTAGATTATGCAATAATTAACATGGACTCTACAGTATTCAAAGAGGGAATGGCATGTGTTGCTTTGTCTCGTGTTAAAAAATAACAGCACCATATTTTATAGATTTTGATGACACAAGAATTAATGCAGACAGAAGCTATATCAGCAAATACAATCATTTGCTCCTTATCTGGGTCAATAACCTATTTTTACAAAACCTAAAATGTCTTTGAAAAGAAAAATTATATGTGACTACAAGTCGAAGAAGATTTGGAACAAACTAAAAAGAAAAAACAAAACTCACAGAAATTACAGGATACCGGTTTACAAATCAAAATGGCATTAATAGCTATAGCAATGTCACTCAATCTACTTATATTCTTGCCGTCAGTCAAAGAACTAATATAGCAATATGTACATCAGCCTTTGTGCAAGAGCTTGACAAATCTTCATGAGCAGATTGTGCCAAACACACACATGGCTTTAGAGATTTGGTAGATATGTGTAGAGGTGCTGTTTAGTTTCCTATCAATGAACAACAAGATGCTCAGGAATTCTACATGGCTGTTCTACAAATAATAGCTAATGAGCCTCACTCAAATTCAGACCTCTTTTGTGTAAGCTACTCTTGAGAACATGAATGCTACGATTGCTAACATTCAAGTTCCATTATTACATATTTTGATCGATTTGTATATATGCACCAATCCCTGAATGCAAATCAATTCCATTTAAAAATGTAATATGTAACCGTGTGCAATCAAACTTCTGTCCAAACTGTAAATCTGAACTTGTGTCAACACTTCATGTAAGAATTGTAACTACATATATGATTGTGATGATTCAAAGATGCATTTAGAATAACAGAAAAATCAGTATGTTTATTTTTAACTTTAGTGCTTCCCAAATTTCTATTTCCGGGTGGACTTTTACTTGTACTGCTATAATTTTCCAACATAGAGAGACTGCAGCATCAGGACACTAAACCATGTACTTAAAAAACACAACACAGGCTGGACAGAATGTACTTTTACCTGTTAATTCTACATTTTAACCCCTGACTCATAATGTTATCATTTGAACTAAGCTACAAAGGAATTTTAACCCCTTCGATGCTTATGACGAGCTGGACTCGTCATGGCACACAGTGGTCGTGTGCTCATGACGAGTCCAGCTCGTCCTGCGACTCACTCACGGGGAAGCGCTGGCGCTCCCCCGTGGGAATCCGATCGTCGGTTTTTTTGGGGGAAGGCAGGGGAAGGGTTTCCCCTGCCCCCCCGCCCCTCAATGACGTCAGCGCACGAGGCGCGCTGACGTCATTGGGGGTTTCCCTTTGTTCCCCGACGCGCTGGAAGCCATTTGCTTCCAGCGCGTAGGAGAATAGGTTAGTTTTGGCTCCGGGGAGGGGGATTTCAAACAGAAGAGGCATCGAGGGAAAGGAAAACCCTTTCCTTTCCCTCGATGCCTCTTTGTGCATTCCTGCTGCACGATCATGCGATCGTGCAGCAGGAATGCCCACTAGACAACAGGGAATTTAAAAAAAAAATGAAAATACTGTTTTGGGGAGCGGCCCCTTGGGCAAGGGTCGTTCCCCTTTTGGGGGCCATATGTTCTTGGTGCTCTGCCCCCCTGGGGGGGCAGTTTTTTTTATATAGCGCGAGGCTTTACCCGAAGGTGTCAGAGCGCTTCACAATAGGAACAGTAACATTACATGAGGAGAAGGTTACAAGTGAGCATAATACAAAAGCAAGCGTTACATTACATGAGGAAAAAGTGACAATTGTGCATGATACATGAGATACAAAATACAAATAGAGGTATAATACTGCAATAAGTGGCAGTCACTCAGAACACACTGGGAAGGCACTTCTATATGCATGGAGTACAGAATTTCCTATAGTGGAAGAACTTCCTTGAGGGAGTAGAGAGGGCGTGAATTAAACAGGAGACTTAAAATGAAGGGTACACAAATCCAGCACAGCACGCAAGGGTGAGGAATGTACAGGAAAAAGTACAAATTTACAATGAAGAGCAAACTTCCTAGAGGGGCTGAGAGTGAAAGTATTAGTTCTGAAAGTGTCTTTGGAAGAGAAGAGATTTGAGGTCAGCTTTGAAGATCCGGGTAGAGGAGGTGGCACGGAGCAATGGGGAAGCGAGTTCCAGATTCTCACCGCATTGCCTGAGAAGGATTGCGCCATCTATCTTTCCCTTTTGAAGACGGGGGGCTCAAGCAGAAGCTTTTCCGCATTGCGAGAAGGGCGAGAGCCACCGGACAATTTCAATTTATTCGCCAGGTAACGAGGGAGGACGTGTGTAAGGCTTTGTGTGTGATTCAGGCAGTTTTGTAAATAGATCTTGCCTCGATCGGAAGCCATCGAAGAGAGGACAGGATAGGAGTGACGTGGTCGCTTCGTTTAGACCCTGAAATGAAGCGAGCTGCTGAATGGAGGATGGATTTGAGAGGGAGAGGTGGGATTTGGGTAGGCCCGTCAGAAGAGAATTGCAATAATCCAGTCTTGAGAGAACCAGAGATTGTACCAAGGTTTTTAAGTCTTTCTCCGGGAAGAACCGACGGATCCCCATAGAAGGCGCAACTGGTAACGTGCGTTCTTAGCAATAGAGTTGATGTGGGAGATTAGGTTGAGTCTTTTGTCAAGAATGACACCTAGGGATTTAGCGCTGTTGACAATGATGGGTTTGTTGTTGAATAGGTTCAGCTGATCCATCCAAGATTGAACAGGAGGAGGTGAGAGAGAGGTAGAGAGGAGGAGGAATTCAGTTTTGGCGGGATTCAGAATGAGTTGGTGAGCTAACATCCAAATGTGAATAGAGTTGAGAGTAGAATTGAGTAGTGAGAGATCGTGTGCGGAAGATAAAGGTATCTTCCCACTAGTCCACCAGGCATTTATTTGTGGAGAGTGACCCCTTGGGTGGCAGAATAGCAGTATGTTTTTAGGCCCATCTGCCCCCAAGGAGGGCAGAAGCCACTAGACACCAGGTTTTTTAAAAAAAATTTTGTTGGGGAGTGGCCAAAAGGGCAAGGGTTGCTCCCCTTTTATGGGGGTGAATATTTTATTTATACTCTTTGGCCCACCTACCCCTTAGCTTGGCTGGTGGATGGTGTGTGGACTGGTGCATTATTTGAATATGTGATTGTAATGTTTTTTTTCTCCTTTTTATTCTAGTGTAAAGCTTTTGATTCCTGTTTGCGGTTTCGTCCGTGGTTGTTCTGCAGTTTTGCGTAATTGCATTTATTTGGTAAGAAAAATATTTTTGTTGTGTGTACTCCAAATGAGTATTATTGTCATGCATGAATGAATTTTTTGTAAGTGGTGTCATAATGGCAGCATATTTGTTAGTGTTCAGAGCATGAAATTCTTTGCGATGTTTTGCATTGTCTTATGTGTAATTTTTTTTTCTTCTTTTTAGTGGGATATTGTTGATCCTTACTGTGTCTGTGCAGAGTAGGTGGTGGTGAGTCTAGCTGCTTCTGTCACGTGAGTGGTATAGTGTTGGAGTATATAGGTCTTTGTGATAAAGCTACATTTTGTTTATTTCTTTTTTTTACAAAGGGTTTGTTGTTGTTGACTTGTTTGACAAGTAACCTTTATTAGTAAGCATTATGGCTAGCCGTAGAATGACTGCTCACAGGTGGTTGGTTTGCTTCTTGAATCTTCCTCTGAGCAGGATTATGAGACTGACAGTGCGTCTGAGGGAGAGGAGGGAGGGGAAGATTCAGGCAGTGAGTTTTCTCTCCACATGGAATCATCGGATGATGAAGGTACTCTCAGTGCAGATGAAGTGCCTGTTTTAGAGGAGGATACTACTGTGCCGATGGTGCAAGAGGCATCTGGATTGCAGCCTGGGGCTGCTAGGCTTCCTACTGGAAGTGCTGGACTCTGGGTTGATCCAAACATGGTGCAGCCGGTGTTGCCTGCCTTTAGTGGTTATGCAGGGTGTAGAGTGGATTGTGAACATTATTTGCCTATACAGTATTTTCAGTTGTTTATGGATTATGTATTTTTGGGTGAGATTGTTGAGCAGACTAATTTGTATGCTGACAGTTTTTGAGGGACAACAGTGCCAGACTTAGGCCCCATTCTAGAGCTACCCGGTGGAGTCCCACAAATCTGACTTTTTTGATGGATTTGATAAGGAAGCCGTCCATGGGTTCATATTGGTCTACCAGTCCCTTGATGGCAACGGCCATATTTCCTGCAGTTATGACTCGTGATCGGTATTTACTTTTGCTTCGGATGCTGCATTTTGTTGATAATGGTTTGGCATTGCCACGAGATCACCCTGAATGTGACCGTCTTTTTAAGATTCGGCCTGTTCTTGATCACTTTGTAGATCGA
Source organism: Calotriton arnoldi (assembly GCA_963921515.1). Taxonomy (NCBI): domain Eukaryota; kingdom Metazoa; phylum Chordata; class Amphibia; order Caudata; family Salamandridae; genus Calotriton; species Calotriton arnoldi. The sequence continues at coordinate 649,149 of CAWUFW010010677.1, forward strand.
TTTTCAGAGATCTATACTCCAGGGAAAGAAATATCTATTGATGAGTCTTTGGTCCTGTTCAAGGGCCGTTTGGTTTTTAGGCAGTACATTCCTAGCAAGAGGGCACGCTATGGAATTAAGCTGTATATGTTGTCTGAGAGTAGGACAGGATATGTTTTTAATTTGCGTGTGTACACTGGTAGGGATTCCACTATTGACCCCCTGGTTGTCCGTCCACTTTTGGAGTTTCAGAGAAAATTGTGTGGGATCTTGCTAGAGGACTGTTTAACAGAGGCCACCATTTGTACCTTGATAACTTCTACACTGCTGTGCAATTGTTTAAGGAATTGTTCAAAGTGGACTCTTTTGCTTGTGGCACAATCCGCTCTAACCGTAAAGGTTATCCAAAAGAGCTTGTTTGCAAAAAACTTCAGAGGGGACAGTGCAGTTCCTTGCGTAGTGATGAACTACTAGCTGTGACATTTGTGGACAGGAGGGATGTGTACATGCTGACTACCATCCATGATGAGAGTACTTCACCTGTGGCTTTTGGGGTCATATTGCTGAAGTGCGCAAACCTGTGTGCATTTTAGACTACAATAAGCACATGGGTGGTGTTGATAGAGTAGATCAGAGGTTGGAACCTTACACTGCTATTCGTAAGGCTTACATTTGGTATAAGAAGTTGGCCATCCATCTCTTCAATTTAGCAACTTTCAATGCTTTTGTTGTGTTCAAGGAGTGTTCTCCTGCGTCAAAGTTGACTTTTGTTCAGTTTCAGCAGTCTGTCATAGGCAGCCTTTTTGTTGTGGAACAGGCAAGTGTTCCTAGAGTTGGAGTGGTGGAGGATGTGGCTCGATTGAAAGATCGCCACTTTCCTGATCACATTCCTCCTACACCCTCAAAAGACTTTCCCACTAGGAGATGTAGAGTCTGTTGGCGAAGAGGTACGCGGAAGGAGACTCATATGTAGTGCCCTGAGTGTCCTTCTAACCCTGGGCTGTGTGTGCCTGCTTGTTATAGAGCGTACCACAAGCAAAAGAATTATTGGGAGCAACCATGAGTGGTAAAGTGAACTGCCTGGTCTGTAATGTTTAAGAATTGTTGTTCTGTTTCAAGGTTGGTATTAGTGCAATGTATTTAGTTTCTGATTTTGTGTTAGTAGATTTGTATCTATTTGCAATTTGTTTGTGTTTTCTTTTTTGTATAAAAAAATCCTAAATGTGATGGTGGTGTGTGTAGGCTGGTGCTTGGCTGGTGGTGTGCGTGGAGTGGCGCTTGGCTGGCGGTGTGCGTGGAGTGGCGCTGGGCTGGTGGTGTGCGTGGAGTGGCTCTTGGCTGGCGGTGTGCGTGGAGTGGCGCTTGGCTGGCGGTGTGCGTGGAGTGGCGCTTGGCTGGTGGTGTGCGTGGAGTGGCGCTTGGCTGGCGGTGTGCGTGGAGTGGCGCTTGGCTGGCGGTGTGCGTGGAGTGGCTCTTGGCTGGCGGTGTGCGTGGAGTGGCGCTTGGCTGGCGGTGTGCGTGGAGTGGCGCTAGGCTGGCGGTGTGCGTGGAGTGGCTCTTGGCTGGCGGTGTGCGTGGAGTGGCGCTTGGCTGGCGGTGTGCGTGGAGTGGCGCTTGGCTGGCGGTGTGCGTGGACTGGTGCTCGGCTGGCGGTGTGTGAGTAGTGACTTGCTGCTGGTCACTACACACACTGCTAGCCGAGCGACACTCTACGCAATCCATCAGCTTGTGTGGTTGCTGTGTTAGGATTGTGGGCGTGTGAAAGTGATGGGCCCTTGAATGGTGCTGTCTGCTGGTGTGAGTGTTGTAATGTGATGGGCCCGCGGCTGGTGGTGTGAATGGTTTTGTATGTGTCACACGTATGAAAGGTGTATAAATGGCCTGTAAAGAGGTTGGTGCCTTGTCGTGGCTTTACAGCTCACGAGCTGTGAGTCAATGGTTCAGTTTCTCGTCCTTTCAATTATTAACAGTGAATTTCATTTTTGTGAAATCACTTGTTAATACAATTGTATATACTGAACCATCACTCACCCTCGTGCCAAATCCAACCAGTATGTGTGTGTGCTTGAGGATTAGATGGCTGTGCAGTAATATTTTTTTTGTCTTTCTCAAGCAGGGTGTACCTTGTCCCTTTTTGTGAATGTTGTAATGTGTTTGTTTCGTGCCTGGTGGTGTGAATGGTCTTGTGTGTATCATGTATGAAAGGTGTGTGAATGGCCTGTAAAGCGGTTGGGGCCTTGAAGTGGCTTTACAGCTCACGAGCTGCGAGTCACTGGTTCAGTTTTTTGTCCTTTCAATTATTGACAGTGCATTTAATTTTTGTGAAATCTCTTGTTAATAAAATTGTATATACTGAACCATCACTTGCCCTCATGCCAAATCCAACCAGTATGTGTGTGTGCTTGAGGAATAGATGGCTGTGCAGTAATCTTTGTCTTTTTAGTCTGTCTGCCAAGGTGTACATTCCGTCTAAGAATAACCTACCAACTGTAGATATTGTCGTAAACGAAACACCCATGGGAGTACATGGTGATATCTCTCTTGTGGATCCCAACAAGTTATGGTACCCACAATGTCCTGCAAACCTCAAAATGTCTGTCACATTTTCCTTGCAATATTGTGCCAAAATTTTCACGCTGCAGAAATAAACAACACATTATCTCAAAATGACCTGGTTTTGCAAGGGGGGTCACCTGGGTTTTTGGCCCGGGGCTCGGCGGACACCTAGGGAAACCTACCAAACCCACACATTTCTGAAAAGTAGACACCCGGGGGATTCCAGGGAGGTATGGCTTGCGTGGATCCCCCAACGTTTTCTTACCCAGAATGCCCTGCAAACCTGACATTTTGCTGAAAAAATCCCTTTGTTCACACATTTTTGTGTGGTAAAGTTGTGGCATCACCGGGCTGACACAAATTTCCTACCACCCAGCGTTCCCCCAGGTCTCCCGATAAAAATGGTGCCTCACTCGGGTGGGAGGCCCAAGTACCCACGACAGGCAAGGGCCCACAACGTATTGAGGCGACCTCAAAATGGCCTATCACAAAACGACCTGGTTTTGCGAGGGGGTCCCATGACGTTTTGGCCCGGGGCTCGGCGGCCACCTAGGGAAACCTACCAAACCCACACATTTCTGAAAAGTAGACACCCGGGGGATTCCAGGGAGGTATGGCTTGCATGGATCCCCCAACGTTTTCTTACCCAGACTCCCCTGCAAACCTGACATTTTGCTGAAAAAATCCCTTTTTTCACACATTTTTGTGTGGTAAAGTTGTGGCATCACCGGGATGACACAAATTTTCTACCACCCAGCGTTCCCCCAGGTCTCCCAATAAAAATGGTGCCTCACTCGGGTGGGAGGCCCAAGTACCCGCGACAGGCAAGGGCCCACAACGTATTGAGGCAACCTCAAAATGGCCTACCACAAAACGACCTGGTTTTGCAAGGGGGGTCCCATGACGTTTTGGCCCGGGGCTCGGTGGCCACCTAAGGAAACCTACCAAACCCACACATTTCTGAAAAGTAGACACCTGGGAGATTCCAGGGAGGTATGGCCTGCGTGGATCCCCCAACGTTTTCTTACCCAGAATCCCCTGCAAACCTGACATTTTGCTGAAAAAATCCCTTTTTTCACATATTTTTGTGTGGTAAAGTTGTGGCATCACCTTGCTGACACAAATTTCCTACCACCCAGCGTTCCCCCAGGTCTCCCGATAAAAATGGTGCCTCACTTCGGTGGGAGGCCCAAGTACCCGCGACAGGCAAGGGCCCACAACATATTGAGGCGACCTCAAAATGGCCTATCACAAAACGACCTGGTTTTGCAAGGGGGTCCCATGACGTTTTGGCCCGGGGCTCGGCGGCCACCTAGGAAACCTACCAAAGCCACACATTTCTGAAAAGTAGACACCCGGGGGATTCCAGGGAGGTATGGCTTGCGTGGATCCCCCAACGTTTTCTTACCAGAATCCCTGCAAACCTGACATTTTGCTGAAAAAATCCCTTTTTCACACATTTTTGTGTGGTAAAGTTGTGGCATCACCGGGCTGACACAAATTTCCTACCACCCAGCGTCCCCCCAGGTCTCCCGATAAAAATGGTGCCTCACTCGGGTGGGAGGCCCAAGTACCCGCGACAGGCAAGGGCCCACAACGTATTGAGGCGACCTCAAAATGACCTATCACAAAACAACCTGGTTTTGCACGGGGGTCCCATGCCGTTTTGGCCTGGGCTCGGCGGCCACCTAGGAAACCTACCAAACCCACACATTTCTGAAAAGTAGACACTCGGGGGATTCCAGGGAGGTATGGCTTGCGTGGATCCCCAACGTTTTCTACCCAGAATCCCCTGCAAACCTGAGATTTTGCTGAAAAATCCCTTTTTCACACATTTTTGTGTGGTAAAGTTGTGGCATCACCGGGCTGACACAAATTTCCTACCGCCAGCGTTCCCCCAGGTCTCCCGATAAAAATGGTGCCTCACTCGGGTGGGAGGCCCAAGTACCCACGACAGGCAAGGGCCCACAACATTTTGTGATAGGCAATTTTAATGTCGCCTCAATACGTTGTGGGCCCTTGCCTGTCGCGGGTACTTGGGCCTCCCACCCGAGTGAGGCACCATTTTTATCGGGAGACCTGGAGGACGCTGGGTGGTAGGAAATTTGTGTCAGCCCGGTGATGCCACAACTTTACCACACAAAAATGTGTGAAAAGGGATTTTTTCAGCACAATGTCAGGTTTGCAGGGGATTCTGGGTAAGAAAACGTTGGGGGATCCACGCAAGCCATACCTCCTGGAATCCCCGGGTGTCTACTTTTCAGAAATGTGTGGGTTTGATAGGTTTCCTAGGTGGCCACCAAGCCCCGGGCCAAAGCGTCATGGGACCCGCAAAACCAGGTCGTTTTGTGATAGGCCATTTTGAGGTCGCCTCACTGCGTTGTGGGCCCTTGCCTGTCGCGGGTACTTGGGCCTCCCACCCGAGTGAGGCACCATTTTTATCGGGAGACCTGAGGGTACGCTGGGTGGTAGGAAATTTGTGTCAGCCCGGTGATGCCACAGCTTTACCACACACAAATGTGTGAAAAGGGTTTTTTCAGCAAAGTGTCAGGTTTGCAGGGGATTCTAGGTAAGAAAACGTTGGGGATCCATGCAAGCCATACCTCCCTGGAATCCCCGGGTGTCTACTTTTCAGAAAAGTGTGGGTTTGGTAGGTTTCCCTAGGTGCCGGCAGAGCTAGGGTTAAAAAACTACAGCTAGGCACTCTGCAAAAAAAGGGTCATTTTTCACTGTGAAAATGTGGTGCGTCCACGTTGCGTTTTGCGCTGCTTCCTGTCGCGGGCACTAGGCCTACCCACACAAGTGAGGTACCATTTTTTTGGGAAGACCTTGGGGAACGCGGGATGGGTGGAATTTTGTGGATCCACTCAGATTCCAGAACTTTCCACCACAGAAAAGTGAGGAAAATGTGTTTTTTTTGCCAATTTTTAAGGTTTGCAAGGGATTCTGGGTAACAGAACCTGGTGAGAACCAGTCAAGTAACCCCATCCTGGATTCCCCTGGGTGTCTACTTTTCAAAAATGTATAGGTTTGCTAGGTTTCCATAAGTGCCCGCAGAGCTAGGGTTCAAAAACTACAGCTAGGCACTTTGCAAAAAAAGGGTCATTTTTCACTGTGAAAATGTGGTGCGTCCACGTTGCGTTTTGCTCTGCTTCCTGTCGCGGGCACTAGGCCTACCCACACAAGTGAGGTACCATTTTTTTCGGAAGACCTTGGGGAACGCGGGGTGGGTGGAATTTTGTGGATCCACGCAGATTCCAGAACTTTCTACCACAGAAAAGTGAGGAAAATGTGTTTTTTTTGCCAATTTTTAAGGTTTGCAAGGGATTCTGGGTAACAGAACCTGGTGAGAACCAGTCAAGTAACCCCATCCTGGATTCCCCTGGGTGTCTAGTTTTCAAAAATGTATAGGTTTGCTAGGTTTCCCTAAGTGCCCGCAGAGCTAGGGTTCAAAAACTACAGCTAGGCGCTTTGCAAAAAAAGGGTCATTTTTCACTGTGAAAATGTGGTGCGTCCACGTTGCGTTTTGCTCTGCTTCCTGTCGCGGGCACTAGGCCTACCCACACAAGTGAGGTACCATTTTTTTCAGAAGACCTTGGGGAACGCGGGGTGGGTGGAATTTTGTGGATCCACGCAGATTCCAGAACTTTCTACCACACAAAAGTGAGGAACATTTGTTTTTTTTGCCAATTTTTTAGGTTTGCAAGGGATTCTGGTGAACAGAACCTGGTGAGAGCCAGTCAAGTCACCCCATCCTGGATTCCCCTGGGTGTCTACTTTTCAAAAATGTATAGGTTGCTAGGTTTCCCAAAGTGCCGGCAGAGCTAGGGTTCAAAAACGACAGCTAGGCACTTTGCAAAAAAAGGGTCATTTTTCACTGTGAAAATGTGGTGTGTCCACGTTGCGTTTTGCGCTGCTTCCTGTCGCGGGCACTAGGCCTACCCACACAAGTGAGGTACCATTTTTTTGGGAAGACCTTGGGGAACGCGGGGTGGGTGGAATTTTGTGGATCCACGCAGATTCCAGAACTTTCCACCACAGAAAAGTGAGGAAAATGTGTTTTTTTTGCCAATTTTTAAGGTTTGCAAGGGATTCTGGGTAACAGAACCTGGTGAGAGCCAGTCAAGTCACCCCATCCTGGATTTCCCTGGGTGTCTACTTTTCAAAAATGTATAGGTTTGCTAGGTTTCCCAAAGTGCCGGCAGAGCTAGGGTTCAAAAACGACAGCTAGGCACTTTGCAAAAAAAGGGTCATTTTTCACTGTGAAAATGTGGTGTGTCCATGTTGCGTTTTGCGCTGCTTCCTGTCGCGGGCACTAGGCCTACCCACACAAGTGAGGTACAATTTTTTTAGGAAGATCTTGGGGAACGCGGGGTGGGTGGAATTTTGTGGATCCACGCAGATTCCAGAATTTTCTACCACAGAAAAGTGAGGAAAATGTGTTTTTTTTGCCAATTGTTTAGGTTTGCAAGGGATTCTGGGTAACAGAACCTGGTGAGATCCAGTCAAGTCACCCCATCCTGGATTCCCCTGGGTGTCTACTTTTCAAAAATATATAGGTTTGATAGGTTTCCCAAAGTGCCGGCAGAGCTAGGGTTCAAAAACGACAGCTAGGCACTTTGCAAAAAAAGGGTCATTTTTCACTGTGAAAATGTGGTGTGGCCACGTTGCGTTTTGCGCTGCTTCCTGTCACGGGCACTACGCCTACCCACACAAGTGAGGTACCATTTTTTTGGGAGACCTTGGGGAACGCGGGGTGGGTGGAATTTTGTGGATCCTTGCAGATTCCAGAACTTTCCACCACAGAAAAGTGAGGAAAATGTGTTTTTTTGCCAATTTTTAAGGTTTGCAAGGGATTCTGGGTAACAGAACCTGGTGAGAACCAGTCAAGTCACCCCATCATGGATTCCCCTGTGTGTCTACTTTTCAAAAATGTATAGGTTTGCTAGGTTTCCCTAAGTGCCGGCAGAGCTAGGGTTCAAAAACTACAGCTAGGCACTTTGCAAAAAAAGGGTCATTTTTCACTGTGAAAATGTGGTGCGTCCACGTCGCGTTTTGCGCTGCTTCCTGTCGCGGGCACTATGCCTACCCACACAAGTGAGGTCCCATTTTTTTCGGAAGACCTTGGGGAACGCGGGGTGGGTGGAATTTTGTGGATCCACGCAGATTCCAGAACTTTCCACCACAGAAAAGTGAGGAAAATGCGTTTTTTTTGCCAATTGTTTAGGTTTGCAAGGGATTCTAGGTAACTGAAACTTGTGAGAGCCAGTCAAGTCACCCCATCCTGGATTCCCCTGGGTGTCTACTTTTCAAAAATGTATAGGTTTGCTAGGTTTCCCTAAGTGCCGGCAGAGCTAGGGTTCAAAAACTACAGCTAGGCACTTTGCAAAAAATGGGTCATTTTTCACTGTGAAAATGTGGTGCGTCCACGTTGCGTTTTGCGCTGCTTCCTGTCGCGGGCACTAGGCCTACCCACACAAGTGAGGTACCATTTTTTTGGGAAGACCTTGGGGAACGCGGGGTGGGTGGAATTTTGTGGATCCACGCAGATTCCAGAACTTTCCACCACAGAAAAGTGAGTAAAATGTGTTTTTTTTGCCAATTTTTTAGGTTTGCAAGGGATTCTGGGTAACAGAACCTGGTGAGAGCCAGTCAAGCCACCCCATCCTGAATTCCCCTGGGTGTCTAGTTTTAAAAAATGTATAGGTTTGCTAGGTTTCCCTAAGTGCCCGCAGAGCTAGGGTTCAAAAACTACAGCTAGGCACTTTGCAAAAAAAGGGTAATTTTTCATTGTGAAAATGTGGTACGTCCACGTTGCATTTTGAGCCATTTCCTGTTGTGGGCACAAGGCCTACCCACACAAGTGAGGTACCATTTTTATCGGGAGACTTAGTGTAACACAGAATTGTAGAGCAACTGTTATTACCTATTGACTTTCGATGCATTTCTGCCTTCCAAATGAAAGACAATGTGTAAAAAATAAGTCATTTTGAAAAATGACCTATAATTCTCATGCTAGTATGGGTACTCCCAATTTCGGAAATGTGCAAATATCTACTGTTTCTAAAATCTACATTTTGTTCCCATTTCAGAAATACATAGGTGTCTTTCATAACAATTTTTCCATGTATACATTTTTCCAAAATAATTGCTATATACCCGGTACATAATACAAAACCATTGCAAGATGCTGCTCAGTTATTGGCTCTGGGTTCGTCGGGTTCTTAGTGAACCTACAAGTCCTATATATCCCCACAACCAGAAAGGTCCAGCGGATATAACTGTATATTGCTTTCAAATAGCTGTCATAATTAGAAGAAGTTACAGGTGAAAACGTTGACACAAATGGCTGTTTTTTTCAACTAATTTTCAATTTTTCCTTCATTTAACTGTTAGTTTCTATAAGGAAAACTTTAAGGATCTACAAACATGACCCCTTGCTGAATTCAGAATTTTGTCTACTTTTCAGAAATGTATGGCTTTCTAGGATCCATTATTGGTTTCATACCCATTTCTACCATTAACTGGAAGGAGGTTGAAAGCACAAAAAATAGCAAAAATATTGTGTAAAAAAAGTTGGTTTTCTGACAAAAGTCTGCTTGTCCCTGAAAGCTGGGAAGATGGTGATTTCAGCACCACAACCCCTTTTTAATGCCATTTGCAGGGAAAAAACAAGACGCTTTCATCTGTAGCCCTTTTTCGCATTTTTCCCCCAAAAAACAAAATTTTGCTGTATTTTGGCTAATTTCTGGGTCCCCTCCAGGGGAATCCACAAACCCTGGGTACCTTTACAATCCCCATGATGTTAGAAAAAAGGGACGCAAATTTGGCGTGGATACCTTATGTGGTCAAAAAGTTACAGGGGCCTAAGCGCGCACTACCCCAAATAGCCAAAAAAAGGCTTAGCACAGGGGGGGGGAAGGCCTAGCAGTGAAGGGGTTAAAAGAGAAGTTTTCTAATTCAGTCGATATCTCATTGTTTGGCCTCGCATGGTTGATGACATTTGAGGAACTTTACTGTGAGTATTATTGTGTTGCATAGTATCGCATACATCAGATTGACCTGTGAATGTTCTAAAGGATGACATACTTGTGTGACAATAATGTCACTTGTGAATGAGAAACACATGAAAACAAAGAACAAATTTGGATTCACATGTTCTTGTGTTTTTAACTTTTATTCAGATATTACTTTAGTACTGTGTTATAAACGTACAAAATTAAACTTTCGTATTGCATTTGTCTATTTCTTGAAACTTGTGTTGAAAAAAGCAACACAACAGTTACATATGGATCACTGTACTCTCAAATACATTACTTGCTCTATTTGACTTCTTAACATTATCTTAACACATACTGAACTGAAGAACACTTCAATGAATGACCCACAATTAAACATCACTCAACTGAAGAACACTAATCACAATAACCCTTTACTGTACATCACACCACTCAACAGAACCACACATGTCTAACTTTCCTTACACCTACCTATACTTACTATATGCTGTGGAATTGTATTTTGCTGTTACCTGTAAATAATATGGTTAATATTAGCACAAGCTCTATATTATTGGAAATATTTGAGTAGTTCTGAAAAGAACAATTCTTTTCCTTTCTTTTTCTCATTTTGTAATTTTTTTCTGTCTAAACAGGTCACTGGGACCAACACAAATAAACTAAGGTTGGGAGGAGGGAGGAGGTAAAGGAATAGAAAGGGAAAAAAAGGGATGTTGGGGAGCAATAACTAACTGGGCATAAATGTTGACGTCCCTCTCTCCGGCAACTATCACTGTCTGACACAGCAGGCAGTAGATGGTTGTACTGCCAGACGGTCAACTATGTCCTGCTTTTGTCTAAACATCTGCACAGGCACTGCAGTACCAGGAGCAGGTGCAGAGGGGAAAACTGATGGAGTGGCTGGTGGTGGATATGCAGCCGAGGCTCCAGATTGGTGTTCCAGAGAGCCTGCTGATGAAGTGGCTGCAGCTACTGCTCCAACTACTGCTCCAACTGCCTCCAACTACTGCTCCTGCCAACTTTCTGCCTGTGCCAATCTTCGGGAGTGAATGAACATCAGATGTTTCTGTATCCCGGAGTTCCAAATTAATATTGCTGCTGTGTGCCACAGGAGATTACTTTTTCGGCACAGGTTGAAAAGCATGAGCAAGGCGTAAGCCAAAACGCGTCGCTTTTCAGCTATTAAAACGTTTTTCAGCATACTTGGGTGTCCGAGTGCTGTCTGCGTAACAGCGGAGAACTGGTGGATGAATATATATATATATATATATATATATATATATATATATATATGATGCACATTTCCCGGTTACTGCCCACCGCTTTCACCACCGCAATAACGACGGACAAACTCAGGAAGATGGCACAGATGCAGCCATGGCGTTCACCAAGGTTTGTAGTTTTTATTTTATTTTTCCATTTTGCATTTCCACCAGCAAAGTGCCCGTGCATTTAGAGAAAAACTGACCTACACGTTTTGGCCAAGGGCCTTCGTCTGGGATATATATATATATAGGACCTAGTTTCAATAGGAAAAGTGTTTTTTCATTTGGCGTCGTTTGACAAATCTTTGCAAAATTTTCAAAACTAATGCCCTGCTCAGGTCAGCTCCTGTCTCGGGGTGATTCGTCAAGGGGGGCCGAGAAAAAAGGGGGGGTCCCAAAACGCGTTTTCTCCATGTTAATTTCCATAGGAAACTTTAGACAAATCTACAGCCCGAACTGCTGAACGGAATTACACCAAATTTGGCAAAAAGGTAGCTCTTGGATCAGAAAGCGACCTGTTTTTTTAAATGGTGTAAATCCATTCAGTAGTTTCTGAGAAATACATACTTGAAAAATATTAGTATCTGGTGACTGCGGTGGATCCGCGAACCCTCACGAGCACAAGCTTAACTCTAATTGGCTGCCAACACTTCAAACTAGGAAGTGTTGCCAGCCAATAGGTAAACAAAGATAAACAAAACGATTGAAAATAACAAAATAACAAAAGGGGGCAGGGTAGAAACACCCTGACCCCCAGGGCCCAAAAAAGCAGTTTGTTTTTTGTAAATTTCAGTGGGATTCGCGTACGATACGCGAATCCCACAGAAAAAAACAAAAAAACAAAGCCAGGTCCCGGGGGCAATCCTTAATTATTATGTGGGAGCCCGTGGGGGCCCCTGCAGCCCCAGGGACTGCCACCTCCCCGGGGCTTTATTAATAATATGCGGGGGGCATGTGGCCCCATGCTGCCCGGGGACCGCCACCTCCCCTGGGCCTACATTTGTATAAAGAAGTGTGGGGGGGCTCCTGCCCCTCCCCACACTGCCCCAGGGACCACCACCTCCCTGGGGCAAACTTCAGTTGAGGGCGGGTGTCAGTTGCGGACCCCTAGCCCCGGGGACCACCACCTCCCTGGGGCTTTAATCATGATGGGAGCGGGGCCACATGGCCCCCCCTCCTGGAGCCCTCTATGGCCCTGGGGACCACCCAGGGCCAGCTCCAGCAATGTCCTGGGGTGCCCACCCACGGGACATTGCAGTTTGCTATAGCAGGGCAGGAGCATGGCTCCCGCCCTGCTATAGCAAACACTGCTTTGCTTCATGGAAGCGAGAGCAGGAAACCTGCTCTCACTTCCATGAAGCAAAGCAGAATTGCTTTTGGGCAAAGGGAGCGGCATGTTTGCATCTCCCTTTGTCCAAAAGCAGTGCCGGCTACCGCAGGAGGTGGGGTGCTGGCTGGGACTGTGGGGGCATTGGGGCTCCCCCGCAGTCCCCAACATGAGGCCAGGCCCCGGGGGATGGAGTCCCCTGGGCCAAAAGTGTCCGAGGGATGAGGGGCTACGCAGCCCCCTCTCATAGAATAAAAAAATTATTTTTTTAAAAAGAGGCCATGCCCCGGGGGATGGGGTCCCCGGGGCCAAAAATGGCCCAGGAGGGGGTCCACGTGGCCCCCCTCCCTCAAAATACTTTTTTTTTTTTTAAAAAGGCAAAGCCCCAGGGGATGGGGTGCTCCGGGCCAAAAACAGCCTTAGGAGGGGGGCCACGCGGCCCCCCTCCAATATGTTTTAAAGAAAAAAGGCAGGTCAGGCCCAGGGGATGGGGTCCCCAGGGCCAAAAGTGGCCCAGGGAAGGGGGGCCATGGAGCCCCATCTCATAAAATGAAAAAAATAAAAAAAGAGGCAAAGCCCCAGGGGATGGGGTCCCTGGGGCTGAAAATGGCCTCAGGAGGGGGGCCGCGTAGCCCCCTCCTTTAAATAAAGATATTTTAAAAAAAAGAAGTGGCCATGCCCTGGGGGATGGGGTTCCTGGGGCTGAAATCGGCCTCGGGAGGAGGGCCGCATGGCCCCCTTCCCGTTTTTTTTTTTTTTTTTTTTTTTAAGGTCTCAGGTCCTGAGGGGTGGGGTCCCCAGGGCCCAAAAAGTATTAAGGGAAGGGGGGCCACACAGCCCCCCTTCCAAAAACAAGACAAAAAAGAGAAGCCGGCATCTCGCCGGAGGCCCCGCCCCCTCCCTGCACCACTATGCAAACGTGCCTCCTGGCACGTTCTGGGTTGGGGGATTAAGTCTCCTTGAATCCTAAGGGTCCTTAGGGGCTAACTAGGCCACCAGGTACCTCCAGTAAGCCTCACACAGTGGGATTGCTAAGAGGTGGTCCGAGGTCAGCCCCTTTTTACACCACTCTGCAAACCCGCCTCTTGGCGCACTGCTGGTGGGGCAATGAGGTCCTCTTGTGTCCTGAGGACCTCAGGACTAAAGTGGACTTCATCCCCCAAGCAGCAGTGCACCAGGAGGCGTGTTTGCAGAGTGGTGTAAAAAGGGGGCATGGCCTCTGACCACTCTCAGCAATCCAGCTGTGTGGGGCTTACTAGAGGTAACAGGAGGACTAGTTGGCCCCCAGGGACCCTCAGGAGGCAAGGGGACTTCATCCCCCAACCAAGAGCGCACCAGGAGGTGCGTTTGCAGAGTGGTGTAAAAAGGGGGCGTGGCCTGTGTCCACCTCTCAGCAATCCCACTGTGTGGGGCTTACTGGAGGTAACAGGTAGGCTAGTTGGCCCCTAAGGACCCCCAGCAGCAAAGGGAACTTCCATCCCCATCCTAGAGCACACCAGCGAGTGCGTTTGCAGAGTGGTGGGCAATGGAGGTGTGGTCTGCTATGAGAACTTAGCAATCCTGCTGTGTGGGACTTAATGACGGTAATAGGAGGGGTAGTTGGTCCCCAAGGAGGTCCTTGGGGAGCAACTACCCCTCCTGTTACCTCCAGTAAGTCTCACACAGTGGGATTGCTAAGAGGTCTTCGAAGGCCACTCCCCCCTTTCTCCACCACTCTGCAAACGCGCCTACTGGCACACTACTGGTTGGGGGATGAAGTCCACTTTACTCCTGAGGGACTTTGCGGGCCAAGAAGCCCTCCTGTAAGTCCTGCGCAGCAGAATTCCTGAGCGCTGGTCGGAGGCCCAGCCCCCTTTCTCCACCACTCTGCAAATGCGACTACTAGTTAAAGAAGCATTTGCAATGTAATAGGTCTCGCATTTGCGAGAGTTAGAGCTATTGGCATTGTAAATGTAAACGTTTTTTACTAATGTTTTTTGGAGTGGAGTGGATGTACGTTGTATGTAGTGAAATTATGTGGTATGTTGTGCAGTGAAAATATTTGGATAGAAAGTATGTAGTATTTAGTGTATAGGAATTATGTAGAGTGGGATTCTGTGTTATGGAGAGAAAATATGTGGTATGGTAGTCTGTGTTGTGGAGTGGTAACCTCAGGTTTAGTCTTCCTCGTTCCCATAGAAGCTAAACTATAAACTCAATGAGACAAAAAAAGATGGAACCACTGAGGAGCACTTCTGGACCTAGTCAGAGGTATGAGCAGGGCCACTGGAATTATGCAACTGTTTGGCTGCACCGACTTTCACACAATCATACATTTTGCGCATTTGGCACATAATCCATCATCTGCTGCATAATATGCAGATTTGAACAAAAAAACATTGTTTCTAGCTCAAACTGCTCAAACGTTACCAAAACTGCAGCAACAAGTGTTATAGAGTGGTGGAAGGTCCTTTGCAAACCTAGAATGGTCACATCTTACTTATGGCTAAATGTGGGTGTTAAATTGGTACTAATGGTGTGCAAACCACTCTTGCTTGTTTCTGCACCTCTCTTGCCTCTTTCTGCATTTCTTTTGCTTCTTTCTGCACCTTTCTTCCTTTTTCTGCACTTTTTTTGCCTCTTTCTGCACATCTCTTCTGCTTTCTGCACCTCCCTTCTTTCTGCACATCTCTTGCCACTTTCTGCACCTCTGTTTCTTCTTTCTGCACTTCTCTTGCCTCTTTCTGTACCCTCTTCCCTCTTTCTGCACCTCTCTTGCCTCTTTTTGCACCTCGCTTGCTTCTTTCTGCACTTCTCTTGCTTCTTTCTGCACCTCTCTTACTTCTTTCTGCATCCCTCTTTCCTCTTTCTGCACCTCTGTTACCTCTTTCTGCACCTCTCTTGCCTCTTTCTGCACTTCTCTTGCCTTTTTCTGCACCTCTATTGCCTGTTTCTGCAACACTCTTTCCTCTTTCTGCACTTCTCTTGCCTCCTTCTGCACCTCTCTTGCCTCTTTCTGCACCTCTCTTGCCTCTTTTTGCACTTCTCTTGCCTCTTTCTGCACCTCGCTTGCTTCTTTCTGAACTTCCCTTACTTTTTTATGCACCCCTCTTGCCTCTTTCTGCACCCTTCTTCCCTCTATGTGCACCTCTATTGCCTCTTTCTGCAACTCTCTTGCCTCTTTCTGCACCCCTCTTGCCTCTTTCTGCACCTCTTTTGCCTGTTTCTGCAACTCCCTTGCTTCTTTCTGTACCTCTCTTGCCTCTTTCTGCACCTCTGTTGCTTCTTTCTGCACTTCTCATGCTTCTTTCTGTACCTTTCTTGCTTCTTTCTGTACTTCTCTTGCCTCTTTCTGCACCACTGTTCCCTCTTTATGTACCTCTCTTGCCTGTTTCTGCAATACTCTTGCCTCTTTCTGTACTTCCCTTGCAAATTTCTGCACCCGTCTTGCCTCTTTCTGCACCCCTGTCCTGTCTTTCTGCACCTCTTTTGCCTGTTTCTGCAACTCTCGTGCCACTTTCTGTACTTCTCTTGCCTCTTTCTGCACCCCTCATGCCTCTTCTTGCACCCCTTGGCCTGCTTCTGCACCTCTGTCGGTTCTTTCTGCATTGCTATTGCTTCTTTCTCTAACTCTCTGGCCTCTTTCTGCACTTCTCTTGCCTCCTTCTGCACCTCTCTTGCTTCTTTCTGCACCTCTCTTGCTGCTTTCTGCACTTCTCTTGCCTCTTTCTGTACACTTTTTCCCTCTTTCTGTACCTATCTTGCCTCTTTCTGCACCCCTGCTCCCTTTTTCTGCACCTCTTTTGCCTGTTTCTGAAACTCTCTTCCCTCTTTCTGCAGTTCTAATGCCTCCTTCTGCACCTCTGTTGCTTCTTTCTACACTTCTCTTGCCTCTTTCTGCACCCCTCTTGTCTGTTTCTGCACCTCTGTTGGTTCTTTCTGCATTGTTCTTGCTTCTTTCTGCACCTCTCTTCCAAATTTCTGCACCCCTCATGCCTCTTTCTGCACCCCTCTTGCCTCCTTCTGCACCTCTGTTAATCTTTCTGCATTGTTCTTGGTTCTTTCTGCACCTCTTTTGCCTGTTTCTGCAACTCTCTTGCCTCTTGCTGCACCTCTCTTGCTTCTTTCTGCACTTCTCTTCTTCTTTCTGCACCTCTCCTGTTTCTTCCTGCACATCTCTTGCCTCTTTCTGTACCTCTGTTGCTTCTTTCTGCACTTCTCTTGCCTCCTTCTGCACATCTGTTGCTTGTTTCTGCACTTCTCTTGCGTCTTTCTGCAACTCTCTTGCTTCTTTCTGCACCCTCTTACCTCTTCCTGTACCCTTCTTCCCTCTTTGCGCACATCTCTTGCCTCTTTCTGCACCTCTCTTGCCTCTTTCTGCACCCCTCTTGCCTCTTTCTGCATCTCTTTTGCCTGTTTCTGCAACTCTCTTTCTTTTTTCTGTACCTCTCTTGCTTCTTTCTGTACTTCTCTTGCAAATTTCTGCACCACTTTTGCCTCTTTGCACCTCTATTACCTCTTTCTGTACCCCTCTTGCCTCTTTCTGTACCTCTTTTGCTTCTTTCTGCACTTCTCTTGCCTCCTTCTGCACCCCTCTTGCCTCTTTCTGCACCTCTTTTGCCTGTTTCTGCAACTCTCTTGCCTCTTTCTGTACTTCTCTTACAAATTTCTGTACCCCTCTTGCCTCTTTCTGCACCCCTGTTCCCTCTTTCTGCACCTCTTTTGCCTGTTTCTGCAACTCTCTTGCCTCTTTCTGTACTTCTCTTGCCTCCTTCTGCACCACTCTTGCTTCTTTCTGCACCTTTCTTGCTTCTTTCTATACTTCTCTTGCCTCTTTCTGCACCCTTTTCCCTCTTTCTGTACCTCTATTGCCTCTTTCTGCACCCCTTTTCCCTCGTTCTGCACCTATTTTGCCTTTTTCTGCAACTCTCTTGCTTCTTTCTGTACCTCCCTTGCCTCTTTCTGCACCTCTGTTGCTTCTTTCTGCACTTCTCTTGCTTCTTTCTGCACCTTTCTTGCTTCTTTCTGTACTTCTCTTGCAAATTTCTGCTCACCTCTTGCCTCTTTCTGCACCCCTGTTCCCTCGTTCTGCACCTATTTTGCCTTTTTCTGCAACTCTCTTGCTTCTTTCTGTACCCCCCTCGCCTCTTTCTGCACCTCTGTTGCTTCTTTATGCACTTCTCTTGCTTCTTTCTGCACCTTTCTTGCTTCTTTCTGTACTTCTCTTGCCTCTTTCTGCACCCTTTTCCCTCTTTCTGTACCTCTCTTGCCTGTTTCTGCAAGTCTCTTGCCTCTTTCTGTACTTCTCTTGCAAATTTCTGCACCCCACTTTCCTCTTTCTGCACCCCTGTTCCCTCGTTCTGCACCGAATATGCCTGTTTCTGCAACTCTTGTGCCTCTTTCTGTACTTCTCTTGCCTCTTTCTGCACCCCTCTTGCCTCTTCCTGCACCCCCTTGGCCTCCTTCTGCACCTCTGTTGGTTCCTTCTGCATTGCTCTTTCTTCTTTCTGCACCTCTTTTGCCTGTTTCTGTAACTCTCTGGCCTCTTTCTGCACTTCTCTTGCCTCCTTCTGCACCTCTCTTGCTTCTTTCTGCACCTCTCTTGCTTCTTTCTGCACTTCTCTTGCCTCTTTCTGTACACTTTTCCCCTCTTTCTGCATCTCTCTTGACTCTTTCTGCACCCCTGTTCCCTTTTTGCACCTCTCTTGCCTGTTTCTGAAACTCTCTTTCCTCTTTCTGCAGTTCTAATGCCTCCTTCTGCACCTCTGTTGCTTCTTTATGCACTTCTCTTGCCTCTTTCTGCACCCCTCTTGTCTGTTTCTGCACCTATGTTGGTTCTTTCTGCATTGTTCTTGCTTCTTTCTGCACCTCTCTTCCAAATTTCTGCACCCTTCATGCTTCTTTCTGCACCCCTCTTGCCTCCTTCTGCACCTCTTTTGTTCTTTCTGCACTGCTCTTGCTTCTTTCTGCACCTCTTTTGCCTGTTTCTGCAACTCTCTTGCCTCTTGCTGCACTTCTTTTGCTTCTTTATGCACTTCTCTTGCTTCTTTCTGCACCTCTCCTGTTTCTTTCTGCACATCTCTTGCCTCTTTCTGTACCTCTGTTGCTTTTTTCTGCCCTTCTCTTGCCTCCTTCTGCACCCCTCTTGCCTCTTTCTGCACATCTGTTGCTTGTTTCTGCACTTCTCTTGCGTCTTTCTGCACCTCTCTTGCTTCTTTCTGCACCCCTCTTGCCTCTTTCTGTACCCTTCTTCCCTCTTTGCGCACCTCTCTTGCCTCTTTCTGCACCTCTCTTGCCTCTTTCTGTACCCCTCTTGCCTCTTTCTGCATCTCATTTGCCTGTTTCTGCAACTCTCTTGCTTCTTTCTGTACCTCTCTTGCTTGTTTCTGTACCTCTCTTGCAAATTTCTGCGCCACTTTTGCCTCTTTCTGCACCTCTCTTGCCTCTTTCTGTATCCCTCTTGCCTCTTTCTGTTCCACTTTTGCTTCTTTCTGCACTTCTCTTGCCTCCTTCTGCACCCCTCTTGCCTCTTTCAACACCTCTCTTGCAAATTTCTGCACCATCATGCCTCTTTCTGCACCACTGTTCCCTCTTTCTGCACCTCTTTTGCCTGTTTCTGCAACTCTCTTGCCTCTTTCTGTACTTCTCTTACAAATTTCGGCACCCCTCTTGCCTCTTTCTGCACCCCTGTTCCCTCGTTCTGCACCTCTTTTGCCTGTTTCTGCAACTCTCTTGCTTCTTTCTGTACTTCTCTTGCCTCTTTCTGCACCCTTTTCCCTCTTTCTGTACCTCTCTTGCCTCTTTCTGCACCCCTTTTCCCTCCATCTGCACCTCTTTTGTCTGTTTATGCAACTCTCTAGCCTCTTTCTGTACTTCTCTTGCAAATTTCTATAGCCCTCTTGCCTCTTTCTGCATCCCTGTTCCCTCGTTCTGCACCTATTTTGCCTTTTTCTGCAACTCTCTTCTCTCTTTCTGTACTACACTTGCTTCTTTATGCACCCCTCTTGCCTCTTTCTGCACCACAGTTCCCTCTGTCTGCACCACTTTTGCCTGTTTCTGCAACTCGCTTACCTCTTTCTGTACTTCTCCGGCCTCTTTCTGCACCCTTCTTCCCTCTTCCTGCACCCCCTTGCCTCCTTATGCACCTCTGTTGGTTCTTTCTGTATTGCTCTTGCTTCTTTCTGCACTTCTTTTGCCTGTTTCTGCAACTCTCTTCCCTCTTTATGCACTTTGCTTGCCTCCTTCTGTACCTCTCTTGCTTCTTTCTGCACCTCTCTTGCTTCTCTCTGGACTTCTCTTGCCTCTTTCTTCACCCTTTTTCTGTCTTTCTGCACCTCTCTTGCCTCTTTCTGCACCCCTGTTCCATTTTTCTGCACCTCTCTTAACTGTTTCTGAAACTCTCTTGCCTCTTTCTGCAGTTCTCTTGCCTCCTTCTGCACCTCTGTTGCTTTTTTCTGCACTTCTCTTGCCTCTTTCTGCACCCCTCTTGTCTGTTTCTCCACCTCTGTTGGTTTTTCTGCACTGTTCTTGCTTCTTTCTGCACCTTTCATCCAAATATCTGCACCCCTCTTGCATCTTTCTGCACCCCCTCTTGCCTCCTTCCTCACCTCTGTTGTTATTTCTGCACTACTCTTGCTTCTTTCTGCACCTCTTTTGCCTGTTTCTGCAACTCTCTTCCCTCTTTCTGCACTTCTCTTGCTTCTTTCTGTGCTTCTCTTGCTTCTTTCTGCACCTCCTGTTTCTTTCTGCACATCTCTTGCCTCTTTCTGTACCTTTGTTGCTACTTTCTGTACTTCTCTTGCCTCTTTCTGCACCCCTCTTGCCTCTTTCTGCACATCTGTTGCTTGTTTCTGCATCATTCTTCCCTCTTTTTGCACCCCTCTTGCCTCTTTCTGCACCTCTTTTGCTTGTTTCTGCAACTCTCTTGCTTCTTTCTGTACCTCTCTTGCCTCTTTCTGCACCTCTGTTGCTTCTTTCTGCACTTCTCTTGCTTCTTTCTGCACATCTCTTGCTTCTTTCTGCATATCTCTTGCCTCTTTCTGTACCGCTGTTGCTACTTTCTGTACTTCTCTTGCCTCTTTCTGCACCCCTCTTGCCTCTTTCTGCACATCTGTTGCTTGTTTCTGCATCCGTCTTTCCTCTTTTTGCACCCCTCTTGCCTCTTTCTGCACCTCTTTTGCTTGTTTCTGCAACTCTCTTGCTTCTTTCGGTACCTCTCTTGCCTCTTTCTGCACCTCTGTTGCTTCTTTCTGTACTTCTCTTGCTTCTTTCTGCACATCTCTTGCTTCTTTCTGCACATCTCTTGCCTCTTTCTGTACCGCTGTTGCTTCTTTCTGCACCCCTCTTGCCTCTTTCTGCACCTCTTTTGCTTGTTTCTGCAACTCGCTTGCTTCTTTCTGTACCTCTCTTGCCTCTTTCTGCACCTCTGTTGCTTCTTTCTGCACTTCTCATGCTTCTTTCTGTACCTTTCTTGCTTCTTTCTGTACTTCTCTTGCCTCTTTCTGCACCACTGTTCCCTCTTTATGTACCTCTCTTGCCTGTTTCTGCAATACTCTTGCCTCTTTCTGTACTTCCCTTGCAAATTTCTGCACCCGTCTTGCCTCTTTCTACACCCCTGTCCTGTCTTTCTGCACCTCTTTTGCCTGTTTCTGCAACTCTCGTGCCACTTTCTGTACTTCTCTTGCCTCTTTCTGCACCCCTCATGCCTCTTCTTGCACCCCCTTGGCCTGCTTCTGCACCTCTGTCAGTTCTTTCTGCATTGCTATTGCTTCTTTCTCTAACTCTCTGGCCTCTTTCTGCACTTCTCTTGCCTCCTTCTGCACCTCTCTTGCTTCTTTCTGCACCTCTCTTGCTGCTTTCTGCACTTCTCTTGCCTCTTTCTGTACACTTTTTCCCTCTTTCTGTACCTATCTTGCCTCTTTCTGCACCCCTGCTCCCTTTTTCTGCACCTCTTTTGCCTGTTTCTGAAACTCTCTTCCCTCTTTCTGCAGTTCTAATGCCTCCTTCTGCACCTCTGTTGCTTCTTTCTACACTTCTCTTGCCTCTTTCTGCACCCCTCTTGTCTGTTTCTGCACCTCTGTTGGTTCTTTCTGCATTGTTCTTGGTTCTTTCTGCACCTCTCTTCCAAATTTCTGCACCCCTCATGCCTCTTTCTGCACCCCTCTTGCCTCCTTCTGCACCTCTGTTAATCTTTCTGCATTGTTCTTGGTTCTTTCTGCACCTCTTTTGCCTGTTTCTGCAACTCTCTTGCCTTTTGCTGCACTTCTCTTGCTTCTTTCTGCACTTCCCTTGCTTCTTTGTGCACCTCTCCTGTTTCTTCCTGCACATCTCTTGCCTCTTTCTGTACCTCTGTTGCTTCTTTCTGCACTTCTCTTGCCTCCTTCTGCACATCTGTTGCTTGTTTCTGCACTTCTCTTGCGTCTTTCTGCAACTCTCTTGCTTCTTTCTGCACCCTCTTACCTCTTCCTGTACCCTTCTTCCCTCTTTGCGCACATCTCTTGCCTCTTTCTGCACCTCTCTTGCCTCTTTCTGCACCCCTCTTGCCTCTTTCTGCATCTCTTTTGCCTGTTTCTGCAACTCTCTTTCTTTTTTCTGTACCTCTCTTGCTTCTTTCTGTACTTCTCTTGCAAATTTCTGCACCACTTTTGCCTCTTTGCACCTCTATTACCTCTTTCTGTACCTCTCTTGCCTCTTTCTGTACCTCTTTTGCTTCTTTCTGCACTTCTCTTGCCTCCTTCTGCACCCCTCTTGCCTCTTTCTGCACCTCTTTTGCCTGTTTCTGCAACTCTCTTGCCTCTTTCTGTACTTCTCTTACAAATTTCTGTACCACTCTTGCCTCTTTCTGCACCCCTGTTCCATCTTTCTGCACCTCTTTTGCCTGTTTCTGCAACTCTCTTGCCTCTTCCTGTACTTCTCTTGCCTCCTTCTGCACCACTCTTGCTTCTTTCTGCACCTTTCTTGCTTCTTTCTATACTTCTCTTGCCTCTTTCTGCACCCTTTTCCCTCTTTCTGTACCTCTATTGCCTCTTTCTGCACCCCTTTTCCCTCATTCTGCACCTATTTTGCCTTTTTCTGCAACTCTCTTGCTTCTTTCTGTACCTCCCTTGCCTCGTTCTGCACCTCTGTTGCTTCTTTCTGCACTTCTCTTGCTTCTTTCTGCACCTTTCTTGCTTCTTTCTGTACTTCTCTTGCAAATTTCAGCTCACCTCTTGCCTCTTTCTGCACCCCTGTTCCCTCGTTCTGCACCTATTTTGCCTTTTTCTGCAACTCTCTTGCTTCTTTCTGTACCTCCCTCGCCTCTTTCTGCACCTCTGTTGCTTCTTTATGCACTTCTCTTGCTTCTTTCTGCACCTTTTTTGCTTCTTTCTGTACTTCTCTTGCCTCTTTCTGCACCCTTTTCCCTCTTTCTGTACCTCTCTTGCCTGTTTCTGCAAGTCTCTTGCCTCTTTCTGTACTTCTCTTGCAAATTTCTGCATCCCACTTTCCTCTTTCTGCACCCCTGTTCCCTCGTTCTGCACCGAATATGCCTGTTTCTGCAACTCTTGTGCCTCTTTCTGTACTTCTCTTGCCTCTTTCTGAACCCCTCTTGCCTCTTTCTGCATCTCATTTGCCTGTTTCTGAAACTCTCTTGCTTCTTTCTGTACCTCTCTTGCTTGTTTCTGTACCTCTCTTGCAAATTTCTGCGCCACTTTTGCCTCTTTCTGCACCTCTCTTGCCTCTTTCTGTATCCCTCTTGCCTCTTTCTGTTCCACTTTTGCTTCTTTCTGCACTTCTCTTGCCTCCTTCTGCACCCCTCTTGACTCTTTCAACACCTCTCTTGCAAATTTCTGCACCATCATGCCTCTTTCTGCACCACTGTTCCCTCTTTCTGCACCTCTTTTGCCTGTTTCTGCAACTCTCTTGCCTCTTTCTGTACTTCTCTTACAAATTTCGGCACCCCTCTTGCCTCTTTCTGCACCCCTGTTCCCTCGTTCTGCACCTCTTTTGCCTGTTTCTGCAACTCTCTTGCTTCTTTCTGTACTTCTCTTGCCTCTTTCTGCACCCTTTTCCCTCTTTCTGTACCTCTCTTGCCTCTTTCTGCACCCCTTTTCCCTCCATCTGCACCTCTTTTGTCTGTTTATGCAACTCTCTAGCCTCTTTCTGTACTTCTCTTGC
Organism: Calotriton arnoldi; assembly: GCA_963921515.1. Taxonomy (NCBI): domain Eukaryota; kingdom Metazoa; phylum Chordata; class Amphibia; order Caudata; family Salamandridae; genus Calotriton; species Calotriton arnoldi. The sequence goes on from CAWUFW010010677.1 coordinate 672,428, forward strand.
AAATTTCTATAGCCCTCTTGCCTCTTTCTGCATCCCTGTTCCCTCGTTCTGCACCTATTTTGCCTTTTTCTGCAACTCTCTTCTCTCTTTCTGTACTACACTTGCTTCTTTATGCACCCCTCTTGCCTCTTTCTGCACCACAGTTCCCTCTGTCTGCACCACTTTTGCCTGTTTCTGCAACTCGCTTACCTCTTTCTGTACTTCTCCGGCCTCTTTCTGCACCCTTCTTCCCTCTTCCTGCACCCCCTTGCCTCCTTATGCACCTCTGTTGGTTCTTTCTGTATTGCTCTTGCTTCTTTCTGCACTTCTTTTGCCTGTTTCTGCAACTCTCTTCCCTCTTTATGCACTTTGCTTGCCTCCTTCTGTACCTCTCTTGCTTCTTTCTGCACCTCTCTTGCTTCTCTCTGGACTTCTCTTGCCTCTTTCTTCACCCTTTTTCTGTCTTTCTGCACCTCTCTTGCCTCTTTCTGCACCCCTGTTCCATTTTTCTGCACCTCTCTTAACTGTTTCTGAAACTCTCTTGCCTCTTTCTGCAGTTCTCTTGCCTCCTTCTGCACCTCTGTTGCTTTTTTCTGCACTTCTCTTGCCTCTTTCTGCACCCCTCTTGTCTGTTTCTCCACCTCTGTTGGTTTTTCTGCACTGTTCTTGCTTCTTTCTGCACCTTTCATCCAAATATCTGTACCCCTCTTGCATCTTTCTGCACCCCCTCTTGCCTCCTTCCTCACCTCTGTTGTTATTTCTGCACTACTCTTGCTTCTTTCTGCACCTCTTTTGCTTGTTTCTGCAACTCTCTTCCCTCTTTCTGCACTTCTCTTGCTTCTTTCTGTGCTCCTCTTGCTTCTTTCTGCACCTCCTGTTTCTTTCTGCACATCTCTTGCCTCTTTCTGTACCTTTGTTGCTACTTTCTGTACTTCTCTTGCCTCTTTCTGCACCCCTCTTGCCTCTTTCTGCACATCTGTTGCTTGTTTCTGCATCATTCTTCCCTCTTTTTGCACCCCTCTTGCCTCTTTCTGCACCTCTTTTGCTTGTTTCTGCAACTCTCTTGCTTCTTTCTGTACCTCTCTTGCCTCTTTCTGCACCTCTGTTGCTTCTTTCTGCACTTCTCTTGCTTCTTTCTGCACATCTCTTGCTTCTTTCTGCATATCTCTTGCCTCTTTCTGTACCGCTGTTGCTACTTTCTGTACTTCTCTTGCCTCTTTCTGCACCCCTCTTGCCTCTTTCTGCACATCTGTTGCTTGTTTCTGCATCCGTCTTCCCTCTTTTTGCACCCCTCTTGCCTCTTTCTGCACCTCTTTTGCTTGTTTCTGCAACTCTCTTGCTTCTTTCGGTACCTCTCTTGCCTCTTTCTGCACCTCTGTTGCTTCTTTCTGTACTTCTCTTGCTTCTTTCTGCACATCTCTTGCTTCTTTCTGCACATCTCTTGCCTCTTTCTGTACCGCTGTTGCTTCTTTCTGCACCCTCTTGCCTCTTTCTGCACCTCTTTTGCTTGTTTCTGCAACTCGCTTGCTTCTTTCTGTACCTCTCTTGCCTCTTTCTGCACCTCTGTTGCTTCTTTCTGCACTTCTCATGCTTCTTTCTGTACCTTTCTTGCTTCTTTCTGTACTTCTCTTGCCTCTTTCTGCACCACTGTTCCCTCTTTATGTACCTCTCTTGCCTGTTTCTGCAATACTCTTGCCTCTTTCTGTACTTCCCTTGCAAATTTCTGCACCCGTCTTGCCTCTTTCTGCACCCCTGTCCTGTCTTTCTGCACCTCTTTGCCTGTTTCTGCAACTCTCGTGCCACTTTCTGTACTTCTCTTGCCTCTTTCTGCACCCCTCATGCCTCTTCTTGCACCCCCTTGGCCTGCTTCTGCACCTCTGTCGGTTCTTTCTGCATTGCTATTGCTTCTTTCTCTAACTCTCTGGCCTCTTTCTGCACTTCTCTTGCCTCCTTCTGCACCTCTCTTGCTTCTTTCTGCACCTCTCTTGCTGCTTTCTGCACTTCTCTTGCCTCTTTCTGTACACTTTTTCCCTCTTTCTGTACCTATCTTGCCTCTTTCTGCACCCCTGCTCCCTTTTTCTGCACCTCTTTTGCCTGTTTCTGAAACTCTCTTCCCTCTTTCTGCAGTTCTAATGCCTCCTTCTGCACCTCTGTTGCTTCTTTCTACACTTCTCTTGCCTCTTTCTGCACCCCTCTTGTCTGTTTCTGCACCTCTGTTGGTTCTTTCTGCATTGTTCTTGGTTCTTTCTGCACCTCTCTTCCAAATTTCTGCACCCTCATGCCTCTTTCTGCACCCCTCTTGCCTCCTTCTGCACCTCTGTTAATCTTTCTGCATTGTTCTTGGTTCTTTCTGCACCTCTTTTGCCTGTTTCTGCAACTCTCTTGCCTCTTGCTGCACTTCTCTTGCTTCTTTCTGCACTTCCCTTGCTTCTTTCTGCACCTCTCCTGTTTCTTCCTGCACATCTCTTGCCTCTTTCTGTACCTCTGTTGCTTCTTTCTGCACTTCTCTTGCCTCCTTCTGCACATCTGTTGCTTGTTTCTGCACTTCTCTTGCGTCTTTCTGCAACTCTCTTGCTTCTTTCTGCACCCCTCTTACCTCTTCCTGTACCCTTCTTCCCTCTTTGCGCACATCTCTTGCCTCTTTCTGCACCTCTCTTGCCTCTTTCTGCACCCCTCTTGCCTCTTTCTGCATCTCTTTTGCCTGTTTCTACAACTCTCTTTCTTTTTTCTGTACCTCTCTTGCTTCTTTCTGTACTTCTCTTGCAAATTTCTGCACCACTTTTGCCTCTTTGCACCTCTATTACCTCTTTCTGTACCTCTCTTGCCTCTTTCTGTACCTCTTTGCTTCTTTCTGCACTTCTCTTGCCTCCTTCTGCACCCCTCTTGCCTCTTTCTGCACCTCTTTTGCCTGTTTCTGCAACTCTCTTGCCTCTTTCTGTACTTCTCTTACAAATTTCTGTACCACTCTTGCCTCTTTCTGCACCCCTGTTCCATCTTTCTGCACCTCTTTTGCCTGTTTCTGCAACTCTCTTGCCTCTTGCTGC